>CM056203.1:0-1200000 GCA_029692085.1 Gymnothorax javanicus
AAGTCCTGGCCCTCCTGTGTGGGTTCAAAAAGAGCCAAGTCTTGCTCTGTGATACCCCTGGATGTGGCCGTCCAGTTCATGGGAAAGGATTCACGTGGACTTTGCAGGCCCATTTGAAGGACAAATGTACCCAGGTTGTGGATGCACATTCCAAGTGGCCTGAGGTGCATATCATGGACAGCACAACAGCAAACAAGACCATCCAAGTACTGGGAGGGTCTTTTCAGTTGTTATGGCATCCCACATTCTCGTTAGCGACAATGGACCTCTGTTCTGTTCCTGAAGAATTTTCGGTTTTCCTAAGGTCCAATGGAGTTAAGCACATTCGCTCAGCTGCACCACCCTGCAACCAATGGGTTGGCCGGCGTTTTTGTACAAACGTTTAAACATGCCTTAAAAATCATCCAAAGGCACAGCGCCTGTACAACAACAGCTTGACACCTTCCTATTAACTTACAGAATACTCCTCACGCAACAACAAAGGAGTGAGCCTCCACATGTTGTTCCTGAAGCGTAAGCTTGCTCTCGACTAGACTTCCTGAAGCCTATTGTGACTGGAACAGTGCATCAATCACAGGATTTCAGCAGCCATGTCGCTAAAAAACACGCCAAGGCCAGACATTTTGATGTTGGAGAGCCTGTCCTCGTTCAAGACTATTGGAAGGAGGAGGAAAAGTGGACACAAGGTGTTGTAATGCCACAAACTGGACCAGTGTCATATCAGGTCCATGTAGGAGCACAGGGAGTATGGAAATGCCATGTGGACCAGATGTTGGCACGTTCAGAGCAGCCACACCAGGAGAATGTTTACTCTGCAGACCAACCTTCCACCAGCCTACCCATGTTACCTCCATTAAGTGCCTGAGTACCACATCTAACCCCAGTATGACACCTCACCTTAAAAAGAAATGACAGTCAAATTCCTTTGACTACAAGTCATCTGAAACACCCTCACCCCACTAAACCTTCCCACGCTGAACCTTGTCAGGTAACAGAGACTGTCAGACTCTATCCCTTGAGGATAACTAGACCACCTGCTCGGTTCTCTGATGGTTGAACGGACTGAAATTGTTAAAAAAAAAAAAGGAAACTGTGTTTAGCTCTATGAGATATGGGTTCTAACATAAATTAGATACTTAAAATCCCCAGGCTTTATTTTGTGTTACTAAAAAAAAAAAAAAAAAGTTTTGTACTACATATCTTAGTTGGGGAGGAGATGTTATGTATTGGGGATTACATGCACGTTGTGCCATGGTGAGCTCTAGGTGTACTTGCGAGTGGTTACATCTGTACCATTGTAAGCGTTGCTAGTGGTAGAAGAAGAAGTAAAGAAATCGTGAGTTGCCCAAGCCATGGTGTTCGTGTACTTTTGTGCATATGTTTGATCTGTTCGCAAATCAAGACAGAAACATAATAATAGCATTTCTCCACTCTAAAAACATTAGCACAGACAGAAATAATATTGAGGCTTGTCATTCCTTGCCACACAACAGGCAAAATGAAGGGCAATCCAGACGAGCAAATAAAATGGACAATCCAGCTGTCATCGTGAGATTTTTCAGTATGAAGCACAAAATGGATTTGCTGCGCCAGGGAAAAAACCTTAAGGGAACAAAGGTATACCTAAATGAGCACCTGACACCAAAGAACGGTGAGATTGCAAGGAAAGCAAGATTCCTCAAGAAGAAAAACAAGATCCAGGGAGCCTGGACTGCTAACTGTAAGGTATTAATTAAACTGAATGGACATTCCCCAGAGCAAGCTAAGTTCATAGTAGTCAGGAAGCTGGATGAACTGAGTAAGTCTATGCAAGTATTATCATGGACTGACTTTTTGGCTTTTAATTTATGAGTTTTTATTCTTTTATTTTTTACTTTGAACTTTAATTTTTTTTGTCAAAATGTCCATTAAATTAACCAAAAAAGGGCTGAGATTTGCACATCAAAATATATGTAGTCTAAGAGCTGTGTTCAATTTTGCATGAAAATAATATGTGCTGGCCATCACAGAAACACACTTAGATGAAAACATACAAGATTCAGAGTTGGATATAAAGGGCTACAACATATTTAGACTGGATAGAGATGGAAATGGAGGAGGGGCGGCATTTTACATTCAGGGCCGGATCCCTGCAAAAATGAGAAAAGACCAAGGGATGAAGGGAGTAGACGCTTTATGGCTTCAAGTGCACTTGCCACATATAAAGCCTATTTGTTGTGATTCCAGTGTCCTGTGCTGTCTACCAGGACACTTTTGGGGTTTTAACAGTTTTGTGTGCCTGGTTTCATAGTTCATATTCATTACTCATGTCATGGTTTTAACAGTTTCTTGTGCCTGGTTTCATATTTCATATTCATTACTCATGTTATGGTTTCAACAGTTTCTTGTATCAGGATTCATATTTCTTAGTTCACGTTTATTGTTCATGTTTTTTTACTTTTTCATGTTTTTTTTTCACCAGGTCCCGGTCTGCTTCCAGCCAATCCGCCTCTCCAGTGTCTGCATAGTCATTTCCTTTGTTTTACTTCTCGCTTTACATTCGGGAGTGGCTTACAGTTTAAAACATCTTTCTTACGTTTCTTCCTTCAGGGCTTCCTAGTCTTTATGCTTATTAATTATTTTTATTATTAACAATTTCTAATCAATCACGGGGGGTTCCATTAGATAGGCACGTACTAACCATTACTAATTTAGACAGGATTTGACTGCATGCTTCCTGCTTTTCACTAATATTCTTATCTGTGCTTTACTATTATCTAGTTTAACACTTTAACTGTTCATAGTATCTTATTGGGCTCTTATATGCTGCAACACGCTCCATTGTTCTTAATGAGCAAATACCTGCTTTTATTGTCAATACCACGCCACAGGTGTTTCTCCTCTCGTCCTCGTGCCTCCTAATCATGCAATCTCGTTTCTCCCTGTCGCTCTACAGGTGCTCATCATTGTCTCGTGATTGTCCCTGCTATATCTGGGGAGAGACTGGAGTTGGCTGGCAGACAGAGTCTCGTTTCACATTCTAGTTCGTTTTCCATGCCCGTTTCTTGCGATTCCTATGCGTTTCTAGTTCATAGTCTTGTCTTGTGGTTTCTTCGATGATCTTGTTTTGTATTTTCGTATGTGCCTTGTGCTATATCAAAATTTGTTTATTTTTGTTTATTGGTTTACTTCCCCTAGAGTTTCTAGTGGCCTTTTATTTTCCTTGTTTTGTATTTCTCGTTATCAGCTTTGTTAAGCTTTTCTTGGTTAGATTTTTGCAACCCTTTGGGCTAAGTGTTTTGCTGGCCATCGTGCCTGTTTTGTTTTTTGTTTCATTAAATACTCTCAACCAAGTCTTGCTCTCCTGCACCTGGTGTCCATCTGAGTCTTGCAACATCAGACTCTGTCTCATGGACACCAGCGAGATGGAACGGAAGTTCGCCCAGCAAGAGGCTGAGTTGCTGTGCCAGCGCCAGCAGATCCAAGACCTGACTGCAGCGCTGGCTTCCCTGCAACCCAGCCTTCCCCGGGCAGATTCCAGCCAGCCCTTCGCTCCCGCTATGCACCAGCCTACTGCTGTACCTGTGTGCCAGTCCGGAGCTGAAGCCTCCCAGCCGTTGCCAGCCAGATCCCTGAGTGTGTCCACTTACCCGAGCCCCGCCTTCCACCGCCAGAGAGGTATGGTGGAGAACCGGGATTCTGCAGGGCCTTCCTCACCTCCTGCGAGCTGTTCTTCACTCTTCAGCCAACCACCTTCTCCTCGGAGTCAGTTCAAGTTGCCTCTGTCTTGTCACAGCTGACCGGGCTGGCCCGCCTGTGGGGGACTGCGGTGTGGCAGGCCCAGCTCCCCTGCGTCTCCACCTACCGGGCATTGGCTGACAAACTAGTTTGAGTGTTCAACCGCACTAAGCAGGGCAGAGCAGCTGGGCGAGAGCTGCTGAGGATGAGGCAGGGGAGGAGGTCTGTGGCAGACTACGCCATCGAATTTCAGACGGTGGCAGCTACATCAGGATGGAGCCGGGAAGCAGTGTGTGATGTCTTCCTCCAGGGGCTGTCCGAACCAGTCAAAGACCGACTGCTGTTCTGTGAAATTCCCGATTCACCAGAGGCCCTCATAGACCTAGCCCTCCGTATCGACAGCCGCCTGGAGGAGAGAGCCCTCGCCCTGACCCGTGGCTCCTCCCCTGGCCAGAACTCCACCTCACCTGGTCCAGTCCAGACCACGAACCCCCGTTCCTCGGCCCGGGACCAGCCGATGGGAGGTGCCGCTGCATCCGCCCCTGAGGAAGTGTCACCCATGGAGGTTGGACATTCCCAGCCAGAATCCCCAGTGGAGGAGGCGTTCGGGGGCATGCTT
Organism: Gymnothorax javanicus; assembly: GCA_029692085.1. Classification (NCBI taxonomy): domain Eukaryota; kingdom Metazoa; phylum Chordata; class Actinopteri; order Anguilliformes; family Muraenidae; genus Gymnothorax; species Gymnothorax javanicus. The sequence goes on from CM056203.1 coordinate 4,337, forward strand.
CTACTGGAGGGGCATGAACCACGGAGGTTTAAAGCCCACTAGTGACTGGAGGAGTACTAGTGGGTGCATCTTCCAACGAATTCTCCTCATACCACTGGACCTGCATTCCTGTGACTCTGACCTGGGAGGGCCGCTTCCGCAAGACCTCGGCCCTCATTGACTTAGGAGCCCAGGAGAGCTTCATTGACGCCAGAGCTGCCGCTGAGTGGGGGGTTCCTCTCTGCTTACTTCCCAGCCCACTTCCCATCTCAGGGCTGGGTGGACAACCCCTGGCGGAGGTGAGCTGTCGCACTGCTCCTGTCCAGCTGCTGGTGTCGGGTAACCATCGCGAACAAATCCAGCTTCTCATTACCGACACACCTCGCTCTCCCATTGTCCTAGGTTATCCTTGGCTGGCTAAAGACAGGCGGGTGATTGACTGGGCTAGTCATGAGGTGCGGGAGTGGAAAGCTACCTGCTCGGCTAATTGCCTCCAACACTCCCGACCTTCCTTCCCTGTGGGCAGACCGGCTTCCAAAGGCAAGCCTGACCTAACCAGAGTGCCACTCGAGTACTATGACCTAGCCTCCATCTTCTGCAAGTCCCGTGCGGTGTCCCTGCCCCCGCACCACCCGTATGACTGCACCATTGAGCTCCAGCCTGGTACTGCATCACCCAGGGGCCGTGTCTTTGCCCTATCAGAGCCCGAGAGGGGGGCTATGGACAAGTACATCCTAGAGTCCCTAGCAGCTGGCATCATCGGTCCATCCTCCTCTCCGGCTGGAGCAGGCTTTTTTTCTTAAAAGAAAAGACGGTTCCCTCTGCACCCCTGCATCAACTACCGTGGCCTCAACAAGATCACCATCAGGAATCGCTACCCACTTCCACTGATGTCCTCGGCCTTCGACATCATACAGGGAGCAGCCAATATCACCAAGCTGGACCTGCGGAATGCCTACCACCTTCTACGCATGAAGGAAGGAGTGACAATGGAAAACTGCTTTTAACACCCATAGCGGCCACTGGGAGTACCTGGTGGTTCCATTCGGCCTTACCAACGCCCCTGCAATGTTCCAGAACTTGGTGAATGATGTGCTAGGGGATATGATCGATCGATTCGTCTATGTCTACCTCGACACCATCCTGATCTTCTCCCGGGACAAAGCAGAGCACACTAATCATGTTTGCCAGGTGCTCTGCCGCCTCCTGGAGAATCGACTCTTTGTTAAGGCGGAGAAATGCGAGTTCAGCACCACCATTACCTCTTTCCTGGGTCACAGCATCACCCCCAACCACCTGAGCATGGATGAGGAGAAAGTCAAGGCAGTGGTGGACTGGCCCACACCTAAAGACCGAAAGACCCTACAAAGCTTCTTAGGCTTTGCTAACTTTTACCGACGGTTCATAAGGAACTACAGCACCGTCGCAGCTCCCCTTATGGCCCTCACCTCCATCAAGGAGCCATTCCGTTGGACTCCGCAAGCAGAGAAGACCTGTGAGCTGAAGAGGCCCTTAACAACCGCGCCCATCCTCACCACCCCTGACCCTGTTAAGCAGTTCATAGTGGAGGTTGACGCCTCCAACGTCGGGGTTGGTGCAGTCCTTTCTCAAAGATCCAGCAATGATCAGAAGGTACACCCATGTGCATACTTCTCGCACTGTTTAACACCTGTGGAGTCCAACTACGATGTCAGGAATCAGGAGCTGCTGGTGGTGAAAGTGGCCTTGGAGGAGTGGAGACACTGGCTTGAGGGTTCTCGGGTTCCATTCATGGTCTGGACGGATCATAAGAATCTAGAGCACCTCCGCTCTGCCAAGAGGCTAACGCCCAGACAAGCCAGGTGGGCGCTGTTCTCCAACCGCTTCAATTTTTCCCTGGCTTACAGGCCTGGGTCTAAGAATGCCAAGGCTGACGCACTCTCCAGATGTTTCAACACCTCTACGTCCGAGGGAGAACCCAGCCCCATTCTACCCAAGACCTGTTTCACCAATAACGTGTGCCTCAGGATTGAGGAGCTGGTCCTCAGTGCCCAGGACGGTGAAGCCACGCCCAGTGCCTGCCCCTCCACCTGCCTGTACATCCCTGTGGCTGCACGCTCTGAAGTCCTCCAGGCGGGCCACGCGTCCAACCTGTCCTGCCATCCTGGCGTCGGCCGGACCCTACACTTCATCTGGTGGCGGTTCTGGTGGCCCAAGATGGCTAAGGACATTCGGGAGTTTGTCATGGCCTGCTCAGTCTGCTCATGCGCCAAGCCCTCCCATGCACCACCCTCCGGTCTCCTCCAGCCCCTTCCCATTCCTCACCACCCCTGGTCACACATCGCACTGGACTTTGTCACTGGCCTGCCCCCCTCCCATAGTAACACCACTGTCCTCACCATTGTTGACCGTTTTTCCAAGTCCGTCCACTTTGTGCCCCTCCCAAGCTCCCCACTGCCAAATCCACTGCTGACCTACTCATCCAGCACGTTGTCCACCCCCATGGCATCCCCATCAACGTGGACCATGGTCCCCAGTTCAAGTCCCTTGAAACATGTCCTCAGTTCTTCAGTCAGTTCTGGTTACCATCCACAAACCAATGGACAGACTGAGCGGGCCAACCAGACCCATGAGACGGTCCTCCGTTGTGTGTGCTAGGCCAACCCCGCATCCTGGTCATCCTTGTTGCCATGGGTCGAGTATGCCATCAACTCCCACGCCGCCTCCGCCTCCGGCCTCTCCCCCTTCGAGTGCTGCATGGACTACCAGCCCCCATTGTTCCCCAGCCAGGAGGAGGAAGTCGGGGTGCCTTCTGCTGAGGTGTTCATCCGCCAGTGCCGAAGTATGTGGCAGTCTGCATGTCGCGCCTTGGCCAAATCGGGTGAGCAGATGAAGACCGCGGCGGACAAGTGTCGGCGCCATGCCCCCCACCATAGAGTTGGCCAAAAAGTCTGGCTGGTTGCCCAGGATATTCCACTCCGCATGGAGAATCGCAAGCTGGCTCCATGCTTTCTGGGTCCCTTCCCAATCCTGAAGAACTTCAGCCCCTCTGCCGTCAAACTCAAACTCCCCTCCACTATGCGAAGACTCCACCCGGTTTTCCATGTCTCGCACCTGAGACCCGTCGCCACTTCTCCCCTCCTGCCTCCCCCTGAACCACCGCCCCCTCCTCGGCTCATCGACGGAGGGGAGGCCTACACCGTTAAGAAACCGTTGGACTGTCGACGAGAGGCAGAGGTTACCAGTACCACGTGGATTGGGAAGGATATGGCCCAGAAGAGCATTCCTGGGTCCCAGCCGGACATGTCCTAGACAAAAGCTTGATTAGAGATTACCACTGAGTTCATCCTAAGACTTAGCCCCAGCTTATGCTGGAAACCCTCCAGCATTCTTGTTTATGTTTAGTGTATTTAGTCTTGTGGTTTTGTTAGATGTTTCTTGTATTTCTTAGGTTCTTGTGGGGTTTTTGTATTTAGTATTTGTTTTTAGATGTTTCATGTTTTTCATAGTTTTTATGTATTCATAGTTTTCTTGGTGTCCCTTAGTCAGCGCCAGGTGGCGCTTGTATTGGGGAAGGGGGGGGGGCTACTTTTGTGATTCCAGTGTCCTGTGCCATCTGCCAGGACACTGTTGGGGTTTTAACAGTTTCTTGTGCCAGGTTTCATAGTTCATGTTAATTACTCATGTTATGGTTTTAACAGTTTCTTGTATCAGGATTCGTATTTCACAGTTCTCATGTTTCTTGTTCATGTTTTTACTTTTCCATGTTCTGTTTCTCGCGAGGTCCCGGTCTGCCCAGCCAATCCACCTCTCTAGTGTCTGTGTGGCCGTATCCGTGTTTTACTTCTCGCGCTACATTCGGGAGTGGCTTACGGTTTCAAACTTCTTTCTTAGGTTTCTTCCTTCCTGGCTTCCTAGTCTTCATGCTTGTTAGTTATTTTAATTTATTACTAACAACTTACTAATCAATCACGGGGGTGTTTCCATTAGATAGGCACGTACTAACCATTACTAATTTAGACAGGGATTTAACTCGCATGCTTCCTGCTTTCACTACATTCTTACCTGTGCTTTACTATTATCTAGTTTAAAACTTTAACTGTTCATAGTATCTTACTGGGCTCTTATATGCTGCAACACGCTCATTGTTCTTAGTGAGCAAATACCTGCTCTTATTTTCTCATCACGCCACAGGTGTTTCTCCTCTCTCGTCCTCGTGCCTCCTAATCATGCAATCTCGTTTCTCCCTGTCGCTCTACGGGCGCTCATCATTGTCTCGTGATTGTCCCTGCTATATCTGGGGAGAGACTGGAGTTGGCTGGCAGACAGAGTCTCGTTTCACGTTTCTAGTTCATTTTCCATGCCCCTTTCTTGTGCGATTCATTGCGTTTCTTGTTCATAGTCTTGCCTTGTGGTTTCTTCTAGATCTTGTTTTGTATTTTTGTATGTGCCTTGTGCCATATCAAAGTTTGTTTATTTTTGTTTATTGGTTTACTTCCCTAGAGTTTCTAGTGGCCTTTTATTTTCCTCGTTTTGTATTTTTCGTTATCAGCTCTATGAAGCTTTTCTTAGATTTTTGCAACCCTTTGGGCCGAGTTTTTTGTTGGCCATCGTGCCTGTTTTGTTTTTTGTTTCAATAAATACTCTCAACCAAGTCTTGCTGTCTCACGCCTGGTGTCCATCTGAGTCTCGCAACACTATTTTAACATGCTCTTGTTATAGACCACCTAGTTGTGGTATTGAATATTTAGATAATATTTGCATGATGTTGCAAAATGGACTCTGACTACGACCTATTATTTGATGCAGATATGAATATGGATTGGTTTTTTAATTGTTCTTTGAGAAGAAGGTTGAGTGATGTAGCCACTGTATGCAATTTATCTCAGATTGTGAACCTACCCCCAAGAATTCATATTAATTGCATTGGTTCACATTCATCCTCATGTATAGATCACTTTTTTACAAATTCCCCTGAAAAATGTTCCAAAGTTATTTCTGTATCTGTGGGTAATAGCGATCACAATTTAATTGCTACAACTTGGAAAGCAAAAGTGGCCCTAAAATCATTCATAGAAGAATGTATCAGGGATTTTCCGAGGATGAGTTTGTTGAAGATGTAAAAGAGGTAAATTGGGAATTGGTTTTTGAATGTAATGCTGCAGAGACTGCATATTCAACTTCTGCAAAATTATTTTCAAATATTTGCGATGAACATTCCCCAATCAAAAAGTATACTGTAAGGAAGATCAAAGCTCCCTGGCTTGATAATGAGTGAAAAATAGTGGCAAAGCCACTGCGCCTGCTTGGCCGAACATGGCCAAAATGGAACACGCCCTATTGGCCAAAGTATCAGTCCGATTTGGCTCAAAATCGAACTTGGTCTAGACCTTATGACCATATATACACATATGAAATATGAACAGGATCGGTCAAAAACTGAAGACACTAGAGCGCAGACAAGCTGCGCACGCACGACAGACCACCACTAAAGACCCCGAGCATAGCATAAGCCCCTTGGGCCTCTTGACCAAGCAGGCTAAAAAGGTGCATCAAAGAGAGAGGTTTAGTTAAGCAGTCTGCAGTTGCATCTGGTTGCCCTACTGCTTGGCAAGAGGGAAGAGAGTAGGGAAGAGTAGGGACTCTTAAGGACAAAACTACTAAAATGAGTAGACAGAAGAAAAAGAATTATTATCAATGCAAATTCGATGAATGTAAAAATGACAGAAACTTTGGAGAATACTTAATAAAGCTGTAGGTAGGAATAAAATGGGCAAAGTGCCATTATTTATAGAGGTAGAGGGTGTGTTTATAACTAAACCACTGGATATAGCAAATTACTTCAATAATTTCTTTATTAGTAAAGTAAATACAATTAGAGATCAGATGCTACCTGTTGATGGTGGATTGTCAGATTCCATCATAAAAAAATAAGATTATGAAAGACAAACTGTGTAGTTTTGACTTTAAGAGGATAAGAGTAGAGGAGGTAGAAAAGCCTTTGCTTTCTATTAAAAGTCATGCTGTGTGGATAATCTAGATGGTAGGCTACTGCGGCTGGTGGTCAAGTATATTCAGGAGCCGATACGCCACATTTTTAATTTATGTTTTGAGAATGGTGTTTATCCACAGCTATGGCAGATTGAGAAGGTTACTCCGCTGCCAAAAAAACAGTAGGGAACCTTTTGCAGGTCCAAATAGCAGGCCTGTAAGTATTTTACCAGTTTTAAGCAAATTAATGGAGAAAATAATATGTAAGCAAATTCAATGTTACTTTAAAGAGAACAGCATCGACTCATCAGTCAGCGTGCTTATAGGGTGGGCCACTTCACAGGCAGCACTAACATCACTTACTGACAACTGCCTTAAATACACTGATAGGAAGTCAGTGGTAGGTGCTGAGCTTTTGGACTATAGCGCAGCATCTGACATCATTAATCATGAATTGCTACTCAAGAAGCCTTCGGCATATAATTTTAAAGCTGGTGCTATTAAATTTATGAACAGTTAGTAGGTTAACAGACAGCAATGTGTAATGTTTAATGGCAGCCTTTCAGAAATGGTAACCCCTCTGTGTGGGGTCCTCTAGGGGAGTTGTCTAGGCCTGTTGCTCTATTCTATATTGTATATTTGTTAATGATTTTCCACATGTACTAAAAAGTGCATGTATAGAGATCTACGCGGATGACACTGCAATGTATGTCTCTGCGGAAAATGCAGTGTCAATAAGTTGCTGCAGGAGCAGCTGATGCTTGTCTCTAACTGGATTAGTGAAAACAGGTTAAAGCTGAACGTTGTAAAAACAAAGAGTAATATGCTGGGTTCTAGACATATGCTAAGATCTAATCCTGAACTAAGTCTTGCTTTGCAAGGTGCTGCTACTGAGCAGGTTAGAGAGGCCAAATTGTTGGGTGTGATTATTGATGAAACACTTTCTTGGTCTACGCATATCAATAAAATGGTGTCTAAAATGAGTAGTACTAATTCTATGATGAGAAGAGGAAGCTCACCTGTTGACTGGCTCAACAGTAAAATGGGTACTACAATCGTTAGTTCTGTCCAGTCTTGACTATTGCCCAACAATATGGTCCAGCGCCTCAAAGCAGGACTTGGACAAACTCCAGCTCATCCAGATCATGGCGGCATACCTCGCGCTCTGCTGCTCTGCTCTGGGAGGAGTAGTGTTGAGCGGATGCATGCCACGCTGTCTTGGATGAAAGTTGATCAAAGGCTGGCATGTAGCCTTGTGACATTTCTGTTTAACATCTGGCATACTGGTTAACCTGAACACTTGTTACACAGCTACAACCCACCAACACTAGACATGGCTCTGCCACCAGACATGCCTTGGGTGCTCACTTTAATCTGCCTCTACCAAGACCTAATGCACTAAAGAGAACTACAATGTATAGAGCAGTAATATATTGGAATAGGCTTCCACCGCATTTAATCAAGAGAGGAAATAAAGCAAGCTTCAAAAAGAAATTAAGAGAAGCAGTGATTAGAAAATAATTCAATTTTAGTTAAGAAGTATTTGATGCATATGTAAAATAATGTGTTATGTGAAGAGTGGAATAATTTTGGTTGTTTTGTTCTGCTTTGTTTCAACAATTTAAAGGGTTAAATTCCATAATATTATTTATTTATTTATTTATTTATTTTGGATTTTGTTTCTTTTAATTGTAATGATTGTATTTCACTGGATGACATTTTTGGTTTGAAGCATTAAGATTTGGACCCCAGGAAGAATAGCCTTCACCGCGGTGAGGACTAATTGGGATCCGTAATAAACAATAAACTATTTTACCCAAGCAGATGTAGCATTTTTGACAGGTTAGAGAGCGCATCAAAATTTCAGTTTTTCATTAATTTTAAGGAATTTGACGCCTTTCAAAACCAAACTAACCCATAAATTCATGAAAATTCAGATAGTGGTCCAGTCTGCTGTTTTGTCACATAAAGCAACATATCAACCAAATAGCACAGGTCTCGATGGCACTAATTAGCAAATAACCCTTAAAAACACCAACCCACAGAGCCCCTAACCCTAACCCAACCCACAGAGCCCTAACCCTCACCCAACCCTTCGAGCCCTAACCCAACCCCCAGAGCTCCAAACCCTAACCTTCACCCAACCCACCGAGCCCTCACCCTAACCCAACCCACAGAGCCCCTATCCCTAACCCTAACATTAACCCTACCCCAACCCACAGAGCCCCTAACCTAATTTACATAACTTACTGAGTTTTAATAATTTACAAATAATACTAACATATATTTTGCAAAACACATCAATATCGTCATGCAGAATCCTTCCAAAACATCCATTCTTGATGACCAAGTCATTGTTCCGGTAAAAATATTACGTTATTGCATAAATATTAACGCTAACCAGGGTTTTAGTCTTTTTCACATCGCATTTTTACCAAAGGGCTCTTTCGATTAAACACATTGCAAATGACATTATTTTTGTATTTTCCTCTGGTTGTGATGCCTTGATCAGCTTGTTAAAGTTTAGTTGCTTGTTTTAGTGCTTAGCGACAGCCTGTTAGGGGGGATATCGTGTTTAGCTAGCTCTCATAGTAAACGAGTTGTTTATTTCGTCCGTTTGAATTAAAGGGTACTGGAGCTTTACTCTTTTTCGGTTACCTTTGGTTGTAGTACCCATTTGTGGCTAGCTTGCTGGATAATTACTGTTTGCATTTCTGACTTGGGATCTGAGATTTAGTTTTTAGTTAGTATGGCAACATTTACTTGAGTCATCCATTCGGGTAGGATGGAATTTTAAACGAAAAGGTTTACCAGAGAGCTCTGCCCCCTCCCTCCTCCAGTTTCTCTTGGGTATTGTAGCTGCCTGAGACTAGCTAGTAAGCTACTGCTGATATTGTGTATTGGTTATTGGCATTTTCTATTCATCACTTAGCTGGGTATTGGAAGCTCTCATCTGAGAACAGCATCTGGAAAAGCCAGTCTGTGATTATCTGGTTTCTGAGCCAAGCTCTGTGATATTTTTAGACTAGTATTTTCATTGTACTGAGACTACATAAAATCAAGTCAGCCATCTGAGTGCTTATTACATATCGAGTTTGTCTCAAGTTGGTATTTCATTTTTGTTAACTGGAACTAAGCCCCTGCTAAAAGAGGCCTATTATCCATTTACATAGTTTCCCCCCGGTTTCTATCGAGACTGCTGCTCAGGGCTTCTCAGGTTAATAAACTGTGGTTCCTGTGCTTCTGTCTTGGCAATAATAATTTTCTTTGTTATCTCAGGTGAGCTGGGTCAATAGGTAGGGGGTCCAAAATGTGGCCAAAACTATGTGACGGTTGCAGGATGATCGCACTTCTGGAAAGAGATTTCCAGGGTGGGTTTGTCTGCCACCGGTGCCAGCTAATTGAGCATCTGGTGAGCAAGATCCTTAATCTTCAGGGCCAGTTGGTGGCACAGCATAGTTTGCAATCAGTAGAGTTCCTTGAGGAACTGAGTGGTATGTTGTTTAGAGAAATGGTGTGTACGCCAAAGCAGGGTGGTGCAGGGACCCCAGAGCAGGCAGGGAGAGAAAGTTGGGTGACTGTAGGACGTCAGCGCAGGAAAGGGCGTGCACGGTGTAAAGCAACAGCTCCTCCAGAGGTCAAGGTGTCCAACCGATTCCGGCCCTTGCAGGAACTCGACTTGGCGCCTGACCCTGAGAGTGGGGGGACTAATGAGCATCAGGGCACCCTGTTGGCCTCTTCCCTTCAGAAAAGGGAGTCAGTGATAGTGGGGGACTCAATTATTAGAGGAATAGACAGCTTAGTCTGTTCGTGCGACAAGGAGTCTCGTACAGTATGTTGCCTGTCTGGTGCCCAGGCAGGAGACCTCGTGGAGCGTGCGGACAAGCTCCTGGCCAGAGTGGGGAGGGATCCAGTGGTCATAGTCCATGTTGGGACAAATGACATAGGTAAGGGTAGGTTTGAGGTTCTGCAAGACAAATTTGTGGAATTAGCTGAAAAGCTTAGGAGCAGATCCTCCACGGTAGTTTCCTCCGGGATTCTACCGGTACCGCGTGCAAGCAGAGGGAAGCAAAATTTTATCTGGAGGTTTAACACGTGGCTACGAACCCGGTGTGGGTACAGGTTTATGGCGCAGTGGAACTTCTTCTGGGACCGTGGTGACCTGTACAAGCCGGACGGACTGCACCTGAACCGGAAGGCTACCTTTGCATGGGTCAACGTACGTTGAGGGTAGCACAGTGTCATTTAAACTAGGAACTTGGGGGGCAGAGAGATTAGAGAGTGTTATAAATAGGGAAATACAAACTGCCCTGATGGAAGCTGACAGCGCTACATGCACTATTGATCATGTATTTTTAAAGCAACAAAGTATAGTGGGGGGCTTGGAGCAGCTGGCATCTGTGAAATCGAAGGGGAAGTGGATTTGTAATACCCTGAAATGTTCTTATTTAAATGCTAGAAGCAATAAAAAATAAATTTCCAGAACTTCAGGCTGTTATAAGTGAGGGCTATGACAGAGTTGGGATTACAGAGACATGGCTTTGTGAAGAGGATGGAGATGAATATAATATAGAAGGTTATAAGCTCTTTAGGAAGGATAGATGTAATAGGCGAGGAGGGGGTGTAGCACTCTATGTGAACGAAAACATAAATGTGCAGGAAATTCCTGAAATTGAACATTCCTTGCCCTGTGAAGATATCTGGGTCTAACTCATTGGCAAATACAAGACAGGTTTAAACATAGGAGTATGCTGTCAACTGCCAGCTTTGGACAAAATAATCAATGAAATGCTCTTTAAGAGGATTAAGCAAGCTTGTAGAGGAGGAGGGACTATTATTATGGGAGACTTCAATTATCCTGGTATCGATTGGAAAATGGTGAAAGGACAGGGTAAAGGAGAGGAAGAATTTCTAGATGTTATAAATGACAATTTTTTGGTGCAGTATATTAAAGAACCTAGAAGAGAGAAGGCAATTTTAGATTTAGTGCTCTGTAATGACTCTGATATAATAAGCAATGTTGAGGTTCTGGAGCTGTAACCTCTGCTATGCAGAGAAATTTACAATTTGTACAGACAGGAGAGAACTAGAATTAGGGTAAGAATGCATTTGGGTTTCATTTTAAATGTATATTTATTGTGAGAGAGAGAGAGAAATAGAGAGAGAGAGAGATTTAGACACTAATTGCGCTCTGGATTAAAAGTCCTTGGACTATGACAAAATAGTAAATAAAAAAAAAAATGAATAAAATATGGCCATAAAATAAATAACCAAATAAATGGCTGCAGAAATTTAAATCAGTGTTGGTGTGGTGTGTGGCATCCTGGTGTTCATAGTCGGACTCTCGCAGCAGCCGGCGTTATCCTGGTGTCAACAGCCACTCTCTATTTGTAGCCGCGTTATCCTGGTATCCACAGCGAATCTCTACTAGTAGCCGCGTTATCCTGGTGTCCACAGCCACACTTTAGTAGTAGCCGCGTTATCCTGGTGTGCACAGCCACTCTCTAGTAGTAGCTGCGTTATCCTGGTGTTCACAGCCAATCTCTAGAAGTAGCCGCATTATCCTGGTGTCCACAGCGACAATCTAGTAGTAGCCGCATTATCCTGGTGTCCACAGCCAAACTCTAGTAGTAGCCGCATTATCCTGGTGTCCACAGCCAAACTCTAGTAGTAGCCGCGTTATCCTGGTGTCCACAGCCACTCGCTAGTAGTAGCCGCATTATCCTGGTGTCCACAGCCACACTCTAATCGTAGCCGCGTTATCCTGGTGTCCACAGCCACTCCCTTGTAGTAGCAGCGTTATCCTGGTGTCCACAGTCACATTCCAGTAGTAGCTGCATTATCCTGGTGTCCACAGTCGCATCTCTAGTAGAAGCTGTGTAATCCTGGTATCCACAGTCACACTCTAGTAGTAGCTGCGTTATCCTGGTGTCCTTAGGCACTCTCTAGTAGTAACCGCATTATCCTGGTGTCCACAGCCACATTCTAGTAGTAGCCGCGTTATCCTGGTGTCCTTAGCCACTCTCTAGTAGTAGCCGCATTATCCTGGTGTCCACAGCCCACTCTAGTAGTAGCCACATTATCCTGGTGTCCACAGCCACGCTCTAGTAGTAGCCGCATTATCCTGGTGTACACAGCCACTCTCTAGTAGTAGCCACGTTATCTTCTTGTCCAAGGCCACACCCTTGTAGTAGCCGCGTTATCCTGGTGTCCACAGCCACTCTCTAGTAGAAGCCGCATTATCCTGCTGTCCACAGCCACTCTCTAGTAGTAGCTGCATTATTCTGGTGTCCAGGGTCACCCTCTAGTAGTAGCTGCTTTATCCTGGTGTCCACAGCCACTCTCTAGTAGAAGCCGCATTATCCTGGTTTCCACAGCCACACTCTAGTAGTAGCCACGTTACCTTCTTGTCCACAGCCACGCTCTTGTAGTAGCAGCGTTATCCTGGTGTCCACAGCCACACTCTAGTAGTAGCTGCGTTATCCTGGTGTCCACAGCCACACTCGAGTAGTAGTCGCGTTATCCTGGAGGCCACAGCCACGCTCTAGCAGTAGCTGTGTTATCCTGGTGTCCACAGCCACTCTCTAGTAGTAACCGCATTATCCTGGTGTCCACAGCCACTCTCTAGTAGTGGCCATGTTATCTTCTTGTCCACAGCCACGCTCTTGTAGTAGCCGCGTTATCCTGGTGTCCACAGTCACACTCTAGTAGTTTCCGCGTTATCCTGGTATCCACAGCCACTCTCTAGTAGTAGCCGCGTTATCCTGGAGTCAACAGCCACACTCTAGTAGTAGCTGCGTTATCCTGGTGTCCACAGCCACTCTCTAGTAGAAGCCGCATTATCCTGGTGTCCACAGCCACACTCTAATCGTAGCCGCATTATCCTGGTATCCACAGCGAATCTCTAGTAGTAGCCGCGTTATCCTGGTGTCCACAGCGAATCTCTAGTAGTAGCCGCGTTATCCTGGTGTCCACAGCCACACTTTGGTAGTAGCCGCATTATCCTGGTATCCACAGCCACACTCTAGTAGTAGCCGCATTATCCAGCTGTCCACAGCCACTCTCTAGTAGTAGCTGCATTATCCTGGTGTCCATGGTCACCCTCTAGTAGTAGCTGCTTTATCCTGGTGTCCACAGCAACTCTCTAGTAGTAGCCACATTATTCTGGTTTCCACAGCCACACTCTAGTAGGAGCCGCGTTATCCTCGTGTCCACAGTCAGATTCTAGTAGTAGCTGTGTTATCCTGGTGTCCACAGTCACACTCTAGTAGTAGCCACGTTTTCCTGGTGTCCACAGCCTCACTCTAGTAGTAGCCGCGTTATCCTGGCATCCACAGCCACACTCTTGTAGTAGCCGCGTTATCCTGGTGTCCACAGTCACACTCTAGTAGTAGCCACATTATTCTGGTTTCCACAGCCACACTCTAGTAGGAGCCGCGTTATCCTCGTGTCCACAGTCACATTCTAGTAGTAGCTGTGTTATCCTGGTGTCCACAGCCTCACTCTAGTAGTAGCCGCGTTATCCTGGTGTCCACAGCCTCACTCTAGTAGTAGCCGCGTTATCCTGGCATCCACAGCCACACTCTTGTAGTAGCCGTGTTATCCTGGTGTCCACAGCCACACTCTTGAAGTAGCCGCATTATCCTGGTGTCCACAGTCACACTCTAGTAGTAGCCGCGTTATCCTGGTGTCCACAGCCAAACTCTAGAAGTAGCCGCGTTATCCTGGTGTCCACAGTCACAATCTAGTAGTAGCTGCGTTATCCTGGTGTCCACAGCCACACTGTACTAGTAGCCGCGTTATCCTGGTGTCCACAGCCACACTCTAGTAGTAGCCGCAATATCCTCGTGTCCACAGCCACACTCTAGTAGTAGCCGCGTTATCCTGGTGTCCACAGCCACACTTTACTAGTAGCCGCGTTATCCTGGTGTCCACAGCCACACTCTAGTAGTAGCCGCATTATCCTCCTGTCCACAGCCACACTCTAGTAGTAGCCGCGTTATCCTGGTGTCCACAGCCACACTCTAGTAGTAGCTGCGTTATCCTGGTGTCCATAGCCACACACTACTAGTACTCGCGTTATCCTGGTGTCCACAGTCACACTCTCTTAGTAGCTGCGTTATCCTGGTGTCCACAGCCACTCTCTAGTAGCAGCTGCCTTATCCTGTTGTTCACAGCCACTCTCTAGTGGTAGCCACGTTATCCTGGTGTCCACAGTCACACTCTAGTAGTAGTTGCATTATCCCGGTGTCTACAGCCACACTCTAGTAGTAGCCGCGTTATCCTGGTGTCCACAGCCACACTTTAGTAGTAGCTGCGTTATCCTGGTGTCCACCGCCACTCTCTAGATGTAGCTGCGTTATCCTGGTGTCCACAGCCACTCTCTAGTAGTAGCTGCGTTATCCTGGTGTCCACAGCCACTCTCTAGATGTAGCTGCGTTATCCTGGTGTCCACAGCCACACTCTTGTAGTAGCCGCGTTATCCTGGCATCCACAGCCACACTCTTGTAGTAGCCGCGTTATCCTGGTGTCCACAGCCACACTATAGTAGTAGCCGCGTTATCCTGGCATCCACAGCCACACTCTTGTAGTAGCCGCGTTATCCTGGCATCCACAGCCACACTCTTGTAGTAGCCGCGTTATCCTGGCATCAACAGCCACACTCTTGTAGTAGCCGCGTTATCCTGGGTTTCTCAGCCACACTCTAGTGGTAGCTGCATTTTCCTGGGTTCCACAGTCACACTCTAGTAGTAGCCGTGTTATCCTGGTGTCCACAGCCACACTCTAGTAGTCGCTGCATTATCCTGGTGTCCACAGCCACACTCTTGAAGTAGCCGCGTTATCCTGGTGTCCACAGTCACACTCTAGTAGTAGCCGTGTTATCCTGGTATCCACAGCCACACTCTAGTAGTAGCCGCATTATCCAGCTGTCCACAGCCACTCTCTAGTAGTAGCTGCATTATCCTGGTGTCCATGGTCACCCTCTAGTAGTAGCTGCTTTATCCTGGTGTCCACAGCCACTCTCTAGTAGTAGCCACATTATTCTGGTTTCCACAGCCACACTCTAGTAGTAGCCGCGTTATCCTGGTGTCCACAGCCACACTCTAGTAGTAGCCGTGTTATCCTGGTGTCCACAGCCACACTCTTGAAGTAGCCGCATTATCCTGGTGTCCACAGTCACACTCTAGTAGTAGCTGTGTTATCCTGGTGTCCACAGTCACACTCTAGTAGTAGCCGCGTTTTCCTGGTGTCCACAGCCTCACTCTAGTAGTAGCCGCGTTATCCTGGCATCCACAGCCACACTCTTGTAGTAGCCACGTTATCCTGGCATCCACAGCCACACTCTTGTAGTAGCCGCGTTATCCTGGTGTCCACAGCCCCACTCTAGTAGTAGCCGTGTTATCCTGGTGTCCACAGTCACACTCTAGTAGTAGCCACGTTATCCTGGCATCCACAGCCACACTCTTGTAGTAGCCACGTTATCCTGGCATCCACAGCCACACTCTTGTAGTAGCCGCGTTATCCTCGTGTCCACAGTCACATTCTAGTAGTAGCTGTGTTATCCTGGTGTCCACAGTCACACTCTAGTAGTAGCCGCGTTTTCCTGGTGTCCACAGCCTCACTCTAGTAGTAGCCGCATTATCCTCCTGTCCACAGCCACACTCTAGTAGTAGCCGCGTTATCCTGGTGTCCACAGCCACACTTTACTAGTAGCCGCGTTATCCTGGTGTCCACAGCCACACTCTAGTAGTAGCCGCATTATCCTCCTGTCCACAGCCACACTCTAGTAGTAGCCGTGTTATCCTGGTGTCCTCAGCCACACTCTAGTAGTAGCCGTGTTATCCTGGTGTCCACAGCCACACTCTAGTAGTAGCCGCATTATCCTCCTGTCCACAGCCACACTCTAGTAGTAGCCGCGTTATCCTGGTGTCCACAGCCACTCTCTAGTAGCAGCTGCCTTATCCTGTTGTCCACAGCCACTCTCTAGTGGTAGCCACGTTATCCTGGTGTCCACAGTCACACTCTAGTAGTAGTTGCATTATCCCGGTGTCTACAGCCACACTCTAGTAGTAGCCGCGTTATCCTGGTGTCCACCGCCACTCTGTAGATGTAGCCACTTTATCCTGGCATCCACAGCCACACTCTTGAAGTAGCCGCATTATCCTGGTGTCCACAGTCACACTCTAGTAGTAGCTGTGTTATCCTGGTGTCCACAGTCACACTCTAGTAGTAGCCGCGTTTTCCTGGTGTCCACAGCCTCACTCTAGTAGTAGCCGCGTTATCCTGGCATCCACAGCCACACTCTTGTAGTAGCCACGTTATCCTGGCATCCACAGCCACACTCTTGTAGTAGCCGCGTTATCCTGGTGTCCACAGCCCCACTCTAGTAGTAGCCGTGTTATCCTGGTGTCCACAGTCACACTCTAGTAGTAGCCACGTTATCCTGGCATCCACAGCCACACTCTTGTAGTAGCCACGTTATCCTGGCATCCACAGCCACACTCTTGTAGTAGCCGCGTTATCCTCGTGTCCACAGTCACATTCTAGTAGTAGCTGTGTTATCCTGGTGTCCACAGTCACACTCTAGTAGTAGCCGCGTTATCCTGGTGTCCACAGCCACACTTTAGTAGTAGCTGCGTTATCCTGGTGTCCACCGCCACTCTCTAGATGTAGCTGCGTTATCCTGGTGTCCACAGCCACTCTCTAGTAGTAGCTGCGTTATCCTGGTGTCGACAGCCACACTCTAGTTGTAGCCGCGTTATCCTGGTGTCCACAGCTACACTCTAGTAGTAGCCGCGTTATCCTGGTGTCCACAGTCACACTCTAGTATTAGCCGCGTTTTCCTGGTGTCCACAGCCACACTATAGTAGTAGCCGCGTTATCCTGGCATCCACAGCCACACTCTTGTAGTAGCCGCGTTATCCTGGTGTCCACAGCTACACTCTAGTAGTAGCCGCGTTATCCTGGTGTCCACAGTCACACTCTAGTATTAGCCGCGTTTTCCTGGTGTCCACAGCCACACTATAGTAGTAGCGCGTTATCCTGGCATCCACAGCCACACTCTTGTAGTAGCGTTATCCTGGCATCAACAGCCACACTCTTGTAGTAGCCGCGTTATCCTGGGTTTCTCAGCCACACTCTAGTGGTAGCTGCATTTTCCTGGGTTCCACAGTCACACTCTAGTAGTAGCCGTGTTATCCTGGTGTCCACAGCCACACTCTAGTAGTCGCTGCATTATCCTGGTGTCCACAGCCACACTCTTGAAGTAGCCGCGTTATCCTGGTGTCCACAGTCACACTCTAGTAGTAGCCGTGTTATCCTGGTATCCACAGCCACACTCTAGTAGTAGCCGCATTATCCAGCTGTCCACAGCCACTCTCTAGTAGTAGCTGCATTATCCTGGTGTCCA
Source organism: Gymnothorax javanicus (assembly GCA_029692085.1). NCBI lineage: Eukaryota > Metazoa > Chordata > Actinopteri > Anguilliformes > Muraenidae > Gymnothorax > Gymnothorax javanicus. The sequence continues at coordinate 21,696 of CM056203.1, forward strand.
TGGTCACCCTCTAGTAGTAGCTGCTTTATCCTGGTGTCCACAGCCACTCTCTAGTAGTAGCCGTGTTATCCTGGTGTCCACAGCCACACTCTTGAAGTAGCCGCATTATCCTGGTGTCCACAGTCACACTATAGTAGTAGCCGCGTTATCCTGGCATCCACAGCCACACTCTTGTAGTAGCCGCGTTATCCTGGTGTCCACAGCTACACTCTAGTAGTAGCCGCGTTATCCTGGTGTCCACAGTCACACTCTAGTATTAGCCGCGTTTTCCTGGTGTCCACAGCCACACTATAGTAGTAGCCGCGTTATCCTGGCATCCACAGCCACACTCTTGTAGTAGCCGCGTTATCCTGGCATCAACAGCCACACTCTTGTAGTAGCCGCGTTATCCTGGGTTTCTCAGCCACACTCTAGTGGTAGCTGCATTTTCCTGGGTTCCACAGTCACACTCTAGTAGTAGCCATGTTATCCTGGTGTCCACAGCCACACTCTAGTAGTCGCTGCATTATCCTGGTGTCCACAGCCACACTCTTGAAGTAGCCGCGTTATCCTGGTGTCCACAGTTACACTCTAGTAGTAGCCGTGTTATCCTGGTATCCACAGCCACACTCTAGTAGTAGCCGCATTATCCAGCTGTCCACAGCCACTCTCTAGTAGTAGCTGCATTATCCTGGTGTCCATGGTCACCCTCTAGTAGTAGCTGCTTTATCCTGGTGTCCACAGCCACTCTCTAGTAGTAGCCACATTATTCTGGTTTCCACAGCCACACTCTAGTAGGAGCCGCGTTATCCTCGTGTCCACAGTCACATTCTAGTAGTAGCTGTGTCATCCTGGTGTCCACAGTCACACTCTAGTAGTAGCCGCGTTTTCCTGGTGTCCACAGCCTCACTCTAGTAGTAGCCGTGTTATCCTGGCATCCACAGCCACACTCTTGTAGTAGCCACGTTATCCTGGCATCCACAGCCACACTCTTGTAGTAGCCGCGTTATCCTGGTGTCCACAGCCACACTCTAGTAGTAGCCGTGTTATCCTGGTGTCCACAGCCACACTCTTGAAGTAGCCGCATTATCCTGGTGTCCACAGTCACACTCTAGTAGTAGCCGCGTTATCCTGGTGTCCACAGCCAAACTCTAGAAGTAGCCGCGTTATCCGGTGTCCACAGTCACACTCTAGTATTAGCCGCGTTATCCTGGTGTCCACAGTCACACTCTAGTAGTAGCTGCGTCATCCTGGTGTCCACAGCCACACTTTACTAGTAGCCGCATTATCCTCGTGTCCACAGCCACACTCTAGTAGTAGCCGCATTATCCTCGTGTCCACAGCCACACTCTAGTAGTAGCCGCGTTATCCTGGTGTCCATAGCCACACACTAGTAGTAGTCGCGTTATCCTGGTGTCCACAGTCGCATCTCTAGTAGTAGCTGCGTCATCCTGGTGTCCACAGCCACACTCTAGTAGTAGCCGCATTATCCTCGTGTCCACAGCCACACTCTAGTAGTAGCCGCGTTATCCTGGTGTCCACAGCCACACTCTAGTAGTAGCCGCGTTATCCTGGTGTCCATAGCCACACTCTAGTAGTCGCTGCATTATCCTGGTGTCCACAGCCACTCTCTAGTGGTAGCCACGTTATCCTGGTGTCCACAGTCACACTCTAGTAGTAGTTGCATTATCCCGGTGTCCACAGCCACACTCTAGTAGTAGTCGCGTTATCCTGGTGTCCACAGCCACACTTTAGTAGTAGCTGCGTTATCCTGGTGTCCACCGCCACTCTCTAGATGTAGCTGCGTTATCCTGGTGTCCACAGCTACACTCTAGTAGTAGCCGCGTTATCCTGGTGTCCACAGTCACACTCTAGTATTTGCCGCGTTTTCCTGGTGTCCACAGCCACACTATAGTAGTAGCTCGTTATCCTGGCATCCACAGCCACACTCTTGTAGTAGCAGCGTTATCCTGGCATCAACAGCCACACTCTTTGTAGTAGCCGCGTTATCCTGGGTTTCTCAGCCACACTCTAGTAGTAGCTGCATTTTCCTGGGTTCCACAGTCACACTCTAGTAGTAGCCGTGTTATCCTGGTGTCCACAGCCACACTCTAGTAGTCGCTGCATTATCCTGGTGTCCACAGCCACACTCTAGTAGTAGCCGCGTTATCCTGGTGTCCACAGTCACACTCTAGTAGTAGCCGCGTTATCCTGGTGTCCACAGTCACACTCTAGTAGTAGCTGCGTTATCCTGGTGTCCACAGCCACACTCTAGTAGTAGCCGCGCATTATCCTGGTGTCCACAGCCACACTCTAGTAGTAGCCGCGTTATCCTGGTGTCCACAGCCACACTCTAGTAGTAGCCGCGTTATCCTCGTGTCCATAGCCACACTCTAGTAGTCGCTGCGTCATCCTGGTGTCCACAGCCACACTTTACTAGTTGCCGCGTTATCCTCGTGTCCACAGCCACACTCTAGTAGTAGCCGCATTATCCTCGTGTCCACAGCCACATTCTAGTAGTAGCCGCGTTATCCTGGTGTCCATAGCCACACTCTAGTAGTAGTCGCGTTATCCTGGTGTCCACAGTCACACTCTGGTAGTAGCCACGTTATCCAGGTGTCCACAGCCACTCTCTAGTAGTAGCCGCATTATCCTGGCGTCCACAGCCACACTCTAGTAATAGCCACGTTTTCCTGGTGTCCACAGCCACACACTAGTAGTAGCCGCGTTATCCTGGTGTCCACAGTCATACTCTAGTAGTAGCCGCATTATCCTGGTGTCCACAGCCAAAACTCTGGCAGCAGCCCTTGAGACATCGTAGTTACAGAATCCTGGAGCGAGGGCGAGGAGAGCTGATTCCAGCAGTGGCAGATGGGACAGGAGGCTCGAGATGCAGCAGGCAATCCAGGAGCGAGGCAAGTCCGTCGGTTGGTTAGCTGACCCCAACCGTTGCAAAACTATCAAGCTGAACTGGCAGGAGATTTTCAGAAAAATTTAAATATTCATCATTATTTAAAAGAAAATATGAAGCACGGTAAAAGATTGGCTTCTCGTCATGTGAAAGTATGTACAACGTATTGACTAACCCATTAATCGTCAAGACTGAGGTTTCAATTAAAACCTTGAAATCATAATATCTCAATCGACGCAACGGTATAAGTGTGACGGTGCGTTCAGGAACCACACGAGAGAGTAGGAAATCCAAAAATTGTATGCCTTTATTGAGAGCAGGGTCAGAACCAGTAGACACAAGAATTGCCAAGCCAAAAACGAAATCCAAAAAACAAAGTCGACTGGACAGGCCGGGGTCAGAACCAGAAAAGCAGAAGTGCGACGGTACATAGACAGCCGGCCAAAATCGTAGTCGAAATCCAAAGCAGAGGGTCATACACAGGGCATCTGAACACAGTAGACGTGGTCGTACAGAAATGGGTCAAAATCCAAAAAGACATGAACAAGAACAGAAGGGCTATGGCAAAATCAAGGTTGAACAAAACAGTCAAAGAGAAACAATAATCAATTGGCATACAAGAGGCTCTGCACAAAGGAATATTGATCAACATTCTGACAAGGGCTGAACAGCAGTGAGGACTCTAAATAGACAAGAGGGAAGTCACATGGTATGCGGGGAACAGGTGAATTGGATAAGAACTAATTACAAAGGAAGGTACACATGGGGAAGTCCTAAACCACAACAATTAGCAAAAGCCAAGACATGGACGGGATTCACGCAGACAACCTATGACAGATAAACAGCTCCGGTCAAGGAGTTCTAAGTGCACAGACAAAGTTTGCAGGATAGCAATTAAGCACGTGCGAGAGATCTCGCGGAAACGCAGGGAGAGGCAGAGAAAGCAAAGCAAGGGGCGGAGACTAGAACAGGGCGATTGCTGAGATTAGTAATAATTAGTAGAGGTGCAGCTTTACAAATTAACCGAAGTGCTCATTAGTAAGTTAGTAATATATACATGGATTAGTTAAGTTTGTAGACTATGATACAAAATATAAATGTTAGTATTATTAGTAATCTAGGAAAGCAAGGCGAAGGAAGTAAACAAGAATTGAAGAAATAATATGAAACACCAGAAACCATTGAAATCATCCGAAGCAGGTAAGCACACAGACTGGGGAGACGGCCTGAACCAACTGATCACAAGACAGGGGTGACAAGTGCAATGAAACCTAAAATGGTATGAAGTGAAAACCGGAATATACAATAACCAAAAAGAATAAAGAAAAGACATAACCATGGACATAAAGCATGACATCAAACACAGAACCATGACAATAAGTACAGAAATGACAACAGTTAAGACGTTGAAATACTGTACGGCTGACATTTTTTTTATTTTTAGAATGTGAAATTCCCGCTTCAAAAGATAAAAACTAGTGTGAGTTGCATGGATAAGCTAGCTCACCCTGATGGTTAAAATATCAACCCTTTTCAAATATTTGGAAATAAAAATATTTAATAACACTGAGATAGTGCTCAGAAGTAGAGAGAATAAAAGAAGGGCTTACTCTTACCTGGGAGGAGATTTTCAGAAAAATTTTAATATTCATAAATATTTAAGAGAAAATATGAAGCACGGTGAATGATTGACTTCTCTTCTTGTGAAAGTATGTACAACGGAGTTGTACAGCGCTGCGCAACGGTATCTACACCAGATGGCGGTGTAAGTCGACGTAAGTGTCGTAAAGAAAATAAAAAAATTATGTCTCGTGCCAGATAACATGCCAGGTAAAGACAGAGTAGGACTGAGGTGAGAAAATGTGAACCTTACATGGGTTACAGAGCCACTTGGGATTGTGATCATTCTACTGTTAATTTTGATGTTTCGTGGCAAGTTAAAAAGGTGTCTTTGAAAACCAAAATGTTCAATTTTAGGGGAGCAAACTTTGACAGGATGCGCTTATATCTAAGCAAAATAAAATGGGAGACACTCCTGGACTGTAAGTCTGTAAATGAGATGTGGGAAAGATTTCAGGGGACCTAAAGCTAAGCAAAATGACAATTTTGGTTCAAAATTTTAGTTTGGAGGTAAGAAAATGAAGTACCCTTCAAATAGTCCGTAATATGGAGTTGTGTTCCGAAGGAAACATTCGTCACGAACACTGCCTTCAAGGCTGGAACAGCTATGAGAGCGGTGACTTTCAATGATGGCCAACGAGGAATTGTCTCCATTCTTGTGAAACTTGGCATAAAGGCAGGGGCACACTCAATGAAAGGCTATCACAAAATGTACAGAAAACGTGTGAAACAGAGTGAAAAACGCGCACTAGAACTTGAAAAAAGAAACGAATAGACGCTTGACAAGCTTGTAAAACTGGGGAAGAGACAGACTGAAGAAGAGGGAGCTACTTATGAGGCTGGTGCCTTTTAAGGAGGTAAAAAAAAAAATCCTAAAAACCACTAAATACAAAATACTAATTGTATTCCTCCTGAGAACATTACTGTCAAACTTTGATCACATTATTACTGCCGAACCAAAATCATGTTTTTCTAAAAATACAGATTTTCAACAAGAAAATACAGATTTCTCAGCAACTGTACACCCAATTAACTTAATATTTGGCAGTTTTTTCATTTTGTGATGATCTACGTCTGTACAGAGCTCCTTTTGCAATATTTACCTCTGAATATGAGTAAATCAAAATATACATATTTGTTATGGCTCCCAATTTGTTATGGCGTCACGGACAGCAAGGGATGACAGACAAAATTCTTCAACTTCAACAGATTTAATTAAACAAACACTTGGAACTACTCTACAATCTACCCTACTGACCCAGATTGAAATCAAATAAAAAATAAGATATTTACAGTTCCTTTGTACTGGAGATGGGCTGCTATATTGCGATGTCTTGGGACAGGAAAATGCTCCAACACAGGCAAAAATCCACAAAAAGCTTCACAGGTCTTGAAAAGAGTGACAGGTCTGGTCAAATGTATCCTTCCACAATTTCTCCATGCAATTTCTCCTACTACTACACTCTCTCGATTTTTCTCCTTATATACTCTTTTCCAGCCCCCTCTGAGGCATGCCCGGGACATGCTCAAACCTAGCTTTAGATTGCTTAACAAAAAAAGTCAATACTGCCATCTAGTGGCTTTTTACCACATTACATATTTAATTTGCTGTTTCCTGCCAAAATTCATTTAGGGGGGTCAAAATCAATACTAGAACATAGAAACCTGGAAAAAAAGCTCTGTAGTGACATTAGGAATGTTTTTTCCTTCACATTACAGCTGAAATTATAACCAAACACTGTTTAGTTATCTCAATAATTGTGTTTCTCTAAGTATCTACATATTCATTAAAACAGCCATTGCCATGGCAACCACTGATGTCATGCTACAGAGACTCAGTGTTTTAAGTTACAATTTCTAAGAATTTTTTTGATAATCACTTTATAAACTAAGAATTATTACCTTGGAAAAATGTTTGCTCAACTATAAGTCCCCTTAAGGGGCTTTTACTTGATTCACAATGCAAATTCATTCCAAAGGTATCCAAAAGTAAGTTGAAAAAGCAGAATCCTCAGTGGATGACCACAGCTATTCATAGGAGTTTGAGGGAAAAGAGGAATCTTTATAAGATGTACATAAAGGATAACAATGAGAACACTAAGGCTGAATACTGTAAAATGCAGGCTGTGGTCAAAAAAGAGCTGATGAATGCTAGAAGACTTTATGAAAGGCAAATTGCAGAGGGGGCAAAAACTAACCCTAAGCACTTCTTTCAGTACCGTAGCAGAAAAAGGAAAGTCAAAGAGGAGGTTAAGTGTATAAAGAATAAAGATGGATTGCTGCTATATGATAATAAGGATATTGCTGATACCTTAATTAGTTACTTTGTTGAGAATTTTACCTCAGAGCGGATTTTTATTAGGCCAGAGGGCATGTCCAATGCTCAAGATTATTTAGCGGAAATTGAGGTTAGGGATAATGAAGTATTAGACAAGTTACATAAACTAAAGGCAGATAAGGCAGCGGGTCCTGATGGCTTATATCCTGGATTGCTCAGGAAAGTTAGTGAGATCATCTTTAAACCGCTCTCAGCTATCTTCAGACGGTCTTTAGAAACTGGAGAAATACCAAATGATTGGAAGCATGGCAATATAATACCAATATATAAGAAAGGGGACCGTACTGAGCCAGGAAATTACGGGCCCATCAGTTTAACTTGCATTGCATGCAAAATACTGGAATCTATCTTTAAACATGAGCTGGAATTATTTCTTGAACGTAATAATATCTTGAGGGATAGCCAACATGGCTTCTGTAAGGGAAGATCATGCCTGACAAACCCTCTCGAATTTTTTGAAGAGGCCACCAAGACTTATGACCAGAGCAGGGCTTATGACATCATATACCTGGATTTTCAGAAAGCATTTGATCCAGTACCTCATAAGAGACTAATTTTTAAACTGAGCTCCATTGGAGTTACAGGAGGTATTCTGGAGTGGATTCAAAACTGGTTACAGGACAGAACACAAAGTGGCGGTCAGTGGAATCTCATCTGAGCTAGGTATGGTGGGGAGTGGCGTCCCTCAGGGATCGGTGTTGGGACCCCTGCTGTTCCTCATCGACATTAATGACCTTGATAGGAATATTAAAAGCAAATTAGTTAAATTTGCGGATGAAACGACAACGTAAATTAGGAGTTTGGCAAATAGTTTAGAGTCCACAAAAGTGATTCAGGATGATTTGGATAGAATCCAGAATTGGGCAGAAATGTGGCCAATGAAATTTAATGTAGTGAAATGTAAAGTACTACGTGTAGGTAATAAAAACATTAGACAGGATTACTTCATGAGAGGTTTAAAACCGGAATGTGCTCCACACGAAAAAGATCTGGGAGTGATTGTTGACCAAACCCTCACAGGCTCTAGCCATTGTGCCGTAGCAGTTAAAAAAAAGCCAATCGGATGCTGGGATATAGAGCCAAAAGTATTCAGTATAAATCCAAGGAGGTGATGCTTCTTTTGTACAACACATTTGTCAGACCACATCTAGAGTATTGTGTACAGTTCTGGGGACCATACTTTAACGCAATTCTTACCTTTCTGGCATGCCGCACAGCACTTAGTAAAAATCTGAACATGAACAACTCTGCCTCCCTCCAAAGACCCTCTTCCCCCCGATTGCCAGACTTCTCCTACGAAAAAAATGTAATAATATATGGTAGTTGGTCAGACTACAAAGGTAACTAAACGTTACGAGGGCATTTTATTTAATACCACATATAGAATTGAATATTTTTTAATGACTGTTGGTTAGTTTTCACTTACTGGTGCCTCTGAATCTGACTCCATTGACCCGTTTCATTCAGGCTGCTCACTTCCTCGCGCTGCAAGCAATATTTTTTTTCATAGGAGAGTGAAACGGGTCAATGGAGTCAGATTCAGTGGCACCGGTAAATGAAAACTAACCAGTAGTAATGACATAATATTCCATTCTATATGTGGTATAAAATAAAATGCCCTCGTAACGTTTAGTGAACTTTGTAGTCTGACGAACTACCATTAAAGGGGACCTATTATGCTGATCCTTCTTTTAATACATATTAGTAATGTTATAAGGTTGGTTGTCCATACTCAACCTCTGAAAAGTTTCTAAACATAAGATACAAGGATTTTGCCGTAATCCAAGAACGTGATTTCGTGAACGTGATTTCCTCTCTGAACAGCTCCTCCCGAGATCTTCGCGAGATCTGGGCAAAACCTGACGTCAGGCTGTGCCGTCCAATTAATACAGACCTAGCCAGAGCCAACCACGGCGCTGGACCTACCCACACCAGAAACTATTCTAGCCAGCACTAACAACGGCAGATCATACTATGCCTTAGTAGCGTCTACACTTTTGGAAATACAAAAGAAGAACCAAGAGATCATTTGAGGTGCAGTTTTGTCAGTATCTCTCCCAAAGCTGCTTGTCCGTTTACTTTTTGGACGTGAAGAAAAACACCTATTTCTCTTCCAAAAGACGATGCCACCAGAAATCAGTGGGTAGCTTTTTTTGTTTGCTGACAGCAAACAGCCATGGCCAAAGGAACATTAGCTGCTTGTGCTCAGAATTTCACCAAAGACAGCTTTGTTAATAAAGGATAATTCGACACAGGATAAGCGTTTCAGCTGCTTCTCAAACCTGAAGCAGCTGCATCAATCAAGCGCTCGGAGACACAAGCGGTAAGTAACGATATAATAGCAAATAATGTAAGTGAAGCTAACGTGTTACGGGTGGCTACTGGCTAGCAGGACCGCTAACGATAGTTAGCACTAACAACTGGCCTCAAGTGCAGACTTTCTAAAATATCTTAAGATAAATCCTGGATCGGTCGCGACAGTCCGTGACTCACAGACACAGAAGCTGCAAGTTGCTTTTACTGCATAAGCCAACCTGACGTGATAGCCAGTTGATTGTGGCTGTAGCACTGCAGCTAACGTAGCCAAGTTACTGCTGCTAATTTTTGTGTCCTAAATATGCAAGAGTGATATCAGCGGAAATTCTACAGAAGGTGTGTGAACATAAACCTCATTTGAAGCAAACTTTTTATACTTGTTTGTAATTTGGATGCTTGGTACAACTGTCCACGGTAATGGAACTTGCTGTCTGTAAAACCTTTATTGCAAGGGTTTGTCTCTGTGGTTGTTATGACTGCTTGTTCACCAGCTACTGCATGTTAGTTTGCGTGCGCTAATTAAAAAATCCCCTGGTTAACTTATATGCAATAATTCTGATCGGTATGCTTGTGTTACTTTGGTAAGCATCATTGTGGCAGTTTCATCATAACATTGCCCGATTGTAGCCACTACAGTTGAAGCTAACCGGAGAGGTGCAGTTAGACCAGACGTTGGTTTTGCAGAGCTTGGGACACGTGTTTGGGTTTGTTTACGGCTGCTTGTGATCGCTTCACTTATCCATGACCGGGATCAGCCGGATACTTCACAAATGTCTGGGCAAGCTCTCTGGTGCTACCGAGAAAGCAATGCGAAACGCAGAAGCTCTACTGTGTCTGGTATAACAAATGATTTATCTGCACTACCAAGACATAATTTCATCCCCCTTTAGAATTTGTTGTGGCTAATAAAAAGCCGAAAAAGGCAGAGATTAAATAGGAAATTCTTTCCTGTAGAAGTGATCGATTCGCTAGCTCCACATAAGCAACTTGTCTGTGCTAACGGAACTTACGGTCTGTAAAACCTGTATTATGTTCATAACATAACCAAGCTCTCTCTAGCTGTCGATATTATCCATAAAGCTGCTTTTCACATCGGACTTGAAACAAATTTTTTTTTTGGACAGATTAGCCTACATTCAAAGTCAATGCAAAGACGCGAATACACGCGTTATGGGTGCGTTAAGCAGCTACACACCGGACGCGAAACAAATTTTTAGCGCAACAGGTTACATTCAAAGTCAATGCAAAGAGGCGAATACACGCGTTATGGGCGCGTTAAGCAGCTTTCACACCGGACGCGAAACAAATTTTTCTCGCGACAGGTTACATTCAAAGTAAATGCAAAGACGCGAATACGGGCACGTCAAGCCGCTTTCACACCGGACGCGAAACGAATTTTTCGCGCGACAGATTACATTCAAAGTCATGACCGCTTATCAGCCACTGCATGTTAGTTCTCGTGCTCTGCTAATTAAAAATGCTCCTGGTTAACTTATATGCAGTAATTCTGATCGGTATGCTTGTGTTACTTCGGTAAGCATCAATGTGACAGTTTCATCATAACGTTGCCTGATTGTAGCCACTACAGTTGAAGCTAACCGGAGAGGTGCAGTTAGACCAGACGTAGGTTTTGCAAAGCTTGGGGTGCGTCTTTGGGTGCTTGTGAAACGATCGCTTTACTTATCCATGACCGGGGTCTGCCTGATACTTCTCCAATATCTGGGTAAGCTCTCTGATGCTACCGGTGAAAGCAATAGGGAAGCGCACAGGCTATAACGTGTCCAGTATAACAAACGATTTCTCTGCATTGCCATCGATTGAATATTAAATTCTTTCCTGTAAAAGTTATCGATTCGCTAGCTCCACATAAGCAACGGTTCACGCAAACGGAACTTATGGTCTGTAAAACCTGTATTATACTCATAACATAACCGAGCTCTCTCTAGCTGTAGCGTACTATCCATAACGCGCCCATTCTCCGCGAGGAAACGCTGGTCATTCCGACGCAGTAAGTAAACCATTACCACGGACAATTTCCGAAAAGGCCGTTTAGCCTGGAGCTTTCGCCCCTCCGTCATATACCAGCGCGGAAGCTGTTCGTTTCTCCACGCTAACAACACACCACAGTTATGCACACAAACCAGCAGGTCCTTACAATACACACCGAAGCAGTCCATCAGCTGTTGGTCCACTTTTAGCTGCTCCTCACTGTCCATATTTCCCTCTAAACTCAGACCCACCGGATTTCTACGGTCTCCGGTCTACACTTGGGCATGTCAACCCGTTCTACAAATTAGTCTATATGGGGTGGATTCTAGCTTTCCCTGCATCCTAGCTATGGAGTAGAAAAACCGCTGTACTCACCACTGTTGCCGTAGCAAACTGTAGCCGATAGCAAATTTGAACTTGAACTGCCAGATTTTTGCACTCGCCCCTCCACTTTCGCCCATGCGTTTATTAGAACAAGTTCATTTCATTAGATCTATATTCAAGTATAACGTTAGATTGCGGAATTTGCCCACCGCTTCCTTATCAAATGGCAGCTGTGTCTCACATTTCACTCTGGGGAGACTGACCCGGAAAACTGCGTTCTGCAGCCCCGTTCCGCCCAACTCTGCCCTCCACAGAGCTGGCCAGTCAGAAGAAAGTGGGCACGCGGGGAGTGGGAGCCATAGCGGAAGAGCCACCCCAGTGAGGCCTTTCAGGCAGAGACTACAATGGACTACAAATCAGGTTTTTTGAGGATGGCAGTATGAGCTAAATAAGGACCCTGTTTTGGACTTTGAACAATCAGGAGTACTCTAGGGGAGTCCAAGATCAAAATATAACCTTGGAAATATAGCAAAATAGGTCCCCCTTTAACGTTATCGTCGTAATTATAGCATTTCAGCACCCGTTTGTTTACAGTCAAATGCGTCATTTTTTTTTCTGCCAGAGACTCGCAAACAGTGACAGTGGTAGGCAACTGGAAGGGGCGCTGCGACGGATGACAGACAGGAAGCTCGGCAAATCATTTTATTTGGACCGAAGAAAATGATTGGTCAGACTTTTATCAGAAATATATGAGAATTGAATATTGAAGAGTTTCAACACCTGGTGGATTTCTTTTACATTTTAGTGTGCCATACGGTTATTAGGAGCATTTTAAGATTACAAAAGAAAAGTTTAAAAATGCCAGAAAGGTAAGAATTGCTTTAAGAAAGATATAGAGGCTCTCGAAAAAGTTCAGAGAAGAGCCACTAAGCTAATTCCAGGTATGGAAGATGAAAGCTATGAGAAGAGGCTGCAGATCCTTAATTCCTTTAGTCTTAGGAACAGGAGACTTAGGGGTGATCTGATTGAGGTCTTTAAATCTGTTAAAGGGATTAACAAAGTGAATTATGAAGAATTCCTTCTGCTAAGTTTTGTTAGTAGAACTTGGGGTCACAAATGTAAGTTGACCAAGGGTAAATTCAGCACTGATATTAGGAAACATTTTTTCACCCCGAGTAATTTCAACGCAGAATAGCTTGCCTGACCATATTGTTGAGGCAGAAAGCTTGGGAATTTTCAAGAGCAGGCTTGACTTAAGGCCAGATACCATTGAGTATCTGAACTGATATATTCGTGATAGTCAAAAGAAACTAGTGAGCCTAGTTGGGCTGAACGGCCTGTTCTCGCCACTCGTTACATTATGTTATGTAAAGAAAAATATTTCAGTAATGGTGCTCTCTCACCAAAATTCACAGCAGTTTATTACCTCGCCATCATCCATGGTCTGGTAAACACTCCAATGTTGCAGTAATCCTCAATACTTGGCTTCAGAAAATGGTTATTTTTTTATTCATAGGCCTTTTAATTTTTTTGTTATTTTTCGGAGTGTAAGCAATGAACTCAATGCAAACTACTTGGTAGCCTGACGCGTACCGTTTCCACAGAAGTTTTTTCCTGAATTTTTGCGCATCATTGGTTTGGATTTTTTTCACTTGAAGGGCATCTGAATATGATTGGAGACTTTAGTGCAAAACTGCACGCTGAATGGCGAGTGATCTGCACGGCAACTCAGTTTTGCCAATCCCTTTCTTAATTTCTGAGCTTTGGCGTCTTCACGGAATGGTACATGTGTCAGTCATGCTTTTATTCGATTTGCAAACATACTACACATCTCATTTGTTCGCTGTATTATTTTTCAGTCCATTCCGTTGAGTGCAGTGCGCAATTAGTTTGACATCTTTTTTGCGCAGTCGAGAAGCTTTCGCTTTCTTCATGCCCAAGAATTGCAATTTCTTTGCGGTTTTTTTTTCCTGTTTTCCCAAAATCGTTGACTATCATTGGCCTAGACTAGCCACAGAAAGGGTGGCCGTGTATTCGAAACTGCACTTCACAGTCTACATACACTATTCTCACTACACACTAGCCACACTACACGCTACTCATTACGAACAAACTCTTCCTGTTGCCTCTTCTTCTATTGTTCCTCAGCGAGTTTTTCTGGCGGTTTACGTTGCGTTGCATCTTGGGCAATTTGTGTATGAATAGTGAGCTTGCGATGCACCCACAAAATATCTGGCTGATCTAGTATACATCCGGGAACTTCTCACGGACACAAACTCACTCCCAACGCAAAAGTGAACATCCTACCCCCTAACTCACGTTGTCGGTAGCGCGAGTAGTATGTTAGTGCACCGTTTCGAACACAGCCGATGTCTCTGCGTGGATTTTTTTCCTTGACGCCTGTAGGCGAGGCCTAGGTCTGTGAGCTTGCCTCATTTCAGGGCTTGGGAACGCATTGAATGGTATGTGTGTCAGTCATTGGCCATGTTCGAAAACCTTGTGGGTTCAGTGGCAAGCCAACCCAAGAGACAATCGCCTGGGTGCGGACCGGAGCACAGTGTGGCCAGCCATGGGATCCGCCCTCAGAGGACATCCGGGCCAATGACTCATTCCAATCATTCAAGCACCAGACAAGAACTAACACATTAAAACTACCCGGGTAGTGTTAGAAATAGTGTGCACACACCAAGGCATGGAAATTCTCATCTCCTTTTCCTTAAAGGAGAAGTCCATTTAAAGGGAAACAACCTTGGATCTTAATTCCCTTAAAAGGGGAATTTTTTCCCTACCAAAAAAGGGGACATTTTTATTTGAACCTTGCTATATTTTTTTAATTCTTTTGTACTTTGAAAGAGCTCTTTCTTTGTTGTAAATATGTTTTGTTTTCTACAGCTACTTGCACTGCCACGTAATTGCGACTGAGGCAATAAAGGCTGTCACTGTTCAACTTTACTTCCAATGTCTCCTTGTGAGCCAGCCAAACAATTCAAGGTATCCACTTTTCAAACCTAGGTGAATGTTAGTGTCATTATTTTAGATCTTATCAATTCTTAGGGCTAAGGGCGCTTGGCCAGCCAGGAGTGCGTTTAATCCTAGTGACGTGGAAGTTGAACAGTTGGACATTTTTTATTGCACTTCATCTATGAACACTGATATCACCCAAACACGGATACGGTTACATCTGAAAATGTTAAAGTGTCTAACTCTCTTTTAGTGAGCGGCATAATGGACAGTGATCTAGATATTGAGGTCCTTGAGCACTTAGAACAGTATGGTAAAATTGAAAGGGTATTGGGGTTGCCAGCTCTGAAGCTGAGTTCAAAGACACAGCTATAGCGGAATATGAATCAGGTGAAGCTATTGTGTGTATTCAGGATAGCTTACCCTGTGACAGACCTACCCGTAACCCAAATGTTACCCACCACATTCAGCTTCTCTCTGAGCTGTACACCACAGACAGAGGTTATACCTTAACCCAGACTTACTTGAGTGAACTGAAGGATGTTGCTAGATTAAGTGGGACAGATTTTGAGAAGGTTTTGCTGGATGAACTGGCTAGGATCCAAGCATCCACTAACCCAAAGATAACCAAACCAGACACGTAAAAAGGTAGCCAGGGGTCTCAGCATACCAGCCCTGCACACACAGCTGACCTAACAGCTAATGCAAGTCCCATAAAAATAAATTCTGATCTGACCCACTCCCATGAACGTGGCTCACTCTCACTGGAGATAGGTGCCAAGGCGCCCCCCCCTACCTAGGAAACAAACCCTGTAATTACCTTATGAACAACTTACCACTCCAGAGGTGAAAAAAGTAGTGGTTGAGCATATAATCAAGAATGGAAACCTATCCTCCCATTATCAATACCAGGCTCAGACCCTTCTCAGCGAAAACCCTGAGTCCAAATTCCGAGTCTGATTATGACATATGGCGCAGCAATGTTGAGTTCTACCTTGCAGACCCCGCCATGTCTGGCAAAAATACAACCAGGAAAATAGTTGAGAGCCTTCTCCCACCTGCCGCCACTATTGTCAAGCATCTTGGGCCCAACTCTCCTCCCAACAAATATCTTGCCCTTCTTGACTCTGCTTATGGTATTATGGATGACGGGGATGAACTTTTTGCAAAGTTCCTAAACGCGCACACAAACTAAGACTCTGGTGAAAAGCCTTCTGGCTATTTGCAACGCTTGCAGATGATCCTGAGTGAAGTTGTCAAAAGAGGTGGCCTACCTGCTGGTGATTCAGATCGCCAGCTGCGTAAGAAATTCTGCAGAGGCTGCTGGAACAATGGCTTAATTACCAGTCTCTAGCTTGAGCAAAAGAAAAATGACCCACCCTTTTCTGAGTTACTCCTCTTGACATGTTTTGAGGAGGACAGCTGCTAAGTTCAGCTGAATGAAACAGCACTTGGGGGTTGCCAAAACATGAGCTCAGTCAAACTCACTCTCAGTGGAAGAACATGCCTCTGATAATGATATAACAATAACTGCCTCCTATAACACGCAAAAACTAGAAAAGCAAATGGCAATGCTACAAGCCCAAATAGCTTCTCTAAAGCCCTCCTTAATTTCAAGGTAGGCGTCTGCTAAGCCAAGTAAGACAGAAAAGGCTGAGCCCAAAGCCCCCATTGATGAGAAACCCTCATCCCCCACAGAGGTAAAACTCACAAAGAAGCCCCGCCCCTGGTACAGTTTTAAGTGTGGGGAGGATGGCCAGATTGTGCCTTCCTGCAGCAATGAGGCAAACCCTGAGCTAGTTGAAAAGAAGTGCTAAGAGTTGAGACAAAAACAAGCACCCTGGGAAAAACATTCAAACTGAATGCAGTTCCTGTTGAGGGACTACCAGGATTTTAAACTGAGAATGAATTCCCCAAATCAAAAACTAAGATGAAACCAAAAGTAACAGCTAAGAGTAAAGCACTGGTCCAATCCCACACAGTAGAACACCAAATTAAACTATTTTGAAGACTTGTAGGACAGAAATATATAGCTAATGTTGGTGCGTCAGGAGTCTACACTAAATGTCTCCTGGACTCCGGGTCTCAAGTGACCACAGTAACTCACTCTTTCCACAACCGCCATCTGGCAGAGCACCCCATACAACCCCTTAAAATCCTGGATGTTGAAGGTGCTAATGGCCAGAATGTTCCATACTTAGGCTATGTACCCATCAGTCTCAAGTTCCGAAAAGAATTTGCTGAAACTGAGCCCGAAATTTCTGCTTTAGCCTTAGTGGTCCCAGACCGGCGCAGTGACTGTGACTCACCTGTATTAATTGGAACAAATGCCCTCAATATCTTGTATGAGGAATACCGTAGTGAGAAAAGCCCAAACGAGCTGTCCTCTGTTTATGGCCACAGACAGATCATCCGTATCCTTAAGCTCAGGAATAAGACAAAGTCTACAGGGAGAGTAGGCTTAGAGACTGTCAAAGCCAAAGGGCAGCAAGTAATACCTGCCCAAGAGAGAGAGTCTGCCTTGAAAGCTATATCAGGGCTGACACCACCAGCGAATGTGCAATCGTTGAACAGGCAGAATCCTCTGCTTTGCCTGGTGGGGTATTTATAGAGTGCTGCCTAATCACTCTGCTCAAGCAGCGTCCTCACAAATTGTCTCTGTGGGTGAGAAATGAAAATAACCATAATTTAAGGCTCCCTTCAAATTTTGTTGTTGCCAAGCTCCATATTCCTGACAAGATCTATGACAACTCACTAGATTCAAATAAAAACACAGACTCTGTAAAATGTTGTTTTGCTACCCCTCAACCAGTTAATGAACCTGCCGAGCCCAATCTTAAATTTGACTTCAGTGACTCCCCCACCCCCCAAACAAGCGTGAGGGCAGAATAACGCAAAGTCTAAATGAGTATGGTGACATATTTGCCCAAAATGATTTAAATTTTGGACACGCAACTAAAGTAAAATATTGTAAAAAAATTTAATAGATGAAACCCCATTCAAGCAAAAGGTCCCAACCAATCCACCCAAACAACTATGAAGCTGTTAGGGAACATCTGCAAACACTCCTTCGTACAGGGGTGATTCGTGAATCGGAATCCCCTTACGCTTCACCAATTGTTGTGGTTCGTAAAAAAAAATGGAGAGGTCCGTCTTTGCATCGATTATCGTAAACTGAATTCACTGACAATTCGAGATACCTACGCACTTCCCAATCTTGAGGAAGCTTTCTCAGCCCTTGCTGGATCCAGATGGTTTTCTGTGATGGATTTAAAATCTGGATATTACTAAATTGAGATGGAGGAACGTGATAAGCCTAAGACTGCCTTCGTATGCCCCTTGGGATTTTATGAATTCAATCGCACACTCCAGGGTATTACCAATGCCCCCAGTACTTTCCAATGATTAATGGAGAGGGTCATGGGCATTATTAATCTGAAGGAAGTACGAGTGTTCTTAGATGACATCATTGTGTTTTTGAGTACATTAGAAGAATTTGAAAACAGGCTGAAGCATGTCCTCCAACAGCTGAGAGAAAATAGTCTGAAACTCTCCCCGGAAAAATGCCACTACTACCAAAGCTCAGTGCGGTATTTAGGCTACACTGTCTCAAACAAAGGGGTGGAAACCGATCTTGACAAGGTCAGTGCTCTCCGCACTTGGCCCAGACCCCGAACCCTTGGCGAGCTCAAGTCTTTCCTTGGCTTCACGGGGTATTACCGCCACTTTGTCAGGGACTATACAAAAATAGTCAAACCTTTGAGTGACCTCACTGGAGGCTACCCACCTTACAGGAAGGGCCGAAAAACATCAAGCCTCGGAGGGTACTTCAACCCCAAAGAACCCTCTGATGAGCGGTGGAGGCATGAATGTTAAAAGGCCTTTGAGACAATCATCAAAAAACTCACTGCCGCACCTGTCCTTGGATTTGCCGATCCAAAATTACTGTATGTCCCCCAGACAGAAGCACGCACAACAGGTCTAGGAGCTGCTCTGTACCAGGAGCAGGATGGTGAAATGCGCATTATCGCCTACGCTAGCAGAGGGCTTTCATCCAGTGAAAAGCGATACCTAGTCTATAAGCTAGAGTTCCTAGCCCTGAGGTGGTCCACTGTGGAGAAGTTTCAAGACTATCTTTACAGAAACACATTCACGGTCATAACGGATAACAATCCATTGGCATAAGTTCTGAGGTCAGCTAAATTCGACGCTGCTAGTTATCACTGGCTGGCTGCCCTCTCCACCTTTGACTTCAACATCAGGTACCGTGCTGGGAAGAGCAATCAAGTCGCAGACGGTCTTTCCCGACATCCCCATGACATTCTGGTGGATGACCAACCTTTTCTTGAGGAAAGAGAGTGAATCAAACAGTTCACCTCACACCATCTATTGTCATCTCCCAACTAACAAGACCTACCAGTAGACACAGTCACAGCCTTGTGCACCCTGACACAGTACCAGACATTTACTGAGATGAAGTGGTCCTAGAATGTTCCACCATACCAACCTATAGCCAAGCAGAACTCCAAAAACATCAAGGCTCTGACACAATCATTGAGCAAGTTGTCAAATTCTTGGAGGCTGGAGGTGAAACTGACCCCAACCTTATTTCTGACTCTGTTGAGCTCAAGCTACTGCTTAAAGAGTGGAAAAGGTTGGAGATGAAAGATGTTCTTCTCTACACAACTTGTCAGTCTAGGGATGATGTAACGTACCAGTTCGTCGCTCGCAAGTCTCTCAGGCCCACCATCCTCAAGTACCTACATGATGATATGGGGCATATGGGTTTGGAAGGAACCCTGGACTTAGTCAGGGCAAGATTTTATTGGCCAAAAATGGCTGAGGATGTGGAGAAAAAGGTTAAGTCATGCGGACGTTGTGTCAGGAGGAAAACGCGACCAAAAAAATCAGCACCCCTTGTGAACTTCCAAACAACTCGTCCCATGGAACTGGTGTGCATGGATTAGTTATCCCTAGAGCCCGACAATCACACTATCAAAAACATCTTAGTCGTAACAGATCATTTTACCAAGTATGCCGTTACCATACCAACAGATCAGAAGGCTACAACAGTTGCGAAGACTCTTTGGGAACAGTTCTTGTGTACTATGGGTTTACAAAGCGGATGTTTAGTGATCAGGGCAGGGATTTCGAATCCCAACTCATCAAAGAACTCTGCGCCCTCACAGGTATCACTAAAGTGCGCACAAGTTCCTACCACTTGGGGGGAAACCCCATAGAGCGGTTTAATCAAAACCTTTTAGGTATGTTGGGAACCTTGAAATATAAAGAGTAAAGTCACTGGCGAGGTTACGTAAAACCAGTAACCTATACCTATAACTGCACTAAGAATGATGTCACTGGTTTCAGCCTGTAAGAATTAATGTTTGGGTGCCAGCCTCAGCTGCCAGTGAGCATTGCGTTCTGCTTACCTGTGAAAGATGGCTCTCCTAAATCTCTCTCCCAATTTGTGAAAAATCTGAAGGCACGCCAGGGGGAAAGTTATCGGATCACCACTAGGAATTCACTAAAGGTTGCTGATCAGAACAAATCCTACTTTGACAAACCAGTAAGAGAGTCAACACTTGAGGAAGGTGATCAAGTATTAATGAGGAATCTGCGGTTGCAGAATAGACATAAGCTTGCGGATAAGTGGGAGCCAACTGTGCACAAAGTCCTAGAAAGGATGGGAGACCTACCTGTGTATTATGGTCCTACCCAAACTTTCCATAGGGATCTCCTAATCCCTTGTGGTGACTTATCGGAAGTGGAGGAAACTGAAACGGCCGAACCCAAGGTCCGCAAGGCAAGAACCAAAGTAACCCTCAACTTTTAGATGACGATTCATCCATCTATCCTGCCATATCATCTGTTATTCTTGAGGAAAGATTTGTCCTAGTGTGTGAAATTCCAAGGCGACAGCAAGGCGATACAACTCCAGCAGTGGAGGATAAATACTTGCCATCCATATCAACAAACTCTTTGACCTCCCAGCCTCAGGATGAGTCTAATAACGACGGTCTCCCCGCCAAACCTGTAGGAACACTTCCTGAAACAATAGAAGGCAAGGAACCCGAGGTCATGGGTGAACAGCCTTCTGCTGGTGATGTCATCACTCAGTTGGATATGACGATTATGAAACTGAGACAAATGAGGGTGAAGTGGAAAAGTCAAGTGAGAAAAAAAAAGATATGACATATAGAAATCAACTGGACATAACATTGAAAATCCAGCTCTTGCTAATGATGAAAACGATGCATCTTCAAGTGATATGGAGGATCCAGCAGATGGAGAATCAAATAAGTCCACACGGAGATCAAGAAGATTATGACAACCTCCTGACCATTTTCACTACATTCAGTTGAGGAAACCCTTACCTGAGTACTCTGGACCTGAATATGAAAACTGGAGTCGGACTGGCTCCAGTAAAGTCACGTTCAGGGCTCTTTTCAGTCCAGGTTACATAATGGTAAGAGGAATCGGCCCAATTCCCACTTGAGTGTTGGCACATGACTCTATAGATATGCAAGAGTCAACTTCTGGAGCCGTCCAATCAGTCCCTGTATCATCATCGTCGTCGTCTGATAAACAGGTTAGTGATTAATTGGTGTTGGCAAAAGTGATACCTGAAACAAATATTTTCCTAACAATTTTGCTTTTTAAATATTGCTAGCTGTCATGCTGTAATTAGAGCTAAAATACCTGGCTGAGCTAATTTAACTGGTAGGCCTAAGTTAGGTAATGAGGTAGCTAGCGAAGTTGGCACCATAATGTAACCGTGAACATTAGAGCTCTTGTCAGTTGGTGATCTCGAGCGAACATTGCTTGCCAAATTTTTTTACGTTAACTTAACGTTTGTGTAACAACTACTTGCTTTACTTGAGCAAATTTACTAGGTAGCTCCCAAGTTTTAATTTATGAAAAATGTAAAGATTTTTTGAAATTATTTTTAACTATTGAATTCACAAGCTTGTTTGGTGCGCTAGCAATATTGTTCGTTGCAGTTGTGCTGTTGGGTCTAATGCTATCGTTAGCTGGCAGACCTGATGTTATTCCTCTATATCAAGATTGGAAATGCTGTGTTTGAGAGTTAGCTAGTTGGCTTGCTATGCGGAATAAGTAAACCCCTTTGAGATGGTTGGCTAGTTAAGCTAAATGTTAACGTTACAAAATACTTGTGTTTGACATTGCATTGTTGCATTCTAACGTAAACATTACCGTGTATGCTTCATAAATCTTTAAGTCTTACAGATTGATGAGTTGAGCCGCTTCTCCACTTTGACTTAATGTAAAGCTTGCGAGCTGACAACTCGAAGGTAAGAAGCTAGAAATGGCTAGCTTAATTTAGCTAAGCTGAGTTAGTGATTGTAATACCCTGCTTACATGTCGGCAACTTAATTTTTCTGGGGTTTTTGTCTTACGACACCGTCAAACTTAAGGTATGTTAACATTTTCTAGCTTGCAAGCTCGTTTTGTGGAGTACATAAGCTAATTCGCTACAGCTGCTAATTTGTGCATGCAAGTTAGCTTTGGTCAATATGATAAACTTGGTCGTGCATTTAATTTAGCGAACTTGTATTACATCATATTGGCATGGTAGCTAGCTAGCTTTCAATGGAGGCATCATTACTGTTACAGAAATGCCAGACCTCAACAAAATGCCGTATTTGGCAAGGGAAAATTGTTTATCAAATGTTACATACATATTTGTTCGTTAGCTTACACACGTCGTTGTTACAGAAATTGTCCTGCCATTTTTTACGAGTGCACACTTAAATTTGCACGGCTCAAATTGAATTAAACGCCACAGTTAATGTGTAGGCATCCATTTGGGGAAAGAACAACTTGACTGCAGTTTTTTGGCCACATTGATATTTGGTAAATTGTAAAATGTCTGTTTTATTTGTTGTGGTTTTTGGTTTAGCATATCATTTACATTAATTATTGGTTATATTAAGCCAAACACTTATGGTATAATGGCTGTAGAACTGGTACATAACCTGCGTAGACCAGTCCTTAAAACCTGGATGTTTTTTGCGTTTCTGCGCAGAGCACTCTTCCGTAGGTAGGGCTGTTTCCTGATGGCAACAACAGCGTCAACCGTGTACTCGGTCAAGCAAGAGTGACAAGCCTCTCCTCACCAATCACATAACTGCACTCTTTCTTGCTCCACTTTTTAGTTTCGGATCAGTGGGCTGGGTACCTCAGTAGTGAGGTACTAAAAAATGGGACAGGTTGGGATTTTTATTTTGGTACCATCCACAAATTTTGATAATAGAAACGCAAAAATAACTTAATGTGTAACAAACTGAACTGGGCTGCTTGGTGGAACTGAGGCTGGATGGTCTCTGAAGGATTTAGATTTTTACTGATTGTCTTATAAATTTGCTAAATTTTGTGGGATGATGTTCTGTAAATGGTTAATGTGACAGTTTAACTGAAACCAGACATGAAAATCAAAGTCAAATCTCTCTCTCTTGTGACGTTACAAAGTGTCCACCTGTTGCAAAGTGTCCGCCAGAAAATTTCGTTGCAAATTGTCCGCCCATTTCATCAAATTTTGTTGCAAAGTGTCCGCCCAAAATGCACCGTTGCAAAGTGTCCGCCCATTTCAGCAAAATTCGTTGCAAAATGTCCGCCAAAAATTAATCATTGCAAAGTATCCGCCCGTTTCAACAAAATTCGTTGCAAAATGTCCGCCCGTTGCAAAGTGTCCGCCCATTTCAGCAAAATTCGTTGCAGAGTGTCCACCCAGAATTCATCGTTGCATTGTGTCTGCCTGCTCCCGCTAAATTCATTGCAAAGTGTCCGCCAACTTTCCAAAAGCAAGTGATTTGAAAAATCACCAAAAAGCGCGGCAGCCACGTTGGATTTTTAAAAAACAAGCAATAATTGATGTCCAGAACCAACCATTATTTACTATGCAACACATTTCAAAATAATGACATTTTTCTGTTTTTTTTTTAATTATTATTAATTTAATAATTTATTCTTTTTTTAAATTCTGCATTAGAAGAATGATTAACCCTCAGGAGTCCACAATCATGCCTCCGTGGTCAATTCACAAGACGTGTTAGTGTGCTCATAGCATGAAAACGAAGCCACGTTGACCATTGCCATCAGCTCCAGTCGCAAATGCTGACTAGTTTTTGTTTCATGTTGATAGACCAAGTACAAAGAGAGATCATTTAAACTTGTTATAAAACTTTCTGTACGCATTTTCACACGTGCGTAAAATTATGTAACTTGGGATGAAGCCAGTGTTGCATTTATTTGAATATCTTCGTTGCATTTAGTTAAATATCTTTGACAGTAAAAAATTAATTAATTAAAAAATAAAAACATTATTTTTCAGATCCGATTTTATGTTTTTTTGTGTATTTTGTGGGCCAACATCTACAACTACAGTATGTGAAAGTGAGAGACTAATTGTCAGGACAAATAGGTGAGGTTGTGCCGGGGGAAAAAAAAATACACCAAACACCGGCATGGTTCATATTTTTTACTGTGGTATAGGAAGGAAAAATCACAAGTACACAAAACGGCCAAAATAGCCAATGAGTCTTAAGGGTTACATAAATGCAAGTCAATGTTAAAATTTAGGCCTACTGTATGTTCTACCACGGATTATACAGTGGAACATCGCTAATTATCTGACTGCGCACAAATGACCTGTCTAACGATGTGAATAGTTAGGTTAATGCACTATGTTGATTGCTTGATTTAGACTGGAGCAAGGTGTCATGAACAGTAAGGAGATCTGGGGATTAAGCTGTTTAATAACATAATTTAGCGTGGAGTCAAAAACGTCTTCAGCAAAGTTTGCACAACGTCATTGCATCAATAACAGTTTGCATCACGTTACTATATTAGCCTATCGAGTTTAATGGAAAAATAAAAAAATAGGACCAAGGGTCCTGTAGCTTACCGGCAAGAAGTATTACAGTGATGATACAAGTTATGAAAATTTCATGTAAAGTGTGACATTTGAATCAATGAAAATCAATGTCAAGGTCACTAAATAAAAGTTCACATAGATTTATAAGACCTTCTGTAATACAATCCTAAGCTCTGAAGCAGTTTTGGTGATACAAGTCATTAAAATATGTCAATATGTATTCAATATGTCAATTGTGAACTTTAAAGTTCACAGAATGTCAAGTTGTGGTCAGCAAATGGACTTCATGTATGACTTTCTAAATGTCTCTCTACAAACCTTGGCACAATCTGTGACCATTTTGGTGGTACAAGTCATTGAAATTTCACTATGTGAAGTTTGACCTTCGAAGGTCACCGAAGGTCAAGTTCAGGGCCACCAAATAAAAGTTCATGTATGACTTCCTATACATCTCCAATACAAACCAAAACTATCTGTAACCATTTTGCTGATATAAGTGATATAATTTCACTGTGAAGTTTGGGCATTCAAAGTCACTGAAGGTCAAGTTCAATGTCACCAAATGAAACTTCATACATGACTTCCTATATGCCCGCAATACAAATCTAAGCTCTATCTGTAATAGTTTTGGTGATAGAAGTCATTGAAATTTCACTATGTGAAGTTTGACCTACGAGGGTTGCCGAAGGTCAAGTTCAAGGCCACCAAATGAAAGTTCTTACATGACTTCCTATATGTGTTCAATGCACATATGTTCCCAATCTTCAATATTTTCAACCTAGTAACCTTAGAAAATTGTAACATTTTGCTTGACCTCAAGTTTGACCTTTCAAGGTCATCTGAGGTCAGCTTTAACACAGCCAAAATATAGGTCATATATTACTTCCTACATGTCAGTAATACAAACTTAATCTCTATCTGCAACCATTTGGCCTCCACAGGCCATCTTGCATATTCATAAAGTACAGCGCCCCCAATAGACCCACTTCCGTCGATTCAATCCAAATGGCACTCGCACTATACACTGACGGAACCAAGGTAAGTTGATTGCCTGATTTAGAAAAAAATTCATCACACAGTTTTTGAGAAATGATTTTTTAAAATTTCTCAGTCCTATCTTTAACATTGGAGCCAAAATTTCAAGGGCCCATAAAACGGACAAAAATGATTCAATCAAAAATCCGAGAAAAATATCTGGAGATATGGTCTAGTAGTATGTTATTGCAAATTTACACGAAAATTCATCAGGCCAAAAAAAAGATAAAAAATGTTCCAGACGACGGACGATGGACGCTGAACGCCGGACGACGGACGCCACACCACGACAATAGCTTATCGGCCCATAGGGCCGGTAAGCTAAAAATAGGTCTTTCTTTTGTTCTAAACCTAGTTGACGCGTGCAAACACAGGCAAGTGTTTTTTTGAAGGTTTTGGACTCGAGGTAAGCATGTAAAGAAAAAGTTTTGTCACGTGGGGCCCGTTTCATAACTCGTAAAGAAAATGCATTAATTAAAGCGCCAGGTTATAGCCTAGTTAATTTACTAGCGTCAAATAGGCCTATATACGCATTTTGCGTTGAAGCTTTCCATTATTAAAATGCCATTGAGTTAAAAGATGTGTAACGGGCTAGTTAATGACGCAACCTCGCAAATTAATCAAGATTTCGTGTCAAGCACAAGTTAATCAATGATTAATTGGTGGCTTGCGATGAAAATAATAATAAATACTAGTGGTACTCCGCCTGGCAGCGCTCATGAAACTTCACTACCACTGCATACTAAATCTGTCACTATTTAAAGAACGCCTTTTTGGGCGCGCATCGAAATGTCGACAGCACCAAAAATAAGTAAAGTTTATGTACATTTTTTACATTTGCATGTGTAGCCTATTAATATACATGTTTGTATGTGTCCAATAATGAGGAAATATGTATATGTTGTACTCACAATAAATGGATATTTCGGTAACACTTTATAATAAGGGGACATGAATCATGTAGTTATCATGCATTACTTCATGCATGATTCACTCATGAGTTCATCATGATTCATGCAAGATTTCATGAATGAATGCCTCATGACACATCATGAGTTAACATGAATTCATGCTTACTAATGTCTGAATTCATGCAATGACATCATATCAACTAAGGCATTACTTACTGTAATGAATTCATCATGAATCAAAAGTAATTAAGCATGATCATGATGAGTTCATGGTTCATTAAAGACAGTCGTTTCACTTTTGGCAGAATCGAAATAGACGTTTTCATCCATTACTTCATTCTTGCTTCATGTATTAGCTTCCCATGAATTAATCATGTTTGTGTCCCCTTAACTAAGGTGGTAGATATATTAGCTTGTCATTTTTTTCATTGAATGCCATGAAATAAAGCTTAATTTCCCATGAATTCATCATGTTTGTGCCCCCTCAACTAAAGTGGTGGACGTATGGTAGCTATCATCACAACATACAGTATAAATGTACAAATGTTAGTCTATTGGGAATATTGAACAACATGAACTGAAGGTTAGTTGCTCATGAATTCATGGGCCTACAAAGACATAGTCAGTTCACTTTTGGCAGAATTGCAATTGATATTTTACTTGAACTTACCATCACGTTTTGATAATAAAGATACAATATTACAGTGAAGTTATGTACGACTTCATGCATTAGTAAATACTGATTTAATCCATTAATTCGTTCTTACTTCATGCATTAGCTTCCCATGAGTTGATCATGTTTGTGCCCCCTCACCTAAAGTGGTGGCTATACATGCTTTTATCACAACAGATGTGAGAAATGCTATTGCTAAGGAATCATTGAATGTCAAGAATTAAAGCTTACTTTCTCATGAATTCATCATGTTTCTGCCCCCTCAACTAAAGTGGTGGACAAACGGCTTTCATTACAACAAATTTGTGAAAGTTATTGGGAAAGAATCATTGAATGACATGAATTAAAGCTTACTTTCTCAGGAGTTTATCATGTTTGTGCCCCCTCAACTAAAGTGGTGGACAAACGGTAGTTTTCATTACAACAGATGTTCGATTCTGCCAAAAGTGAAACGACTGTCTTTGATGAACCATGAACTCATCATGATCATGCTTAATTACTTCTGATTCATGATGAATTCATTACAGTAAGTAATGCCTTAGTTTATATGATGTTATTGCATGAATTCAGACATGAGTAAGCATGAATTAATTTTAACTCATAATGAGTCATGATGAATTCATGTATAAAATCATGCAGGAATCATGATGAACTCATGAGTGAATCATGCATGAAGTAATGCATGATAACTACATGATTCATGTCCCCTTATCATAAAGTGTTACCGATATTTCTCTTTGGCCTATGTGTTAGTTATTTTTATACGTCTGTTCCAAATAAATGTTGCTAATGAAATAAGTAAAATTCACAATGATTTTAAAAAGAATCTCATTCTCATCACAAAGTTTTACTCTATTGTTTGTTTTATTGACTATGGAAGCGTAATATTTCTATACCTGACGAAAGACTAACGTGAGATAATGTATATGGACCTAAAAAAAGATAATGCAACCTTTTTAAAATGTAGTAGGCTAGAGCAGTGCTTCTCAAACCTCTCCTGGAGCACCACCTGTCCTGCCTGTTTTAGATCTTTCCCTGCTCCAGAACAGGTGAGTAAAATAATCAGGACATTATCAATTGGCTTTAAAGGGTTAATATCGAGCTGATCATTTGAATCTCCTGTGCTGAAGCAGGGAGAGATCTAAAACATGCAGGCCAGGTGGTCCTTCACGAGAGGTTTGGGAAGCACTGGACTAGAGAAAATTAACATTCAGGATAAAGTAGATAAAATTATAGGAGGGGACTTCAACTGTGGTTTGAATGCAGATATGGATAAATCTAGGGCCCATTTTATAACCAAGTCTGCATGCTCATTAGGGTGTCAAACGCGTTAATTAACGGAGAACGCCTTAAACAGTTGCATAACTAATAATGCAGGCGTTTACTAACAAACTTACACGTAATTGAAGCGTTAAGTGCCCGTTAAATGGTGGGTAAATGATTCATCCTTAATCAACAATAGTTTGAGAGTGATATCGTTCATTAACACATTATTTACATTGATTACATGAACAAATATGGCGGCATGGCTCAGGAGGTTGAGCAGCTAGGCTAGGAATTGGAAGGTTCCTGGTTCGATCCCCGGCTCCTCCAGAGAACGTGTTGAAGTGTCCTGGGGCAAGACATTGAACCCCACGCTGCTCCTGATGTGCAGGTTGGTACCTTGCATGGCAGCCTCTGCCATCAGGGTGAATGGGAGGCATAATTGTAAAGCGCTTTGTGTCATCTGACTAGAAAGGCGCTGTATAAATGCAGTCCATTTACCATTTACCATCCAAATATGCTGGCAAAGACAGTGCCTTACAGGCATAATGCAAATCAAAATCCAGATATTCTAAACAATGAAGAGATACTGGAAGGGCGTTGTTCACATGACCTGGCTGTCTTCTACTTAGAATTTTGCAGGATCGCTTCATACAATTACAAAAAAAAAAAAAAAAACCTGATTCAATACAAATACAAATAATAATATCTCAGTGGCATTTATATCTTTTGTATCTTATATTCTCTCGTATTTATTTATTGTACATATGTACGTCTATGAAACAAAATTGTATATATTCATTTTTGTGTAAAATGTGGCCACATAAATGCTCAAAAAATTCGAAATTTCAAGTTAGTTTCTTCTTTAATGTCATCAAGGTTGCTGAAAATGAGTAATAAAGTATCTATAGTAAGGGCCTGTCATTTACAAATGATTTACAAATGATAGAAGTTACGCTAATCTGGTTAGTGGGGAAATATAGATTACGACTGATAACATGATTGAAATTCATTTTAAGTTGGACTATAAGACATGAATTATAACCCGACTCAAAAAGTAAACAATTATACCTGCCCTAACTGTCAATTAATAATTTTTGATGCATGACATGGGGACACTTTGTAAACTAATAGTTGGACACATTGCAACGACATGGGCGGACACTTTGCAACGAATTTGACAGAAATGGGCGGACACAATGCAAGGGTGAATTCTGGGAGGACACTCTGCAACGAATTTTACTGAAATGGGCAGACACTTTGCAACGGGCGGACATTTTGCAACGAAATTTGTTGAAACGGGCGGATACTTTGCACTGATGAATTTTTGGCGGACATTTTGCAACAAATTTAGCTGAAATGGGCGGACACTTTGCAGCAGTGAATTTTGGGCGGACACTTTGCAACAAAATTTGATGAAATGGGCGGACAATTTGCAACGAAATTTTTTGGTGGACACTTTGCAACAGGTGGACACTTTGCAACGTCACATCCCCTCTCCTGCCTTTTCTCTGTGTGCTGTTTGTAAACATGGATCCACTGGTGGCAGCAGTTTGTGAATTGATGGCTTCAGCTTGGGAATGATTGGGATTGGGGGATAAAATTAAGGGGGAAAAATTTATTGATGGACATTTCATTTGAAATAAAATTTAATTAAAAATTCAATTTACTAGTTTTTCAGGTGTCATTCTATGAATACGATAAATTAATAAATTACTTTGAATCTAATTTAAATACCTGGCATGTGCTTCAAACCCTTTTATCATTACCAGTGCAACTTCAAGTACTTCTATGACTACTATACTCAGTCTTGCAGTTTACAGGATTTCAGTAAAATGCATGAAGAGAGAACCCTGTAAAAACAAAACCTTATCGTGCATTTTAATTTTGTATATAGACTCAAATTTTTATTCAATGATCCTCTTTCCATGAGGAAAAAAGTTCTGCCGCTGATGCGAGAATTAACTCATTTCTAGATTTGTCCTTGGGGACCGGCTGAGTGAAATCTTATCCCATAGGCAAATGTAGAGATGAATAAAAACTTTTTACACCAGCAGCAGATTACGCCCATAAGGAATCGGCTGATTAAAATGGAGTCAGAACCCATAATCTGCCCACATCTGGGCCGACAGGTTTTTGCTATCTGGGTTAATCTTCTTGGTCCAGAGTCTCTTACAAGGCTTTAACCAAGCACTTGACACAACTGGTGACTATGATAACTCCCATATGAGCCACAAGACAGCACATGAAGGGACTCATGCAGATTCAAGAGGGGAGGGTGTAACCCACATGAAACATATGGTAACTAAACATATATATCGAGGGCTGACTGCAATAAACAGTTATGTCCAGATGTTTTACACTGACATAACTGTTTATTGCAGTCAGCCCTCGATATGTAATTTATAAGTGCAGTCTCCCGCTAACCAGAGGGCGGCACGTGCGCTCTCTAGTTCAGTGTTGGCGAGCTCCTTCAGTCTCGTTCTTTCTGGCCGACAAGTGTCCTGAAGAGCCTGCCCCAAACAAGTTAAAGAATTCCCGGTATGCAAAATACCTCATGAAAGTTATATATCCGTGATTAATTACCTCATATCAACTTCTAATATGTCTTTGTTATTAGGAACTGAATCCTGCATGTGGAGTGAACGTGAGGAGCCGCATCTGTCTTGTAAGCCCTCTCGTTGTGAGCTCCGGTAAGCAATGCATAGCTACTGGTTGATAGTAGGCTAACTCTCCATGCTAGCTTGTTGACATAAGTTCATTGCTGACCACACGATGCCTTTGTTCAGATACTCTTCTTCAAACCAATCAGAGTTATGGCACTGATGCTTAATGTTTAAAACTACTGTGGTACAGACTGTTTCATTGTAGTTTGCCAAGAATGTTTAAGAAAAAAAAAAAAAAAAAAACATCACCAATGGCGTTAGTTGCTATGCTAAGGGCTGGCGTTGCCAATGCTGTCTAACACAAATGCTAACTCTGTAGCTAACTGTTATGATCCTGCTCTGTCTGACCATGTTTTTGCCTATGATTCTGATTCCATGCCATGTTTTTGATTTGCCCTTGTCTTGTTTTGTCTTGTATTCCTGTCATTTTCCATAGTTACAGTTATTATTCCGGTTATTGTTTTTCGCATGCCATGCATTGCACTTTGTCTCCCCAGTCTGGTCTTATGTCATGTGACAGCTTATTGCCCCAGTATTGCGTGCCATGCTTTCGGGTGATTTCAGGGTTTCTGGGTTTTCAATTATTCCTTCTAATCTTGTTTGCTTCCTTCGCCTTGCTGTTCTGTCATTACTAACAGTACTAACAGTTTGTTATTTTAGTTAAATTACTAACAAAGACTAACATTGTTTATAGTACTAACTTACTAACGAGCACTAGGGATTGTATAGCCGCACTTTACTAATTGACTAACGAGCTCTCAGCACTCACTCTATTCTAGTCTCCGCCCCTTGTCTTTACTCAATTTACTTTGCAGCACTTCAGCGGATTCTCCGCACCTGTTTAACTCTGTTCTGCCTCTCATTATCTGTGCACGTTAGAACTCCCTAACCGGAGCCGTGTGTTTGTTATAGGCTGTCTTTGTGATCCCTGTCCGCGTTTTGGCTTTAGCCAATTTCATGTGGTTAGGTTCTTCCTCGTGTCTGTTCCCTGGTTAATTAGTCTGATCCATTTCACCTGTTCCCTATCATAGCATGTGACTTCCCCTACGTGTATTTAAGCAGTCTGTTCACTACCAGCTCTTGTTAGAACGCTTTCCTTGTGCTGCGATCGTATATGCCTTGTACTCTTTGCGTTACACTTCTGACTGGACCGTCCCTCATTACGATTTTGGCTTTGTCTTGGATTTCTCTGCACCCGTGTAACGAACCTGTTTTGCCCGACCCTGAGTTTTGTGTTTGCTGCCCTGTGTACGATTTGGATTGCGCCCCTGGGATTCTGATTTTGGATTGTGGACTCTGTACCATTGCTTTCTGCCCTACGGAGGTTCACCTCCCAGCTTTAATAAAATACAAGTTTGCTGGATCTCTTGGTTCTCGCGCTTGGTTCCTGAACGCAACCTCACACTAACTCACTGAGCTAGCTCTTGTTGAGGTTCAGTAGTGAAGCTGATGGCATGGTGCAGCGTTAAATGCACACAACACTCGTTTCTGTTTACTTTAATATTATGTTAAGTGAGTATTCACTCACTGTGATGTTTATCATACAGATGCAGTTGGTTTATTTCATTTTGGTTGTTGAAATGCGCAAATATAGCCGATATTTTAAGAGGTTTTTTATCTGTCAGATCACACTACTCATGGTTGTTGCCCTCCCTGGAGGGCTACAGTGTGTTGATGTTCAAGTGATTCATTGTTTTTGATGGAGTTATTAAAGAAAATGTCGAAATTTGCCCTATCTCCCAATGTTAACTAAATTTTCAAAGTGATCCAGAATCCAGTTTGATCCGGATCTGCACCAAAAGCTAATCACTTCTCACTCGGACCATTACCAACCCCTGTGAAATATGAAAAATGAAAACGATCCGACCAAAACTTCGGCCTGTAGGCTGTCCACAGACGAACACACACACAGAAATAAATAAACAGAGACAAACACATATCCCCTCCCGTGCTTCGTCAGCCGGGTAAATAAGATTGTGATAATACAGTTCATCTGGATGTTTTATAAAGGGAAATATATTAAAAGATGCACTTTTAAAGGAGAATATGTTACAAAAGCTGCTGAAAATATAAATAGTAATTTTGGGAGCTGTTTTAATAGATAATGTTGCTTAAAAGAAATTAATTTTATTTATTTCAAAATTGACACTGTGATATGGGAGTTACCCTTGTTATGATGCACATCAATTCATTTCACTGTACTGTATAACCTGTGTAACCTGAGTAATTGGTTAAACTTGGAAAGACATTTTGAAAATGGAAATAAGTAATGAGGTTGCATGATGAACAGAAAGAAAAGACGGTAACTTATACATGCTGCACTGTGTGTGTAGATGGGTTTATTTCTAGACAAGGATTAGTTCAGTCTGAATCTGAACCCTTGCGGGTTCAGTGGCAAGCCAACCCAAGAGACGATCACCTGGGTGCGGACCGGAGCACAGTGTGGCCAGCCGTGGGATCCGCCCTCAGAGGACATCAGGACCATCGACTCATTCCAATCATTCAGGCACCAGACAAGAACTAACACATTAAAACTACCCGGGTAGTGTTAGAAATAGTGTGCACATACCAAGCCATGGAAATTCTCATCTCCTTTTCCTTAAAGGAGAAGTCCATTTAAAGGGGAACAACCTTGGATCTTAATGCCCTTAAAAGGGGGATTTTTCCCTCACTAAAAAATGGGACATTTTTATTTGAACCTTGCTATATTTTTTTGTACTTAGAAAGAGCTTTATTTTTTTTTTTGTAAATATGTTTTGTTTTGTACAGCTACTTGCACTGCCACATAATTGCTAGGCTGTAAATAAAGGCTGTCACTGTTCAACTTTATTTCCAATGTCTCCTTGTGAGCCAGCCAAACAATTCAAGTTATCCACTTTTCAAACCTAGGTGAATGTTAGTGTCATTATCAATTGTTAGGGCTAAGGGTGCTACACAATCAATTCAAAATACATTTTGAACTGAACTGACCCACGGAAACAATATCAACAATCCGTCTGACCCACTTTTGTTATCAAATGCACAACTCGGCATTTCATTTGAAATTAGCTTATTATAATTTGTTTGGCTGACAGACGAAGCAACCATAAGATGCAGAACTTTATGAGTATTAAAGTGACGGGTGAAATTATAGACAGTCACCATCTACAGTTAGGCGAAATTGCTTCCATACATACAACTTGGCCTTCAAGGATGAGATGTCAACAATCTGGAATTCACAAACAGTTATTTTTGTTCTTATGTCATCCAGGTCTACCATTTCTTTCCCAGCCTCACTGTCAATAAAGCACAAGCATGTTCATTTCTCTCCTGCTGGATATTATTCAAGGGGTTACAGCAGCATCATAGAAACTAAATAATGTTATTGTTTTCTCCCAAGCTGTTATTTCCCTCGCTGATTTTAATTTCTCTCAGTTACTGCCCCCTCCACACATTTTTTCTTTTTTACTCGCAACCCTGAATTGAAAGTTCTTCTTTTATTTCATTTCCTTGTTTTTCCTATGATCTGGAAAGTCCAATCCAATCTGAGCATGTGATGGTGTAATAATCTCAGTGCACTGACTGTTGTGCATTGAGATTGTTAGAAATCAGTAATTTGTATGTTTGTTTTTAGCTTGTTTTTAGTTTCTGGTTTTAGTTTCTAGTTTTTAGTATATTTCTTGTTTGTTTTTAGTATCGCTATTATTTATATATTTATTATATTTATTCGTTAGAGCGTGTGTTTCTGGATGATTGCTCTGTCTCTGGTCTTCAGTGTTTTCCTCCCGTTTCTGTCTCGTAGCGTCTTGTCTTTTTCATCACACTCTCTTCCCTGTAATTTCGGTTGGGTGTTTCCACTTCCTTCTCGCTGTTCTCATTGACTATCCGCACCTGAGAGTAGTTTAGCGAGGCACGGGTGTTTAGTTAGATTAGAGTTAGAACTCCACCCGTTTTTCCCTCTCTCTCCTATCGCCGTCCTTGCTTTTCTAGTTCCACCTCTCTCTACAGCTGTCCTGTGTTTAGCTGGGATTCCACTTAATTAGTTTGTGTTTAAAAGACCCACTTTCCCGTAGTTTCTTGTCGACTCGTTTCTACCACAGCTCGTCTTGGTCAGTCTGGTTTCTGCGCTTTTTTTCCTCGTTGCGATTGTTGAAAGCTCGTTTCTCGTGATTCTCCCGTAAGTCTTGTATTTGATTGTTTGTATTGCGTTGTGAGATTGCGATTTGATTGATTAGTACTTCGTTCTCCCTAATTCCCATTTTGTACCCATCTGTTTAGTTTCTCCTGTGTTCTCCCTTACCCCATCCAACTCCCTTTTTCCTTCCCCTTCCATTCCCTTAGTTTCAACCCTCTTTGTTACTGTCTTTGTGCGGATTGATTATTCTGGTTACTGGATCTTTTTGCTTGTCCCCTGACTTCGATTCTGCCCATCCTGCATATCTCTGTTTGCCTGGCTATTGATCTATTTCTGTCTTGACCATGAGCTCTGTAAATCCTAATAAATGCCCTGCCAATGCTGAACTGCATTTGGAGTCAATGCCCGTTCCTTTCAGAGATATAAAAGCGGAGGCGAGATGATCCAAATGCAAAGAAATAAGCAGCAGTTTTATTAGCGGCTGTGCAAGGCTACAGACGCAAATGCAGATATCAACAAAACGGGAAACAACACTTCCCAAAAAATGACAAAGTTTATCTAGGCAAACAGAGAGTCTGCTAATATGTACAAGCAAGTGAAACAAGAGACATCTACACAAAGAGCTACAACAAGACTTTGTTACCGTACTGGGGCGAGAGTCTGATACATAAAGGCTTAATTGGCTAATAGGATAATTGGAAGCGGCTGCAGAGTGTAGAATTCATTATGCAGGAGCAGGCCGGAACTTAGAACTCAGGTGATGTGGACCGTTGTGAGTGAGGCAGGAATCCCGGCGTGCTGTTGCGGCGGCCAGGAGGGCAACCCCGGGGTAGAGGAGCAGGCCGGTCCAGATGGCTCTGGTGGAACGCTGCGATGACTTGTGAGTCCAGGATGTCTTGGGCAGGTACCCAACTGATCTCTCTTCCGAACCATAGCCCTCACAGTCCACCAGGTATTGGATGTGCCCTCTGCGACATCTGGAGTCCAGCAGGGTGTGTACCTAGTAGGCCGGGGCTCCATCGATCTCAAGGGCAGGGGGTGGGTTTTCGGGGGGGAATGTCTCCACCAACAAGCTCGCAATCACCGGTCTGAGGAGGTCGACATGAAATGCGTTAGAGATTTTATAACTGGGTGGCAACTGTAGTGTGCAAGCAGATTCATTGACCATCCGGAGGACTTTGAAGCGGCCAAAGAACCGTGGGATCAGCTTCCAGCAGGGCAGGCGGAGGCATAGCTGGATGGTACAATGCCCTGGATGGTACACTGGACCTTCCCAAAGTCATTTGTCTACCTGAATCTTCTGGCGATGGAGAGTTCTGCAGATCTGAATGTTGGTGACAGCCCAAACTTTTTCCACCCTCCTGAACCAGGCATCAACTGCCAGGACTTCGCTCTGGCTCAAATCCCATGGGCACAGGGGAGGTTGCTGACGGAGCACACACTGGAAAGGGGTTAATCCAGGGGAGGTGCTTCTAAGGGAATTCTGGGCGTATTCAGCCCAAGGCAGGAACTTCCCCCAATCCTGCTTGTGCTGATGGCTGTATGTTTGGAGAAACCTCCCCAGATCCAAGATGGTTCTCTCCACCTGCCCATTAGACTGCAAATGAGGCTCACCGAAGCTCCCAGCTTCTGGAAGAAGGCTCGCCACACCCATAAACTGAGGCCCACGGTCTGAGAGGATGTCCTCCGGAAGGCTGATGTTCCTGAAGACCTGAATGAACAATGCCTCTGCCACCTGGAAGGCAGAGGGAACACTGGGGGATGGAATGAATTTTAAAAACTTGGAGAAACGGTCATCAATCAACGTAATTACTGTGAAAACCTCCGATTCAGGTAGATTGGTTTCGAAGTCCACTGCCACGTGGGACCAAGGGTGGTGTCAAACTGGTAAAGGTAAGAGTTTACCGGCTGGGAGTTGTCGGGGTGAATTTGTTATAGCACAGGTGCTGCAGGAGTTCACCTTTCTCTCCACATCCTTAGCCAGATTAGGCCACCAATGCTTTCTCCTGATTATCTGAGTGGTTTTCTGGATCCCGGGATGACCAGAGGTCATGGAAGTGTGGGCCCAGGTGATGACCCTGTCCAGCAGGGTGGAGGGCATGAAGACCTTTTCCGGCGCCACATTGGCTGGAGCATGCTCCCGCCTGGATTCTCACCTGATGTTTTGGTCAAGTGGCCAGAGGATGGACGCGATGAGGCAGGATGATAGAATAATTGGCTCGTCTCTCTCTAGATCCGTTTCCACTTCAAGTCTTGGGGATAGGGCATCGACCTTGGTGTTCTTGGAACCTGGGCGATAAGTAATGGTGAAGTTAAAGCTGGTAAAGAATAGGGCCCACCTGGCTAGACGTGGATTTCGCCTTTTGGCCGATCACAGTTACTCCAGGTTACGGTGCTTGGTCAGCTCTATGAATGGATAAAGTGCCTCTTCTAGCCATTTCCTCCACTTCTGGAGTGCTAACTTCACCGTCAGGAGCTTCCGGTTGCCCACATCGTAGTAAGCCTATGCTAGCAAAGTCTGCGGGAAAAGAATGCACATGGGTCAAGCTTCCCTGGAGACCCATGAAGCTGTGACAGGACTGCCCCTACTCCACCGTTAGAGGCATCCACCTCAACAATAACGGGTTTCTTTAGGTCAGGTAACTTTAGTATAGGGGATGTAGAGAACAGCTGC
The DNA here is from genome assembly GCA_029692085.1 of Gymnothorax javanicus. Lineage (NCBI taxonomy): Eukaryota > Metazoa > Chordata > Actinopteri > Anguilliformes > Muraenidae > Gymnothorax > Gymnothorax javanicus. Next base: position 59,368 of record CM056203.1, read on the forward strand.
TTCAAAATGTCATAGGCGCATTGAGCCTCTGATTTCCAAGCAAGCCCTCGGGGCCTCCCTCTAAATAGAGCGGTTTGGGGTTAGGCAACCACACTGAAGTTGTTGATGAACTGGCGGTAGAAGTTGGTGAATCCCAGGAAGCGTCGTAGATCTTTAATGGTGCGCAGGACTGGCCAGGCTGCTTCTGCCTCAACTTTTCTGGTCTCTATGGCCACCCCCTCTGGTCCAGTCACGAACCCCAAGAAGGAAATTGTGGTTTGATAGAAGACACAATTTTCTGCCTTGATATAGAGCTGGTGATCAAGCAATCGGGCTAGGACCTTCTTCACAGGCTGAGTGTGTTCAGAGTACATTGGGGAATAGATCAGGATGTCGTCGATATAGGCGATGACAAATCTTCCAAGCATGTCTCTCAGCACAACATTAATGAAAGACTGATACGGGCCATAGTTCAACCCCTGCTGAAAAAGCCTAGTCTAGATCCTGAAGATCTAAATAATTATCGGCCAATCTCTAAGTTATCTTTTCTTTCAAAGATTTTAGAGAAGGTTGTATTCTCTCAGGTCTCTCTGTATCTATGCAGATTCAGTATCTTTGACAAATTCCAGTCTGGATTTCGAGCTTTGCACAGTACAGAGACTGCAGTGGTGAAGGTACATACTGACATCCTCCTCACTGTCGACTCTGGTTCTTGCGCCATTTTAGTCTTGCTTGATCTCACCGCTGCCTTTGACACAATAGATCATAACATCCTCTTAAAACGCTTAGAGGTTGACATTGGCCTGCAGGGTCCTGTGCTAAAATGGTTTACATCCTATCTCAAAGGCCGAACATTTTCTGTCAAAATAGGAAATTGCTCTTCTTCCCCATCTCCCATAACGTGTGGTATTCCCCAGGGTTCAATCTTGGGGCCTCTCTCATTCTCCATGTACATGCTGCCACTTGGGTCTATCTTCAAGAAGTACAATGTCTTAAATCATTGCTATGCTGATGACACACAGTTTTATTTACCAGCCACCCCTGATAATGTTTGCTCCCTGAAGGTACTTTTCAATTATCTGGATGACGTTAAATGCTGGATGTCCAGAAATTTCCTTCAACTTAACGATAGTAAAACTGAAGTTATTTTATTTGGTCCTGCTAACTCTGTCACCAGCTTGAGTAAAGCTCCCAGTCCCCTGACTGTGAATTTGCATAGCTTTGGTAGAAACCGAGGGGTCTTCCTGGACACTTCACTGAATTTTAATAAGCAAGTCAGTAACGTTGTAAAGGGCAGCTTTTTTCAACTCAGAACCATTGTCAAATTAAAACCTGTGTTATCCTGTAAAGACCTGGAAAAAGTATTCCACACCTTTATCACTAGCAGCCTGGATTACTGTAATGCTCTATACATAGGTCTGACAAACTCCACCCTGTCGAGATTGCAGTTGGTTCAGAATGCAGCAGCCAGATTTTTATCAGGCACTAAAAAAAGAGAGCATATTACCCCAGTTCTGGCCAAACTGCATTGGCTACCTGTAAAATACAGAGTCGATTTTAAGATTTTACTATTTGTTTTAAAAGCCCTTAATGGTTTCGTTCCACAATGCATTACAGACCTCCTAACTCTTCTGCCCCCGGTTACTCAGGTCAGAATCTCCTGTCAGTCCCTCATTCACATGTCAAAACTAGAGGTGGTCGTGCATTTTCAGTTGTTGCCCCCAGTCTCTGGAATAATCTTCCATTATACATTAGAACTTGTTCTTCAATTGATCACTTTAAATGAAAACTGAAGACCCATCTTTTTAATCTTGCTTTTGGCTCAGTTTGAGGCTGCCACTTGGTTTCTTGGTCAAGTTCACTTTTCTTATGATTATCTGCTATTTTCTGTTTTATTTTTATCATTATTACTTATATTTGTATTTTAATTCTGCCATGTCTTATTTAATTTTATTTATTTATCTCCTGACTTTTTATGTTTTTTAGCCTATTGTTTTATTTCTGTTCTTATGTCTGTTATTTTTATGCATTTGCCTCTGTTGTAAAGCACTTTGGGTCAACTTCTGTTGTTTTAAATGAGCTATATAAATAAATGTGACTTGATTTGATACGCTGATGGAGCGTGTACAAGCCCATAAGGCATCACGCAGTACTCGTAGTGGCCAGAGGTGGTGCTAAAGGCAGTCTTCCACTCATCTCCTTCCCGGATTTGTATTAGATTGCAGGCGCTGGGGAGGTCGAGGTACATGAAATACTTGGTGTCTCTAAGTTGTTCCACTGTGCTGGGGACCAGAGGGAGGGGGTACATTACCTCACTGTGACTTTGTTTAACCCTCTGTAGTCAATACAGGGTCGCAGCCCTCCATCTTTCCTCTGGACAACAAAGAAGATGGCAGAGGCTGGTGAAGTAGAGGGTTGAATGAAGCGTTACTAGAGTGCCTCCTGGAAATACTGCATCATAGCTTGAGTCTCAGCCACTTAGAAGGAGTAAACGAAACTTTGAGGGGGCAAAGCACCGGATAGCAGCTCAATGGCACTGTCCCATGGGCATGAGGTGGGTGTCTGGTAGCCTGGATAGTACTGAAGACCTCTTACAGGTGCCAATACTCCCTGAGGATCATGAGGATGGAAGCGATGTCGGGGCTTTCCTCTTTTGAGGAAGCTACGGCAAGGCGGCTACAGTGCTGCCGACAAAACCTAGACTGGAATGTGACTTGGATGTACTGCCATAAGATTGTAGAGTTGTGCCGTTTGAGCCTGAGTTATCCTAAGATTATGGAGGGGTTGGAGACTGGGAGAACCACATGTGGAAGTTCCTCCTGGTGGCACTTCTGGAAGGAGAGGGAGATCAGAGCTGACTGGTGGAGGATGCTTTCGTTCCCCTGAGGTTTGGCATTTAGGGCTGCCACGGTTATTGGGGTTCTGAGCTGGTGCATGGGGAGCCAGAGCCTTTAAACCAGATGGAGGGAGATAAAGTTACTCGCCGCCCCAGAGTCGATCAGGACCTCTGCTGGGAGGGAGACTTCATTGTATGCCACATGCACTGAATCAGGAATTTTTGGGCTGAGATTGTGTATGTTGACACTGTTACATTGACAAGAGCGGGCTGCCCCTGTACTGGCTTCTTGAAAATTCTGACAGAACTGCCAGCAGGTGGTTGGCAGTGTGAGCACTGTGAGCAGGGCCCTGACTTCCTCCAGTTGCGGCGGTCGGCTTGAGCTGGTTTGGAGGTGCCGATATCCATGGGTTCTGGCCCCAAATCTGGCAGGTGGACGGTGTCTCTTGGGCAACCCCGTAGTAGCTGATCTAGGTGGATGGATGTTTGAATAAAGGTATCCAGGGTAGCGGCATGGTCCCGACATGCCATCTCAACCATCAGTTCCGCTTGCAGCCTGTTACGGTAAATGGTGAAGAGAGCCGGTTTGTTCCTACCGCTGGCTGCAGCCAGAATACGGAAGACGAGGGCATATCCGGCCGCTGACCTGGACCCCTGCCTCAGATCCAGTAGGCGGACCCCAGCCCTCTTCTCTGGGTGATCAAAAACTGCTTTGAATTAGGTGATAAAGCTGTCATAACTGGGAAGGGCAGCTTGGTCCCAAATCGCAGTAGCCCCTTCTAGGGCTTTACCGACAGGCAGGTGATCACCGCAGCGATCTTCTCAGCATCACTGATGGCAGAGTGGTACGTGAAGTACAGGGATCATTGAAGCAGGAATTCTGCAGGCTGTGGGGGAGCCTTCGTAGCGGTTGGGAAGGAGCACAGGTGAGTCACCCTGGAGAGAGGCTGGTTAAGCCAGAGGGCCTGCAGGAGAAACTGGGGTGGTGGGTGGCAGGGGCAAACAGGAGGTGTTAATGTCTCAGAAGCATCTGACAAGTTCATCCAACATCGCTCCCAGTCAGACGATCTCCCTCTGTTGTGCTGCCACCACACTCAACAGGTTAGGGGAGGGAGAGTTGATGGCGGCTGAGACGAACTCTCTGTCATCAGAAAGGGGCATCTTCGCTGAATCCATAAATACGGCAAAGTCTTCTGTAACATTCTCAGTGCACTGACTGTTTTGCACTGCGATGTAAAAGTGGAGACGAGAGAATCTAAATGCGATGAAATAAGAAGTAGTTTTATTTGCATCTGTGCAAGGCCACAGACACGAAGGCACATATCAACAACACGGGAAACAACACTTCCCGGAAATTACAAAGTATAGCTAGACTATCCGCGAGTCTAGTCATATATACAAGTGAGTGAAACACGATACGTCTACACAAAGAGCTACAACAAGACTTCACACTGAACTGGCGCGAGAGCCTGATGTATTAAGGCTTAATTGGTTAATAGGATGATTGGATGTGGCTGTGGACTGTGTAGTTGATAATGCAGGAGCAGGCCGGGTCTTAGAACTCAGGTGATGCGGATCGTTGTGGGCGAGGCGTGACAGGTGGTCAGATGTGCTAAAAACAGCCATTTAGAATTATTTTCCCCTATTCATCTCAAGGCATTAACATAGTGTCCAGAGATTGTATATTACAACGAATCTCTTGGTTATTTAAACCAAAGTACTCAATCAGCAAAGGTCCAAATTTAAAAGATGATGTTCTCATGGCGGACAGTTATTATGTTTTAGCTGATTTTGACTCATTTTGTAAGATGGGAAAAGGGGTTGGAGCATTGCTGGGTTGATGAGTGCATCTGTGACACTGCAGCAAGACTGGCAGGCCTTCTGAGCATCAAAAGACTTCAACGCCATGCAAATAACAAATTGTCGAGTTCCTGATGACAAGCAGCTTGTTGTTTGGGGGTTTGTGGAAGGGAAGTGGGGTGGTTTATGCCCCTGCAAGAGACTGGAGACCAGAACTGGGGGATGCAAAGTGTGGGCAAACTGTATCTGTGAATGGCCGGACAGGAGGAGGTAATAAACCCAGCCTCTGAGCTGGGAGTGGGGGTTTGCATGGTGCCTTTGATGTCACCCTGCATGGGAGGCCTTTGGCTTACCCAGTGCTCCCATATTGCCCTCAATCATCTGTGTAAGACTGACCCCTAACTATCTGTTTTAATTAATCTAAACCTCTGGGAATGTCACAATATGCTCATATGTTTAATATACTGATAAGAAATCACTTCTGTACTTATAACACAATTTTCCTGTATAATAATTCAGCTTAAGACTTTTTCATGACAACCGGGATCATATTCATACATTTTCCTGGCTTGTTTGATATGTATGTTTTTGTTACAGTTCGAGGAGTTGAATGGATATGTTTCATATCAAATGAAATTATAGTTCATTCACTTTTTATAAACTCCCTAAATTTGAGTAAGGTAAAATCTCCTGTCGGGTAATAAAGTGTAGTTCCTTTTGTCTGAATGACACCTCCTTTACAGCCAAATGGCCTGACTCTGTCTCAGTCCTGAGACCTGTAACCCGATATCTCACCTGGTTAACTTATGGGGCTCTCTGGTTGGAGGAGGGGTTGCTGGTTTGGTTTATAGGAAAGGAATGAGCTGTTCGGGGAAGATCAGATCCGATCTGTCACACGAAGGCGCGTGAGTAGCCTTTTCAATGATGTAACATTGTATTTTGAACTTCCCCGCACGTTAGTTATCCTTTTCCTCCAGGTATGACTTTATTCTCCTCTTCTAAATTATGTGTAACTTGTAATTGGCTTAGTGTTGATTTGTTTGATTTAAGCTTTAGCCTGCCTGGTGAATAAATTATTGTTATTCTTGTTTTTTTGTGGGTGGTCCTAATCAATTTTTTTATCATACTTAGGGGTGAGTCCTTATCATTCCAGACTAGCTAGCTGATGTTTAAAGGCAGTGATGGGCTTTGTTGGATTGCAAGTTACATGTCTACTCATATAAAGGGTTTATGTAGTATCGGTCCTGGGATTTTGACCTGAAGGGCTTTCTTGAGCTTATAAACCGGAGCCTGGCCGATCCTTAAGGGACCCTGTGGTCCGATAAATCTGTCTACTTTTATAAAGGGTTTATGTAGTATCGGTCCTGGGATTGACCTTAAGGGCTTTCTTTGAGTTTATAAGCCGGTGCCTGGCCGATCCCCTTAAGGGGCCCTGTGGTGCGATAAATCTGGGTTCATGATATGTTTATGCCAAAGTTGCTACTATCATGGTAATTTCTTCCATCCTCTAGAGCTTCATCAACACTTTGCTTATTCGGTTGAGTAACTGGTTTTCACGGATGAGTCTCCTCTGTTGTGCTGCCCCGAGATTCATGTGTCCCTAAACTATAAATTCTAGGAGTCAGATATTTAACGAGGGTATCACTAAATTCATTATTATAAATTTATTATGGAGTCAGATTAATTGTAAAGATATATCGTTGTTCGAACGGAGAAGATATATCCATTTTATTGTGATTCGCACCAGCCAGGACGTCGCGCGTGCTAATACTAGGAATCCACACGCATAAACCTTACCCGGACTCTTCCTTCCTTGGTCGAGCTGCGTGGGTCCTACAATTTCTTTTTGGCATACGTTATTTCTTTTCTCTCAGACTCTGAACTCTTATACATGTCAGTCAGGGCATATTACTGCAAGAAATGAAAGATCCTTCCCATGATGTGAAGAAACCACTTCCAGTTTCAACAGAAGTCAGTTGAGAAGCTGACACTTTGCCAAGTTGTATCGAATGACTGCGCATTGCGCAAAAACAGGCACAAAGTTGGGTCATGCACTCTTAGAAGCATACACACACTCAGAAAAATACGCCCAAAATTGTACCTCTAAACTACAAAAACTTGTCACTTGGGTAGTATCCTCAAGCGTTCTATTTTAGGTAGATAAACAAAAAGTTACCTTGCAGTTTGTACCTTCTAACGGAAATTATTACATGCCTTAAGAAAAACTATATACCTTTACATAATGGTGCAAAATTGTTTCTTCTGCAAAGTTACACTATTGTCCCATTAAGGTACCACCCCAGTGACAATACTATTTTTTACATTTAAGTAGCAATAAAGTTCCTATTCTAAAAGAAAAGCAAGGTAAATCCAACCATTTGGTAGAAAGTTTAATTTGCATATTCATTAATTATATGTTTATTTTTCAAGCACTTGATCAAAAAATAAAATGAATCAAGAGGATTGATTTTAATTCATTATGAGGAACATCAACAGGGTTGACATAAGTCTGTTCATACATTCATTTAAGGAATTCGTATGTGATGAAGTAAAACATTACAGGGGCTGTATACTGCAGAAATCCTTTTCAGAGGATATGAGCAAAGCCCCATAATTCTCGGGTTTGCCCTGTGCATTACAGCTGTTCTTCTGCGCAAAGGGCTTCAGGTCATACTACAGCATCTAAATAAATTTCAAGTCGGGATTGTCATTTGATTGATTCATTCTCCTGTGCGTAACCCAACTGCACTTCAGCTTTTGGTTGTTAATTAACGGCTGGAAATTTTCTGTGGCCAGTACCACGCAGCTGCTGGACTTGCGCCTGATCTTAAGCCAAGTTGCGCGACCATGGAGGCATAACTTTAAGACTATTGCACTAAATGGTAATAAACTCTATTTTCACAAGGACCAGGTGTAAAATCAAGGCCTAACTGACGGGACATGTGAAATTAATTTCCTGGCCGTTTCCAAAGGAAAGGGCTTAATAAGGAGGACCTCCCCAAGATGCAACATTACCACACATCATACCTATTTCATATTTATTAGAGATAAACTAATGCTGTTTCCTGCTGAAATATTGCCATAAAAATACAAGGTCTAATTAAGAAAAAACAACTTTGTTCTCACAAATTATTTTTCGCAAATTTGCATCAATATACAGCGCCCTCCATAATTATTGGCATTCCTGGTTAAGATGTGTTAAAAGCCTTAAAATAAATTCAATTTTTATTGCAGAAGCATACTCTCACACTGAAAATTGTAGAAAAATGTAGCCTTCAACTCAAGTGAATTTTACGGGGAAAAAAAAATTCCCTGACTAAGAAATAATTTTTTTTCATAAAATCACCTGTTCCACAATTATTGGCACCCCTAACAATTCCTAGGAAATAAATGTAATTGAAGTATTTCTGTCATTTCTACAGTAGTTTACAAAGTTGATCAAAGTATCTAGGAACTTAATTAGTAATTCATCACTTCCTGTTTTCCTGGGGTATAAATATGACGTGACACAGAGGCCATTTCCTCTTATCCACTCTTCAACATAAGACAAAGGAACACAATTATCTCAAGTACATAGATGTGTGGTCGAATTCTTCACAAGCTAGGCAATGGCTTACAAGAAAATAGCCACCATTTGACTGTATATCTACTGTCAGAGGAATCAATACAGTTTAAAACAATCTGAACTAGGTAAACAAGCCTGACCTAGCATGCAAAGGTTATTTTGCCACCAATTTTACAGAGTAAGAAGGGATGTAAATAGAAATAAAAGTTCCAGTCACTTGTTAAAGAATTGCAGCAAATGGTAGCATCTTGGGGTCATAAAGTTCCAAACAACTATCAGGCGCTATCTACATGCTAACAAGCTGTTTTGGGAGGCAGCGTAACGAAAAACCTTCACTGACATGTTCCATGATTCTGGAGTTTGCTAAGCGGTACTGGACTTCACTCTGGGACCATGTGCTTTTGGTCAGATGAGACGATAGAGCGGCAACAAACACTTAAGTGGGTCTATGAACACAAAAGACAGCATGCAGAAAGCACCTAATGCCCACCAGAAGTATGGGGGAGGATCGGTGATGGGCCTTTTTCTTCCAGAGGCCCTGGGAACCTTGTTAGGTGCAGGCGGCATCATGGCCAAATGTTTTTGTGACATTTAAATCAAAATTCAGGCTCCTGCCCGAAAGCTGAGATGCCACTGGGTCTTTCAGCAAGATAATGACCCCAAACATGTGGCCAAATTCCACACAGGAAATGGTCGCACGCCAGACAGAATCAAGTTCTCCATGGCTGGCCTGTTCCCAGACCTCAACCCCATTGAAAACCTGGGGATTGAGCTGAAGAGGAGAGTGTAAAGGAGAGACCCAGGTCGCTGATGATTTAGAGAGATTGTGCAAAAGAGAACTGTATTTCAAGATCCTTTTTTCTGTATTCTCCTATCTTTAGAAACATTATAGGAGCAGAAGAAGATTAGGTGCTGTTTTGTTACAAAGGGGGTTGTACAAAAGTATTAACATCAGGGTGTTTAAATAATTGTGTGGCACACATGATTTGGATGTAAAAGAATTATTTCTTAATGTATTTTTTCCCCACTGAATAAAATGCACTTGAATTAAAAGGATTTTTTCCTTTTTTCTATTGTGGTCCTATTTTATTTAGGAAAAACTGAATTTATTGTACGAAGAAATACATTTTCAACCTAGGGGTGCCACATTGTGAGGTGCTGTATTTGCACCACTGGCGTAGCTACACACGTGCCTGGACGTGCCGGTGACGCGTAGTCAGGCTGCTGGCACATCCAGGCCAGAGCCATAAAGAGAGAGAGAGTCGCGTCATTTCCATTGACTCCAATGGACCAATTTTTTCACAGCAATGGAATATTTCCCGGAAGTTATCAAATAAAGACTAGTCACTCTTGCTGAGTTGAAGCGTAAGAAGATCCGCCATAATGCGTTTTATTGAAGGTGATGGCAGACGGTAAGATGTTTAAAGAATTTGGCATTGTATGTCGTCAGTACATCTGAATTTAATTTACACGTGTGACAGTGTTATTTGCACTGGATTATCCCCCCCAAATATGGCTGGCGTATTCAACGTTTACGGACAACAAATTGGGCTAGATGCTAGCTAGCTAGTTAAAGCTGCAAACGATAAGTAACTAGCTGCTAACCACGAAAGGCATAATAGACAAATTGTAAATTCGCTCTTTCGATGCCATTTCATACAATCATTGGGAATTGGAGAAAATGTCTGACGTGATTTAGTAAAGTCAAAATATTAATTTATTAATTTTAAAAATTGACAGAAATATATTGGTTTTCGTCAGTGTTGTATTATTTATGGGAGGGTTATGAAGTGAAAGTCATCCATTTTGAGCAAAAGTTTAATGCTGGGCGTGGAGAAAGTTTATTTATTCAATAATAAAAGGGCTTTTATTTATTGTGGATATTGCTATTAATATTGATTTTATGTGCAATTTTTTTACTTGTATGCAGCAAATCAGAATTCAATGGTTTATGTTTAGACGGTGAATCAGTTGACTATTACCTGCTTAGATTTTGTTGCCATTGATTTAGAATGAGATTGATGGCAATGGAAAGAGGGAAGCTGGGGACCCTAAATCAAGATTAAAACCAAATAAAAAGTCAAACTGGGCCAAACATACAAGGCTAAGTGGGGAATCATAATGAATGCAAAAAAATAAAATAAAAAATAAGCAATACTGTATAACATGTCTAAAAGACTGAAGAACATGAGACATCTTTATACATATTCCCATCACATCAGTAACTGGTTGCAAATGCTGATCTTAGTAATGTAGATCCTGATACAAACAGCATGTATGTAATGAAGGAGCCTTGTAGATATTTCAGTGAAAAACATTTTGAACATTTGACTAGAACTCTCTTCCATCTGATATTTATCTGTTTTCCCGCTTTCCACCTTAACATTATCTGTGAGTCTTCAAAATTATGGAATCATCTCGCCATTTCTTAAGTACTGCTAAAATTACAATTTTTCTAAAGTAATTGCTTTTAACGAAACATGGCTCACAGAAAACACAAAAAGTATTTATGAACTCCACCAATAACTCACTTCATGCTACCAGTATAAAGAAAACCGTGGGGGAATAGCACACATTCAAATGATTATGGATTATGTGCAGAGAGTAATCTGTTCAAAACCCAGGGATGCAGCAACAGAGTCTGTTTTTATTGAGTTAACAGCACCAATAATGGCCGAAAAGGTTGTTATTGTGTGTATCGCCCACCAGACACCTAATGCTATTAACAACTTTAATGATGTTTTCGGGCAAATACTTTAGATCTAAATAAATCTAAAAGAAGGTAAATTGTGTTATATTCTCGGTGTATCAAGAATATCGCAATTTTTTCAAAGTGAAACACATTCACCCACCCAGATTTTTAAAATGATTTATACTCCAATTACTTTTTATCCTGTCATTCACAAACCCACCTAGAGTTACTTGATAGGTCTGGGTTAATTTCATTGAGACAACATATTAACAAAATTAGTCTAAATGAAGTGTCTATTCAGTATCTTATTTTCAGACATCACTGACCACTCTCCCAGTCTTTCAATTCTACTATGCTTGACAATGTTAAGAATAACCAAACTGAAGTCAACATAATCTCATTTCCCAAAATTTAATGATAGAAGTGGCTGTTTTTAAATAACTTATTTGAATGATCAGTTCCTGGAAAAATGTATACACCAAACCAATCCTAGCCCAGTGCTACCAAACTTTTTAGGACTCTTTTATCTCTATTCTCAACAAGTAAGCTTCCTCAGTCACTGTAAAATAAAAAACTCGAAAAACAGGACTTTTAAACCATGGTTCACCGCTGGATTACAGTGGAAGTCTTCAAAGAAAAAAAAATAGACTTTATAAAAAATTTAACTTCAACCCTACACCACTAAAATCAATTTAATTACAAAACATATAAAAAATAATAAATTTACTCATCTCCCTAGATCAGCAAAAAAAAAAAGATATTTTACTTGATAAATTTAAGTATTCTTTAAAAAATATCAAAGAAATATGAATTATTATAAATCAACTATTACAGTTAAAAAGAAATCGGTGACAAAAATGCCATTTTGTTTCTCTTGATGGAGGGAAAATTTGCCACAGACTGTTACGATTGCATGTAGGTTTACTGATTTATTTGTCGGGCGTAGGTGCCTCCCTGGCAAAAAAATAAAAAACCCAGGTGGTAGTCCCTTTGACTATATTGGAGGCTGTTTTCCTACATATAAGATCTTTGATCAGCCTGATGTAAATGAAGAGGTTACTATTGAGAAACCTAAATCAACTAGTTCAGGTCATTTATGAAGTCAGAACTTCTTGTGAAAGAGGTCAAATATTCAATAGCAGATCCCCTAAAGTTTATTTTTTTTCCTGTCATTGGAGACTGGTGAAATTCAAATGATCTCAAAATTGCAGCACCATCCTATATTCAAATCAGATGATCCAAGTTCCTTTACAAATCATTTTCAATTTCATTATTACCCTGTTTTTTCAAAGATCCTTGAAAAAATTAGTTTACAAAAGAATTCTTTACAACATATTAATTCAAATAATATATTTATACAACCATCAATATGGCTTCCTAAGAATCATCTTGCTTTACATGGCTTTGTTAGATCTTTTTGAAAAATCTCTACTGCTCTTTTACAATAATGAATATATTTCATAGCAATTTTTCGGACCGGTCAAAGCGCTGATACAGTGAACCACGAAATATTAAGTTATCAAAACTACATAGATACGGTTTCCAAGCGGTAATGTTTTTCAATGGTTAAAAGCTATATTACTGATAGGCATCAAATACTGCCCATTTTAATAACTGTAAGTCTAATACGGTAACATTGTCATGTGCCCAAGGCTCACCCTGGGGTCCTTATTATTTTTAATTTATATCAATGATCTTGCATCAGTTCCAAGTACAATTTACCTCTTATTCGCAGATGATACAAATTTCTGGCTTCTTTAATAAACACTTAAAACTCTTTAAAAGAGGCCAATTTGGGCCTGCTGCTTATTCAAATGTCTAAATTGAATAAATGGTTCTTTAACATAAATAAAACCAATTTCATACTATTTTTCAGGTAGGAAAAAAGTATAACCTGGAAGAAGTCAAGCTCTTTATTGAAGGCTCCGAAATTAAAAGATATCATCTGCTCGCTTTCTTGGTGTCATGGTTGACGAAAATTGTACTTTCTCGGAAAGAACATATTGGTTTTGTGGCAAAAAAAAGTGTCTAAGTCTCCCCTGGGCATCACTCTGAAAGATCAGTTCATTTCCCTTAAATAGATCCAGCGATGAGCTGTATTATAGCTTAATATATCCATACCTAATTTATTGTAACATAGTGTGGGCCAATACCACCCCAACCAAACTCAATAAACTTCACTTACTGCAAAAACGATTTGTTAGAGCTGCCACAAACTCAAATTCTAGAGCTCCATCCTCTCCACTGTTTTATACACTACGATCCTAAACTATATTTGATACATCAATATATTGCCAAATATGTACCTCATGTATAAAGTAATTCATCAAACCAAGAACCGTCATAATCACTTTCAACAATATTTTTGCAAAGAAATTTCAGTTTTTCACTATATAGGACAAGCAGACAAGCAGAATGACCTGCATCTTCCCTCCGCCATTATCTGAGCAGAGGGCAGCATTTCATCAAATACAAAGGAGTACATTGTGAATGAACATCATAATCTTAAGGATAATGCCCTCCTTGTACAGTATTTAAAAGAGACTGTTTTTAAAATTATAAGAACACTATGTATAGCCTCCCTCGAACCAGTTCATTTGTGGTGCAATCTATGTTTAAGGTTATTTCTTTTAATTAGTTTGTTCTTGGCTTACCTTTTATTTTTTATTATATATATATATATATATATATATATATATATATGTAAATTTTTTTATTATTTTTTTTTCTTCTTTTTTTGTCTTTTATGTTGTTTTTTTTCTCATTTCTACTCTATTTTCAATTAATTTTCCTTAATTTTCCCATGGATGTACATTAATTATTTCTTGACTAAGCATTTATAAGGTCGAAAGAGTTCTTCTATAAGCTTCCTTTCAGCTCAGACCACCTGCACATTTTTTTTTTCTTTTTAACTTCTTCTAGAGTGATCTGTCTCTTGAAATGTGTCTTTCACATGTGCAAATAAAATTGAAAAAAAAACTGATGCCACTTTCCATACTTTGTTCAACATACTGATGATGTTCCATTGGGAAAGTAAGCCCCTCCACATCTCCTGTGTAATTCAACATAAACATAGGTAGTCTAACCCTTTTTCACCCTCTCTTTCAGGCAAAGAAACCACAGCCAATTTGGTTAGAGCCAGAGGACCCCTGTAATGAGACAGACTCCACACTCAATTCTGCACCCCTGAGTCTCGACTTTCCTAAGCATTGGAAGCCTTTTCCTGTTCCTTTCTTATTTTCAATAAACTGGACATTAAGCTTCCAATTGTGTGGTCTTTTGCTGTGAAAAAGTGTTGGAGTATGATTACCTCACATTTAGAAGTGTTTAATTTTTTTATTTATCGGTTATATTTGTTCTTACTAACTTGGGGGCGTTTTTTTGCCTCAGTCACACTCATCGGAGAAATTGACTCTGACACTTTTTTTTGGCAACACACTCTCTGAGGGTAATGGTGATGCATGTGAAACATGCAATACAGTAACAGTGTTATCTAGGGCAGTCATAAATGAAAAATAACTGAAATATAGTTATAACAGGGCAGGCTACTTACCCTCAAGTGGCCTGATGTAGTTGTGCTAATTGGTGAAAGTGACCTTGATTATCCTTTATAGTATTATAGATCCTATGATATTACAAGAAAATGCCTGTAACGTTCTTGTAAGAATTTAGGGCTCTGTCTTTCACACTGCCCTACCCGTTGCCACTACCCGCAACCCGTGAATTACGCATTTAGCAGCTTCCACTATCCCTGAACGGTATCTTGCGGCCACACAACCCGCTATGCATTATGCCAATTTCTTTATTTGGCGCCCTGAGGTGTCTGTATGTGGTTTATGCGCTTTTCCCTACAATTGCTATCTTGACCACAATATTATTAGAAAGCGAAAGCGGGTCCTCAAACCACCCGCTACCCATTTGGGTTTTTATAAAGAGCTGCTTCAGGAGTGAAGCCTAATGCATTCACTGGACATATGTGGACGTACATGCCTCTACTTCCTGAATTAACCACCATAAAAAGCCAATTCAGCTTTTATTCAGTTGAACCGCTTGAGAAATGGGCAGAGATAGTACTAAATCGCCTTTGATCGTGCCAGTTAAATAATAGAAGACGCAGAACGTTGCAGACTGCCAGCGGACTAGCTAATGGCCTTCAGGTAAAGTCTATATTGCTTGCATGGTATCAATCATTTTTTCCGCTTTTTATAATAGTAGTAGCATCAGTGATATATAATACTAAATGTGCGCCAATTCTCTCCTAAATGTATAAGTGTAAACTATGTTTTGCTTAGATCTATACAAGAACTACTACTTAATGGACAAGAGCTCCTACCAAGAGCAACTTGGAACAATTTTGACTTTTGTCGGGTTCATGATAAATATTTCTTGCTTTTGGTTCTTAAAGTTGGGAAAAGTACAAAAATGCCACTTTTTGATGTTCATGTAAAAAGTGAAATAGTTCACTTTATGCTTTTTTATATTTAAGTGGTTTTTTTTTTTTTTTCGTGCATAATAGACATGGAAGGGTGGCTCCACAGTCGCATATGTCCTATTGTCGTTTTGTGTATTGTGGTGACATTTAATAAATTGTCCACAAGGTACTGGTTTCTGACTTAGATTTTACATTTAGCACTCTAGAAAAAAAAAAGCGTCCTACACCCTAATAATCCTTCAGGATGTAGCAAAACATATGGTGTATTAGGCAAAAAAAAACTGAACTTACAGGATTGAGTGGTATTATTCCTCTAAAAAATGACCTTTTTAAGAAAAAGTTTCTGACTTAGATGCATTTTCAAAAAACTAAAGATATAGCCAAATGCAATCTCAGGTATTGTTGTTGGCCTAAATCAAAGTGGGAAATCTCAAATGTTTAGATCAATTATTTATTGAATAACGACATAGCTATAGCGCCAATACATTTTTGGTCGGTTTTCTTTTGACTTAGGTTTCAATTTAGATTTCTTAAGTCAGAAACCCGAAGGTTGTAAGAAACTGCATGATTCGCCAAATGTGACCCCAGTCATACACAGGTGGTCAAGATGATGTCCATGTTGGTTAGACATGTTAACATGTATTTTAGCCGATTTGATTGAATATAATTTATCTGATTAGTTTGTAAATTAGAATAAATCAAAACGCGAATGACTTTTCAATACACCAGCCAGAGTTTTCATTAATAGAACAGAGATAACATAGCAAATGTTGAAACTGATAAATTTTACAATTTTATCCACAAAATTAGCTTATTTTGCGGATAAAAATGTAAAATGTCTCAGTTTCAACTTTTGAAATGTTATTTATGTTCTATTGTGAATAACATACTGGCACAAGTGATCTAAAAGTCATTGCATTTTGATATTATTCACAATTTACACTTTGTCCCAACTATTTCGGAAATGGGGTTGTATAATGATGGTGTTGATCGGAGGCCCGACATTGGACCGATCGGCCCACGCTCTCAGTCAAAAACCTGGATCTCAGGCAGAAACTGATGCGGGGCGTGGGCGGCTGGCCAGGCCGCAATCGTACAATCAGTCATAAACTTGTTCAAATAACATGCATGGGTGGTTAGACACCAGACAACACCTATAACAAAATAACAATAACTAAAAGACAGAAACATGCAATCATTAAAAAAAAACTCCCAGGGCTCAGGCTAGAGGAACCTAGGACCCAAAATGAACTGTCAAGCAGCCTGTCCACCAGCCTACAAGTAGCATCTTCCATTGGTAAGTGATCAATTACCTACTTGAGACTCTTATTCTATCTATTAGTTGCTATTATGGCAATATCGTCAGTCGGGTTGAGTTTGCACACTTTGACAGGTTCCTGACTTAGTCATGTTTCTGGACTTGGATTCGCTTCTGACCATATACTCTGATATTTTGAGCTAATAGACACCTGCTTCCTGGTTTAGTATTGCCCCAGGGCAACATACTTTTTAAGCCATAAGGAGTGTTTTAGAGATTTCTGAGTTTTGATATAGGTTTTATAACATTTGTCAGGTATTTGCAAGACCAGAATGTCTTTTTTCAGCAGCGACGTGCAGCATCCGAGGGAAAAATCACTGTAGGAAGCTTTTAATTTCAGGTGATATACCTCTGGACATCACTTATATACAATTATAACACTGATTGGAGGCTTAAATAACTCTTTATTATCACTAGTTATAGGCCCTCTGATGGATTGTTATAGGCAAACAGTAGGTTTTCGTGAGCTGACTGGGGACGAGCAAGGGTATAGGGAAATAAGCAGATAACTCACTCAAATATTCCACCAATGACCATGATATTTGGTATTCAGGAGAGTAGATATATACTTTTTATCACATACAATTACTACTTCGAGGAGTATAGGGTTGCTTTGAATTGAATTAAGATGAGGTGTTAGGGAGCAGTTTGTACTCAAGGCGAGTAATCTCCTTGCAGCCGCAGACGCAAACATACTCTGACTTCAGGGCCATAGCAGGGTTGACAATCCCAACAGCATATTAGCTAGCTTATATACCATTTTTTCCATCAGCTATACTATCCTTCTATACATATCAGGCATTTTGAGAAGATATATAGCTATATCTATGCATTTATGAGGGCCGAAGATATGCACAGTCTTGGAAACTAAGGCAGAAACCTGCCCAAAAAAAAATGAGTTAGACCCAACTTTGACTCAGGTGCCACGAGAAAAATAAAATGTATTGCTGCATTCTGCTGGAATATGATCCTACAACCTCTATAGATTAAAAAACCACTCACAGCTAGTTTCCGCATTTTCTATTATCAGTACCCGAGGGGGGGCATGATTTTAGAGCTCTGGCCTATATAATAAATAGAGAGTATATATTATCAGGCCGGGCGCTGACCTGGAAAATTTGGGGAAAATATCCATCCCTTTATTGACTAAGCAATTAGTCCTGGCAAATTCAGATGGTTTTCCTTATTAACACGCTTCCAATTCAAGAATAACTAAGGGCAATTGAAAACACGGCTTCTTTCCCCAAAGATGATCTAACAATGCATAAAATAATGGGCGATTCAGTACAGAAAAGGTTCAGTGCCTGGCACTTCAGCAACGGTAATTTTTTTTTCCAGCTTAGAGCGGCATTTCAGAACTCTTTTTGGCGTATCAGGCTGTACCATGCATAAGCACGCGACACCTGTTTTTGCAGCACGGTCATACCAACTTGCTGTAAAAAATAGACAGCTGTCCAATTGGAAAACGTAAACGATCTAAACCAATGATTGTCACCAGAATTACCATCATTTGCTGAAGAGTTCTGAAATGTCAGCCTCGCTGGAAAAAAGTTACGCTCGCTGAGTGCCAGTGCAGACCTAATTTTATTTTTCTAAATGGGATTTTGTTCTATGCTTCATTTCAGACGGAGAGGGAGTTGAAGTATGGCTAAACGATTTTTTTGCTTTTTTTCAGTTTCCACTCACAAAAGGTAGGCTTTGATGTTTTTTATTGCATACCAAACATTAAACAATATGTCATTGTCAACACACAAAATAATACAATTCATGATTAACTTTAACAAAAGCAGATCCTCCCCTGTCTGGATTTGACCTCATGCATGAGCACTTAACTTTCGGTTTTCGGAGAAACGTGGCAACCTTCTCTCCATCGCCGGATTTCGGCTTGAGGATTTGGGATAGCACAGCCTGCTCCTAAGGCAGTGGCACCTGGCATAATTGATTGGTTAACCGGTGCTAACGCCCAAAACCACGCTTATGCATAATAATATAACGGTAGCTTAGATGTTTTATGATATAGGTAGGTGTGCAAGATAGCAACTTTTGCAGGGGAACGCCTCTTACGCAATGCTAAATCCCCAAATAATGGGTTTAGGGACTCTGGCGTAAGATAGGGCCCTTAAAGTGCTATGGTACTCAATCATTTCGTTGATCTTATTGTACACACTCTTTACTATGGATCTCATGAGCTAGTCTGTGTTGTAATTGGCCTAGTTTTCCTTTCTGCCTAGTTGTCATAGTAGGCATATAAGATTGATTGCACTTGTTGTGTTTTTGTGATGCTATAGCCTTCTGTTTCACTTTTGCACAGACCAAGGCCTTCCAAATTGTTATCTTTTTCTGGGTTGTTGTTATCTAGTAGAAGGCCTATTTTATTTTATTTGATAAGCTTAAATGATGATTGCAATTGTTTAAACAATAACCAAAGAACGACCAAAGCACTTTTATAAGCTAAAGTTGTGTTGTAGCTTATATGAAGAGTAATGGATAGGTATTTCTGTGAAGGCTCTTGGGTACAGGTACATAAACCAGGTAGGCCTATCCTGTTTTGCAGAGAATGAGGCTTCAGTTATCAATATATTTTCTGCCCTGGATTGTTGCTCTAGGTAATTCCACTACCACATGGGGTTCATCGCTATGGTAGTGAGAAAGTTAATTGTTTTATTTTGTGAAGGTGTATAGCTTTTGTGTTTGAGAAAATTAAAGTGGCACACTCCATTTTTCCAAGGCACACCCAGTGTCATTTTTCTGGCTACGCCACTGATTTGCACATCTATCTTAAGATTATGGGAATTATTTGGGCGAGACATTAAAAACACGCTAAAATAAAGGCTACCTGTTTTCCAATTTTTCCGACTAGTTCATGAATTTTCCAGCCAATAAAAAGCCAGAACTCTTTTTAAAATCAAAACCACATTTTAAATTGAAGAAAGGTTTATTATTGCAGAATGATTATGGCCAATAAATATTTTGACCAACGTCATTAACAGGCATATAAATGATAAAATCAATTTATTTTCGGGAACATTATTGGCAAGATGACAAGAACAACGAGCTGCACTGTAAAATGGGGTGTCATTATTTATCAATAGAAATTTTTGTTAAGTGATCAGTCTCAGCAAGAGTCAAGCGATACTGTTAATAAAATTAATAATAATAATAATAATCTGGCAAGTAACGTTAGATTGCGGCATTGATCCATTAATGGAAAGCCAAACTGCCAAGTGCTACTGCTTACTCTGGCTTTGAACCCAGCTATTTTCAAACTCAGGGTAAAAGTAAAGTAAAGCGCTGAACAAATAGAGATTGGGAGCATCAGTTTTGTTTCTTTGTATTTAAGTAGCTCTATTTTGATACCAATATTTTGCCTGTTTTATTTACCATCATAAATATGTCTAGCTAGTGCGAACAGTTGCTGGTGTATACAGGAATAGGAGCTCGGAAAAAAAAAATAAAAGACCCATAAGTCTGTGCTGTGCTCCGTGTGCTCTCTTGGAGCTGGTTAGAGTCACCCTTCCATATTGCGATAGCAACAGAATATTCTTATCCTGAGTTCGACACAGAAGAATTACATTGGCTATGTCTTACAATCGTACTCCGAACAATAATAATGCTGAGGCCTGGAAAAAGTCCAGCAGAGGGCGCTAATATTCCGTATCCATGATATGCACCTACCGCAATGCCACTTTATCCTCCTAAGACCCGGCAATTCATTTTTGTCCTCTGTGGGGGACATGGCACTGAGGCCTCTATTTTAAATACCATGCATGTAGCCTGTTTGAGTCCTAATGTACTGTGAAGAGTACATCCTGGGCTTTCCAGTGATGTCTCACAAAAGGGGTGCGTCCAACAGATCACATGTTCTGTCTTTGCAAAATGGCGGGAATCATAGCAAGCACCTTCTATGGTGGTAAGGGAGGTAATTGATCAAATTTATACAAATATCACGTTTGTATTGTTAATAATGCTTTTGTTTTTTATGCATGAAAGCCTTAACAATATTATTACTGAGATTTCAGAGGTGTATGTTAATTTTAAGCCTTTTAAAATACACTTTTTTGTCCATGTCCTTTGTAGAGGACAGTGGGACTTGCTTCCACTCATTTTCAGCCATTTTGCATATTTAGGGAAACAGAGCACTGAGTGAGGCAGAAAGGATTCTGATGACAATCACTGAGGGAGAGTCAGACATTGAGCTGTCAGGAGATGATGTACAAACCCCAATTCCAATGAAGCTGGGACGTTGTGTAAAACATGAATAAAAACAAAATACTATTTGCAAATCCTTTTCGACCTATATTCAACTGAGTACACTACAAAGACAAAATATTTAATGTTCAAACTGATAAACTTTATTGTTTTTTTTCATTCATTTTGAATTTGGTGCGTGCAATATGTTCCAGAAAAGCTGGGACAGAGGCATGTTTACCACTGTGTTACATCACCTTTCCTTTTAACAACACGCAATAAGCGTTTGGGAGCTGAGGACGCTAATTGTAGTAGTTTTGAGTAAATTCCTTTTTCCCATTCTTGCTTGAGATGTATGACTCAGTTGCTCAACAGGGTCCAGGGTCTCCATTGGTCGAGATTTGGTAAAATTTTAAAATGGGAGATAGGTCTGGATTCAGGCAGCCAGTCAATTACTCCGTGACTTCTTTGATGCCACGGCTTTACGCTTAAGTTGTAATACGTGCAGAATGTGGTTTGGCATTGTCTTGCTGAAATAAGCATGGTCCTCCCCTGAAAGACGTCGTCTGAATGGCAGCATATGTTGCTCCTAAACCTGTACGCAGACTTTTCTAGCATTAAATGTGCCTTTTCACAGATGTATCGCTCATGGCACTAACATATCCCCATACCATCACAGATGCCGCTTTGAACTTTATACTGATAACAACCTGGATAGTCCTTTTCCTCTTTAGCCCGGAGGACACGACGTCCATGATTTCCAAAAACAATTTGAAATGTGGACTTGTAAACACCGTGCAACTAAGCCAAGAGAGGTCCTAGATGAAGGGGAAGATCTCAGCATGTTTGCTCAAACTGCCAGGGAAAATAAAGGCTTAACGGTCTCCATTATAAAAATGGGGTCTAGCTACAGCGTCAGCGCTAGGCCACTGCCTCAGGTAAAACGTGATGACATCAACTCACGTTCCTCTTTCAGCGAGCCTGAAGCGTGTCTCGCGGATGCAGCAGCTCTAATAGCTTAGCAGTTGCAATTCATCTGATTCCATATTAAATTTAGGATATAAACTTTAGTTATGATTAGTTATGATGAAACTGTGGTTATGATTGAATCATGCGCTTGCATAAATATGATCTGACTCCAATTAATCATTCTGGAGCTCTGTTGTGCATCGGACTCGTAACCGGTCCATACCCTTACTCCACCGGACCAGAAACATCTGTACAGCCCAATTTGGTGGATTAACTCAGAGGCAGATTGCATATATGCTGTAATTTGTTGGAGTTATAAAGATAGCTAGACTAGATTAAGCAATAAAAGCGAGTAACTCCGAAGTGTAATGGTATCCGTTCAGGAACTTCGTGTTGTATAAGATTTCCGGGCAGGGACTGAGATCCGCTGAGTTTACCGGAATCTCCTCGAAGCCAATCAAAAAAACACCAATCACAGCGTGGAACCTACACCTTATAATGCAGACCAAGCGTGTTGATCAGGCATCGCATTACAGTCCTACGTTACCCAATTAGGAGACAGGACTCCGGGCTGGAAGGATATAAGTTAGAGTCAGAAACACACAACAGAATGCAATTACCAATTTATTTCGCCTGGCAGGCACAAGCTTAAATAACAAGAAGCAATTACATCATTACAGAAAATGTAAAGAAGCAGTCAAATCATACCTGGCGCAGTTCACAACTACACACATATACACAAAGTGTACAATGTGGGAAGGATGAATACAAGCTTCCATAGCTATATCACGTCTGCACATGGCTGCAGGAGCACGTGTGGGAAATCGCCTAAGATCTTCCATGACTAGATTAAAGCTACCCACGGCATAGAGATGCGCGTGGGGGAAGAATGCAATCTTCCATTGTGATAATCTACATACAGATGCATGTGTGGGAAGTTGTCTGTGATATTCCATAACCATAGACTATTGGCGACACGCAGCATGGAGATGCACGTGTGGGAAGTTGGCTGCGATCTTCCCGATTGCTTTGTTTTTCCTACCTTATGCCCAAACCCAGAAGCCGCCCTAGCGGGCCAGGCCACGGTATCTGAACCAGGAAGGCGCCTCAGAAACCCATTAGATGTTGTACATTGTATAGGTTGTATACAGGCCTTGTGGATTTTAGGATGTAATTATAGACTCTGAGAATTTTTGAGAAGCCATTGGTATTGTTAAGCATTGGTGCAAATGGCTTTTTTGAGAAATATGTAGTATATAATAAAAATGGCTTGAATACACCATGTTACTGGTCTTTTAATTTAATGACACTCACACATTATTTAGCCAACTATATGAGCCAACTTTTGTGAAAATATCTTAGGTGTGTTTTCATAGGAACCTGGTTGTTTTTCAAGATGAACTTTTACGTTTTGCATCAAGACAGATGCATTTTTCAATGGAAAGTTGCCTGAAACTTCTTCAGTTTTTCACATATATACTTATGTTTGGTATCAAAATGTCCATCATGTTGTTGTGTAGCCATTAAAAATCATCTGGTTTTGCAGAACAATCATTTATGGGTTTAAATATGGACTTTTCGAGGCCTTGCCCCACAAAAATCTTGAAATCACTAAATAGGTCACAGTTCACTTCCCCTGTATGCAAATTCCCCACATTTCAAATCTATTTTCTGGACAGTCTAACAAGTAGGTACATATAACCAGAAGATGGTTCAAATTGGGCTGTGGGCAAATTTGCCTATACCCTGCAAAACCTCCTTAGAAGGCTGAGGTCTGTAAGATGCATGTTTTTAACCTCATTGTGGTCAAAACTAGCACTGGAATTCATATTTATTCACATTATTATTTACTGTATTATCACTTTTTCTTTCTCAAATCCAGTTTGTACATTGTTTACCCACAAATTAATTACTTAAATTTGCTCTTTAATAAATTCTACTCTCAAATCTGTAATGAAACTGTTTGATTCAACGTTTCCCTGCCTGGGCTTTCAGCCTTTTTCCAAAGCTGCCAGTTTTTTTTTTCATTGCTCTTATCTGTCAGTTGATCTTGTGTCGGGACAGCAGGCAGACTGTTTTCTGCTGACAGTCACTGTGGGTGCTTTTATCTTACAATCGATAGAAAGCGTTGTGACGTAGCTCTCTTACTCAATTCTTCACACTGTTTTTCATTGACCTTCACAATACAGTGTGTGCGTATATACTGTGTGTATATATATAGATGTGTATATATCAGGGGTGTCCAACCCTGTTCCTCTAAAGCTACCATCCTGAAGGTTATCACTCCAACCAAAGCAAACCACACCTGCTTTCCCAGTTACAGATCTTGACGAGCTGCTAATGAGCTGAATCAGGTGTGCTGAATTAGGGTTGGAGAAACCTGTATAGAAGCCTATGAACAGGGTTAGAGACCCCTATATATATATATATATATATATATACACACACAACCCTAATTCCGAAATAGTTGGGACAAAGTGTAAATTGTGAATAAAATCAAAACGCAATGACTTCCAAATCATACAAGCCAGTATTTTATTCACAATAAAACAGAGATAACATAGCATATGTTGAAACTAAGAAATTTTAAAACTTTATCCACAAAAATGACCATTTCAAATTCTGATGGCTGCTACAGGTCTCAAAAAGCTTGGACAGGGCTTGTTTAATACGTGTAGCATAATTTTCTTTTTAACACAGAGTGGAGGTGTCTGGGCATTTAGGGAGACAAAGTTTCTTGGAGTTTAGCCATTGGAATTTCTGATCCCACCTGTTAATACAGGCTTCAGCTGCTGGAGAGTTTTGGTGGGGTTCAAAATTTAAATTGAAGCTAAAATTTTCAGGTCTGAGAGCAAACGTATCAACCGTGATCTGCCTGGCCACCTCTCACACAGAAAGACAGAGGATCAGCATTGTTCGTGCACCGTAGGGTAATACATTTAATTTACATATTATTATTGCTAGCTACAGAAGTTAATAAATCTAACCTGACGTGACTGAACTCCTAAGTAAACAAGGTGACATGGTGAACAATGCAACCAGGAGCTCACATTAAGCCAACGTCCGTCAGCACTGAAGTTAGCCAGAGTTTACTAACTTGAGCTTACGTTAGCTAACGTAGCGATGTAAAAGATAACTTTTGCATTAATCTCCAGCCAAGGATGCGATGTCGCCTTTAAACAATGTTGACTCTAGCTTGGAACAAATGTAGAAATCCTTTGTTGACTTTTTGTTAGCCACGCTAAGCTGATAGTGGGGTTCTAATAAAGAGTTGAAGTCAGATTAAACTACTTATTCAAAAATCGGCTGGTAAACGCTGCCTTTTGCAATGGACTTTGAACAGACCAGTGCTTAAAAAATTTGTTTCGCGTCCGGTGTGAAAGCAGCTTTATCCAGAGGAGACACTTCTCTCGGTTATGATGTGGTTTTGGGAAGGGTATAAAATACACCCCATCTACCCAGCCTCTCGGGATATCTCGTATCGGAGTTAAATTTACCCCAAGCACAGTGTTTGACCATTCTTTTTAACTTAGAAACATTTTAAAACCCCATAAAAGTGAACGATTCGGAGTTTCCGTAATGCATTTCAATGGAAGTTCAGGCTCAGAATGTCCGAGTATATGGAGAGAATACGCACTGTGATTGGCTCATCACATTTGAGGGCGGGGTTAGCCTCGCCATAGGTCAATTATGCGCCAAATTTTCTCAATCAGTGAAATATCAGGACTGCAGGCAGGCCAGTTCGGCACACGGACTCTTCTACTACGAAGCCATGCTGTTGTAATAGCTGCAGTATGTGGTTTTGTATTGTCCTGCTGAAATACACAAGGCCTCCCTGAATAGATAGGTGCAACAGCTTGGGTATGGGCATAACAATGGCTATTAAATGTAATTAACTAATAAATTAGTTAATTATTTATTAAGACTTTAATTTAATAATTAAAGTTCCTCGGGGCACCACCCTTCTAGTAAAGGGAAATTAATAGCACTTGAATGACTAAGTCTCATAAATGTTTCACCATAAATGCCCAATTACTACAATCAAAATTTATGTTACAAATGAATGATTATAATATTCAACAAAAATGGGAAAACTAGGCTTAATTATCAATGCTAAAATTCAATAGCAATATAATTACCAATAACATCCAGCATCAGTATATAACCACACGCTGAAGGGTGGGAGTTTGACTGGGTAGAGGTTAGATTCAAGCTAACACCAGTGCACAACCAGAAACACTTGTTGAAAATATCTAAAAAGGGTTTATTATGTTCAGTAGCAATGAACATGCAATCAATACCACTTAACAAAAACAATAAACACATAGGAAGGATTAAATAGCGGTTAGGATGTGGGAACAACGAACAAATGAGACTAAAGGTAGATGGAGTGTGTGGAGCGTGATGCGTGTGTGTAAGTCTGAGGCACCAAAAGGGAGGGCAATGGCAGGCTGGACCTAGATCTAAGAAGGCGGACTAGATCTAAAATGGAGGACTCAGATCTAAGAAGGCGGACTCAGATCTAAGAGGGCGGACTCAGATCTAAAATGGCAAACTCAGATCTGAAATGGTGGACTCAGATCTAAGAAGGCGGACTCAGATCTAAGAAGGTGGACTCAGATCTAAAATGGCGGACTGATGATGTGGCAGTCTGAGAACCACGGTGCTGGAGGAGGGAGGAAGTGAGAGGAGAACAAAGAACTGTTTGGCACAGGCGGAGAATTAGAAAAGACTCTGCACGAAGTTAGGCCAGAGGCTGTAAGCTTCACCAGTAAGCAGAGTGTAGTGTGTGTTAGAAACGAGCTGAAAAGGAATATGAGAATGGAGAGGAGAGAGATGAGAGAGGAAAGAGCAGAAAGCAAGGTGCAGGCAAAGTCTGACAGATGGAGTATAATAATGCAAGTGGCTGAACAATCAGTCAGATGTTTCAAAACATCCTAATTCAATTCAAACTTTCTTAACAGTCCTTATGATTTTCACTGAGCAAGGCAACAATGTAAAACAAAGCAATCCGCGGTTTTAAATGAACTCTTTCAAAGATCAGATATTTAACAGGTCAGCAATGCAGCAGTGTAGAGTAAATATCCACAATTTCCCGACAAATTCTCTTTTAAATACCGAAGTTTTACACCCAGTATAACAGAAAAATCCAGTACATTAAACCAGCAAGCAAAGAAAAACAAAGCTCAAAGTATACAGTAATAATTACATTCAAAAATCAACAATTAGCATACAATTGTACTGGTTTATTCTAATCCAAATCTGCCTACAGATGCAAATTGTCTTACTTGGGGATCACTACTGAGTGAAGACCAGACCCAGCGCCAGGACTGTGTCTCGAGTGAAGGCTTTACGGCGTGCTTTTTTCAGAGCCGTCATGATTAGAAACAGTATCTGGCTCTCCCAGGCGCAATAATGCACAAAAAAAATGCAGAAAGTTCGTCGACTCGTTGATCGGGAAAAATAGCAAAAGGGAAGCTGGTCGCCTTTTCGTTTCTTCCAGAAGTTAAAGACGTTGAAACAAAAGAAATTCCGCTGTCGTCTCGCAGTGTGAATTCTTTTTACCGGTTCTTGAATAGATACGCCTATAGGCAACTTAAGTAATTATGGAACAGAACGTTAATCTTTAACCTACCGTACAACTGGAGAGGTCCGAAAAACTGTGTTCTTTGTTCTGTTCCAAGGAAACTTTTCAGTCAGATGGATGTGCACTCCTGATCTCTATTAACCCCGCCGTGGCAGAAGTCCAGAGAGAGCGAACAATGGGTTAGTTGACTTTTTAAAGGGGTTTGACGTCATTAGGCTTAATTGCATTAGATAGGCATGGGCAATACAAATTAATAAAATGACAATATTTCTTGAGTTTGTTGAGAACAAAGTTTTATTATTTTCTAATGATTTCTTGCAGGTAAGTACAGAAGACAGACTTAAGAGTTTGCCACAGTCCAACGCCTTTACAGGAAAGGGTCCTCAGAGCCACAGGGTCCCAAAATGGCTGATTTCCCGGCATTTTTTCAACAAAAACCCATTAGAAAATTGGGGTGAAGCTCTGAGGGCATTTTCAAGGAAAATACAGTCTATTCAGAAATAAACTAGCCAAATTATCCATTAGGGCAATTCAACAGAAATAATTGATAAAATCATCTACCCCTTTTCTGAAGTACATAGCGCCCCCTAGGCCCTTTTTTTTTAATGGAAAATGCATTGAATTTCACCCAATTATGTTCAACAAACATTAGGTTTTGCATTGATATTAAAAAATGGAATGAATGGGTTGCCTGTGAATTTTTTTTTTGGATCAATGGCCTGCAAAAATGTCAAAATTATCGGTGGGAGGGCAAACGTTTACGCTACTCGCCCATTACTATATAAAATGCAGTGAAGTCGCTGATGCTGGCAGTTGTTTGCCCTCCCACTGCTACAAAATGAATTGAACGTTCCCCCTTCAATAACCCGTGGTGATTTTTAACAAAAAACTTTGCACTGTTTTTTACTATGTCCATATCCTTTCCCATGATAGTTTCCAATGAGCCACCGTGAATAATTCATAGTAAGACAACAGTGACGCAGTAGTCGGAGGTTAGTTTGGTGAGGCAGAAACCTCCTTTGCTTGATTAGCAATCAGACGCATTAACTAGTTTAGTAAGACTATTCCGCGAGAATGACGGGCCAGCGAAGTTTCCAAGGGCGTTATTACTCTGCCAGTACATCGTACATGAAATGCTCACGAAACCGCAGAGTTTGCGTAGTACTCTTCTAAAGGGTTGCCAGAGACGCGTTTCAGAGGTAAGGCAGTCACCAAACTTTTATCACACAGTGATTTTGTAACTGTTCCCTCGTACTATTCCTGATTGACAATCAAAACAATTAAGGCCAAGCCTATAGGAAGCCCGTATACTGATAGAGGAGATAATGACAAAAATATTCATTCACGCTTCAATTCGAGACTGCAAGGATGGAAATCTGAATAATCAATTAGGAAAAATTCTCGCTCTCGGTAATTCTGTATATCATTTAAACATTGTTAATGGGATTATGAAAGAACACTGGAAAATAAGCTTTTTTTCTTTTGCGTGGCATTAAAAAGCGCGCATGAAGGAGAATACATTGGTATATTGATTAAGCATTTAATCCTGCATATCAACTGTTTTCATATTTGTTGATGACATTGCTTCGCTTCTGGAAGCAAGTACACGAACCGCTGCCCAGTGAGTATTTCAGGTTCGGCGTACTGAGTAATAACGCCATGAAATTTAAACTGGCCCGCCATTCTGCTGAATAGTCTTATTAAACTAGTTAATCGCTTGATTGCTAATCGCCAGCGGGAAGGATTCTGCCTCACTAAACTAACCTCCCAACCGCATGGCACTGGTAGGACAATTCGCTTCACACACTGATGAAAAACTGGTTTAGCAATACAGCGCTGGCGCGTAACAGTTGAAATGGAGATGGCACGCACCAGACCAGGGGGCTTTAAATGCCTGGCGCCGTTTATTCCTTGCATATTTTACTGATACTGGCCAAATAGGTCAAGCAGGATATTCTGTCAACAAACCATGTAGGCGTTAAGTAAAAATACGCCACCTTTCTTGCTATTGTTAGAAGAAATCACGGCTAACTCGGCTGCATTTAACTTACCAACTTCTGTCGACTGATTTCTACATCCCCTGGAGGTCTAGCCTGGACCTAACAGACTGTAATTTCTCAAATTAGATGGCTGTAGCAAATCAAATATAGCTATGAGATCATCATGTCACAAAGGGCTATTTGAAATCTACCTCCTAAATAGATTTTTTTTACACGCCATGCACTTGAAAATTTGTAAACACGGGCGAAATTGGAGGTCACGATTCATCCAATGGGCTAACAATAGCTCTGTTCAAATCGCTGCTTTTGGCCGTAATACGCAGGAGTTCATGTATGAAATAAAGTCCTATTGAAAAGGTTGTTTTTAATCAAACCACCATGGTGTTCTTTTTGTATGAAAATGGTATTTACATCATTTTTTTATAAGTTTTCTGAGGCTTGTTTACCGTCCCAGTTCAGCTGTTACGCATTGCATTAGAGTTTATGCAGAGCGTTGCCCATGCCTATTCAGAAATGCCATGCCATAAAATTCTCTCAGCAGTACTAGAGCTTTGTATGACAAGTGAAGTCGAAGCTTGAGGGCTAAAACTCTCTAAACGTGCTAAGGCATGTCAATTTGTATCACAGGCATGTGCAACATTTTTTGGTTAAAAACAATATTAAAGGCCAAAATGTGGAATTTATAGCTCATACACGTAATTAGGCCTATGTGT
Organism: Gymnothorax javanicus; assembly: GCA_029692085.1. Classification (NCBI taxonomy): domain Eukaryota; kingdom Metazoa; phylum Chordata; class Actinopteri; order Anguilliformes; family Muraenidae; genus Gymnothorax; species Gymnothorax javanicus. The sequence goes on from CM056203.1 coordinate 89,447, forward strand.
ATCTAATTTCTGAAGTGGGAGTGTTCCATTCAGCCCTGTCGTATCTGCGGATCCTGTTTATACTTGCTGCGGACGACTGTGCAAACTTTCCCGTCGTTAAATGCGCTTAAAAATTCCTCTCCGCAATCGGATTTGAGTCGAGTGTTGTTGGGAGGGGTGGGGTTCTGAGGCGCAGTTTAACGTTTTGCGCTGGTCACGCGGATAAAATTCCCGCCGTCAGTCCGCAGCTTCGTGTTATGGTGGAATTACACGGCGGACGGCTGTTGCACGGGTTTCTGATGTCACACGGTATATTTGCGGCTCTACTCGCACAGACTGAGCGTAGTCTAAACAGGAAGGCTCTGTTTCTGAGATTGCTAAAACAGCCCGTATATCCTTAGATTTTCTGGAAGGCCTGGAGCGGTTTGGCCGGATGGGTGCAAAATCCCACTTCAAAAGAGAAAGCTGAAAGATGAACTGGTGCGGCCCCTAAAAATAAGATCTTCGCATCTGACCCACACGCAGCTATGCCGCCTCTTTTATTGAGGAGATGGAGCTCATAGCATTTAAAGGGCAGGCACAGCCACACCCCAGAGCATATGTACTAAAGGCACTGATGACAGATCAGACCAAAACTTCAGATCTTATGCACTGGCCCCGCCTTAGACCATATGTCTTCCTGAATGATTGCATCTTTTGAACACATTTCACCAGCTAAATCTTCTGTATAGGCATGGGCAATACAAATGAATAAAATGACAACATTTCTTGAGTTGCTGAGAAAAAAGTTTTTATTATTTTCTAATGATTTTTAAGGTAAGCAGAAGACACAGACTTAAGAGTTTGCCATAAGTCCAATGCCTTACAGGAAAGGGCCCTAGAGCCATGGGTCCAAAAATGGCTGATTTCGCATTTATCAACAAAACCCATTGTGAAAATTAGGTGAAGCCTGAGGGCATTTTCAAAAATGCAGTCTATTCAGAAATAAACCAGGCTAAATTATCCATTAGGGTACTTAACAGAAATAATTATGCAAGCAAAGTCATCAACCCCTTTCTGAAGTACAGCAGTGCCCCCAGGGTCTCTTTTTTAGCTGAAAATGCATTGAATTTCACCCAATTATGTTCATAACAAACATTAGGTTTTGCATTGATAATAAAAAATGGTGAATGGGTTGCCTGTGAAGCTTGGATCAATGGCCTGCAAAATGTCAAAACGACAGTGGGAGGGCAAACATTAATGCTACTCGCCCATTACTATATAAAATGCAGTGAAGTCGCTGATGCCGGCAGTTGTTTGCCCTCCCACTGCTAATTTAAATGAATCAAACGCTCCCTTCAATAACCTGTGGTGATTAAAAAAAACCTTGCACTATTTTTTTTTTTATAATAACCATAATTTCCTCCCATGATAGTTTCAATGAGCTACTGCGACAATTCATAGTAAAACACAGTGACGCAGTCGGAGGTTAGTTTGGTGAGGCAGAAAACTTCCCTTATTTGATTAGCAATCAGACGATAACTATTTAGTAAGACTATTCCGCAGAATGACGGGCCAGTTTAAGTTTCAAGGGCAAGACATTTCAGTACATCGAACCCGAAATGCTCACTAGACAGCAGATTGGCGCAGATTTGTTTACAGGAAGCCGGGCAAATGTCATCAACAAATATTAAAACAGTTCGATTTATGCAGAGTTCAATGCTTAATCAATATACAATGTATTCTCCTTTAAATACGCCGCTTACACCCAAACAAAAAGCGGGCGTTTATTTTCATCATAATCCGCTTAACAAAATGTTTAAACGATATACAGAATTACCGAGAGCGAGAATTTTTCCTAATTGATTATTCAGATTTCCATCCTCGCAGTCTCGAATTGAAGGGTATAAGTGAATGAATCTTGTGACGGTGTTCGCGAGGTGACATATTTTGATAGGTAGCAAAATTTGTCAGAACACTGGTAGGCTTTGAATGCCTGGCGCTGGTTTATTCCTTGGTATATTCTACTGAAACTTCACAAATAGGGTCACAGGATATTTTGTCAACTAACTATGTAGGGTACAGTAAAAATACACTCACCTTTCTTGCTATTGTTGAGAAGAAGTCACGGCGAACTCGCGACGAACTTCAACAACTTCTGTTGAACTTATTTCACATCCCCTGGAGGTCTATCTTGGACGAATAGACTCGTAATTTCTCAAATTAGATGGCTGTAAGTCAATCAGGGCCGTAGCTGGGATATCGCGTCAGCGCGGGCTATTTGAAATCTACCTCCAAAATGGATATTTTTGCCACGCCGTGCACTTGAAAGTTTGTAAACACGGCGCAAATTGAGGTCACACATTCATCCAACGGGCGAATAATAGCTCTGTTCAAATCGCGTTATTGGCCGTAATACGCAGAGTTCATGTATGAAATGTGGGTATCCTATTGAAAAGGTTGCTTTTAATCAAACCATGGTGTTCTTTTTGTATGAAAATGGTATTTACATCATTTTTTTTATAAGTTTTCTGAGGCTTGTTTACCGTCCCAGTTCAGCTGTTACGCATTCCATTAGAGTTTATGCAGTGTTGCCCATGCCTACATTAGAGATAATGCTTTTGGAATTCTGGGAAATGTAGTTAAAATGGCTGTTCTTTGTGGTTTGCAGCCATTTGGGTGGGCCTTGGCCCTACAGATATCATCCGGAGGGGAGCATATGTTGCTCTAAAACCTTTATATACCTTTCAGCATTCATGGTGCTTTTTCAAACATGCAAGTGTCCCACACCATATACAGTAATGCATCCTCATACCATCAGAGATGCTGGCTTTTGAACTGAACGCTGATAACAGGAGGGGCGGTCTTTCTCCTCTTCAGCCCAGAGGACACGACGCCCATGATTTCCAACAAGAATGTCAAATTCAGACTCCGCTGACCACAGCACACTCTGCCACTTTGCTACAGTCCATATTAAATGAGCCTTGGCCCACAGAACACGGCGGTGCTTCTGGATTATGCTAAACAATGTCTTCCTTTTTGCATGATAGAGTTTTAGGTGGCATCTGTGGAGGGCACGACGGACTGTGTTTACAGACAGTGGTTTCTTGAAGTATTCCTGGGCCCATTTAGTAATGTCAATGACAGAATCATGCCAGTGAGTGATGCAGTGGCGTCTGAGGGCCCCAAGATCACGGGCATCAGTAAAGGTCTTCGACCTTGTCCCTTACGCACAGAGATTTTTCCAGTTTCTCTGAATCTTTTGATGATGTTATGCACTGTCGACGATGAGACCTTCAAAGCCTTTGCAATTTGGACGTTGAGGAACATTGTTTTTTAAAGTATTCCACAATTTTTTTTTTTACGCAAGCCTTCACAGGTTGGAGAGCCTCTGGCCATCTTTACTTCTGAGAGACTCAGCCTCTCTAAGACATCCTTTTATAGCCAATCATGTTACACACCTGATACCAGTTAACTTAATTACTTGCTAAATGTTCTTTCAGCTGATTCTCTTATATATTAATCGCTTTTTCAGCCCTTTTTTGCCTGTGTCCCAACTTTTTTGAGACCCGTTGCAGCCAGAAAATTTTAAATGAGCTCATTTTGTGGATAGAAATGTAAAATGTCTCAGTTTCAACATTTAAAATGTTATCTATGTTTTATTGTAAATAACATATTGGCTCATGTGATCTGAAAGTCATTGCATTTTGATTTTATTCACAATTTACACTTCGTCTCAACTGTTTCAGAATTGGGGTTGTACATATATATATATTATATATGGGTGGATCCAATTATTAATGCTCTGAGTCCTGAGGGGATGAAAATAACAAACTCAGTATTACTTAATAACACTTTATTTTATTGATAGCCCTATATAATGGCTTTATGGAAGGGTTCATTCAAGTCACCAGCTCCTAACGGGTTTTTATTGCACGCACCGTAAAACCTTCCGAAACGCGAGAAACGCGAGTGACGAAATTAATGCAACATCAAAAGTACAATTAATAATTGTCATATCTACACCTAATTTTGTTTACAAACTACTACAATATGTTACTATAAGTGTTCCAAAAATCAAAAACAAGGGTTGAAAACTCATAGAATTATGCGTCATCGAATATATAGTGCAAAAGGTAAAAGTTGGAAAAAATTGACTCACATTCTTAACTTTACCCTCATTTTCTCAAAACTGATCAGATACTCTTCAAAACCCATCTAGGGTTTCTACCATGCCTTTGAAAATAAAATTCAACTATTTTTCGCGACATCACCGACTCCGCGCAGGCCAGCTGTTAACATTAACATTAACAAGTGTGGCCAGTTTTCATTTACAACGCATACCGATTACGACTCCGGACTTCACACGCTTTTCTTTACTCAGCGGTTGGAAGCAATGCATGTGTTTCGCGGTCATTTAAATGACATAAGATCATTTGAAACGTCTTATGCAATTCCATTGCCTCCAACCCCTTCATGCACAAGGACTTCAATTCTGCGCGAGAATCTCTTACATACGCGTTGATTGAATTATTGCTGACTACAACAAAGAAACGTAACTATGCCACTTAAACTCAAAACGAATGCGTGAGAGTTGACAGGTATCCACCTTATTCCTGAGGGCGCTACTGTAGATATGACCATGGGTGCAACTTCCGGCGGAAGTACTTTTTAGCGAGTGGCTAGTCAAGAACAGCAGCTTTTCTTTCAGTTAACTTAGCGATTACAGCTGTTTTTTTTTTTTACAAATTAACTTGCTTTTCTTAAAATGTCCCTTCAGAGCTCCGGCACCTATTGTGCTGTTCGAGGCTGAACTACAACCAGGGGAGGCTAAATTTATGGTTTGATCAACAGTGTTTTGAAGACGCACCCAGAACATAGGGGATTGTCCGTGTGTTCAGCGAAACGGTTTCCATCGCCTACCTACAGAAGAGGAAGCCAGAATTTGGCTGAAAAACCTGAATTTGAAAAGACCCCCGAAAACATTAGGTGCTCATTTCATTATGTCGACAAACAACGCTTCCTACTTTATGGCTAGGCTCAGACAAACCGCCGCAGAGGAGATGCCGGGTCCTCAGAAGCATTTTGACAGCAGTGCCAGGAGAGCACAAAGTATGATTTCACGTGTAGGGAGGACAGAAAATTGTTGTATTCGTCTGGTAATGCCAGTCAGTGTAACTAACGTTTCATCCTGTAGAGTTTAAGATGAGGCTATAGAAGCAGCAATAGTCTACTACAATTTGAAAATAGCCTACTCTGTTCCAATCAATAGTCTTGCACTCCAAACTTCATTTCACTAAAATTAAAAGTATGGGAAAAATGGATTCACTGTGTTTTACATGTTATAGTATTGGATTAGCTAGCAACTTAATACCGTATAATGTAGTTGGCTGGAGTAGAGCTAATTTGACTCGTACTGTTGGATGGCTTAATTTACTCTGTATAACAATCCATTACGTTTCATATGTAGAGCAATATTTACCGCTGAAATATAGTGTTTCCTTCATAAATATTCTCAGAAAGTACTTGTATATCTGTTTTAAGGTACATAAGGTCGTATACTACCTCCTTTAACAAAATGCGACTGACCTTGTTGCTGTGGAAGTACTGCATACGCTTCGGAGCTTTGTAGATTGTTCATACCTTCACAGTCTTTGGCAACGGAGTTGCTAATGTAGCCAAATGCGCTAGTGTACGTTATCTATGGCCACTGCTTCAGGTCGTTCTCCCATTCTTCAATAGTAGAAGGCAGCAGTACCGTAACTTTATCCCATCTGAGGGCTAAAAGGTGATGTTCCCTCATATATTATTTTCCAATCGCTTAAATAAAGAGGATTCGTGGGAGCCGCTACCATAGTAAACAGTTCAGTGACAGGATGCAGCGGAAGTGACGCCCAATATTCACACAAGGGATCATGGGACGTGGGAATAAGGTGGATACGTTATAAATGAAAACTGGCCACACCTGATAATGTTGAGAATTTTCAGAGATTCTGTAATGGTAATTTAAATGACTGATTGAAAACAGTTCGTGACCAATCATTCTTTTTAAGGGATTGTTTGAGCCTCCCCTGTTGGCATGTGGCCTATAATGATAAAGAAGAGATAATGAGAAGCAGACAGACCTAACCAGGCTGCTGTGATAGATAATAATCTGAATAGGCCTAAATGACCTCTGAATTCCACCTCTTGTAGAATTTTTACATATCATTAAACATATTTCTTTAAAATAAAATCATTTTATGATGGTCCTGGTTTTTAAAGGGGACCTATTATGCTATTTTTCCAAGTTTATATTTTGGTCTTTGACTCCCCTCGAGTACTCCTGATCGCGCGAAGTAAAAAAAGGGTACTTATTTCGCTCATACTGCCATCCTCAGAAAACCCCATTTGTAGTCCATAGTAGTCTCTGCTTGAAACGCCTCATTGGGGTGGCTCTTCCGCTATGGCCCCCACTCTCCGTGTGCCCACTTTCTTCTGACTGGCCAGCTCTGTGGAGGGCGGATCTAGGCGGGACGAGGCTGCAGAACGCAGTTTTCCTGGTCCGGCTTCAAAGCGAAACTGACGCGTCTCCCGAAGGAATCGACGGGCATATTCTGCAATCTAACGCAGTACATGTGTATAGATCTAATGAAATTAACTTGTTCTAATAAACGCAACGGCGAAAGTGGAGGACGCAGTGCGAAAGTCTGGCAGTTCAAGCACGAATTTGCTATCGGCAACAGTGGTGAGTACAGCGGTTTTTCTCCTCTAGCTAGGATGCAGGTGTAATCTAGGGAAAGCTAGAATCCACCGCACCCAGACACATTTGTAGAACGGGTCGACACGCCCAAGTGTAGACCGGAGACCATAGAAATCCGCTGGGTCTGAGTTTAGAGGGAAACATGGACAGTGAGGAGCAGCTAAAAGTGGACCAACAGGCTTATGGACTGCTTCGGTGTGTATTAGGACCTGCTGGTTTGTGTGCATAGCTGTGGTGTGTTGTTAGCGTGTTGAAACGAACAGCTTTCGCGCTGGTATATGACGGAGGGGCGAAAGCTCCAGGCTAAACGGCCTTTTCGGAAATTGCCCGTGGTAACTGGTTTACTTATTGCTTCGGAATGACCAGCTTTTCCTCGCGGAAAATGGGCACAATATGGTAGTGTCCGAGAGCTAGCTAGAGCTCCGGTTATGTCATGAACATAATACAGGTTTTACAGACCTTAAGTTCCGTCTGCATGAACCGTTGCTTATGTGGAGCTAGCGAATCGATCACTTTTACAGGAAAGAAATACCTATTTAATCTCCGCCTTTTTTCGCTTTTTTTTATTAGCCACAACAATTTCTAAAGGGGGATGAAATTATGTCAAGGTAGTGCAGAGAAATCCTTTGTAAACCGGTAGAGCTTCTGCGTTTCGCATTGCTTTCTCGGTAGCACCAGAGAGCTTGCTCAGACATTTGCGAAGCATCCGGCTGATCCCGGTCATGGATAAGTGAAGCGATCACTAACTGTAGTGGCTACAATCAGGCAACATTATGATGAAAGTGCCACATTGATGCTTACCGAACTAACACAAGCATACATATCATAATTGCTGCATATAAGTTAACCAGGAGCATTTTTAATTAGCAGAGCACGCGAACTAACATGCAGTAGCTGATAAGCGGTCATGACTGAATGTAATCTGTCGCGCGAAAAATTCGTTTCGCGTCCGGTGTGAAAGCTGCTTAACGCACGCGTGTATTCGTGTCTTTGCATTGACTTTGAATGTAGGCTAATCTGTCCCATGAAAAAATTCGTTTTCGTGTCCGATGAAAGCAGCTTTATGGATAGTATGCGACAGCTAGAGAGAGCTCGGTTATGTTATGAACATAATACAGGTTTTGCAGACCGTAAGTTCCGTTAGCACGCACAAGTTGCTTATGTGGAGCCAGCGAATGGAGCACTTCTACAGGATAGAATTACCTATTTAATCTCCGCCTTTTTCGGCTTTTTATTTGCCACAACAATTTCTAAAGGGGGATGAAATTATGTCAAGGTAGTGCAGAGAAATCCTTTGTAAACCGGTAGAGCTTCTGCGTTTCGCATTGCTTTCTCGGTAGCACCAGAGAGCTTGCTCAGACATTTGCGAAGCATCCAGCTGATCCCGGTCATGGATAAGTGAAGCGATCACTAACTGTAGTGGCTACAATCAGGCAACGTTATGATGAAAGTGCCACATTGATGCTTACCGAAGTAACACAAGCATACCGATCAGAATTACTGCATATAAGTTAACCAGGAGCATTTTTAATTAGCAGAGCACTCGAACTAACATGCAATAGCTGGTAACCGAGCGGTCTTAACCACAGAGACAAACCCTTGCAATAAAGGTTTTACAGACAGCAAGTTCCGTTACCGTGGACAGTTGTACCAAGCATCCAAATTACAAACAAGTATAAAAAGTTAGCTTCAAATGAGGTTTATGTTCACACACCTTCTGTAGAATTTCCCCTGATATCACTCTTGCTTATTTAGGACACAAACATTAGCAACAGTAACTTGGCTACGTTAGCCGCTGTGCTACAGCCACAATCAGCTGGCTATCACGTCAGGTTGTGGCTCTGAGCGCTTGATCGATGCAACTGCTTCGGGTTTGAGAAGCAGCTGAAACGCTTATCCTGTGTTGAATTATCCTTTATTGACAAAGCTGTCTTTGGTGAAATGCTGAACACAAACTGCTAACGTTCCCTTTGGCCGTGGCTGTTTGCTGCCAGCAAACAAAAAAAAGCTACCCACTGATTTCTGGTGGCATTGTCTTTTGGAAGAAAAATCCGCGTCCAAAAGTAAACGGACAAGCAGCTTTGGGAGAGATACTGACAAAATTGCACCTCAAATGACCTGCTGTTCTTCTTTTGTATTTCCAAAAGTGTAGACGCTACTAAGGCATAGTATGATCTGCCGTTGTTAGTGCCTGCTAGAATAGTTTCCGGTGTGGGCTGGTCCAGCGCAGTGGTTGGCTCTGGCTAGGTCTGTACTAATTGGATGGCACAACCTGACGTCAGGTTTTGCCCAGATCTCGGGAAGATCTGGGGAGGAGCTGTTCAGAGAGGAAATCACGCTCACGAAATCACGTTCTTGGATTACGGCAAAACCCCTGTATCTTATGTTTAGAAACTTTTCAGAAGTTGAGCATGGACAAACAACATTATAACATTACTAATATGTATTAAAAGAAGGATCAGCATAATAGGTCCCCTTTAAGCGTTTCAAAACATATTACACAAAGTGGAAAACATTTCTGAAGCATATCGAACGTGAAAGTGAGAGAAATTATTTTCGCATTGCACGTAATAGATACATTCAGCGAAGACATTGCAAACACGTTCAGGCAAATGCAAATTTGTAGCATTTTTTAATTGATTTAATTGATTAAGATTAATTTGAAAAAGTAATTCATAGCTCTTGATTTTGATTACCTTTGAGCGACTAAATAGCCAACTATCAAGGTGGAAAACATTGTGTTTAAGCGTAGCCTATTGAATGGGACGTTAAATGCAGTGCAGCCAAACGTAAAACTAGAAATAATTTAGCAAACATATTCAGGCAATTACGTGCTGAACAAGGCAAAGTTAAGGTCTGCAAAGTCATCATCCTCTACCCGACAATTGCTCTCACCCCCTTCCCAATTAATTTGCTCAATTTGCAATCAAACAGTTGATTCGCTCAATTAGGCTAACGATTTAAATTGGTAGACAGTCTGATTTATTTAGATATCATTTTTGTTTGTCACATTTTGAAATTTAAATAACCACAAAACACGATAGATTTGTCTGAATGTGTTTGCTGGATTTTTTCTAATTTTGCATTCTGCCACGCTGTGTGCGAATGCGTGAACAATTTACTTGTCACGTTCCATATGCTTAAAATGTTTTCCACCTTCACTGTCGGTTATTTAGACGCTCAGAAGTAAATAAAATCAAGTGCTATGAGTTACTTTATTTTAAAATAATCTTGTTCAAATATCTAATAAAAAGGCCAAAAATTTGCGGCAAAGAATCGCCTGAAGGTGCATTGTCAAATCTTCGGTGCATCTGACTATTGCCTGCAATGCAAACATATTCTCTCTCATATTCACGTTCGATATGCTTCACAAAATGTTTTCCGTTTCACGTAGCCTATATTTTTAAGCGCTTATAACCAGGGCCATCTTACAATAATTTATTTTTTTATGAAATATCTTTAATACTACATACAAAATTCCTTGATGAGAGGTGGAATGCAGAGGTGTGCTATTTATTCAGATTATTGACATTCTTTCAATCTAACACGGTAGCCTGGTTAGGTCCGTCTGCTTCTCATTACCTTCTTAATCATTATTGGCCACATTTTGGTTTTGATTAGTCAGTTGGCTGAATAAATAGCTTGATTGCAAGTTAGGCAAAGTACACGGGAATTGATTTAAGATAAGCTAATTATGCCAAGGCGATGGAGGCTGTCCAACCTCGCTGGTAATTAGTGGACTTCAAATCAGTTTTCTTCCCGAAAGCATTTCAAATGACCGCATTAGGTATGTGCCTTAGAAAAGGTAATAAAGAAGCACGTACTTTTACTGCACTTAGAATAATCGCAATTCCTAAATTGTCGCAGCTCTACCAAATATCCAGTCAAAACTCAAATACAGCCCCCAGAAATTTTTGATTAAAAAAGGTATGCAGTATCTGCATATTGGCTGTTGGAAAAGTTAGGGGTACCATAGGGCCATCTTATGGTGAAATATGAATAGGCTGGATGGGGTGGAGGTGTCTTTTCTGATGAAAAAATAGAAATTGAAATGTGAGTGACGATGGGAAAATGTACCTAAAAGCAGTGAAGGTATTGCACAATGTTCATTACTTCTGGTCAGGATATTAGAGAGGAGGCCCATCTAAAATACTAACAAGTGAAAATTCCCAGGCTGTGCATATAGAGGTGTTTGGCGGACATAATCGTAGCATGTGAAACGCGAGTGACTAGGCTGGTGTTGAAAAATAGTTTTTTCATGCTGGCACAGGCTCAGGTCTATGTATGTAAAAATTATTTCTATGAACATAACTGTTATAGGGACCCTCTCGGCTGGATGTAATATGAATAAGTGGGACTACCTTCTTAGTATGCTAGTTGATGGTCTGAAAGTTTTTGTCACTCGCATTTCAACGAGTTGAAATTCCCACTAGAAAGTGTTTTTACTCGTAAAAACAGATGTCTCCCCCCTTTCCACCATGTAATCCCTAAGCACACAACAAATCTACATATCAAACACAAATCAATGATATTAAAATATTTGTGTTTGTAAATTATAGTTGATTGCCTAAGAACAATTTCACTGTTATATTGCATATGAAATGCATGAATGAATGAATAATGAATCCCAGAGTTTTGTCTGGTAAATAAAGATTGTAACAAAGGCTAAATCCAAGAAAACATACATAATATACAAAGAAAATTCATGGTGTTTTATGAACTGTACACACGGAAAGTCTAAAGTGTTGCCATTGAAAAGGAAAAATTAAAATTGAAAATATGTAAAACCAAGAAAAGGCATGTGCACATCTGCAAGATAAAGAGAAGCATTATACCAAATTTCATTAAAATGGGTTGTTTGAGTGTTCTGCTCTAGAAACCAAAAAAGTACCCCTCAAAATGACAAAGTCCAAGTTGTTGCCATGGTTTCAGCAAAAAAATAAAATTGACAATAGTTCAAACTCCCAAAAGGCACATCTAGATGATATAGAGAAGCTTTATACCAAATTTGGTTGAAATCGGTTGAGTAGTTTGAGAGTTATGCTCCGGAAACGAACCCTACCCTTCAAAAAGACTAAGTCCAAATCGTTGCCATGGAAACAGAAAAAAATATATAATTCATTATGTCTGAAACCCCCAAAAGGCACATTTGCATGATATAGAGAAGATTTATACCAAGTTTGGTTGAAATCGGAGAGGTAGTTTTAGAGTTATGCTCCGGAAATGAGCCCAACCCTTCAAAAAGACTAAGTCCAAATTGTTGGCATGGAAACAGAAAAAAAACAAAATTCAGAAAAATCTCGAACCCCCAAAAGGCACATCTACATGTTATAGAGAAACTTCATACAAAATTTGGTTGAAATCGGACCAGTAGTTTTTGAGTTATGGTCTGGAAACAATGGGAACGCCAACGCCGACGCCAACGCCAACGCCGACGGGAACTCAACCAAAAACAATATGTCTCCGGAGACATAATTAAAAGATATAGGGAAAAAAATGTGGGTCATGACATGGCTAAACCACATGGAAATGTTAGATATGACCCCCCCCCTTCAGGAAAAAAAAAGTTTATGGTGGTCTAGCACTATTGGCTTGACAATACGTGGCTTGGAATGAGGTGAAAATGGTCCAAAAATGCCAATTTTGGGCTATTTTTCAACTTTGGGGTTCAATAACTCGCAAAATTATGGGCTGACATATGAAAATTTGCCCTTTCTCTGAAGCCCTGGATGTTTTCTTTCAAATGAGACTAGAAACAGGAAGAATGGTGCATTATTTTTTTTCTATAGCTCTCTGAAGTCAAAAAGACCCTAAAATAGACCCAAACATCATTTCTTGGATTGACCCATATATATACAGTGAGCAGAGGAGGATCAAGGTGGTCATGGACCCCTAGGTTACTCTTTGTGTACCCCCCCTTGCCTCATCATGCTTTACCGGAAAATTCATTGAGTGGCATAAATGGCCCACACTCAAATACAAAGGTGAACTTGCATACACACACACAGAGACAGCCAAAGCTACAGTGTTTCCTTTACATTTATTCAAGTGGTTGGACTGCCACAGTTAGAAAATTACCATCACATCACAGCCAAATAAAATGAGAAACAGAACATTACAAACAAAACACTACAAAACAGTAGAGGACCCAGTGCAAAGAAGTAGCCCTTTAAATGATAAAAAAAAAACACTAGCACTTGCACCAAAACTAAGATCAACAGGGATGGAAGTGGAGAGAATACCAAATATTACCCTCTGGCCTCTGCCACCACAGCCACAAAACAATTTCAAAGGAAACACTGTACCATGAACAGCAAAGCAACAGAATTCCCTGCTTTTACAGTTCAACTGCATGCTGGTAACCCCCTCTTTTACAGAGACAAAAATCACAACATCCTTACTGAGACACAAACCACTGTGCAATAAATTAAACTGTGTATGAAACAAAGTTATAATTATAGCTGCTGTGCAGCAAAGGTCGGGGCCGGGCAATTTTAGGCAAAATTAGGCAATTCTGAGCAACAAGCAGAGTGTAGGAAGATGAAAAAAAGGTAGAATTCTAATGCGCATTTTACATCAGTTGAGGCTTTAACTCACAATTTCTGACACAAGAGACTATGCTCTATCTCACTGAGCTAATTAGCGAGAGACAACGCTGTGGTATATCTGTTCAAAACTTCTTCAAGCTCATTATAGGAATTCTACAGCTGCAATCACCGCGTGTAAAGGCAGATTTCAAACAGCTGTCAAAAATTCAGTTATTAAGACAAAAATCCAAAAATCCAAAAATTGCATCAAGACAGCATGGAGAGGTTGGTAATTTGTTTTTAACAATGATTTATTGGCTCCATAAGTGAAAAACTGATGTTTAAAAATGCCATTTTTGTATTGACTCCAATTGTTCGCATGAAAACGAAATTCAAAATAATGTAAAAAATTCAGTTTTTGAGATAAAATACTGATATTTTCCAAACATCATCTACCATGACTCCAAAATGTTGTCATTTTTTTAATTAACATTGAAAATGTATTTAGCAAGAATTTGCAAGTACATGTTTACAATACTGTTTACAGTCAAACATTTTGATGCACTGTAGGCTCAATTTCCGATAAATCAAAAATCTGTGTGGATTGTATGTGTAGGACAGTCTGAAGATTCTCTATAGCAAGTTTGGTGTCAATTGAGCAAAAATTGTGGCAGGAGATAGGTTTAATAAGTTTTACAGTTTTTTAAAAAAAACAGAGTGATGGATTTCATCATTTGCAATAGGTTTAACTGTACAAAAGTTTCTTCAGTATTGGAGCTACATTTTGGTGAAAGTTGCAAATCTGAAGCACATATGATTGATTTGTTGTGAATTTTCAAAATATTGAAATTTAGAGGCTTGCTGTAGCCCCACCATCAGAACTATTGGCCTGTTTTTGCAGCTGAGGCAATGTGGCATGGAACTGGATCGTCGTGCAAAGTTCGGTGATTTTTCACACATGGGAAGTAGGATTTCCTCAGAAGAAGAAGGAAGAAGAAAAAGAACATGCAGGATAACAATAGGGTCCTGGCAGCTTACCCGGCCCCTAATAAACACAGCAGCATATAAAAAAAGCAATGAACAGTAGCAGAACAATAAACTACATATTCATCACGGCTGACGGAGCTGTAAAATAGAGCCAGCCTTAAAAATTAACCTGTATAATATGCGTCAAATTTGCGGAATAAAATTCCCTGGGAAAGAGTTCCATATCCATCCTCCACTTTTCTCAGCTTTTTATTAGCCATAACGATTTTAAAAGGGGCACATATATTTTTTATTTTGGGGGTTTCATTAGTGAGAAGGGGGCATATAATTTAATATTAATATCGGGAATCCATATACTGCGCCTGCCCTAGAAACCCGGTGTGTCATCAGTAACATGGCTGCCGCCCAGTGTCGACACCAGAACTGGGATTTGGGGGGGCACAGACACATCCCATTTTAACAACAAATGGTCCTGCAGGCTAGTTGTCAATCATTTTCCTTTATTGACACGTTTTCCGATCATAGTAATTATCCACTGGCAATTGAAGTCACGGCCTCACTCCCTATGCGATCTAACTGTCAGGAAGTGGTTGGGGGGACACCAGATGCAGGAATAAAAGTGTTTATTGCAAACACACTGAACGCTGTGTCTGATGAAGAGCTGTAGTGCTCGAAACGTCATGTTGGTGTAATAAATAGTGGATACTGGAGCCTTGCAGTGTGCGAGTCATTTGTCTATTTTTACATTTACTTTTTTTTGACTCAGCACCTGCTCTCTCTTAGGCATACACGCACATCCAAAGCCAATTTTTATTCGAAACACACCAAACACTAAAGGAGAAAGGTAGGCAGGCAGGCCAGAAATAACACTGTGCCAATGCACTGAACAACAAGGGAAAACTAAGGTACACTGCCTAAGGCAGGGTGAAACAGAAGTACACACCCCAAGAGTGGCTAAACTAGAAAACAAAAACTTTACCTAACTAACGGAAACACAGGGAGACAAGACGTGGGCGCAGCAAAATACACAAGGCTCAGGAATCGCACAAAGGAAATACTCGGGAAGGCACAGGAGCTGAGATTTCACCATGCAGAGCAGAGTCTAACAAAGTTCCGTCTGAGGATCACTTCACTCTTGCCCACAGATATACACACGGGAGGAGGCGGGGACTCGGAAGGCAATCTCAGAAGGAAGCAGAAACACATGGGATTAATAAACAAATTCACGAGAACCGGGTTGACAATAATGACTCGAGACAAGACGCTGAGACAATCGATCAAACTAGACAGTTTAGATTGAGGTAATCTAAACGTGACGAATAAAAAGCACCACGAGAGAAGCAAAGGAAAGCATAGCTTTAAACGCTGTTAATCAGGGAAAGCTTAGGAAGGAATTACAAAAGCTAGAAACGCTCGAACACGCTAATGAGTTAATTAAGGTTAATACTACGTGACAAAATATATACAATCACCCTCAAATAAGTGCTGGTTAGTACAGTTAGTAATGATCCTATCAGAGAACGCATTCACTCAGAGTTTAGCGAGACCCAGAATCAAGCACAGGTGGAAGTAATGAATGAAATACCACAGCCGATTCCGAATGAGAAAACATGATTGGACAACGAGACGCAGGCATGCTGAAGGCTGTCAAACGACATCACAGGAGTTTGGGCAAGAATGAATCAATCCTCAGACGGCGAAACGAAAGCTGAAAAATAAATCAAGAGTAAGGCATGGGAGAAAAAGCACTAAGCACAATGACAAAACAGCACACATGACACAGAACCATAACACTAACAGCGAGAAAATAATGGGCTTCATTCAGTACAGAATAAAGAATTTACTTATAAACAGGCCTATGGTTTACAGTATGAAAGACAAACTGCTCTGGAACTTCTGTGCTACTCAATCAGCACATCAGGCGATCTAACCTGCGGTTCATGATCGTTTAAATTGTTGAAATGAAATAAAAGACCATACGAAACTCTTTTGTGCAATTCTCAATAATGCTGATTTAAATGCTTCAAAGTGCGCATCTGAATGAACGATAGTCATCTTACTTTAACAGGGAGAACTAGCAACGTCTGATACTGTGGAGTGTTTTCGGAGTGAATGGATTGTTAATTTAGAAAATGACTGAGCTCAAGAAAGGACTAATAATTGTTTGAAAGCGATGTATCTGTGCTCCCCTAAATTCCAGTTCTGGCGCCGACACTGCTGCCACCGTTAAAATACTATCACCAGGTATAGCAGTACGAGAAATTAAACTACAAATTCTCTTGACTTGGTCTATGCTTGATGTTTTTACACACGCGAATGTTTCTCTGGGTACCCCAACATCAAGGTAAGCAGAAAAGGTTCTGACTTCATTCAATATTGGTTGCGGTTGAATATGGCAATGTTACTCTTTCCATTCCCTGTCATGTTAGCCTACCGAGGAGACGAGCTCTGCGGCTTCAGCTAAGGATCCCGACACTGCAGGTGTTTCATCCTCTGCGCCTTGTTGTTGACTAGATGAAGGCTTGAAATATCCCGTCAATTTAGGGATTTTCTTTAAAGCTCATGGTCAAGCTGTTCTATTAAGTTGTTGTTTTTTTAAAAAAAATATTTTTCAACGTTATCTGACATTTTGCTGCTGTGCTGTCCACCAGCAAAAGCAGTGATGTCAATAAAAATAACTGACCTGAGACCACTGCAGCTGATTGGACAGACGTGATGTCTCGTCAATCCAATCAGCTGTATATTTGTTTTATGGGCCAATAGAGGTCATTCATTTCGTTTCTGCTTAGGTAAATTTAGAATAATTAAAAGTAGTCTGGCCAATCTTGCACTCGTGGGGCCCCTAGGCTGGAGCGAAGGTCAGCCTGTGTATTAATCTGCGCCAGACAGTGAGGGAAATAAGTATTAAACGTGTCAACATTTTTCTCAGTAAATATATTTCTAATGGGGCTATTGACATGAAATTTTTACCAGATGTCAGTAACTACCCAAATAATGCAAACATACAAAGAAATCAAAACAAATTAGTCCACAAATTAAGTTATGTAAAATAAAGTGGAATGACACAGGGAAAAAGTATTGAGCATGCCTACTGAAATTTATTTAATACTTTGTAGAAAAGCCTTTGTTGGTAATGACAGCTTCAAGACGCCTCCTGTATGGAGAAACTAGTCGCATGCATTGCTCAGGTGTGATTTTGGCCCATTCTTCCACAGAGACGGTCTTTAAATCTGAAGGTTCCAGGGGCCTCTTCTGTGAACTCTGATCTTCAGTTCTTTCCATGGATTTTCAATTGGATTCAAGTCGGTTGATTGACTGGGCCATTCCAGCAGCTTTATTTTCTTTCTCTGAGGCCAACTGAGAGTTTCCTTGGCTGTGTGTTTGGGATCATTGTCTTGCTGTAATGTTCACCCTTGTTTCATCTTCAGCATCCTGGTAGATGGCAGCAGATTCTTATAAAGAACATTTCTCAGAACATTTCTCCATTCATCCTTCCTTCAATTACATGAAGTCTGCCAGTACCATATGCTGAAAAACAGCCCCACACCCTGATGTTCCCACCTCCAAACTTCACTGGTGGTATGGTGTTTTGGGGGTGATGTGCCGTGCCGTTTGTCCTCCAAACATGGCGTGTGCTATGAAATCAAAGATTTAAATTTTGGACTCATCTGACCAGACTATATTCTACCAGTATTTCATTGGCTTGTCACAATGTTGTGCAGCAAACTTTAAATGAGCTTCAACATGCTTTTTTCTTCAGCAATGGAGTCTTTTCCGGTGAGTGTGCATAGAGGCCATGGCGGTTGAATGCATTACTTAATGTTTTCTTTGAAACAACTGTATTTGCATCTTTGCGTTGACTTTGAATGTAATCTGTCGCGCGAAAAATTCGTTTCACGTCCAGTGTGAAAGCGCCTTAACAGTAGCGCCATGGACTACAGATCATTCTCGCATGCTGTTTTCAATTAGGCTACAGCCAGCCTGCCACTCTCTCAAAAGCACCAAGATGCTCAACAAATCAGAGCTCAACATCAGTCTCTGCTAGCCCCGCCTTCATTAAAACGTAGCTGTATCGTATGCTGTATTTCATTTGAGTGAGTGCATCGGTCACGTACCAGCCTTCGAGGAATTGTTAGTGTTTGAAACGGCGTTTATAGCCAAAGTAAGTGGATTAACTTAAGTTGAAGTGGATGGTGAAGTTTTGTAATATTCAACAATTCAAACCAGCCAACTAAAAGAATTTAAATTTAAAAAGGGTTAACGTTAGCTGCTTTAGGCTATGGGCAAAACGCTAAGCAGGCTGCTTACCAGCTAGCTAGTGCATTAATAAAATTATTAGTGATTCAGTCAAAGGCTGACAAAGGCTCAATTGCACCGATAGTTATGCGAGCAGTGTTGGTTTGTGTTTCTGGCTCAGCAGTAACGTTACTTGCGCATATCTTTCTTTGACGTCTACCTCGCAGCGTCCTGTACTATCCAGGAATGCGTTTCCCAAAAGCATAGTCGCTAACTACAGTAGAGCATAAAATTATTAGAGATCCATCTTGATACATCTAGCCATAATTTTGCATTGGAAATCAGAACATTTTGGAAGTAGAATATGGTTTATGTGTTCAGTGTAAGGACAGTGCCTTGAAATCACAAAAAGAGTCAGATTTCTGTTACTTGTTCATTTTGGTAATTATATAATAGTTTTAATTTACTGTTTTACAAAATGAAAAATACTGTAACGGTAGAATATCTTCACTGTCATACTTCCCATTATTCTGCAAGTTTTCAGCCAAATCCATCAATGCTTTTCTCTTGTTATGCCCACTTCCTGATTATGTGAATACGAAAATTCAATGTCATAGTCCCAATGGGCCAAAAGTAAATCGAATACAGTTATTTGCAATCATTTGTGTCATTTTCCCTCACTGCGCCGCTACACTGAATTTTAGGGTTCCCCCACCTGCCAAATCCCACTTTAACCACTGTAATATATATATATATATATATATATATATATATATATATATATATATACTAGGGGTGTAACAATTCTGAATCAATGTTTTTTTTAAAGTGTAGTAAAACCACCTGCTACCATGGGGCGAACATCCGAGCTTTCCCTTTTCCTTTATTAGCCCGCGTGCTGTCCTGAACGAAAGTGCCTAACATCAAAGGGCATGGGAAATGCTTCCGGAAAAAACTTGACTGACATCAGTATTTTTCGGCTACGTGCTGAAAGGAGCCAAACAGATGAAAACAAAAATGTCTCCTATAAACCAATTAGGCAACTTTAAGAAAAGTATACCTGTTCCCGTTTACTTTGCTTGATTAGCAATCAAATGGTGGATTCGTTTACTCTTTTAAGTTGAATGAGTAGAGCTGTTTATTAAGACAACATGTTTGATTGCAGCATTTTGAAATTTAAATGGCCATAGAATAGCACAGATTTGCATGAACATGATTGCCATCGCCACGCCATTTCATGCGACTGTGATCATTTATATCTCACATTCACGTTTCATCCACTTTTCAGAATGTTTCCCACCTTTTGTATTTTTTAGACGCTTAAACTCCAGGGAGATCTTATAACAAATCTGTTTTAAATTAATCTTGAATAATGTCCTAAAATGCTACAATGAGAGATGTAATTCAGAGGAAGATTTTTTCTAATTATTCAAATTGGCATTCTTTCAATCTAACACTGTAGCCCAGTTAGGTTTGTCTGCTTTTCACCATCACATCTTAATCGTTATAGGCTACTGGCTACATTTCTTGATTGTTATGTAGGCCAAGTACACGGGAGCAGATTTAAAGAAGAGCGGAGCACCTGCAATTAGCGAAATCTTAACTCAGGCTTCCTCCCGACGGCATTTTAAAGCGTTTTAAGCCGCTTCAGGTGTGTATGTTTCAAGAAATTACACGCGACTGCCGACACACCCCATGACGGCAAGTTATCTCATCACACTTTTAAAAAAATCCTCGTTCAACATCACCATATCCCAACTAAGCATTTCATCTCTCATTGTAGTATTTTAGGAGATCTATAATGATAAAATAAAAATAAAGAGATTTATTTTCAGATCGCCCTGGATTTCAAGCGTCTAAAAAATACACGAGGTGGAAAACATTAAAGCGGATGAAACGTGAATCTGAGCTATAAATGATCACAATCACACGAAATGGCCAAATACGCGTTCTTGCAAATCTATGCCCATTTAACTTTCAGAATGCAGCAATCAAACATGCTGTCTTAATAAACAGCTCTACTCATTCAGCAAAGTTAAATAAGCGAATCCCCTGTTTGATTGCTAATTGAGCAAAGTAAACGGGGACAAGATTAGAGTAATCTAATTGCTCAAAAGGAGACGATTCTGTAGTCCTGCAGCATGTTGCCGAAAAATACTAATGTCAGTCAAGTTTTTTTTCCGGAAGCATTTCTCATGCCCTTTGATGTTTGGCACTTCCGTTCAAGACTGCGTCAGGTTTAATAAAGGAAAAGGGTTGGCTCGAATGTTCGCCCCATGGTGGTCCTATGCCTTAAAAACATCAATTCAGAATCGATTCAGAATCGTTACACCCCTAATATATGCGGGTGTTTCTACAGAAAAGGGCATAATTACAGTAAAGACGGTCCACCCATTTTTTTGACAATGGAACTTAGCTTTCCTGTTCATTTGGGGACTAGAAATATTGGGCATGATATTTGCAATTAGGGGCAACTTTTAAAGGGACACTCATTCCAATGACCTTGACATCCAAGGTCAGAGTATGACGCAAATGTCCATACCATAATCATTCAAAATTGAGGCAACAGAAAACAAAGTTGAAAATCAAACCCTTTTCACTGATGACTCAGACTTGCCACCAGGAACAAGTCTTCTTTCGTATTTCAAAATACATTAGAAAAGCTATTGGTTCAGGAAAAAAGGAATAAACCCTTTCCCCTCGACCAAAATCAGGTGTCCGTTAAGTTTGGTTTTCCCTGTCTTTACCGTAATCAGTCAGCTATTTTAGTTCTACAGCTGTGCACCAGATGTCAATCGTGCCCTAAAACAAAAAAACAACAACAGCAACAACAACACACAAGGAGGCCATTTTGAAACCTGTTGGGTGTGGTACCTGAGTACCAAGGCTCAGGTAGTATCCGAATTTTTACTTGCCACACAAATTAAATGTCTTTGCCGTAATCATGAAAATATTTTTTAGTAGCTAGTGCTTCTTTATGAGGTTATGCTTGATTAGAAACCTTTTCAGAGAGGTAGGAAATAAGGGAAACTTCAGCCCTCACATTGGTTGCAAATTTCCATGGGGCTGCATTATATGTCTTTACTGGCGTCTTTACCGCAATCAACTGCTCTGCCAAGTTATCCGGTGTTGTGTATATAAGTGGAAAAAAATCCTGGAATGTGGAAATTTCTTTTTATCAGAGTCCAACATGATGTTCTTGTGACAAAAAGGTTTTCAAATTTGAACTCGGCTTCTAAAACTAAAAAAAAGATCTACTTACAATACACACTGCAGTTACATACATATGACTGTAGTCCTGATGATACTGCTGTTTTCCATGTTATAAATTTTTGTGTTTTAAGTTTGCATTTATTAAAATTAACTTTTTATGCAGAATATTGATTCAGTTGTATATTCACTGTCTTGACGCATGCATTGATTGTGAAGGGTGAAATCTTAGAGGCTCTGGCAAAACGGACCATTTTGGAACATAAATTACTGGTACTTTACAGAAAAATTATGCAGGGGCATGTTGGAATATAGTTAATTTGGCATTTGGGCCCTACCCCCAAAATAACATAGTCTGCAAAAATTCCTCACCCTTTACAGCCAGTGCATGTTCGAACTGCAAAGGTGGAGACATGCCTTCTCACACTCAGACTAGAGTTAACAATGAACCTTTCAATGCTTTGACACGTTTGAATGACCAAAAGATTTATGCAGGAAGTATGATACTCCTTTCTTCAGTGCAATTTGCCAAAAATACTGATTGCGGTAAAGAGGTTTGTCACGACATCTAACCATCTTAAAGTTTGTTGAAAAAAAATGAAACCAGCCATAACCCAGCTTTGCCATTTTAATACTAACTAGTACTTTGGAAGGCCTATTTGAAGAAAAAAAAAAAGTGGAATCCTTGAGAAAATTTTTGGTGGACATGTCTTTACCGTAATCGTGCCCTTTTCTGTAGAAACGCCCATACATACATATATATATATATATATATATATGTGTGTATATTATGGCAAGCCGTTTAGGAAATTATTATTATATATATAGAATGAAAGTTTGAATATATAGAATAAACTCTGAATATATAGAATGAAGCTTGAATATATTATTTATTTATTTTATTTATCCTTTATTTAACCAGGTAAAGACTCGTTGAGATTCAAAATCTCTTTTCCAAGAGTGACCTGGCCAAGACGGCAGCATGAAGCAATTTCAACAATAAAACCAACTTTACAGCCAGACAAGTACAATCACACAGTATATATGAGCAACAAAAGTATGCAGTATAAAACATGAATCACAAATAAATTATTATAATAGGCTTAAATTCAATAGAAAATTATTGGCTTTAACAGAAAAGGATTAGACACAATCACATTTCCCGAGACTCTCAGATTCCCGTTCCTTTATGATTGACTTAAATCTTGCTAAGGTAACCAGCTCTGACAGTTTAAGTTCCTTCTGTATGTCATTCCAGGTCCAGGGGGCAGCATATTGAAAAGCTTTTTTTTCCAAGTTCAGTTCGAACCTTGGGTACCAGCATTTGCACAATATTTTGTGACCGCAGGCTATACTGATTATGGTTCCTACACATATATGAACATAAGTAAGATGGCAGTAACCCAATCACAGATTTGTAAATAAAAATCAACCAATGGGAAGCTCTGCGGATATATAAAGAAGGCAGTTTAGCTGCATCATACAGTGTACAATGATGTGTAAGGCTTCCACAGCCTGTGACAAAGCGTAATGCACAGTGATATACAATATCAAGCTTCTTAAGGCACTGAACTGGAGCATTCATAAAAAGCAAGTCGCCATAATCCAAAAGGGGTAAAAACGTTGCCAAGATCAAATGTTTCCATGCTAGAAGGGAGAAACAAGATTTATTTCGAAAGAAAAAACCTAATTTAAGTCTCAACTTTGATACCAGATTTTCAATGTGTGGCTGGAAAGACAACTTTTGGTCAATAATGATTCCCAGATACTTAAAAGCAGTTACCATTTCAATTTCAGCCCCCTGAGAGGTTGAAAGCTTTGGATCAGTGGGTGGCTTTTTACCATTTGTGAATATCATGAATTTGGATTTGTCTGCATTTAAAACCAACTTCAACTGAGTTAAACGGGACTGGACCACATCAAAAGCAGATTGTAGCCATTCAAGTGAGTGTATTGCTGATGGAGCAGAGCAGTAAATAACAGTGTCATCAGCATAAAAATGAGATGCAGCATTTGGTACATTATCACAAAGACCATTTATGTAAATGGAAAACAGTATAGGCCCTAAAACAGACCCTTGGGGTAACCCTGTGGAAATAGAGAGAAAAGAGGAGGAGGACCCTGCAAATTGAACACATTGAGTTCTTTCAGACAAGTAATTTGAGAACCAGCTAACGGCGTGTTCAGATATGCCAATTTCAAATAATTTATTTATTAGTAGTGCATGATTAACTGTATCAAATGCTTTGGACAAGTCTATAAAGAAAGCAGCACAATATTTTTTATTGTCTAGTGCCTCAATTATGTCACTTACTACTTTAATTGCCACAGTTGTTCTACTGTGATTTTTCCTAAAACCTCACTGGTATTGCGATAAAATTTTATTGTGTTCAAGAAAATCTTTAAGCTGAGTGCTTACAAGTTTTTCCAGAATTTTAGCTAAGGCACAAAGCTTAGATATTGGTCTATAGTTATTTACTTGGGAGGGGTCTCCTCCTTTTAGTAAAGGGAGAACAAAGGCAGATTTCCAAATTTTAGGAATAGCTTTGTTTGTGAGAGTAAGATTAAATAAATGGGTTAAAGGGGGCGCAATAAAGTCAGCTGCTGATTTAAGAAAATAAGGTTCCAGCTCATCTGGGCCCGCAGATTTATTTGGATCTAGCCCTTTTAAAGCTTTATGTACCTCAGTCATATTAAAAGAGGTAAAATTAAAAGGATGAAGTAACGACTGTTTTGGGGAATGTGAGTAGTGAGCTCTCTGTTCACTTGGTAGATCAGAAGCTGAATTGGAAGAGTCAAATAAAGAACCTGAAGAAATAAAATGTTCGTTAAAATAATGAAGAATGTCTGAATTGTCTGTGAGGATGCGGGATTCTTTTATTATATGTGCTGGCAACTCATTACTAATGACATTACCGTACGAAGACTTAATTACCCTCCAGAATTTTTTTGGATCATTTAAGCTTCCTGCAGTTTTGGAGAGGTAAAAGTCAGACTTGGCCTTTTTAATCAGCGAGGTAAAGCAGTTTCTAAGCTGTCTAAAAATCAACCAGCCTGTCTGAGATTTAGATTTTCTGGCTTTAGACCATGCAATATCTCTCTGTTTTTGTAGGCTGGACAACTGAGGGGAAAACCATGGATTGTTTCGACCCTTTACCCTAAATTTTCGGAAGGGAGCGTGCTTGTTTATCATTTTAGTAAAAGCATCATGGAAGCCATTCCAAGCTAGCTCTATATCAGAAATGAGAGAGATCTTGTTCCAGTCAAATTCCCATAAGTCACGAAAGAAGGCTTGCTCACAGAAGTGTTTAAAATCTCCTTTAAAAACAATTCGAGGTTTGGTTTTTGGGAGCTTTGCTTGTCTTACTGTAGCTATGACACAATGGTCACTCAGGTCATTCGCAAAAATACCAACATCTAAATATTTTTTGCGGAGAATTTGTTAAAAATAAGTCAAGGAGAGAGGATTTTTCTGGGCATTTAAGGTTTGGACGAGTTGGGTTTGTGATTAGTTGGGTAAGATTGAAAGAGTCGCAAATAGATTTAAAACTGAGACGGGGGACAGCCAGTCCCAATTTAAATCCCCAATCAGGAGAATCTCATTAAAATCTAAGGTTGACAGGTGCCTACTCAGTGACGATAAAGCCTCTTTGCTTGCTGAAGGGGGTCTGTAACAACCTACTACAGTAATAAAACTGTCCTTAAAAAGTTGCAACTTCAAGGCTAATAATTCAAACTGTCTGCTAATGGAAACTGATGCTAGGGTTGTAGTATGAAATTTACTATTAACGTAGATGGCAATGTGTCCACCTTTCTTAGGGCGGTCACAACGGAAAACATTGTAACCCTTGATAGAAATGTACCTGTCTGTAATAGATTTGTTTAACCATGTTTCAGACAAAACGAGAATATCTGTGTCAGATGATTTTACCCAAATTTTCACTTGGTCCAATTTTGGAGTAGACTTCTGACATTCATGTGAATAATACCAAGCCCTGATCTAGCTTTAAAATCATCAGGAGTATTCAAACAATTTAAATTAATATCTGGACCAGGATTGGGTTGAATATCTCCAGCTAAAAGAAGTAAAGGAACAAAAAGACATTTTCTTTTTAAAATTTTCTGTGATGGCTCAGAATAACTGCCCTTTATCCTCAGCCTTCGCATGGGATCAGAACAGGATGGGAACAAAAAGTCATATAGACAAAACAGACTCAGAAAATAGGGTGTAGACTTAAGGTCCTTTGGGGTGTATAAGGTCCAGTTTAAAGAACCTCTAAAAGATTCAGAAACCCAGTTTGTGCTTTTTCGCGGAAATAAGAAATGAGGCATTTTTTTATCTCCACCTTCGTGGACCTCATTTGGATGTAAGGCTGACAATAAAAACAAAAGAGATGCAACAAAAAGCATGCTGGTCGGCATGTGGCTGAGATATAAGCAAAAAAAATAAAAAATTCAGTACGGGAATATTCCGGTCCAGGTTTTCCGTCCTCAAGAATCACAAGATGACGTTACACGACGTCTCACATGACCGGGAAGACAAGCCGGAGGAAGCCAGAGAAAGTTGTGCTGTAAATGAGATGGATTAAAAGACAAACCAATCAAGAGTAAAACAACAGGAGTTATTTTCAAGCACCCGTAACAAATCTAGGACGAAAGCACTTCCCTTTATGATGAGATATTCAGGCCCATCTCCGTTCGGCGGCGCGTTATCGGCGCTTCAGCTCCGAAATGTGAGCTGGCGAACAGTCTCCATTCTCCCAACCAAGGACTGCAATCACTGTCAGAGTCCCAATGGAGTAATCCAGGTCCAGTAGAACGCCAAAATTGTAAGCGATACTTCACGTATCATAAAAGCATACAGCGTAATGAATGGATTTTTATATATATAAGTTTTAAAATGAGGCAGTATAAAAAGAAGTCAACATGATAGAAGGCTGTAGCTTGGTCTGTTGCGTTTCTTGCAAACAGAACTGACAGCTCAAGTCAGCGTGAATCCGAGCGATTTCTTTATAACTTAAAAAAAAAAAAAAAACTTAAAAAAGCATCGCATACGAAATAGATTTGTAAAGCCAGTTGACAAAATTAAAATGATTTTACCGAGAAGTCTCAGTCCCAGATTGACTGGTATAATTTAGGATAGATGATGGATATCATTCAGAGCACACTCACAAAATAAGATAAAACAATCTCACAGACAAACGGACAGCCAGAGAATACGTGCTGACAGAAAGGTACGTGCTGCTGCCATCTTGGAATCTATGTATATATATATATATATATATATATATATATATATATATATATATATAGAATGTTTGAATATATGGAATGAAACTTGAATATATGGAATGAAAGTCTGAATATATGGAATGAAACTTGAATATATGGAATGAAACTCTGAATATATGGAATGAAAGTTTGAATTTATGGAATGAAACTTGAATATATGGAATGAAAGTGAATATATGGAATGAAACTTGAATATTTGGAATGAAACTCTGAATATATGGAATGAAAGTTTGAATTTATGGAATGAAACTTGAATATATGGAATGAAAGTCTTAATATATAGAATGGAACTATGAATATATAAAACGAAACTCTGAATATATGGAATGAAAGTTTGAATATATGGAATGAAACCTGAGAATATTGAATGGAAACTGACGTCATCAACGCGCTAGCGCCATCTTGTGTTTTGAGATGATTAGTTATCGTTGTTGCTGCAAAAGTGAGTGCGATATTTTGGGCGAGTAAGCATGAAATCTGGCCTCAGCTATTCTAAGTGAAGATATAATCAACACTTTGGAGAACGCATGTACGGGCCATAACACTCGTAACCGAATCCAGTATCGTTCTACTGATGAAGAACTTTATTCACTCTTTCGTAATGCAGGGAGCGCCACACGCCGCAGTTCTGCATGTCAGGCAATTCAGGCCAACGTTAATCCTGGAAGAAACATATGGAGCTCGCAAAGTGCAATGACTCGAAAGAAAATAAGATGTGGCCGTGAGATATAAGTCGTTCCCTCGATTTAGCAATCTCGCTCACATACACCTTTGTTATTTCGTGGCCACAACGTGACTATTTTGTGGCCACGAGATACAAGTTGTTCCCTCAATTTAAATTAACGAAATTGATGGAATGAGATACAAGTCATAGCCATGAGTTAACTAAATTGTGGGAGGGAGTTGTATTTCGTGGTCTCGAATTCGCTAAATTGTGGGAAGGAGTTCATTAAATTGAGGGAACGCGTTATAGCTCGTGGCCAGGGATTAACTAAAATGTGGGGACTACTTTTATCTCGTGGCCACAAAATTATTTATTTATTTATTTGTTTGTTTATTTATTTATTTATTTTTCATGTCTGGTGCACTGCGGTCAAGCCGAAAAATGACGGTTGAACTATCGCCCCAAAAAATTTGATGCGCAAATACAGCGGATAGCGCGGTAGTAAAGTCACGTGATGCACTTGCTCTGAAGAACTGGCTTGCGGAAAAAAATAACGAGGCTTATTCAACGAAAGTATGCGTGTAATTTTGTTCAGAAACAAAATCGTAAACGACTTCCATAATCTGGTTTTAAAATAATTTTTATTTATTTCTTTTCTCACTAAATAGTTACCACTTTGTGCAGATTGAAATGTGAGATTTTGGTAAAGTTCCGTAACACCAGATCACAAGCAATTGCATCTCAAAGTAACAGCGTTATGCTGTTATCAAAAAAATATATATATAAAAATAAGTAAATAAATAATTTTTTAAAAATAAGGAAGGAAGGCAGATATTACTCGGAATTAATGTAGGAATTGCCATCAAAATTGTTATTTTGGAAGTGGATAAAAAAGAAGAAAATTCAAGCGGGGACCATAATAGTTATGTAATTTAAAGTGTTTGTGGAAATTTGAAAAAATATATTTCATCATCCCAAATGACTGGGAAGATCGCAGGGTGGTTGTAAATGATACATAACCCTCCTTGATGTCATGCCCCCATAGTGGCAAAGGTGAACCTATTCTGAATAAATGCAACAGTAGTGCCCAAAAATCACTTCAAACAGTAAAACATTGCCACGAAAATCATTTACAAGCAACTATTTCATGCTACTGTATTTATTTATTTATTTATTTATTTATTTTTACAAAATGTCACACATTTTTTGAACATGACCACAAGTAAAAGATTGAGTACTTCCCTCACCACTGTTTAAAAGGCACAGCTGATGGAGGATTCCATTAGTCTGTTCACATTAATTATTACAATATAACAGCATTGGATTTTGTGATTTTCTTAAACTTCAGATGACAATGCATTGTCTGTTTGACTTTAAAAAAATGTCCACAAACAACAACACAATTACAACCATAACAGAGTAAGGACTCTACCTAACGGCCTGTGCAAAGCCGCGCAAAGCATGACGCAAGTGTCTTTGCTCGTGTATGACTGGCGTAAATGTCATTTGTCCATCCAGTGTTAGATTGGAAAGATAGCTAGAGTAATTATTCCAAAATTAGCGCCCATGAATGTGTTGGTCTTAAAATGAGGTGTGGTCAGGCAAATTGTTGGCGTGTTGCTATCTTGAGGTGGCGTAAAGCTTATGCACCATTGACTAACTGAAACCTGGTCAAAAAACCAATCTTCAGTTTTCAGCTGCTATTTTAAGGGCGCATAGCTGATAGGGTAGATCCACTATGCCATAAAGTTCCTCAAGACGAGTTTGGCTCGCGTAAATTTACATAAACCTACATATGGCAGTCAAATTTGTAGTGCTCTTCAAGTGACAGTAAAGATCCACAAACTGATAAGGCAGTGGATCTGCAGTCATGTGAATATACAGGAAACTACACATTCCGCTATGGAGGACTTCTTTCAATCATGCTATAAAACTTGTCTATAACGTTGAATTATTTCGCTTGAGGTGAGTCTGTTTTTTTAAATATTGATATGTGTCTCATACAGTAGATATTTGGACGATTAGATATTTAGACTTTCATTCAATATATTCAACTTTTATTCCATATATTCAGACTTTCATTCAATATAGTCAGACTTTCATTCCATATATTCGGACATTTATTCAATATATTCAGACTTTCATTCCATATATTCTGACTTACATTCCATATATTCAAGGTTCATTCCATATATTCAGACTTCCATTCAATATATTCAGACGTTCATTCCATATATTCAAGATTCATTCCATCTATTCAGACTTCCATTCCATATATTCAAGTTTCACTCCATATATTCATACTTTCATTCAAGATATTCAGACTTCCATTCAATATATTCAAGTTTCATTCCATATATTCAGACGTTCATTCCATATATTCAAGATTCATTCCATATATTCAGACTTCCATTCCATATATTCAAGTTTCACTCCATATATTCAGACTTTCATTCCATATATTCATGTTTCATTCCATATATTCAGTTTCAATCTATATATATAATAATTTCCTAAACGGCTTGCCATAGTATATATATATATTATATATGTGCATATATATACACATATACACATACACACAGTGCCGTGAAAAAATATTGGCCCCTTCCTGATTTCTTATTTTTTTGCACATTTAGGACACTTAAATGTTTCAGATCATCAAACAAATTTTAATATTAGACAAAGACAACCCGAGTAAATACAAAATGCAGTTTTTGTATATCCCCAATGATAGCTTAGTTCCGGGGCCGCCACTGCCGTGCCCGCTGCCGCCGCGCCCGCAGAGATTTTCTGTTCCAGGCTCTGGAGGCTTCAAAGTTTATAGGATTTTTCTCTAAATTTGCAGAGTCAAAGATGTTTACTTGGCAATGCTCAAGATCAATTCTCGGCAATTTCAGACATCCAATGTGGCCGCCGGCGGCCATTTCATGGAAATTTTATTTTTTTGTTGATTTTGAGTTTTTGGTCATTTTGAGCCGTTTTGAGCAAAAACGCTTTTTTGGCTATAAGTCATCTCTGGACTAAGAAAATTTTAGGGTTAGGGTCAGTTAGGGGTCGGAATGTTAGGAAAGTTTCAGGCTTCAGAGGCTGCAATGAAAATCCAGAGTTTGCAGAAAGAAGTTTTCAATAAAATTTATATCACTGTGATCAGGTCAATTCCATGGAAAAGTTCAATTTTTCAAGAAAAATTAAAAAAAAAAAAACATTCGCAGTTATGTAATTTATGCTGTTGAAATATACATTACCTCTTCTTTCAAAACCAATGAATATTTAAGGAATAGCATACTCTACTGAAAAATAACACCACTTTGAAGTTTCAATATTTTCATAATTAAAAGACTATGAATATCCTTGTTTTTCAACAATCCCTATCAGAGACAGAAAGCCTCAAAGCATTTCTGTTAGGTACGGTTCTGGAACCAGACGCGAGAGTCGAGCAGTGAAGGTAAAATGGGATTTTATTGGAAAGGGGGCGAACCCCCGCAGAGCAGGAGGCGACAGTACAAAGTCCACAATCCAAAGAACACAATCCCAGGGACAAAATCCAAAAGTCGAAAAACCAGGGCAGCAATCACAGTAATCGTGGTCGGGCAAAAACAGGTTCGGTACACAGGCACAGGATTGACAGAGAAGCAAAAGCAAAAATCCAGAGGGCGAAATCCAAACCGTTACCAGGGCAGCAAACACAAAAACTCGTAGTCGGGCAAAAAGGGTACGAAAACAGATGCAGACAAAAGTACAAAAGAGCAGAGCCAAAAATCGTAAGTCGGGCGGTCCAGTCAGAAGATAAACACTATGAGTACAAGGCGAATGATAGCAGCACAGGTAAACAAGAGGAAACGTTCTGACGGGGAACTGCAGTGAGAAGACAGCTTAAATACACTCAAGGGAAGTCACATGCTATGATTAGGATCAGGTGATGAGGATCAGACTAATTACAAAAGGAGGGAACATGAGAGAGAACCTAATCACATGAAATTGGCAAAAAGCCAAACGCGGACAGGGAACACGAGACAACCTATGACAAAACATACAGCTCCAGTTAGGGAGCTCTAATGTGCACAGATAATGAGAGGTAGGACAGAGTGGAGCAGGTGCGGAGGATCCGCTGAATTGCAGGAGAGACAAAGTGAAGGCAAGAGGCGGAGACTAGAACAGAGGCGAAAGTGCTGAGGCTTGTTAATCAATTAGTAAGTGCAGCTATACAATCCCTAGTGCTCGTTAGTAAGTTAGTATTATATACAATGTTAGTTTGGGTTAGTAACTTTAACGAAAACAACAAACTGTTAGTATTGGTTAGTAATATAGAAAAGAGAGGCGAAGGAAGCAAACGAGATTGGAAGGAATGTTTGAAACCCAGAAACCATGAAATCACCTAAGCATGTGACACGCAGGACTAGGGAGAAGCTGTAACTTAACAAGAGACCAGACAGGGGAGACAAAGTGCAATGAAGGGCATGAACAAAAACATGGACCGGAATCTAACAGAGAAGTGGATTGGGAATGGCAAAAACGAACATGGCAAAATACAAAAACTAAACAGAACCTGGCAAAACCTAACAGACATAATCATAAACATAACAGGGACTAGGGAAAACATAACAAGCATGGCAGGAACAATAATGAACATGGCAGAATCAAGACAGACAGAGCAGGATCATAACAATTTCCTTCATGGTTTCATCTTTTCATGACCACCCTGCACTTGCGCCAGCTGCACTCTAAAACAAGGCTGCTAAATGTCAAAACTGTACTTATGTGACCTCAAACATGATTGGTGCAAATGTCCCATAAGTCACGTTTCACATGGTTTCCTTTCTGCATAAGTTAATTAGTGCATTTTTGAAGGAGCTTTTGTCTTTGCCATCTTCTAGTGTGGTCAGGATATGCATGGAGCAGCAGGATGTTCCAATTGCTCTGCTGCCTTTTCTTCTGTATGACTTGATTGTTTTGTCCCATAAGTCACAAATTTGGCATAGATACGATGAAACCAGAAACGAAGCCCACTGTGCTCTTTAACTCTTATGGGTGTCCCATCTAGATGGAATTTTTCAGCCGCCTCACATGGAAAAGGCTGCACTGATGGAAACAGGGGGCACTGATAAGCATCGGGTCTCTGAAAACATTAGGGCTGAATGTTTGGATGTACCTTCATCTTCTGAATTTGCAAACATATCAGAAACTGTATGTCCTCTATGCTGATAAGGAGGCAGTTGAGAAAAAGAGACCACAATTAGATAAAACTTGGAGCCCACATGAGCAGGAAATCAAGACTCTTCCAGGTACATGCACAGCCCATTGTTTTGAAGTAGTTGAACCATACATGATAAAATATTCTATTCACTATGTTACTGATGTTTCAGAGATTACATGCTTTTCTTTCTTTCTTTTCTTTCATAACTGGAAAAAAAGGCCAAACTTCATGTTTCGCAGGAAGTGAACATTCAGGTGATGTAGGCCCAGGAGTTGCTAACAATCTTGGCACTGCTGAGGAGCAGTCAGCAGAACTTAAAGATGCCACCAAGGCCTGCAATTCCTTTCACAATGTTTCTTGGGGATTTTTGTTGTTTCTCTCACCATCCT
This sequence comes from Gymnothorax javanicus, assembly GCA_029692085.1. NCBI lineage: Eukaryota > Metazoa > Chordata > Actinopteri > Anguilliformes > Muraenidae > Gymnothorax > Gymnothorax javanicus. The sequence goes on from CM056203.1 coordinate 122,649, forward strand.
CCTCAGTTTCCTGGGAAGGGGGGGAATTCAGTTGCGTCCTCTACCTTTGAGGTTTTCAAAAGTTCCATATCTTTGGAATTTTTTGATAATTGCCCTGACCGTGGTCAGTGGCATATTCAATCGTTTGTGAATCTTTATGTTGCCATTAGCAGACTTATGAAGGTCTATGACCATCTGCCTCTTTTGAACAGACAGTTGTTTTGTTTTCTACATGGTGTTGGAGGACACAGGGATATTAAATATTTGTTACCTCATTTTTTATATCCTTGTGAAACAGGAAGTGATGTCATGGCTCGACACAGTTCCTTAACACTTAGATAAAACTTAAATAACTGGAATTTAACAACTGGTATAATTTTGATAGATATTATTTTCAATGATCTGTCAGGGTGCCATAAATTCTGATGCCTTGATTGGAGGAAATTGATTTTGGCTCCATTGGAACATTAATATCTTACAGTATTCCTCACATGTTGGCATTTATAGTTTCTATATAAATATATTTTTTAGAATTTTTAAAGTATTTTTGTGCATTGCTATTCAGGGATGCCAGTAATTTTGGAGCCCACTGAAAGTATATAATTGGTTGTCTTAGGCTCAGTAGATCAGGGAAATCATATATGTTTGAACAAGATGACCACATCATATGAAACAATAACGACAAAACTAGAGGCCATATGACAAAGGAAACAAGATTAGTAAATGGAAGAGGCATATATGTGATTTAATTTGCCTAAATACCTAGCTTTGTATTCACTGTGACTTTAAAGTCGGTTGCAACTAGCTCAGGAGCTAGAGTGCCACGGTTTACATGACTGTGGACAAGGTGGACATCTATGTTCCTTAAATCACATATAGCCATTTGCCTAAAACATTTCAAATATTGTCTTTTGAAGGCTTTTGATGTTTTACTATTTGATCATGTTGTTCTTTCAATCATATAGTGTCATTAATTGATGTGATGCTGATGCTGTGTCCAGTTTAAATTTCACTGCTTGAGCCCAATGGATTTTCTGGTGTTTGTTCAAATGTTTTGAATTACATTTAAGGTAGTTGATGTTCTCTAAATGTCTTATCCTTTGGTAATTCGATGAATAAATTTTTACATGTAAAAATGACATTATAGGACATTTACGGACTAAAAAAAGAATCACTACACAAGTAGACCTTGGGATAGTGTCCCATAAGTCACGTTCCTATGTCCCATAAGTCACGGCATTTTTCCGAGCATCATACAAAAATGAATTTAGATTATTTCCTAAACATGACCCCAGTAACAAGATACACCAAGTGGCCAAACATTGGGCAACAAACTGATTCCATACCTTTAAAACTGAGATAGATTTTCAACTTTCTTTAAACCATACAAAAAACCATGGTCCACAAATGTCCCAGAATGACAGTTTGCCCCCTCCAGTAATGACACTTTAACCTGACATAAAGTTTTGTGTGTTTCTTGGAGAGTTAAGTCTTCTTTTTTACCATGTATGATTACAAGGCATACTCATCTCTAGTTTCTTCAAATTTTCACTTGAAACTTTGCAGTTTTTCATTAAATGTCCCATAAGTCACAATGGAATTGACCATTAGTACTCTAGTGAAAAGGGATGCCGATTGTGCATTGGTGAAGCCATATTGATGTTATCACCCAGAATCGACAAGTCCTATTTGTCACTGAATGTGTTTATTATTATGGAGTTGTTGACAATTTATATCAACAAGACCCCATTCATTACACCCCTTAAACAACGAAAAATAATCCCTGTCAAAGGGCTATAAAATTAATGAACCATGGCCAGTTTCAACTGTGTGCGAGTAGTAGGAAAGGATTAGATTAGGCGGGTGTTGAGTAAGTTGAGTTGAGTTCTATAGCCTTTTCGACTGAGATTAGTGTTTTACAATGAGATGCACTGAATGGGGCTTTGTCTACATAATTGAAAACAACTCCAAAACAAATAATCACCTTCAGCGATGAACAGCACCTCTTGATTCTGGATGATTACATCAATACGATTTCATGTATGCAAAATCGGCATCCCCTTTCCACTCGATTTCTAATCACAGTTCACATTGATATAGAGTGTATATAAAAGGTGTAACTGTAAACTCTGGATTTTGGAACCTCCGTTTTGACTCTTCAATAGGTATTTTTAGTTGAAAGTGAGCTTTAGGAGCCAACAATCAGTCTTATAGCGTCACCATGGATGCCCCTTAAAAGGTGTGGGAGATGGAGGGAGGAGGGAGGAAGGAAGGGGGAGGGCTGTGAAGCGTGATGAATGGTTATACAGCATGTACAAGGGAAACAATTCAACCATGAATAGACCAGCTAGCGATTATCTGTAGCCAGGGATGTACAGTGCACATTACATTCATGAATATAATACATTTAGTTTTAACATACAGTACAGATCATGTGTTGGACATAGTAATGTATACATACAGTACATAATAATCACATTTAATTAGAAAAAAAAATGCTGGAAATTCATACCATGTATACAACATTTACCATTCCATATTTGCGCACTGTGCAAACTAACAAATTTCCATATATATACTTGTACATGGATGCATATTAATGTCATAGCAAGAGTAAAAAACAGTAACATAGCGACTGTAAAAACTTGCACGTGATCTCTGATGGGGATCGGGGAGATATATTACTCGGTCCCTGTGGCGACCGAGTTATCTAGTTAAATGATGATTTTATTTATTAAGGGGAAAAAGCTATCCAAACCTACCCGGCTCTAATTGCCCCGTAAATCCTAATTACTGGTTGTGCCACCCTCGGCAACAACGAATGCAATCAAACGTTTGCGATAACTGGCAATGAGTCACATTGCCGTGGAAGAATTTTATCCCACTCTTCTTTGCAGAATTGTTTTAATTCAGCCACATTGGAGGGTTTTTGAGCATAAACGGTTTTTGAGCATATATATATATATATATATATATGTGCGTATAAACCCCAATTCCAAGAAAGTTGGGATGCTGTGTAAATTCTAAAAACAGAATGCAATGATTTGCAAATCTCATAAACTCAGATTTTATTCACAATAGAACATAGGCAACATATCAGATGTTTAAATTGAGAAATTTTACCATTTCATGAAAAATATTAGCTGATTTTGAATTTGATGGCAGCAACACATCTCAAAAAAGTTGGGACAACAGGTCAGTAACATGACTGAGTATAAAAAGAACATTTTAGAGAGGCAGAGTCTCTCAGAAGTAAAGATCGACAGAGATTCATCAATCTGCAAAAAACTGCATCTAAAAATTGTGGAACAATTTCAGATAAATGTTCCTCAATGTAAAATTGTGAAGACTTTGAATCTACAGTACATAATATCAACAAAAGATCCAGAGAATCTGGAGAAATCTCTGTGCGCAAGGGACAAGTCCGAAGGTCAGGTTAATATTGGATGCTCGTGATCTTCGGGCCCTCAGGCGGCACTGCATTAAAAACAGGCCTGATTCTGCACTGGAATACACTGCATGGGCTCAGCAACACTTACAGAAATCACTGTCTGTGAAAACACTTCGCCATGCAATCTATAAATGCAAGCTAAAGCTGTATCATGCAAAGAAGAAGCCATATGTGAACACAAAACGCCGCCGTCTTCTCTGGGCCAAAGCTCATTTAAAATGGACTGAGGCAGAATTGAAAACTGTTCTGTGGTCAGATGGATCAAAATGTGAAATTCTTTTTGGAAACTACGGACGTTGTGTTGTGCGGTCTAAAGAGGAGAGGGACCACCCAGCTTGTTATCAACGCACAGTTCAAAAGCCTACATCTCTGATGGTATTGGGTCGCATTAGTGCCTATGGCGTGGGGAGCTTACACATCTGGAAAGGCATTATCAATACTGAAAAGTATACAGAGGTTTTACAATAGGGCCGTCAGAATGAGCCTAAAATGCCATTCGAATATTCGCGACAATTAAACACATGATATCGATATAATATTGAATATGTTACTTTCTGTATTTCCCAGTCAAAATAAGGGCATACCATACTAACATAAGATACATCAATATAAACATACTAGCACTCTGCCCGTGGGGATCCATGGGTTCTATTTTATGTAACTTCGTGCAGCATTATGATGTCATCACGTTGCTATGGTGCTTCCATAAACACCAAGGTGGCTGTCACGCGACCAATGTTTTTATAGTAACTAAAACTAAGTAACCATCAAGGGGAATATTCTGCGCTGACATTCCGCGCTCAGTGGAACACGAAGTCGCCTGCAAGACGGAGCATAATAGCGTCGCTCACGTCATGCTGCAGATTACGCGCTACTTTCTCTTGCGGCCTGGCATCTGTTTTTTGGGATTCGGGACTCCTGTGGATGAATTGGCTTGGGTTCAAAAGGGGGAATCACCAGGAGAGGGCATAGAGGGGGAATCCCCAGGAGAGGACAAAGGGGGAATCCCCATGTCTATATTATAATAGCGTCGCTCACGCTATGCTGCAGATACGCGCCCGGCGGAGTCTAGCACCGATTGGCCGGACACAGTCGCCTGCAAGACGGAGCCAAACAGCGTCGCTCCCACTATGCTGCAGATACGCGCCCGGTGAAATCTAGCACTGATACGCACCCGGCGGAGTCTAGCACTGATTGGCCGGACACAGTCGCCTGTAAGACGGAGCCAAATAGCGGCGCTCACGTTATGCTGCAGATATGCGCCCGGTGGAATCTAGCACTGAGTGGCCGGACACACACACGCACGCACGCACGCACGCGCACAGAGGCCACTCGGCTATTATAATATAGATATTTGATGGATAATAAGCACAGATTAAGACCTAGAGTTTCCTATGTCTGTAATAAGCCCTGACACAGTGAGTCTGAACTCAGGACCCTGACGCATTGCAGAGCTTAAGAAATAACAACACACCAGGCTCATCCAAGTTCAAACGAGATGCCAACCGTTCAGTTTTGTTCCATGAGACAGTAATTACTGTAATTAATTACAGCACAGTACACAACATCATTAGCTCCCTCACCCCAGTAAAATCCAAAACTATTGTTCGCAAATGAAACTGCATTTCAGAAAGCACATTTTCTCTTCTCCGGTTTTTAACATTACACAATAAAAGCCAACACCCGCAGCAGGAATGGTAGGCTAACTTGAACTCAACTTAACTTAACTCGAACTTGCATATAGTTTGCGAACAACTTTCGCTCGGTCCTCAGTTTTACTGTCGTCGACTGACCAAAACCCAAAGTATTTCCAAACGGTGCTTTATAGATTCTTTGGGGTGTAAACCGGTTATTTTCTGAACAGTTGTGGCTCGTGAACTGGCGATAGGCGAAGCTCAAACCCATCCCTTAAAAATAATGATTGGTCATGACCTGTTTTCAATCATTCATTTAAATTACTATTACAGAAACTCTGAAAACTCTCAACATTATCAGGTGTGGTCAGTTTTTATTGATAGCGCATACCTGTCAACTCTCACGCATTTGGCGTCAGTTTTGTGTGGCATATTTACGTTCCCCTGCTGTAGTCAGCAATTATTCAATCAATGCATATGTAAGAGATTCTCGCGTGGAATTGAAGTCCTTGTGCATGGAGGTTTATCAGTTTCACATGCGTTAGGGTGATTATGACTCCGGACTTCTATGCTTTTCTTTACTCAGGGGTTGGAAAAAATGGAATTGCATGAAAACGGTTCAGATGATCTTAATTTATCTGAGTAAGGAACTCAGGGGAACATAATTATGCCACTCAAAACTCACGGCGAATGCTGGCTGTCAAACCGGCATGCACTGCGCACGCCCAGCACGAAGATTTAACAGTTTCAATACAGTGAGCCGTCTCTGCAGTATAGCGCGTTGGTAGCCACCCGCTATACACTGCACACACTGACACTGGCTTAATTATCTTGACTTGACTTTTTAAATATTCGATAATTAATTAATTTTCACGTTCAGTGGTTCGTTTTATTGATACAATCGATATGTATTTGAATGTGGAATATTCATTGACAGCCCTATTTAACAACAACATTTGCTCCCACCCAGACAACGTCTCTTTCAGGGAAGGCCTTGCGTATTTCAGCAAAACAATGCCAAAACACACACTGCATCCATCTCTACAGCATGGCATCGCGGTAGAAGAGTCTGAGTGCTGAACTGGCCTACCTGCAGTCCCGACCATTCACTAATAGAAAACATTTGGCGCATCATAAAACGAAAAATTTGACAAAGAAGACCCAGGACTCTTGAGCAGCTAGAATCCTACATCTGAAAATAGTGGGACATTTCCTCTCCCAAAACTTCAGCAATTGGTCTCCTCACTTCCCACATGTTTACAGACTGTTGTTAAAATAAGAGGGGATACTACACAATGGTAAACATGGCCCTATTCCAACTTTTTTAAATTCAAAATGAGCTAATACTTTTCACGAAATGGTAAAATGTCTCACTTTCAACATCTGATATGTTGTCGATGTTCTATTGTGAATAAAATGTCAAGTCCATGAGATTTGCAAGTCATTGCATTCTGTTTTTATTTACATTTTACACAGCATCCCAACTTTTTTGGAATTGGGATTGTATAAATACATATATATAATATATATATTGCACTCGAAAAGAAGGGGATATTCAATTCGAATAGCTGTGGAAATATGAAGGTATTTTTGTGTCTTTATCATGCAAGCAAAAAAAACTGTTTTGAGGCCAAATTTCGAATTTGTAAGTAGAAACAAGCAAATTATCAGTTACAATTGAATTGGATTTGGTTACAGACACAAGAATTTTTTCTTTTGAAGCAGTCTTTTTTTGCGTCACAAAAAGTTTTGGTTACGAATCAGTCCTCTTTGCTTGTGAGTTAAAATTTTTGGTTACGAATCAGTTCTCTTTGCTTACGAGTTTAAGCGTTTTTATTATGACACAGTCCTCTTTGCTTACGAGTTGAAAAGTTTTGGTTACGAAACAAAAATCTTCGCTTTTAAGTTGAAGTGGACGTAATGGGCGGGTCTACGCTGACAAATGAGAGGAGAGCGGCTGTTGGTGGGTTTGACTTGGACTGACAGCATGGCTGTACCATGGATGTATACAGTCCATGGGCTGTACACATGCACAAGTCCCTCCCTCCCACTGTAAGCGCTCTACGATGGAAAACTGTGTGTTGAACTGACGTTTCATGGAGGTAAGTTGACAGTAATGTTCCTTTTTAATTGAATCGCCTTTGAATGCTGCGTTGTCATGGTTCTGGTTTTGTGTTCATGTTTATGTTCATGTTTAATGTTTATGATTTTGTCTTTTATTTAGGCATGGGCAACGCTCTGCATAAACTCTAATGGAATGCGTAACAGCTGAACTGGGGCGGTAAACAAGCCTCAGAAAACTTATTAAAAAAATGATGTAAATACCATTTTCATACAAAAAGAACACCATGGTTTGATTAAAAGCAACCTTTTCAATAGGATACCCGCATTTCATACATGAACTCTGCGTATTACGGCCAATAACGCGATTTGAACAGAGCTATTATTCGCCCGTTGGATGAATGCGTGACCTCAATTTGCGCCGTGTTTACAAACTTTCAAGTGCACGGCGTGGCAAAAATATCCATTTTGGAGGTAGATTTCAAACAGCCCGCGCTGACGTGATATCCCAGCTACGGCCCTGATTGACTTACAGCCATCTAATTTGAGAAATTACGAATCTATTCGTCCAAACTAGACCTCCAGGGGATGTGAATTAAGTTCGACAGAAGTTGTTGAAGTTGGTCGCGAGTTCGCCGTGACTTCTTCTCAACAATAGCAAGAAAGGTGAGTGTATTTTTACTGTAACCTACATAGTTAGTTGACAGAATATCCTGTGACCCTATTTGTGAAGTTTCAGTAAAATATACCAAGGAATAAACCAGCGCCAGGCGTTCAAAACGTACCAGTGTTCTGACAAATTTTGCTACCTATCAAAATATATGCCACCTCGCGAACACGGTCACAAGATTCATTCACTTATACCCTTCAATTCGAGACTGCGAGGATGGAAATCTGAATAATCAATTAGGAAAAATTCTCGGCTCTCGGTAATTCTGTATATCGTTTAAACATTTTGTTAATCGGATTATGAAAGAAGACTGAAAATAAGCGCCCGGTTTTTGTTCGGGTGTAAAAGCGCGTATTTAAAGGAGAATACATTGTATATTGATTAAGCATTGAACTCTGCATTAGTCGAACTGTTTTAATGTTTGTTGATGACATTGCTTCAGCTTCCTGGAAGCAAGTACGCGCAAATCTGCTGTCTAGCGAGCATTTCAGGTTCGATATACTGAGTAATAACGCCGCGGAAACTTAAACTGGCCCGTCATTCTGCCAAATAGTCTTACTAAACTAGTTAATCGTCTGATTGCTAATCAAGCAAAGGGGAGGTTTCTGCCTCGCCAAACTAACCTCCGACTGCACGTCATTGTGTTTTACTATTAATTATTCACAGTAGCTCATTGAAACTATCATGGGAGGAGGGTATATGGACATTGTAAAAAACAGTGCAAAGGTTTTTTTTTTTTTCACCACGGGTTATTGAAGGGGGAATGTTTGATTAATTTCGCAGCAGTGGGAGGGCAAACAACTGCCGGCATCAGCGACTTCACTGCATTTTATATAGTAATGGGCGAGTAGCGTTAATGTTTGCCCTCCCACCGATAATTTTGACATTTTTGCAGGCCATTGATCCAAAAAAAACTTCACAGGCAACCCATTCATACCATTTTTTAATATCAATGCAAAACCTAATGTTTATTGAACATAATTGGGTGAAATTCAATGCATTGTCCATTAAAAAGGGCCTAGGGGGTGCTGCTGTACTTCAGAAAAGGGGTTGATGACTTTAGCATCAATTATTTCTGTTAGGGTACCCTAATGGATAATTTGGCCAGGTTTATTTCTGAGTAGACTGCATTTTCGAAAATGCCCTCAGGCTTCACCCCCAATTTTCACAATGGGTTTTGTTGATAAATGCGAAATCAGCCATTTTTGGGACCCTGTGGCTCTGAGACCCTTTCCTGTAAAAGGCGTTGGACTTGTGGCAAACTCTTCGTCTGTGTCTTCTGTACTTACCTGCAAAAAATCATTAGAAAATAATAAAAACTTTTTTCTCAGCAACTCAAGAAATGTTGTCATTTTATTCATTTGTATTGCCCATGCCTATTTTATTTATTCTTTTTGGTTATTGTTATTCTCAGGTTTTCAGTTCAGGCCATTTTCAGTTCCATTGCACTTGTCTCCCCTGTCTCGTATCTAGTTGGTTCAGTCCGTCTCCCCGGTCTGTGTGCTCACATGCTTCGGGTGATTTCAATGGTTTCTGGTGTTTCATATTATTCCTTCAATTCTCGTTTGCTATCTTCGCCTTGCTGTCCTGATTACTATCAAGACTAACATTTGTATTTTGTATCATAGTCTACTAACCCAACTTATCCATGCATATATTACTAACTCACTAACGAGCACTCTAGTTAAATCTGTAAAGTTGCACCGCTACTAATTAGCACTAATTCCCTCTCAGCAATCGCCCTGTTCTAGTCTCCGCCTCTTGCTCAGCTTTACCTATCTCCCTCTGCGTTTCTGCGAGATCTCTCGCACGTGCTTAATTGCTTTCCTGCACTCATTGTCTGTGCGCTTAGAACTCCTTGACCGGAGCTGTTTAAATGTCATAGGCTGCATGCGTGGTTCCCGTCCGTGTCTTGGCTTTCACCAATTGTTGTGGTTAGGATTTCCCTCATGTGTTCCTCCCATTGTAATTAGTCTGATCCGGCTCACCTGTTCCCTGTATAGCATGTGACTTCCCTCCCGTCTATTTAATAGTCCTCACGTTGATCAATATTTCTTTGTGCAGAGCTTCTCGTATGCGACTGATTATTGTTTTGCTTCGATTGTTTCGTCCGACCAAGATTCTTGCCATTGCCCTTTTTGTATTGTTTTTGTCTTTCTGGATTTCAACCTATTTTTGTACGACCACAATTTCTGTGTTTGGATGCCCTGTGTATGACTTACTGCTTTGTTTATCGATTACGACTTTTTGCCTGCTGTCTATGTACTGTTGCTCCTCTGTTTTACTGGTTCTGACCCCGGCCTGTCTAGACGACTCTGTTTTTGGATTTCGTTTTGTGGCTTGGCAATTCTTGTGTTTTTTGGTACTGACCCGGAACTCATTCAAGGCATACGTTTTTTGGATTTCCCTCTCTAGCATGTGGTTCCTGAAGGCACCGTCACAGTACGTTCTGACCACCATGGAACCAGCAAGAGAACCCAAGTTGCAAGAAACGGTGGCGAATCAGGCCGTCATGCTGGAGTCCCAACAGCAACAGTTGCTAGCTGTCATGCAACATCTACAGACCATGACGCACCAGATGTCGAACCTGGCTTCCGCGTTGAGAGCTACCCAGCCCGCAATCGCCACCTGCTCTGCAGCTGTTCCTGCTCCTGCACCAGCGTCCGCCCCTGCTCCCATTCATGAGCTACGCCTCCCACCTCCGGAGAAGTACGACGGTGAGCCCGGCACGTGTCGTGCATTCCTAACCCAATGCAAGCTAATCTTTAGCCTCCAACCAGCTACCTTCCCCACTGAGCAAGCCCGAGTGGCTTACATCATCACCCAGCTCACCGGAAGAGCCAAGCAGTGAGCGACCGCTGCCTGGGAAGCTGGTCTGCCTTGTGTGCAGTCATCCAAACTGCTGGAGGAAGAGATGAGACGCATATTCGACCGATCCAGGCACGGGCACGAGGCCGGCCGAGAGCTCCTGCGCATCCGCCAAGGTAGTCATTCTGCCTCTGATTACGCCATAGATTTTCAGACCCTGGCTACCAACAGCAGTTGGCAGAAGAAGGCGCTTTACGACTCTTTTTTGAATGGTCTGGCTGAGAGAATCAAGGATGAACTCTTCATCCGCAAGCTGCCTGAAGAGCTGGAGGCTCTTATTGACCTTGCCATTCGTGTGGATGCACGTTTAGAGGAGCGAAGACGGTCGAAGCAATCCAGTGCTTCCCCTGACCTCCCCATCTTGACCCAGGTGAGACGGCAGCTCCCTCTCCAAACCTCTGCGGCCCCCAAGACGCACCCGAGGGGGAACCCGGGCAGATGGACCGAGCCAGACTGACCAAGGAGGAGCGGGAACGCAGGTTCAGGGAACGAGCCTGCTTTTACTGTGGCAAGGCTGGACACATCGTCTCCCACTGTCCAGTAAAAGCCAACGCCCACTAGTGAGATGAGGAGCACTTGTGGGCGTAACTCCCGTTGAAACCTCCTGAAGTAGTCGAACCTGTCTACCCATCAGTTTGGAGTGGGAAGGGGGGTTCAAGCAGACCACTGCCCTGGTGGACTCCGGAGCTGAGGTCAGCTTCATGGATGCTGAAACGGCGCAAGTGGGGAATTCCGCTGGAGGAAGTTTCCTGCTCACGTGTGGCTAACTCCGTGAACGGTCAGAGGATCGGCCTCATCACCCACTCTACTGCCCCCATCAAGCTGTGCGTTTCAGGCAACCACTCAGGAGACCATCAGATTAAATCTCATTGACTCCCCTCACTCCCATGTTATACTGGGCCATCCTTGGATGGCAAACACAACCTCGAGATTGATTGGGCTACCCATGAGATTAAGGGCTGGAGCCTTAACTGTTCACAGTCATGCCTTGTCAATGCTCATGTTCATGTTCATGTTCCCTCCCCTGCAGAGATCTCCAACCTGGAGAAGGTTCCTCAAGTTTACCATGACCTCAGGGAGGTGTTTTCCAAGTCTCTAGCCACGTGTCTACCCCCTCATCGCCCTTATGACTGTGCTACCGATCTCATGCCAGGTACCATGCCCCCTAGAGACCGTCTGTTTTCCCTGTCCCGTCCCGAGACCAAAGCTATGGAGAAGTACCTGAGCGAGTCCCTCGCTGCCGGGATCATCCGCCCATCCTCCTCTCCTGCTGGGGCGGGGTTCTTCTTCGTGGGTAAGAAGGACGGGTCTCTACGTCCATGTATTGACTATAGAGGCCTCAATGAGATTACTATTAAGAATCGCTACCCATTGCCACTCATGACCACAGCTTTCGAGCTTCTCCAGGGGGCCACTGTGTTCACTAAGCTGGACCTGCGCAACGCCTACCACCTGGTCCGCATCCGAGAGGGGAATGAGTGGAAGACGGCGTTTAACACCCCCACGGGGCACTTGAAATATTTTGTTCTTCCCTTCGGGCTGACTAACGCCCCAGCTGTGTTCCAGGGTCTTGTTAATGATGTGTTAAGGGACATGATAAATAAGTTCGTTTTTGTGTACCTCGATGACATACTCATTTTTCAATTTTCTGGCTGCAACAGGTCTCAAAAAAGTTGGGACACAGGCAAAAAGGGGCTGAAAAAGCAATTAATATATAAGAGAATCAGCTGAAAGAAGATTTAGCAAGTGATTAAGTTAACTGGCATCAGGTGTGTAACATGATTAGCTATAAAAGGGATGTCTTAGAGAGGCTGAGTCTCTCAGAAGTAAAGATGGCCAGAGGCTCTCCAACCCATGAAGGCTTATGTAAAAAAATTGTGGAATACTTTAAAAACAATGTTCCTCAATGTCAAATTGCAAAGGCTTTGAAGGTCTCATTATCGACAGTGCATAACATCATCAAAAGATTCAGAGAAACTGGAAAAATCTCTGCGCGTAAGGGACAAGGCCGAAGACCTTTACTGGATGCCTGTGATCTTCGGGCCCTCAGACGCCACTGCATCACTCCCCGGCACGATTCTGTCATTGACATTATTAAATGGGCCCAGGAATACTTTAAGAAACTACTGTCTGTAAACACAGTCCACCGTGCCATCCACAGATGCCACCTAAAACTCTATCATGCAAAAAGGAAGCCATTGTTGAGCATGATCCAGAAGCGCTGCCGTGTTCTGTGGGCCAAGGCTCATTTCAAATGGACTGCAGCAAAGTGGCAAAGTGTCCTGTGGTCAGGCGAGTCCAAATTTGACATTCTTGCTGGAAATCATGGGTGTCGTGTCCTCCGGGCTAAAGAGGAGAAAGACCACCCCTCCTGATATCAGCGTTCAGTTCAAAAGCCAGCATCTCTGATGGTATGGGGATGCATTAGTGCCTATGGTGTGGGACACTTGCATGTTTTAAAAAGCACCATGAATGGTGAAAAGTATATAAAGGTTTTAGAGCAACATATGCTCCCCTCCAGACGACATCTATTCCAAGGAAGGCCTTGTGTATTTCAGCAGGACAATGCAAAACCACATACTGCAGTTATTTCAACAGCATGGCTTCGTAGTAGAAGAGTCCGTGTGCTGAACTGGCCGGCGTGCAGCCCTGATCTTTCACCGATTGAGAATATTTGGCGCATAATTAAATGAAAGGTCCATCAAAGGAGACTGAAAACTCTCCAGCAGCTGGAAGCCTGTATGTATCGTAAGCCGTCTGGTTTTGCTGCTGCCTCGCCCTTAGTTTATTTTTATTATTTTATCGTTATGTTAGCACTTTATCGTTTTGACATTTTATTATTTTAACATTTTATTATTTTACTTGTTTTATCATTTTGTTTTTTTTATTATTTTTTATTATTTAATATTTAACGTATTATTTATTGCATCGGCTGGCTGGTTGCTGTAAGGCCCAGCAGGCTAAAATAAAAAACATGGCTCCACTCACCTCTCCACCAGCCTGTGGAAGTTGCGTTCCCCTCTCACAAAAAATTGCGGAGCTGGAGGGAAGAATTTCAATCCTTTACCAGATTAAGGAAGATGAGCAGCTCATCGACTCCCTGGTTGCTCCAGCTCTTGCTACTGCGAGTGTTACCACCACGTCTGAACGCGACTCCTTGGCTTTCCCCACTGAAGCTGCACCGATCCGAGCTGGGGACCCCTGGATCCAGCAGGGAGCGAGACCCAGGGCTATCGTCAGCTCCTCACCCAACCCGGCTGAGCCCTGGGTCGGATCACGCGCCGGGAGGCGTTCGTCTCGTGTCCCACCTGTCTGGGATCTGCAGCTGGAGAACAGGTTTTCCGTTCTGGCTGAGGAGGAAGCGTCACCCCCTTCCTCCCCTGTAAGTCCAGCTGCCACTCGGCCACTGTCAGTATTGAGAAGAGAGGCAATCCGGCCCCGCAAGTCCAGCCCTGTTGACGCGGTGCTGAGGAGTTCTTCGCCCAGCCCTGAAGTGGAGGTCCTGCGGCGGCGTTCGCTCAGCCCTGATGCCATTGCCCTGCCGCAGCGAACGCCTGCACAGTCACTCGCCCCGGGCTTGCCACCGCCTCGTCTTCTCTTCTCCCTGACTACCTTACTGGTGGGTGACTCCATAATCCGAAACATTCGCTTCGTTAATGTAGCGACCCACTGCTTCCCTGGTGCTACTGTTTCGGTAATCCTGGGTAAACTACCTGGGCTACTCTCCTCACTCCCACCTTCTGTTAAGAGGATTATTGTTCAGGTGGGGACAAATGATACCACTCGTCGGGAGTCGGAATGTACAAAAAACGATTTTAACCTCCTTTTTAACTTCTTAAAAAACTGTGGAAAGTCCGTTTTTATTTCTGGTCCCATCCCCACTATCGGTCGTGGCATTGACCGTTTTAGCAGACCACTTAGTCTGCACACCTGGCTTCAATTCGCCACTAGAGCTCATAATATGGGATTTATTGAAAATTTTAACTTATTTTGGAACCGTTCACCTTTTTTTTTAAATCGGACGGGATACATCCCAACAATTGGGGCAGCCAAATGCTCTCGGCCAACATGCACCATGCAGTGTTGTCCTTCCCTCGGGACTGACTGTTAACTTCCTGTACACACAGGCCGGACCTTCCTTCGCCCTCTTCCTCACTGGTGCGTCCCCGACCTACTGTCTTTCTTAGGAGTTCCCCCTGGTGTCCGGCTGTCATTGCATACTATAGTGGACTTGGTCTATCTTATGGCTTTTTAAATATCCCTTGCAGCGCTAGAAATTGTGTTTCATATTCTGAGACAACTGGTATAACTGCACAGCCTATTCCGAAAGTCGCTCGCACATGCCTGCCACGGCAGAAATACAGACCCACTGGTGTTTCTGTCACTAACCTGTCACAAGTCCATATTCAGTCGCCTGATGTTATTTTAACTGTCTCTCCTGTTGTTTTTACTCCAGTAGCATTTCAATCTCGGAAATGTGGTCTTGGTATTCTGTGTCTTAATGTAAGGAGTTTGTTGTCGAAAATGGATTGTATTAGGGCTTTGGTTCTTCAAAGTAATCCTGATATATTTCTTGCAACTGAATCCTGGTTGAATGCTTCTGTGTCAGACCTTGATATAGCATTCGCTGGTTATAGTGTATGTAGGTGTGACAGGAGTAAGAGAGGGGGAGGTGCAGTGATTTTTGTAAAATCCTCTCTCACTGTTAATGTTTTATTATCCTCCTCTATGCCTGAGCAATTTGAGTGTCTTGTTCTTAAAATAGCTTTGGTTAGTGGAAGTATTATACTGGTAGGTGTGTATCGCCCACCGAGCGCGCTTTCCTCCTCCATAATCAATCTCTCTAAAATCTTGTCTGCTTATGCACACTCTGAATTAGTTGTTTTTTGGGCGATTTCAATATCGACTGGCTATCGCCGATCCTCAAACCATTTCAAAGAAGCCTGTGATGAACTGATTCTGTCGCAACTTATCTCAGAGCCTCGCGACCAAATTTTAAAGATTTATCGGTCAACTTTAATTGATCTAATTTTAACAAATAGACCGCACAAGCACGCTCTGAGCGGTCTTTCCCCTGGATGTTAGTGATCACTGCCCAGTAAGCGTGTATAAAGGGATATGAAAGTTTCAAAGACACCCCCATGTTTTATTACTAAAAGAAATTTTAAACATTTCTGTGAACAGGCCTTCCTCCACGATATTTTCTGGAGTGATTTAGCTTTGCAGGTTTTATTCCAGACCCTGACCTAGCGTTAGCTCATTTTACTTCTGTGTTTAATCGTGCTGTTGATAAGCATGCTCCGGTCAAGAGATTCGAGTAAAAACAGAAGAAATCCTTGGTTTTCGGTTGCTTTATCCAGTGATCTTCGCGTAAGGGATGAAGCTTGGGTTGCTTTATCCAGACTGGCAGGTTTTCAAAAAACTAAGAAATAAATGCTGCTTACTGATAAAAAGGCAAAATGAATAAGTCATTGGCTAAATGTCAAGGTTCCGGCAAAATTTTGGAAAATTGTCTCTGAATAATAGTCCTTCTTCTTCATTACCTCATTCTATCCACACGGATTTTGGTCCTATTACTGATAAGCACAAAATTTGTGACTTTTTTAACAAACATTTTATAGCGGCCGGAAACCTTTTTGAAAATTTTAATAATCAATCCACTATAGGAGATATGTCTGACCTTAGCTCTAGTGCATTTACAAATTCCCAAAATCCTAGAGTATTGTTTTCTTTCAGGGAATTAAACGTGAATGAGGTCCTTCTAGAATTAAATTGTATAGATGTAAATAATTCCACCGGAGAGGATCACTTAGTCCCGAGTCTTTTGCGTCTTGCAGCCCCACTGATTGCACATTCAATAACTAATATTTTTAACTTGTCATTATCGACCGGGTCTATTCCCAGTATATGGAAAGCGGCTCATGTTTTTCCTTTATTTAAGGGGGGTGATCCCAGTTCAGTAAACAGCTACTGGCCAATCTCAAAATTGCCATGCCTGGCTAAGATTTTAGAATCTCTTGTAAAACAACAACTTTGCAATTTCTTAACTTCCAACAACATTTTAACGTCACAGCAATCTGGTTTCAGGCCTGGACATAGCACCATTACAGCAGCTTCATTGGTTATAAATGATTTAGTAACAGCTTTGGATAGTAAACAAAAATGTGCGGCCCTATTTATTGATTTAGCAAAAGCGTTTGACACAGTAGACCATAATATCTTATTAAATAAGTTGTCCTACATTGGTTTTGGTTACAGAGCATGCTCATGGTTCCAGGACTACCTCTCTAATAGAACACAAGCTATTATTTCTGGGGATGCGCAGTCTCAATTTTTAAAGGTGACAAAAGGTGTACCCCAAGGTTCCATTCTTGGTCCAATTTTATTCACAATTTATATAAATGACATTGCTCGTAATGTAACTAATTGCAAGGTTCATTTTTATGCTGACGACACAGTGCTTTATTCCTCTGCTCCAACATGCTTACAGGCCCTCACATATTTACAATCTGCTTTTAACGTTATACAGCATGCTCTAGCTGATCTTAAACTGGTTTTAAATACTGATAAAACAAAGTTCATGATCTTTTCAGCACAGAATGCAATTATGTCAGGTGACTCCATTTTCTCAGTGACTGGTGCTCAAATTGAGCAGGTTCAGTCTTACAAATATCTGGGTATCTGGTTGGATCATGACTTTTCATTTAAGACGCATGTGTCCAACCTGTCCAAGAAACTTAGAATAAAAATCAGGGTTCTTTACAGAAACAGGTCCTGTTTTTCTTTGGATAATAGGAAGAGGATTGTAGAGGCAACAATATTACCCATACTTGATTACGGAGATGTCCTTTACAGGCATGCCTCTATTAATACGTTAAGATCCTTGGATGCAATCTATCATGGCGCATTGCGCTTCATCACAGTTGATGGTTTCCGAACCCATCACTGTGCTTTATATAATTCTGTGGGGTGGTTTTCCCTTCATTTTAGAAGGAAGCTACATTGTATTTTATTTATTTGTAAAGCCTTGCTAGGCAAACTTCCCTTATATCTTACTAAGCTCTTATCCATCAAAATCAGAAGTCAGCATACCAGATCACAAGAATGGTTTTTGTTAGAGGCTCCCAGGACTAGAACAAATTTGGGAGGTACCTCTTTTAGTGCATTCGCTCCTTGTATGTGGAATAATTTCCAGGATACCTTGAAGCTAGACTGCCTTATCCCCTTCGTGTCTTTCAAGAAATTAGTGTTGGATATATTGCTTCTGGAGGCCAGATGTATTTGCTTTTAGTTTATAGTAGGATTTGCTCATTTATTTTTCTCGCTCCTATGTTCATATGTTTATTTATATGTATATATGTGGGTGTGTGTGTGTGTGTATATATATATATATATATATATATATATATATATATTATTATTTTTTAAATTAATTTTTATTATGTTTTATTCCAGTTTAAAACTTGTTATTCCTTTAATCTGAAATTTTTGTTTGTGACTTGTGTATTTTATGTGTGCTGTTTGTCTTTAACCTTCCATTGTAATTGTTTTATTGTAATCAGGGCTCCCCTGCAAAAGAGACCTCTGTCTCAGTGGGACTTCCCTGCAATAAAGGTTATTGATTGATTAAACAAGAGTGGGATCAAATTCCAATGGCTAAACTCAAGAAACCTGTCTCCTCAATGCCCAGACGCCTCCACTAAAAAAAGAAGAGGGGATGCTACACCATGGTAAACAGGCCCCTGTCCCAACTTTTTTGAGACTTGTAGCAGCCATCAAATTTGAAATGAGCTCATTTTGTGGATAAAATTGTAAAATTTCTCAGTTTCAACATTTGTTATCTCTGTTCTATTGTGAATAAAATACTGGCTGGTGTGATTTGAAAGTCATTGCGTTTTGATTTTCACAATTTACACTTTGTCCCCACTATTTCAGAATTGGGGTTGTATATTTACATATAAGGAGAGAGAGAGAGAGAGAGAGAGAGAGAGAGAGAGAGAGGGAATACATGTTTTTGTGTTTCAATGTACTTTGGCTGATCAGAGTATGTTCTAACCTGGACAGTAAGGTTGGTGTTATGGCTAAAAAGCCTGCAGTTGTGACATTTAGGGAACATTAAATAAAAGGTTCCAAGAACATTTCAGGAAGCAAATGTTAATTTAGTGCTAAATAATGGTAATTTACTGCTAAATATATAGCATAAGTATTCAGATCCTTTACTTAGTGAAGTAATAATCCAATGCTTACCCACTGTGAAAATACTCCAATCCTCCTCCCTTAGAAATCTTACTTGAGTAAAAGTTGTATTGCAAAGTTCACTTTAAGTATCAAAAGTAAAACTCAAAGTGCAGAGAAATGATTCCTCTCAGTGTTCGTTTATTTCATCTATAATATATGTTTTTGGATTATCACGTTCACGCAGTTACAGATGCCAGCCAACATGGAGCTGCTCTATTTATGCATGCAGTTACACTATTCTGAGCAGCACAGTGGTGCAGTTAGCATTGCTGCTTCACAGCAAGAAGGTTGTGGGTTTGAATCCGGCCTGGGGCCTTTCTGTGTGGAGTTTTCATGTTCTCCCTGTGTTCGTGTGGGTTTCCTCCTGGTACTCTGGTTTCCACCCACAGTTCAAAGATATGCATGTCAGGATAATTGGAGGTGCTAAATTGCCCACAGGTATGAGTGTGAGAGCGAATGGTGTTTGCGCCCTGTGATGGATTGGTGAGCTGTCCAGGGTGGGTCCCTGCCTTTCCCCCAGAGTCAGCTGGGATAGGCTCCAGCTCCCTCGCGATCCGAGTAAGGATGAAGTGGGATAGAAAATGGATAGATGGAGTTACACTATTCTATCAATGGGTGGCGCACCCAAAGCGGTTATTGAATATTCATGAGGAAGCAGTGCCTGTGAATGATTTAGAATATGGACGAATTAAGTCCCATTCCTGTTTCCCAGGAATTGTATGAATTAAACTCCTCAGCTAAGCCTGATGTTGAAACTGCCTAATATACTTGCCCATTGCATCTATCCAGCAGTTAATAAAAATGATCTGCATGAATGGATCATTGTCCTTGGTTGCAACCACTTCAGCTACAATAGGCCAACAGTATTCCAATTAAGTTGTGAAAAAAAATCTGAAATCTGAAGCGAAAACTCAACATGTTATTGATACTATGCCATTCTACAATCAATTATAGTCATCAGATATTAAAAACACGTGTTTCCCTACCATTGATTTACACTTAGAACCATCTCTCAAAGAATTGAGTCGTCATTTAAATCCGCATACGATCTCTCGCAGTAATCTCACAGTAAAAGTAAGTGACGACTTTAATGCTTTCTCGGGCTTACCTGCTTAAAGCATGGGTATTTTTCACGCCTTCGCAAAACTTTCCCAGTAATTATCTATTGATTGACACTTTTTTAAAATCCAATTTCAGACAGTATAAACTCGCCACAGTATCTGAAAGACATTGATTAGACCATCATAAAAGTATTTAAACCCTTGCGTAACAGCAAGTTAGGTTGTATTCTCTTCACTGTGTGCAGCTGAAAATGACATGATTGCATGAAAAAAACAGACTTCCAGAACCAACCCTGAAGTGCTCAGGTCACATTTTTGCAGGATGGAAATGTGATTTGGCGATGGACGATGGCAGTTATTCTGAATGGAACAGACTGGAGGGCTGACAGCATTGATTCTTTGGAGGAGAAATTCGATGATGGAGAGTTTTTCTTCATGCAGTATGAGTACAACTGTCTTTGTATGGAGTAGCTGTATCTTACTTATCGCCAGCTAGCTAACTAGCCAGCTATCTAACTAGCCAGCTATTCCTTATTTTTGCTTCACCACTGTGATCACAGAGCTAGTTTGCCACATTGGTTAACAAGAGTAACTGTTAGTCTTCGCTAATAATACTGCATGTGCTGGCATTTTGCTTAATGCGGCGATCTATCTTAGAATTTATACCGCATTCACTGATATAGAATGCCTTTGATTTTAGCACGTTTAAAATGCGAACAGCTCGAAGACCTCGGTAAATCCCCTGCACCGCTCATTGCACTGATGCTGTTCAATATAGGTTGCATATTGTTTGCTTTTTCCTGATAGTGGAATGACTATTTGTTAAAATGACCTTTATTTCAGATATTACTGTGTTAGTGAGTTATACTTGCTCCTTATAGGGTGTGAAAAGGATTTATATAAGCTCGCATTTCGCTTGGATGCTGGTAATGTGGAAATAGCAACCTGCCTATCGCAGGGTGAATGTTCTGACTGAAAAATTAACAGTTCCTTGAATAAGTACGTGTACTGGCTGTTGGTGCTCTGAAGAAAAAGGACAAAACTCTGAACTTTATCATGGAGAAAAAGCATGTTTTTAGTTTGGAGAGGTTACTGGAGACCAATGCTGTCCATCTGCGCCGATATTGATAAATTCATGGTAAATTTCACTAGAAAATCAAAAATTCAATTGAACTTCATGAGTCAAAAGTTGCTTTGTGTTAAAAACATGATTATTTTTTGATTTGACAGTGTGCAGTTTTGAGGGCTCTGACAGTATGGGGAGCCACTTGGAGAGCTGTCTTATTTGCTTAGAAAGAGTAGATAATTTTGAATTTCACACTCAGATGAAGCACACTTGTGGACAAGGAGTTTATGATCCCAGAAATGTATTAACTCTCAGCCATTTTCTAATTCTCAATTTTTTATAATTTCAATGCTGATTTTTCATGAAGATTTTTTGTGTTTGCAGCCCTTTTTCTTCACCAAAATTACAAAAATAAATGCAAATACAACGGAATTCTAAATGCTCCAAAAGTCTTGTTTCAATTAAGCCCTTTCCCCCCTCTCTGTGAAGCTCAAATCTTTTATTATGAAGCCTTAAGTTGGGTAACACATAAATAGCCATATTTGGCTTCTGCCCAAAGGGGTTAACCCTTTATCGGGCGAGCAACCATATTTGGTAACTTCAGTCGGCATCTAAAGTGGCGCCCCCATGCCTCTCCGTGAGGCAGTAGACCAGCGGTGATTTCTCCCAGCCAATGGGAGAAAATCAGGCTATATCACAGGCAGTGACATCAGGGTGCTCGACCAATCAGCAGTTGCCTAGAGCGTCTCAAACTTCTTTTCTTCTCCAGACCTCTCACAGTGCGGTTGTGTGCCCTTACCCAGTCCCACTCACAAGGACCTAACATCATTACTCACGAAAGAACACTGATGAAAACTCACGCATTAAAAAGTTGAAAAGGTTTGCTAAAAGTTGAGATAGGTGTTGTTTGTGTAGGATTTCTAGAAATTAGTGAGATTTTGCGTGAAAAACAAAACATTTGGTGGTAAGGCCATATTTGATCATACGCCCTTTTCACCTCAGCCAAGAGCAAGTGATGGTTAGACTATTTATGGACATACGCCCAACGCGCAGCACTTTTTTACAGTCTTACAGCTTCTTAGGGTATTGTTTAGAGCCCTATAAAGGGTTAAAGGAAAAGAAAACTCTTTATTCAGCTCTTACCCAAAAAAAGTACACGTTCTTCTCATTCCATAAATATTTTTAATGAATTTTTGCCATTTTTATGTACTGAGTAATCAAACCTCAAACCTTTGAAATACAACTTATTAGCACATGTTCATGAATGCCGCTTTTCCTATATTTTAGCCAATCCGAAAATACTTTGTTTGGCAGTGTCTCGGATGTTTTGACGCTCTTGGACACCAAGAAATCAGCTGATCTATATTAAGTGTATACAAATTAGTCTTAATTATCACTCGCGCTGCAGTTTCATTTAACGCCGAATGATCAAGATCCGATATAACCATGAGAATCTGAGCAACAAAATCAGTGGTAATGCCTCAGTGTGTGGCTGTTGAGTGCTCCAACAACAGAGAAAACTCGGACCTCCCCAAAGGCATAAGCTTGCACTGATTCTCCTTGGCCAACTCCTACCCCACTCCTAGTAGTGGTTGCACATCATTGGATTCAACCAGTGGCTGGAATCACAGAACATCTCTTTAAAACAACAATTAGTCCTGGGTAGTTCATAATCATTTACCTTTATTGACATGTTTTCCAATTATAGGAATAATCTTTCGGCAATTGACGACACAGCTTCTCTCCCCATGCGATCAAACAGCGACAAAATAATGGGCTAAATTCAGTACTGGAAAATAGTTTACTAAAAATAGGCCTACGCTTTATGAAAGACAAACTGCTCTGAAATGTCCAAGCTACCTTTTAAGCACATCACGCAATTTAACTTGTGCTTCATGATCGTTTAAATTGTTTAAATGAAAGAAAAGACCATTTGAAACGTCTTTATGCAATTTCATAGCTTCCGACCCCTGAGAATTCCGGAGTCATAATTGGCTTCCATGCTACTAATGGTAAAATCTACCGAAACGCATGTGAAACTGAAAACATTCCATGCACAAGGACATCAATTCCATGTGATAATTTCCTTAATATGCGCTGATTGAATAATGACTGATCCATGTTCCAATGAAATATCGCCTTGCACTCTCTCTACAGTTTGGGTTGATTAAAAAGTGGGACTCGGCAATAAAATATAATTTTGTTTTCTGAATTAAAATTTTCAATTATCATTTTTGTTCTCAACTGTGAAATTGCTGACAACAGTGTGAGAAAGTGATATGCCAATAAAAATCGTGAGAGTTGACAGGTTTGCAATTTTGAATGATGCTGATTTAAATGCACCAAAAACGCTTCCAAATGAATGACTGTCGTCTTACCTAAATGGGGAGAACTAGCAAAACTTGATCGTGAGGAGTGTTCTCGATAAAGAGATTCTATAGTTAATAATGAAAATTACTGAGAACAAGTCAGGATTAATAACTATTTTAAAGGGGTGTCCTGTGCCCCACCACATTTCCAGTTCTCGCTACGCCACTGGTTATATTGAATGTATGACCTCCGAGCGCTCTAGAGGTCCGGTGTCAGAGCAATGCGGCAAGCTACCCCAATTCCAACGAACATGATGCACCACCAACAACGTATAAATTTTAACTTTCCAAGCTGATGTAGTCGTTAAAAAAATTTTCAAAAATGACAGAGGACTATATTTGAATAGTAGGGGCAGTGTACTTTTATTGGGTAAGAAAAAGGGTTTTCTTTTCCTTTAATATTACTGCTGCATTAATATGCATTAATATCTATTTTGCCTTCTGTTGCTCTAGTACAAGGTGGCATGTTCACAGCTTTTGTTTAAACATTGTTTTTCACTCTCATATTGTGTTTCTTTGGAAATATAGTAAGATATTGCTCAAAGCCCAATGAAACTTGAGCAAACCAGTAAACAGGTTGGAACACCCAGATTTTCCTGAGATATTAAATTTAGATGGGGTCAGATTAGTCAAACTAACATTTTATCACTTCCATATATTCTCAAGAATTGGGTGAGACAGGCATGTGACAACACTTTCTATCGATTTTACGATAAAAGCATCCACAGTGACTGTCAGTAAAACACAGTTCGCCTGCTGTCCCAACACAAGAGATCAACTGACAGATAAAAGCGGTGAAAAAAAATACTGACAGCTTTGGAAAAAAGCTGAAGGCCCTGGCAGTGTTAAATGGAACTATCTCATAAAAATTTCAGTGTAGAATTTATTAAAGAGCAGCTTTAAAGGTCAAATGTACAGGTTTTAACCACAACAAAATTTTGATGCAGGGTGGTGCAAACTGAATATTAAGCATAAAATTTCACTCTAATACGCTCTGGTGAAGAAGTAATTTGGCATGTTTGGTGTATTTTTCACAGCTCCGAAAGTTCAGCCTTTTTCCTGGACCCACTGCCTGAACACACACGTCAAACTGAGACTTGACGACAACAGCCTGAACAGAGCTTCTTACATTCAAGTGTATTTATTTATTTATGTAAGCCTTTTTTGCCAGCTGGTGAAAATTAGAAAAAAAATAGTCGGCAAGTTATGATCAAGCAAGTTACGTTCATGAGTTCTCATCACACTTTTTTCATCTTAGATTACCTTAGTATCGGCGCTTCGTTTTGCAGCAAAGAAACATGTGGTAGGAGGACTATACTCTGTCAGAAGGGTAAAATGTATCCAAGTCTAATGATTATATGATTCAAATTGCCTCTAAATTACAATTCTGTAAGGGCCTAATTCATTTGAAAATGCGGTGGCCATTTCCATGAAGAAACCCATGAAGACTAAAAATAGCTCGCTGATCATTGTTACATGTTTGGTAACAACAGTTGTCACACTAATAAACAAAAACCAAGTTAGTCACGGCTAATCTGGGTCGATGTGCAGTACTCCTCCATGTGGTAAAGGCCTACATAATTAAAATAAGAATAAAGCTGCGAGGCTACTTCAGTCCCATTTCTGATGGACAGTGGCAAGAGCCCACTTACATTGCTCAAACACCCGTCCCCTCAAAACATTTTTTTTTTTTAAAGATTATTTTTTGGGGAATTTTTCCTTTATTTGACAGTTGTGCAGTGTAGAGAGACAGGAAAGTTGGGGAGAGAATGGGGGAAGACACGCAGCAAATGACCTGAACTGGAGTCGAACCCAGGTCGCTGCAGGAGGGACACAGCCTTTATGGTTCGCGTGTTTAGACCGATGAGCCACCGGGGCGCCCCTCAAAACATTTTTTATTCTTCGCTTGGCAGAATTTAATAGTACAACCATGAAGTCACTTTCTAGCATCTTCTTTGGGACCAAATCACTTTTCAGAAATGGCCACCACATTTTCAAATGAATTACGCAGAGCTTTCATCAAAACTTCATCTAAAATATAAGATTAGGCTGTATCGCGCCCCTCTGCCTGAGTATAGCTATAGCTGCCTACTTAAAATTATGTTTCTATGCTGCAGGAAGAAAGCGCCATAAGCAACCGAGATTAACAGCTGACAGCAGAGTGTGAATACAATTCATTAACACTACTTGCCAAACCTGCCGATTATTTTTTTTAACGTTCACCAGCTAGGCAAGATAAAATTAATCAGTTCAGGGCATTCATATTTTTGTGAACAAGGTGTCACAATCTGAGTTATTTCTACTTTATATTCAGGGGGTTTTGTGAGGTATCATTAGCTAGCTTATTGATGTGCCAAATTAGTGCAGTAAAAAGCGGCGAGCTGTGTATTGTTAGGCCGCATTGATTGTAACTAGCTCATTTTATTGGCTTCAGATTTTTTGAGAAATTACATTCATAATTTGTTTATCAAAATGGTGGGCTGGAGAAACGAGTCTGCCAACAGTTCTGCTGCGGGTAAGGCAGGCATTTGCAGTGTAATTACAGTATTCCGACCGTGGACTGTACAGTCAGCGGTTGAGAGGCCGTAGGCTACCGCTGTCTCGAGCCACTTCCCTCGGTACAAGGCCAGTAAGGACAGCAAAATTTTTCTCTCTCGCTACACTTGTCCAGTGGTCCGGGCCAGTCCCCTAGAGGAGCAGAACAGTTTCTGCAATGGAAAACCACTGCCCCGAGCCAGTCACAAGACACTCGTTCAGTGGGCCGAGCAAGTCCAGGGCTTGACATTAACTTTTTGAGGCACTTGTACACTTGTCCAGGCTCAAAAGTCACTTGTCCGGGTATAATTGACAAAAATTTACTTTTTATCCTCAGAATCGCAGATTTGGGGGCATATTGTTTTTGGCTTGTCTGTCTGTCTGTTTGTTTGTTATTATTATCCCCCCAGCATACAATACAGGGGGATATAGTCATGGGTACGGTTGTCCGTCCGTCCGTCCACCCGCCTGTCTGTGAACATTTCGTTTCCGGAGCATAATTTGAAAACCGTTCAATATTTTTTAACAAAACTTGGTGTGCACATTAACCATGACCTAAAGTGGTGCCTTTTGCTAATCCTAAGTTGATGAATTTTGTATTTTTTCTAGTTTCCATGGAAACATTTTGAACTTAGAATTTTAGGGGGTATAGTCTGTTTCCGGAGCAGGTGACATTTTCATTCTTTCAATATGTGGGGCCGGGGGGGATGTGCCATCTCCTGATGACTCCTGTTTGCTGCCCCATGGGACAGCAGAGTGTCGTGTCTAAAGGCACTTGTCCCTTTGACCAAGGAAAATGAGCTGGATTATTATAGGAATGATATAGGTGACTATTGAGGTGTTTTAAAATTTTGTTACATAAACATTTTCCAACATTTAAAACTGTGCTTAATGAAGTGTTTCAGTCAATATAACTCCAATCTATCAAGAATCTCAGCAGTTATTAAAACGTGGCAAACATTATCTGGGAAACATGTTTATTCACTTTACATGGAGCTAAGATTGGCACTGAATTATATTAAATTTTAACTTTTCGAGCTGATGTAGTCGTTGAAAAAAATTTTCAAAAATGACAGAGGACTATATTTGAATAGTAGGGGCAGTGTACTTTATTGGGTAAGAAAAAGGGTTTTCTTTTCCTTTGATATTACTGTGTATTTTATAATACATACAACATATAATATTAATATGTATTTTGCCTTCTGTTATAGTACAAGGTGGCTTGTTCACAGCTTCTGTTTAAACATTGTTTTTCACTCTCATATTGTGTTTCTTTGGAAATATTGTAAGATATTGCTCAAAGCCCAATGAAACTTGAGCAAACCAGTAAACAGGTTGGAACACCCAGATTTTCCTGAGATATTAAATTTAGATGTGGTCAGATTAGTCAAACTAACATTTTATCACTTCCATATATTCTCAAGAATTGGGTGAGACAGGCATGTGACAACACTTTCTATCGATTTTACGATAAAAGCATCCACAGTGACTGTCAGTGAAACATAGTTTGCCTGCTGTCCCAACACAAGAGATCAACTGACAGAGAAAAGCGGTGAAAAAAAATACTGACAGCTTTGGAAAAAAGCTGAAGGCCCTGGCAGTGTTAAATGGAACTATCTCATAAAAATTTCAGTGTAGAATTTATTAAAGAGCAGCTTTAAAGGTCAAATGTACAGGTTTTAACCACAACAAAATTTTGATGCAGGGTGGTGCAAACTGAATATTAAGCATAAAATTTCACTCTAATACGCTCTGGTGAAGAAGTAATTTGGCATGTTTGGTGTATTTTTCACAGCTCCGAAAGTTCAGCCTTTTTCCTGGACCCACTGTCTGAGAACACACACGTCAAACTGAGACTTGACGACAACAGCCTGAACAGAGCTTCTTACATTCGAGTGTATTTATTTATTTATTTATGTAAGCCTTTTTTTGCCAGCTGGTGAAAATTAGAAAAAAAAATAGTCGGCAAGTTATGATCAAGCAAGTTACGTTCGTGAGTTCTCATCACACTTTTTTTTTCATCTTAGATTACCTTAGTATCGGTACCTTCGTTTTGCAGCAAAGAAACATGTGGTAGGAGGACTATACTCTGTCAGAAGGGTAAAATGTATCCAAGTCTAATGATTATATAATTCAAATTGCCTCTCAATTACAATTCTGTAAGGGCCTAATTCATTTGAAAATGCGGTGGCCATTTCCATGAAGACACCCATGAAGACTAAAAATAGCTCGCTGATCATTGTTACATGTTTGGTAACAACAGTTGTCACACTAATAAACAAGAAACCAAGTTAGTCACGGCTAATCTGGGTCGATGTGCAGTACTCCTCCATGTGGTAAAGGCCTACATAATTAAAATAAGAATAAAGTTGCGAGGCTACTTCGGTCCCATTTCTGATGGACAGTGGCAAGAGCCCACTTACATTGCTCAAACACCCGTCCCCTCAAAACATTTTTTTTTTTTTTTTTTTTAAAGATTATTTTTTGGGGAATTTTTCCTTTATTTGACAGTTGTACAGTGTAGAGAGACAGGAAAGTTGGGGAGAGAATGGGGGAAGACATGCAGCAAATGACCTGAACTGGAGTCGAACCCAGGTCGCTGCGGGAGGGACACAGCCTTTATGGTTCGCGTGCTTAGACCGATGAGCCACCGGGGCGCCCCTCAAAACATTTTTTATTCTTCGCTTGGCAGAATTTAATAGTACAACCATGAAGTCACTTTCTAGCATCTTCTTTGGGACCAAATCACTTTTCAGAAATGGCCACCACATTTTCAAATGAATTACGCAGAGCTTTCATCAAAACTTCATCTAAACTATAAGATTAGGCTGTATCGCGCCCCTCTGCCTGAGTATAGCTATAGCTGCCTACTTAAAATTATGTTTCTATGCTGCAGGAAGAAAGTGCCATAAGCAACCGAGATTAACAGCTGACAGCAGAGTGTGAATACAATTCATTAACATTACTTGCCAAACCTGCCGATTATTTTTTTTAACGTTCACCAGCTAGGCGAGATAAAATTAATCTGTTCAGGGCATTCATATTTTTGTGAACAAGGTGTCACAATCTGAGTTATTTCTACTTTATATTCATGGGGTTTTGTGAGGTATCATTAGCTAGTTTATTGATGTGCCAAATTAGTGCAGTAAAAAGCGGCGAGCTGTGTATTGTTAGGCCGCATTGATTGTAACTAGCTCATTTTATCGGCTTCAGATTTTTTGAGAAATTACATTCATAATTTGTTTATCAAAATGGTGGGCTGGAGAAACGAGTCTGCCAACAGTTCTGCTGCGGGTAAGGCAGGCATTTGCGGTGTAATTACAGTATTCCGACCGTGGACTGTACAGTCAGCGGTTGAGAGGCCGTAGGCTACCGCTGTCTCGAGCCACTTCCCTTGGTACAAGGCCAGCAAGGACAGCAAAATTCTTCTCTCTCGCTACACTTGTCCAGTGTAGGCATGGGCAATACAAATGAATAAAATGACAACATTTCTTGAGTTGCTGAGAAAAACGTTTTTATTATTTTCTAATGATTTTTTGCTGGTAAGTACAGAAGACACAGACGAAGAGTTTGCCACAAGTCCAACGCCTTTACAGGAAAGGGTCTCAGAGCCACAGGGTCCCAAAAATGGCAGATTTCGGCATTTATCAACAAAACCCATTGTGAAAATTGGGGGGTGAAGCCTGAGGGCATTTTCGAAAATGCAGTCTACTCAGAAATAAACCTGGCCAAATTATCCATTAGGGTACCCTAACAGAAATAATTGATGCTAAAGTCATCAACCCCTTTTCTGAAGTACAGCAGCACCCCTAGGCCCTTTTTAATGGAAAATGCATTGAATTTCACCCAATTATGTTCAACAAACATTAGGTTTTTGCGTTGATATTAAAAAATGGTATGAATGGGTTGCCTGTAGTTTTTTTTTTTTTTTTTTTTGGATCAATGGCCTGAAAAAATGTCAAAATTATCGGTGGGAGGGCAAACATTAACGCTACTCGCCCATTATTATATAAAATGCAGTGAAGTCGCTGATGCGGCAGTTGTTTGCCCTCCCACTGCTCTGAAATGAATCAAACGTTCCCCTTCAATAACCCGTGGTGATAAAAAAAAAAACCTTCGCACTGTTTTTTACAATGTCCATATACCTTCCTCCCATGATAGTTTCAATGAGCTACTGCGAATAATTCATAGTAAAACACAGTGACGTGCAGTCGGAGGTTAGTTTGGCGAGGCAGAAACCTCCCCTTTGCATTATTAGCAATCAGGCGATTAACTAGTTTAGTAAGACTATTCGGCAGAATGACGGGCCAGTTCAAGTTTCATGGCGTTATTACTCAGTACATCGAACCTGAAATGCTCACTAGACAGCAGATTTGCGGCGTACTTGCTTCCAGGAAGCGAAGCAATGTCATCAACAAATATTAAAACAGTTCGACTAATGCAGAGTTCAATGCTTAATCAATATACAATGTATTCTCCTTTAAATACGCGCTGTTACACCCAAACAAAAAGCGGGTGCTTATTTTCAGTCTTCTTTCATAATCCGATTAACAAAATGTTTAAACGATATACAGAATTACCGAGCCGAGAATTTTTCCTAATTTATTATTCAGATTTCCATCCTCGCAGTCTCGAATTGAAGGGTATAAGTGAATGAATCTTGTGACCGGTGTTCGCGAGGTGGCATATTTTGATAGGTAGCAAAATTTGTCAGAACACTGGTAGGTTTTGAACGCCTGGCGCTGGTTTATTCCTTGGTATATTTTGCTGAAACTTCACAAATAGGGTCACAGGATATTCTGTCAACTAACTATGTAGGTAATAGTAAAAAATACACTCACCTTTCTTGCTATTGTTGAGAAGAAGTCACGGCGAACTCGCGGCGAACTTCAACAACTTCTGTCAAACTTATTTCACATCCCCTGGAGGTCTAGTTTGGACGAATAGACTCGTAATTTCTCAAATTAGATGGCTGTAAGTCAATAAGGCCCGTAGCTGGGATATCACATCAGCGCGGGCTGTTTGAAATCTAACTCCAAAATGGATATTTTTGCCACGCCGTGCACTTGAAAGTTTGTAAACACGGTGCAAATTGAGGTCGCATTCATCCAACGGGCGAATAATAGCTCTGTTCAAATCGCGTTATTGGCCGTAATCGCAGAGTTCATGAATGAAATGCGGGTATCCTATTGAAAAGGTTGCTTTTAATCAAACCATGGTGTTCTTTTTGTATGAAAATGGTATTTACCTCATTTTTTTATAAGTTTTCTGAGGCTTGTTTACCACCCCAGTTCAGCTGTTACGCATTCCATTAGAGTTTATGCAGAGCGTTGCCCGGTCGGGCCAGTCCCTAGAGGAGCAGAACAGTTTCTGCAATGGAAAACCACTGCCCCGAGCCAGTCACAAGACACTCGTTCAGTGGGCCGAGCAAGTCCAGGGCTTGACATTAACTTTCTGAGGCACTTGTACACTTGTCCAGGCTCAAAAGTCACTTGTCCGGGTATAATTGACAAAAATTTACTTTTTATCCCTCAGAATCGCAGATTTGGGGGCATATTGTTTTTGGCTTGTCTGTCTGTCTGTTTGTTTGTTATTATTATCCCCCCAGCATATAATATAGGGGGATATAGTCATGGGTACGGTTGTCCGTCCGTCCGTCCACCCGCCTGTCTGTGAACATTTCGTTTCGGAGCATAATTTGAAAACCGTTCAATATTTTTTTAACAAAACTTGGTGTGCACATTAACCATGACCTAAAAGTGGTGCCTTTTGCTAATCCTAAGTTGATGAATTTTGTATTTTTTCTAGTTTCCATGGAAACATTTTGAACTTAGAATTTTAGGGGGTATAGTCTGTTTCCGGAGCAGGTGACATTTTCATTCTTTCAATATGTGGGGCCGGGGGGGATGTGCCATCTCCTGATGACTCCTGTTTGCTGCCCCATGGGACAGCAGAGTGTCGTGTCTAAAGGCACTTGTCCCTTTGACCAAGGAAAATGAGCTGGATTATTATAGGAATGATATAGGTGACTATTGAGGTGTTTTAAAATTTTGTTACATAAACATTTTCCAACATTTAAAACTGTGCTTAATGAAGTGTTTCAGTCAATATAACTCCAATCTAACAAGAATCTCAGCAGTTATTAAAACGTGGCAAACATTATCTGGGAAACATGTTTATTCACTTTACATGGAGCTAAGATTGGCACTGAATTATATTAAATTTTAACTTTTCGAGCTGATGTAGTCGTTGAAAAAAATTTTCAAAAATGACAGAGGACTATATTTGAATAGTAGGGGCAGTGTACTTTTATTGGGTAAGAAAAAGGGTTTTCTTTTCCTTTAATATTACTGTGTATTTTATAATACATACAACATACAATATTAATATGTATTTTGCCTTCTGTCATAGTACAAGGTGGCTTGTTCACAGCTTCTGTTTAAACATTGTTTTTCACTCTCATATTGTGTTTCTTTGGAAATATTGTAAGATATTGCTCAAAGCCCAATGAAACTTGAGCAAACCAGTAAACAGGTTGGAACACCCAGATTTTCCTGAGATATTAAATTTAGATGTGGTCAGATTAGTCAAACTAACATTTTATCGCTTCCATATATTCTCAAGAATTGGGTGAGACAGGCATGTGACAACACTTTTTATCGATTTTACGATAAAAACATCCACAGTGACTGTCAGTAAAACAGTTCGCCTGCTGTCCCAACACAAGAGATCAACTGACAGATAAAAGCGGTAAAAAAAAATACTGACAGCTTTGGAAAAAAGCTGAAGGCCCTGGCAGTGTTAAATGGAACTATCTCATAAAAAATTTCAGTGTAGAATTTATTAAAGAGCAGCTTTAAAGGTCAAATGTACAGGTATTAACCACAACAAAATTTTGATGCAGGGTGGTGCAAACTGAATATTAAGCATAAAATTTCACTCTAATACGCTCTGGTGAAGAAGTAATTTGGCATGTTTGGTGTATTTTTCACAGCTCCGAAAGTTCAGCCTTTTTCCTGGACCCACTGCCTGAGAACACACACGTCAAACTGAGACTTGACGACAACAGCCTGAACAGAGCTTCTTACATTCAAGTGTATTTATTTATTTATTTATTTATGTAAGCCTTTTTTTTTGCCAGCTGGTGAAAATTAGAAAAAAAATAGTCGGCAAGTTATGATCAAGCAAGTTACGTTCATGAGTTCTCATCACACTTTTTTCATCTTAGATTACCTTAGTATCGGCGCTTCGTTTTGCAGCAAAAAAGAAACATGTGGTAGGAGGACTATACTCTGTCAGAAGGGTAAAATGTATCCAAGTCTAATGATTATATAATTCAAATTGCCTCTCAATTACAATTCTGTAAGGGCCTAATTCATTTGAAAATGCGGTGGCCATTTCCATGAAGAAACCCATGAAGACTAAAAATAGCTCGCTGATCATTGTTACATGTTTGGTAACAACAGTTGTCACACTAATAAACAAGAAACCTAATTAGTCATGGCTAATCTGGGTCGATGTGCAGTACTCCTCCATGTGGTAAAGGCCTACATAATTAAAATAAGAATAAAGTTGCGAGGCTACTTCGGTCCCATTTCTGATGGACAGTGGCAAGAGCCCACTTACATTGCTCAAACACCCGTCCCCTCAAAACATTTTTTTTTTTTTTAAAGATTATTTTTTGGGGAATTTTTCCTTTATTTGACAGTTGTACAGTGTAGAGAGACAGGAAAGTTGGGGGAGAGAATGGGGGAAGACATGCAGCAAATGACCTGAACTGGAGTCGAACCCAGGTCGCTCTGCGGGAGGACACAGCCTTTATGGTTCATGTGCTTAGACCGATGAGCCACCGGGCGCCCTCAAAACATTTTTTATTCTTCGCTTGGCAGAATTTAATAGTACAACCATGAAGTCACTTTCTAGCATCTTCTTTGGGACCAAATCACTTTTCAGAAATGGCCACCACATTTTCAAATGAATTACAGAGCTTTCATCAAAACTTCATCTAAACTATAAGATTAGGCTGTATCGCGCCCCTCTGCCTGAGTATAGCTATAGCTGCCTACTTAAAATTATGTTTCTATGCTGCAGGAAGAAAGCGCCATAAGCAACCGAGATTAACAGCTGACAGCAGAGTGTGAATACAATTCATTAACATTACTTGCCAAACCTGCCGATTATTTTTTTTTTAACGTTCACCAGCTAGGCGAGATAAAAAATTAATCTGTTCAGGGCATTCATATTTTTGTGAACAAGGTGTCACAATCTGAGTTATTTCTACTTTATATTCATGGGGTTTTGTGAGGTATCATGAGCTAGCTTATTGATGTGCCAAATTAGTGCAGTAAAAAGCGGCGAGCTGTGTATTGTTAGGCCGCATTGATTGTAACTAGCTCATTTTATCGGCTTCAGATTTTTTGAGAAATTACATTCATAATTTGTTTATCAAAATGGTGGGCTGGAGAAACGAGTCTGCCAACAGTTCTGCTGCGGGTAAGGCAGGCATTTGCGGTGTAATTACAGTATTCCGACCGTGGACTGTACAGTCAGCGGTTGAGAGGCCGTAGGCTACCGCTGTCTCGAGCCACTTCCCTTGGTACAAGGCCAGCAAGGACAGCAAAATTCTTCTCTCTCGCTACACTTGTCCAGTGTAGGCATGGGCAATACAAATGAATAAAATGACAACATTTCTTGAGTTGCTGAGAAAAACGTTTTTATTATTTTCTAATGATTTTTTGCTGGTAAGTACAGAAGACACAGACGAAGAGTTTGCCACAAGTCCAACGCCTTTACAGGAAAGGGTCTCAGAGCCACAGGGTCCCAAAAATGGCAGATTTCGGCATTTATCAACAAAACCCATTGTGAAAATTGGGGGGTGAAGCCTGAGGGCATTTTCGAAAATGCAGTCTACTCAGAAATAAACCTGGCCAAATTATCCATTTAGGGTACCCTAACAGAAATAATTGATGCTAAAGTCATCAACCCCTTTTCTGAAGTACAGCAGCACCCCCTAGGCCCTTTTTAATGGAAAATGCATTGAATTTCACCCAATTATGTTCAACAAACATTAGGGTTTTGCGTTGATATTAAAAAATGGTATGAATGGGTTTGCCTGTTTTTTTTTTTTTGGATCAATGGCCTGAAAAAATGTCAAAATTATCGGTGGGAGGGCAAACATTAACGCTACTCGCCCATTACTATATAAAATGCAGTGAAGTCGCTGATGCCGGCAGTTGTTTGCCCTCCCACTGCTACGAAATGAATCAAACGTTCCCCCTTCAATAACCCGTGGTGATAAAAAAAAAACCTTCGCACTGTTTTTTACAATGTCCATATACCTTCCTCCCATGATAGTTTCAATGAGCTACTGCGAATAATTCATAGTAAAACACAGTGACGTGCAGTCGGAGGTTAGTTTGGCGAGGCAGAAACCTCCCCTTTGCATTATTAGCAATCAGACGATTAACTAGTTTAGTAAGACTATTCGGCAGAATGACGGGCCAGTTCAAGTTTCATGGCGTTATTACTCAGTACATCGAACCTGAAATGCTCACTAGACAGCAGATTTATTTGCGTGCTTGCTTCCAGGAAGCGAAGCAATGTCATCAACAAATATTAAAACAGTTCGACTAATGCAGAGTTCAATGCTTAATCAATATACAATGTATTCTCCTTTAAATACGCGCCGTTACACCCAAACAAAAAGCGGGTGCTTATTTTCAGTCTTCTTTCATAATCCGATTAACAAAATGTTTAAACGATATACAGAATTACCGAGAGCCGAGAATTTTTCCTAATTTATTATTCAGATTTCCATCCTCGCAGTCTCGAATTGAAGGGTATAAGTGAATGAATCTTGTGACCGGTGTTCGCGAGGTGGCATATTTTGATAGGTAGCAAAATTTGTCAGAACACTGGTAGGTTTTGAACGCCTGGCGCTGGTTTATTCCTTGGTATATTTTGCTGAAACTTCACAAATAGGGTCACAGGATATTCTGTCAACTAACTATGTAGGTAATAGTAAAAAATACACTCACCTTTCTTGCTATTGTTGAGAAGAAGTCACGGCGAACTCGCGACGAACTTCAACAACTTCTGTCAAACTTATTTCACATCCCCTGGAGGTCTAGTTTGGACGAATAGACTCGTAATTTCTCAAATTAGATGGCTGTAAGTCAATAAGGCCCGTAGCTGGGATATCACATCAGCGCGGGCTGTTTGAAATCTAACTCCAAAATGGATATTTTTGCCACGCCGT
Organism: Gymnothorax javanicus; assembly: GCA_029692085.1. Lineage (NCBI taxonomy): Eukaryota > Metazoa > Chordata > Actinopteri > Anguilliformes > Muraenidae > Gymnothorax > Gymnothorax javanicus. The sequence goes on from CM056203.1 coordinate 158,839, forward strand.
GCACTTGAAAGTTTGTAAACACGGTGCAAATTGAGGTCACGCATTCATCCAACGGGCGAATAATAGCTCTGTTCAAATCGCGTTATTGGCCGTAATACGCAGAGTTCATGAATGAAATGCGGGTATCCTATTGAAAAGGTTGCTTTTAATCAAACCATGGTGTTCTTTTTGTATGAAAATGGTATTTACCTCATTTTTTATAAGTTTTCTGAGGCTTGTTTACCACCCCAGTTCAGCTGTTCGCATTCCATTAGAGTTTATGCAGAGCGTTGCCGGTCGGGCCAGTCCCTAGAGGAGCAGAACAGTTTCTGCAATGGAAAACCACTGCCCCGAGCCAGTCACAAGACACTCGTTCAGTGGGCCGAGCAAGTCCAGGGCTTGACATTAACTTTCTGAGGCACTTGTACACTTGTCCAGGCTCAAAAGTCACTTGTCCGGGTATAATTGACAAAAATTTACTTTTTATCCCTCAGAATCGCAGATTTGGGGGCATATTGTTTTTGGCTTGTCTGTCTGTCTGTTTGTTTGTTATTATTATCCCCCCAGCATATAATATAGGGGGATATAGTCATGGGTACGGTTGTCCGTCCGTCCGTCCACCCGCCTGTCTGTGAACATTTCGTTTCCGGAGCATAATTTGAAAACCGTTCAATATTTTTTAACAAAACTTGGTGTGCACATTAACCATGACCTAAAGTGGTGCCTTTTGCTAATCCTAAGTTGATGAATTTTGTATTTTTTCTAGTTTCCATGGAAACATTTTGAACTTAGAATTTTAGGGGGTATAGTCTGTTTCCGGAGCAGGTGACATTTTCATTCTTTCAATATGTGGGGCCGGGGGGGATGTGCCATCTCCTGATGACTCCTGTTTGCTGCCCCATGGGACAGCAGAGTGTCGTGTCTAAAAGGCACTTGTCCCTTTGACCAAGGAAAATGAGCTGGATTATTATAGGAATGATATAGGTGACTATTGAGGTGTTTTTAAAATTTTGTTACATAAACATTTTCCAACATTTAAAACTGTGCTTAATGAAGTGTTTCAGTCAATATAACTCCAATCTAACAAGAATCTCAGCAGTTATTAAAACGTGGCAAACATTATCTGGGAAACATGTTTATTCACTTTACATGGAGCTAAGATTGGCACTGAATTATATTAAATTTTAACTTTTCGAGCTGATGTAGTCGTTGAAAAAAAAATTTTCAAAAAATGACAGAGGACTATATTTGAATAGTAGGGGCAGTGTACTTTTATTGGGTAAGAAAAAGGGTTTTTCTTTTCCTTTAATATTACTGTGTATTTTATAATACATACAACATACAATATTAATATGTATTTTGCCTTCTGTCATAGTACAAGGTGGCTTGTTCACAGCTTCTGTTTAAACATTGTTTTTCACTCTCATATTGTGTTTTTGGAAATATTGTAAGATATTGCTCAAAGCCCAATGAAACTTGAGCAAACCAGTAAACAGGTTGGAACACCCAGATTTTCCTGAGATATTAAATTTAGATGTGGTCAGATTAGTCAAACTAACATTTTATCGCTTCCATATATTCTCAAGAATTGGGTGAGACAGGCATGTGACAACACTTTTTTATCGATTTTACGATAAAAAGCATCCACAGTGACTGTCAGTAAAACAGTTTGCCTGCTGTCCCAACACAAGAGATCAACTGACAGATAAAAGCGGTGAAAAAAAATACTGACAGCTTTGGAAAAAAGCTGAAGGCCCTGGCAGTGTTAAATGGAACTATCTCATAAAAATTTCAGTGTAGAATTTATTAAAGAGCAGCTTTAAAGGTCAAATGTACAGGTATTAACCACAACAAAATTTTGATGCAGGGTGGTGCAAACTGAATATTAAGCATAAAATTTCACTCTAATACGCTCTGGTGAAGAAGTAATTTGGCATGTTTGGTGTATTTTTCACAGCTCCGAAAGTTCAGCCTTTTTCCTGGACCCACTGCCTGAGAACACACACGTCAAACTGAGACTTGACGACAACAGCCTGAACAGAGCTTCTTACATTCGAGTGTATTTATTTATTTATTTATTTATGTAAGCCTTTTTTTGCCAGCTGGTGAAAATTAGAAAAAAAATAGTCGGCAAGTTATGATCAAGCAAGTTACGTTCATGAGTTCTCATCACACTTTTTTCATCTTAGATTACCTTAGTATCGGCGCTTCGTTTTGCAGCAAAGAAACATGTGGTAGGAGGACTATACTCTGTCAGAAGGGTAAAATGTATCCAAGTCTAATGATTATATAATTCAAATTGCCTCTCAATTACAATTCTGTAAGGGCCTAATTCATTTGAAAATGCGGTGGCCATTTCCATGAAGAAACCCATGAAGACTAAAAATAGCTCGCTGATCATTGTTACATGTTTGGTAACAACAGTTGTCACACTAATAAACAAGAAACCTAATTAGTCACGGCTAATCTGGGTCGATGTGCAGTACTCCTCCATGTGGTAAAGGCCTACATAATTAAAATAAGAATAAAGTTGCGAGGCTACTTCGGTCCCATTTCTGATGGACAGTGGCAAGAGCCCACTTACATTGCTCAAACACCCGTCCCCTCAAAACTTTTTTTTTTTTTTTTTTAAAGATTATTTTTTGGGGAATTTTTCCTTTATTTGACAGTTGTACAGTGTAGAGAGACAGGAAAGTTGGGGAGAGAATGGGGGAAGACATGCAGCAAATGACCTGAACTGGAGTCGAACCCAGGTCGCTCTTGGGAGGGACACAGCCTTTATGGTTGGCGTGCTTAGACCGATGAGCCACCGGGCGCCCCTCAAAACATTTTTTATTCTTCGCTTGGCAGAATTTAATAGTACAACCATGAAGTCACTTTCTAGCATCTTCTTTGGGACCAAATCACTTTTCAGAAATGGCCACCACATTTTCAAATGAATTACGAGAGCTTTCATCAAAACTTCATCTAAACTATAAGATTAGGCTGTATCGCGCCCTCTGCCTGAGTATAGCTATAGCTGCCTACTTAAAATTATGTTTCTATGCTGCAGGAAGAAAGCGCCATAAGCAACCGAGATTAACAGCTGACAGCAGAGTGTGAATACAATTCATTAACATTACTTGCCAAACCTGCCGATTATTTTTTTTAACGTTCACCAGCTAGGCGAGATAAAATTAATCTGTTCAGGGCATTCATATTTTTGTGAACAAGGTGTCACAATCTGAGTTATTTCTACTTTATATTCATGGGGTTTTGTGAGGTATCATGAGCTAGCTTATTGATGTGCCAAATTAGTGCAGTAAAAAGCGGCGAGCTGTGTATTGTTAGGCCGCATTGATTGTAACTAGCTCATTTTATCGGCTTCAGATTTTTTGAGAAATTACATTCATAATTTGTTTATCAAAATGGTGGGCTGGAGAAACGAGTCTGCCAACAGTTCTGCTGCGGTAAGGCAGGCATTCTTGTGTAATTACAGTATTCCGACCGTGGACTGTACAGTCAGCGGTTGAGAGGCCGTAGGCTACCGCTGTCTCGAGCCACTTCCCTTGGTACAAGGCCAGCAAGGACAGCAAAATTCTTCTCTCTCGCTACACTTGTCCAGTGTAGGCATGGGCAATACAAATGAATAAAATGACAACATTTCTTGAGTTGCTGAGAAAAACGTTTTTATTATTTTCTAATGATTTTTTGCTGGTAAGTACAGAAGACACAGACGAAGAGTTTGCCACAAGTCCAACGCCTTTACAGGAAAGGGTCTCAGAGCCACAGGGTCCCAAAAATGGCAGATTTCGGCATTTATCAACAAAACCCATTGTGAAAATTGGGGGTGAAGCCTGAGGGCATTTTCGAAAATGCAGTCTACTCAGAAATAAACCTGGCCAAATTATCCATTAGGGTACCCTAACAGAAATAATTGATGCTAAAGTCATCAACCCCTTTTCTGAAGTACAGCAGCACCCCCTAGGCCCTTTTTAATGGAAAATGCATTGAATTTCACCCAATTATGTTCAACAAACATTAGGTTTTGCGTTGATATTAAAAAATGGTATGAATGGGTTGCCTGTGAAGTTTTTTTTTTTTTTTTGGATCAATGGCCTGAAAAAAATGTCAAAATTATCGGTGGGAGGGCAAACATTAACGCTACTCGCCCATTACTATATAAAATGCAGTGAAGTCGCTGATGCCGGCAGTTGTTTGCCCTCCCACTGCTACAATAAAATGAATCAAACGTTCCCCCTTCAATAACCCGTGGTGATAAAAAAAAAACCTTCGCACTGTTTTTTACAATGTCCATATACCTTCCTCCCATGATAGTTTCAATGAGCTACTGCGAATAATTCATAGTAAAACACAGTGACGTGCAGTCGGAGGTTAGTTTGGCGAGGCAGAAACCTCCCCTTTGCATTATTAGCAATCAGACGATTAACTAGTTTAGTAAGACTATTCGGCAGAATGACGGGCCAGTTCAAGTTTCCGCGGCGTTATTACTCAGTACATCGAACCTGAAATGCTCACTAGACAGCAGATTTGCGCGTACTTGCTTCCAGGAAGCCGAAGCAATGTCATCAACAAATATTAAAACAGTTCGACTAATGCAGAGTTCAATGCTTAATCAATATACAATGTATTCTCCTTTAAATACGCGCTGTTACACCCAAACAAAAAGCGGGTGCTTATTTTCAGTCTTCTTTCATAATCCGATTAACAAAATGTTTAAACGATATACAGAATTACCGAGAGCCGAGAATTTTTCCTAATTTATTATTCAGATTTCCATCCTCGCAGTCTCGAATTGAAGGGTATAAGTGAATGAATCTTGTGACGGTGTTCGCGAGGTGGCATATTTTGATAGGTAGCAAAATTTGTCAGAACACTGGTAGGTTTTGAACGCCTGGCGCTGGTTTATTCCTTGGTATATTTTGCTGAAACTTCACAAATAGGGTCACAGGATATTCTGTCAACTAACTATGTCGGTAATAGTAAAAAATACACTCACCTTTCTTGCTATTGTTGAGAAGAAGTCACGGCGAACTCGCGGCATTTAACTTCAACAACTTCTGTCAAACTTATTTCACATCCCCTGGAGGTCTAGTTTGGACGAATAGACTCGTAATTTCTCAAATTAGATGGCTGTAAGTCAATAAGGCCCGTAGCTGGGATATCACATCAGCGCGGGCTGTTTGAAATCTAACTCCAAAATGGATATTTTTGCCACGCCGTGCACTTGAAAGTTTGTAAACACGGTGCAAATTGAGGTCACGCATTCATCCAACGGGCGAATAATAGCTCTGTTCAAATCGCGTTATTGGCCGTAATACGCAGAGTTCATGAATGAAATGCGGGTATCCTATTGAAAAGGTTGCTTTTAATCAAACCATGGTGTTCTTTTTGTATGAAAATGGTATTTACCTCATTTTTTTATAAGTTTTCTGAGGCTTGTTTACCACCCCAGTTCAGCTGTTACGCATTCCATTAGAGTTTATGCAGAGCGTTGCCCGGTCCGGGCCAGTCCCCTAGAGGAGCAGAACAGTTTCTGCAATGGAAAACCACTGCCCCGAGCCAGTCACAAGACACTCGTTCAGTGGGCCGAGCAAGTCCAGGGCTTGACATTAACTTTCTGAGGCACTTGTACACTTGTCCAGGCTCAAAAGTCACTTGTCCGGGTATAATTGACAAAAATTTACTTTTTATCCCTCAGAATCGCAGATTTGGGGGCATATTGTTTTTGGCTTGTCTGTCTGTCTGTTTGTTTGTTATTATTATCCCCCCAGCATATAATATAGGGGGATATAGTCATGGGTACGGTTGTCCGTCCGTCCGTCCACCCGCCTGTCTGTGAACATTTCGTTTCCGGAGCATAATTTGAAAACCGTTCAATATTTTTTAACAAAACTTGGTGTGCACATTAACCATGACCTAAAGTGGTGCCTTTTGCTAATCCTAAGTTGATGAATTTTGTATTTTTTCTAGTTTCCATGGAAACATTTTGAACTTAGAATTTTAGGGGGTATAGTCTGTTTCCGGAGCAGGTGACATTTTCATTCTTTCAATATGTGGGGCCGGGGGGGATGTGCCATCTCCTGATGACTTCCTGTTTGCTGCCCCATGGGACAGCAGAGTGTCGTGGTCTAAAGGCACTTGTCCCTTTGACCAAGGAAAATGAGCTGGATTATTATAGGAATGATATAGGTGACTATTGAGGTGTTTTAAAATTTTGTTACATAAACATTTTCCAACATTTAAAACTGTGCTTAATGAAGTGTTTCAGTCAATATAACTCCAATCTAACAAGAATCTCAGCAGTTATTAAAACGTGGCAAACATTATCTGGGAAACATGTTTATTCACTTTACATGGAGCTAAGATTGGCACTGAATTATATTAAATTTTAACTTTTCGAGCTGATGTAGTCGTTGAAAAAAAAAAAATTTTCAAAAATGACAGAGGACTATATTTGAATAGTAGGGGCAGTGTACTTTTATTGGGTAAGAAAAAGGGTTTTCTTTTCCTTTAATATTACTGTGTATTTTATAATACATACAACATACAATATTAATATGTATTTTGCCTTCTGTCATAGTACAAGGTGGCTTGTTCACAGCTTCTGTTTAAACATTGTTTTTCACTCTCATATTGTGTTTCTTTGGAAATATTGTAAGATATTGCTCAAAGCCCAATGAAACTTGAGCAAACCAGTAAACAGGTTGGAACACCCAGATTTTCCTGAGATATTAAATTTAGATGTGGTCAGATTAGTCAAACTAACATTTTATCGCTTCCATATATTCTCAAGAATTGGGTGAGACAGGCATGTGACAACACTTTTTATCGATTTTACGATAAAAACATCCACAGTGACTGTCAGTAAAACAGTTCGCCTGCTGTCCCAACACAAGAGATCAACTGACAGATAAAAGCGGTGAAAAAAAATACTGACAGCTTTGGAAAAAAGCTGAAGGCCCTGGCAGTGTTAAATGGAACTATCTCATAAAAATTTCAGTGTAGAATTTATTAAAGAGCAGCTTTAAAGGTCAAATGTACAGGTATTAACCACAACAAAATTTTGATGCAGGGTGGTGCAAACTGAATATTAAGCATAAAAATTTCACTCTAATACGCTCTGGTGAAGAAGTAATTTGGCATGTTTGGTGTATTTTTCACAGCTCCGAAAGTTCAGCCTTTTTTCCTGGACCCACTGCCTGAGAACACACACGTCAAACTGAGACTTGACGACAACAGCCTGAACAGAGCTTCTTACATTCAAGTGTATTTATTTATTTATTTATTTATGTAAGCCTTTTTTTGCCAGCTGGTGAAAATTAGAAAAAAAATAGTCGGCAAGTTATGATCAAGCAAGTTACGTTCATGAGTTCTCATCACACTTTTTTTCATCTTAGATTACCTTAGTATCGGCGCTTCGTTTTGCAGCAAAGAAACATGTGGTAGGAGGACTATACTCTGTCAGAAGGGTAAAATGTATCCAAGTCTAATGATTATATAATTCAAATTGCCTCTCAATTACAATTCTGTAAGGGCCTAATTCATTTGAAAATGCGGTGGCCATTTCCATGAAGAAACCCATGAAGACTAAAAATAGCTCGCTGATCATTGTTACATGTTTGGTAACAACAGTTGTCACACTAATAAACAAGAAACCTAATTAGTCACGGCTAATCTGGGTCGATGTGCAGTACTCCTCCATGTGGTAAAGGCCTACATAATTAAAATAAGAATAAAGTTGCGAGGCTACTTCGGTCCCATTTCTGATGGACAGTGGCAAGAGCCCACTTACATTGCTCAAACACCCGTCCCCTCAAAACATTTTTTTTTTTTTAAAGATTATTTTTTGGGGAATTTTTCCTTTATTTGACAGTTGTACAGTGTAGAGAGACAGGAAAGTTGGGGAGAGAATGGGGGAAGACATGCAGCCAATGACCTGAGCTGGAGTCGAACCCAGGTCGCTGCGGGAAGGACACAGCCTTTATGGTTCATGCGCTTAGACCGATGAGCCACCGGGGCGCCCCTCAAAACATTTTTTATTCTTCGCTTGGCAGAATTTAATAGTACAACCATGAAGTCACTTTCTAGCATCTTCTTTGGGACCAAATCACTTTTCAGAAATGGCCACCACATTTTCAAATGAATTACGCAGAGCTTTCATCAAAACTTCATCTAAAATATAAGATTAGGCTGTATCGCGCCCCTCTGCCTGAGTATAGCTATAGCCGCCTACTTAAAATTATGTTTCTATGCTGCAGGAAGAAAGCGCCATAAGCAACTGAGATTAACAGCTGACAGCAAAGTGTGAATACAATTCATTAACACTACTTGCCAAACCTGCCGATTATTTTTTTTAACGTTCACCACTTAGGCGAGATAAAATTATTCAGTTCAGGGCATTCATATTTAAAATTAATCAGTTCAGGGCATTCATATTTTTGTGAACAAGGTGTCACAATCTGAGTTATTTCTACTTTATATTCATGGGGTTTGGTGTGGTATCATTAGCTAGCTTATTGATGTGCCAAATTAGTGCAGTAAAAAGCGGCGAGCTGTGTATTGTTAGGCCACATTGATTGTAACTAGCTCATTTTATCGGCTTCAGATTTTTTGAGAAATTACATTCATAATTTGTTTATCAAAATGGTGGGCTGGAGAAACGAGTCTGCCAACAGTTCTGCTGAGGGTAAGGCAGGCATTTGCGGTGTAATTACAGTATTCCGACCGTGGACTGTACAGTCAGCGGTTGAGAGGCCGTAGGCTACCGCTGTCTCGAGCCACTTCCCTCGGTACAAGGCCAGTAAGGACAGCAAAATTTTTCTCTCTCGCTACACTTGTCCAGTGGTCCGGGCCAGTCCCCTAGAGGAGCAGAACAGTTTCTGCAATGGAAAACCACTGCCCCGAGCCAGTCACAAGACACTTTGTTCAGTGGGCCGAGCAAGTCCAGGGCTTGACATTAACTTTTTGAGGCACTTGTACACTTGTCCAGGCTCAAAAGTCACTTGTCCGGGTATAATTGAAAAAATTTACTTTTTATCCCTCAGAATCGCAGATTTGGGGGCATATTGTTTTTGGCTTGTCCGTCTGTCTGTTTGTTTGTTATTATTATCCCCCCAGCATATAATACAGGGGGATATAGTCATGGGTACGGTTGTCCGTCCGTCCGTCCACCCGCCTGTCTGTGAACATTTCGTTTCCGAAGCATAATTTGAAAACCGTTCAATATTTTTTAACAAAACTTGGTGTGCACATTAACCATGACCTAAAGTGGTGCCTTTTGCTAATCCTAAGTTGATGAATTTTGTATTTTTTCTAGTTTCCATGGAAACATTTTGAACTTAGAATTTTAGGGGGTATAGTCTGTTTCCGGAGCAGGTGACATTTTCATTCTTTCAATATGTGGGGCCGGGGGGGATGTGCCATCTCCTGATGACTCCTGTTTGCTGCCCCATGGGACAGCAGAGTGTCGTGTCTAAAGGCACTTGTCCCTTTGACCAAGGAAAATGAGCTAAAATATTATAGGAATGATATAGGTGACTATTGAGGTGTTTTTTTTTTTATTTTTTATTGTGCACAAAAAGTAATTACAAATAAGGAGCAAACAAACAAACATAAGCAACCAGTTACACAGGAAATGAACAGAAAACATACATAAACATACAATTACAAAGTAGGTGAACAGAATATATACCTGACTAAGTATAAATACTGGAGTACAAAAGAGATGCAAGATTAGGGTATCAAAAAACCTGGGGAATGAAGGAAAGAAAGGAAACGAGAGGTCTATGTGTGTATGAGTGTGTATGTGTGTGTGTAGGTGTGTGAGAAAGTGTGTGCATACATATTGAGACCAATATGAAGGTAGTAGGCCTATGTGGTGAGATATTTAACAGATATCTTTAATTTGAGTAATTTGTATACATCATAAACCCATGCAGTAACATATCGGAGGTGTGGGAGGAGGACAGAGTGAATGATGCTGATAGTGGAGTGAAAATCATAACATTCTTTTCCTTTTTCCCTTTCTCCCTCCCCTCTTAAGGCAATACTTTGATGCTGAATAAATAAATAAAGTAAAAAGTAAAAAAAAAAAAAAAAAACCATTGATTTATAGATGAATGTGTGTGTGTGTGTGTGTGTGTGTGTGTGTGAGAATGCGTGTGTGAGTGTGTATCAGAGGGAACAGGAGTTGGGGGGGGGGCAGGGGGAGGGGGATGATGCAGTGAGACTCAGTGGTTCTCCATCACCACAGAGCAGCAAAGATCTCATCTTCCTGGGGTGTATCTTGATTTCCCTTTTCAGGGCCCTGGTTACGCTCACAACCACAGCCATTTCGCCAGACTGTAGTGGGCACTGCCTCCACCCTCAGGTGGGGCCTTATCCCTTCAAGTCGGCTAGGAAGATGATACGATGTGTGTGAGATGGAAGGATCAGTATCCAACTATTAACACCACCTCCAGGGAATTGGCTGATACCAACCAGAGCTGCTGCATAACACTGCTTTGGAGGACCAGGGGTTGGGGTTAGGTGGGGATGGGGGGTTGGGGTTAGGTGGGGATGGGGGGTTGGGGGAGGGGGAGGGTTGAAGGGAGGGTAATGCATTTTTATGTGTGCGAATGTGTGTGGTGTGTGTGCATGTATGTTTTGTAGTAGTAGCATGTATGTTTTTGTTTGTAGTATTGTGGTGTTTTAAAATTTTGTTACATAAACATTTTCCAACATTTAAAACTGTGCTTAATGAAGTGTTTCAGTCAATATAACTCCAATCTAACAAATAAGCAGTTATTAAAATGTGGCAAACATTATCTGGGAAACATGTTTATTCACTTTACATGGAGCTAAGATTGGCACTGAATTATATTCAATGTTTGCCAAATGAGTTAGTGTATGTTTATGAGTTGTAAAACATATATTTTTGTGGTATATTGATATGGAAACCTTCGATACTGAATTTAGCGTTTTGATAAGTATAACACCTGTGGGTTGCTGTACTGCCAATGTAACTGGCGCATGTTATGTATTGCGCATGCTCTCATCGATTTTCATGGCAGTAAAGACGCATTTGTATCGTTGCTCCATGTTCCATTCATAACTTTACTGAATACACTACAGTAAAGTTTTTGGCGACGAGGATAAAAAACTCAAAATCGAAGGGGGAAGAGACAAACGGTGTCGGTACAGTGATTACAATGGCCCAATATGGAAAAATGGATGAATTTAAATCTGACAGTGAGTCATGCTCTGCGTACATTGAGCGCATGGAACTGTTTTTCGAAGCAAATGATATAAAAGCAGAAAAGCACGTTGCTACTTTGCTAAGTGTAATGGCGCAGCCACATATGGACTATTGAGAAATTTACTGCGACCATCCAAACCGAAGGACAAAACGTTCAAGCAAATTGAGGGCATTTTGAAAGAACACAGAACCTCCGTCCATCCGACCCCACCGAACAGCACACAACAGAACCCCCGTCCAGCCGACCCCACTGAACATCACACAACAGAACCCCCATCCATCTGACCCCACCAACAGCACACAACAGAACCCCCGTCCATCTGACCCCACCCAACAGCACACAACAGAATCTCCGTCCATCCGACCCCACCGAACATCACACAACAGAACCCCTGTCCATCTGACCCCACCCAACAGCACACAACAGAACCTCCGTCCATCTGACCCCACTGAACATCACACAACAGAACCCCCATCCATCTGACCCCACCCAACAGCACACAACAGAACCTCCGTCCATCCGACCCCACCGAACAGCACACAACAGAACCCCCGTCCATCCGACCCCACCGAACAGCACACAACAGAACCCCCGTCCATCCGACCCCACCGAACAGCACACAACAGAACCCCCGTCCATCCGACCCCACTGAACATCACACAACAGAACCCCCGTCCATCCGACCCCACTGAACATCACACAACAGAACCCCCGTCCATCCGACCCCACCGAACAGCACACAACAGAACCCCCGCCCATCCGACCCCACCGAACAGCACAAAACAGAACCCCCGTCTATCCGACCCCACCGAACAGCACACAACAGAACCCCCCCATCCATCTGACCCCACCCAACAGCACACAACAGAACCTCCGTCCATCCGACCCCACCCAACAGCACACAACAGAACCCCCGTCCATCCGACCCCACTGAACATCACACAACAGAACCCCCATCCATCTGACCCCACCCAACAGCACACAACAGAACCTCCGTCCATCCGACCCCACCGAACAGCACACAACAGAACCCCCGTCCAGCCGACCCCACTGAACAGCACACAACAGAACCCCCGTCCATCCAGACCCCACCGAACAGCACACAACAGAACCCCGTCCATCCGACCCCACCGAACAGCACACAACAGAACCCCGTCCATCTGACCCCACCGAACAGCACACAACAGAACCCCCGTCCATCTGACCCCACCGAACAGCACACAACAGAACCCCCGTCCATCTGACCCCACCCAACAGCACACAACAGAACCCCCGTCCATCTGACCCCACCCAACAGCACACAACAGAACCCCCGTCCATCCGACCCCACCCAACAGCACACAACAGAACCCCCCATCCACCCCACCCAACAGCACACAACAGAACCCCCGTCCATCCGACCCCACCGAACAGCACACAACAGAACCCCCGTCCATCCGACCCCACCGGACAGCACACAACAGAACCCCCGTCCATCTGACCCCACCGAACAGCACACAACAGAATCCTCGTCCATCTGACCCCACCCACCAGCACACAACAGAACCCCGTCCATCTGACCCCACCGAACAGCACACAACAGAACCCCCGTCCATCCGACCCCACCCAACAGCACACAACAGAACCCCCGTCCATCCGACCCCACCCAACAGCTGGCCCAACAGAACCCCCAGTCCATCCGACCCCACCCACCAGCACACAACAGAACAGATCTGACCCCCCCGTCCATCAGAACCCTGGCCCTGAACAGCACACAACAGAACCCCCGTCCATCTGACCCCACTGAACAGCACACAACAGAACCCCCACCGAACAGTCCATCTGAACCCCCCCTGACCCCACTGAACAGCACACAACAGAACCCCCGTCCATCCGACCCCACTGAACAGCACACAACAGAACCCCCCGTCCATCTGACCCCCACCCAACAGCACACAACAGAACCCCCGTCCATCTGACCCCACCCAACAGCACACAACAGAACCCCCGTCCATCTGACCCCACTCATTGACTTCTTACAAACCTGATCCTTCCCTCTCCCAGATCATTGAGGGGGGAAATAATAAATAAATAAATAAATAAATAAATAAATAAATAAATTACAAAAGCCTACAACTGAACCCTCCTCTATCTGATCCCCTCTCATTAACCTCTTACAAACCTGATCCGGCAAAGCAATATACCTCTTTTGCCTGGGAACCAATATCAAATGACGTGAAGCTCATTCATTCATTCATTCATTCACTCATTTATTTACATGCATGCTTACATGCGTGCATTCATACACACATACATACATACACAAAATACATTCAAGCATACATACATACATACATACATTCAAGCATAAATACATACATACAAATAATTGCTCTTTAAGTCTATTACTCATACTACTACAATTTACTATTCATTACTTATAAATTATAAATAATTATTTGAGCTTGTGACGATGGCGGTGACGAGGGCAGCAATGATAATATTAATAACAAGAAATGATAAATGTACAGTAACTAAACTACAATGGTGAGTGTATAATTGCTGTTATCATTATTTGGTCGGGGGGTCGGCATGGGCTCTGTGGCCAGGCCCTGCCTTCCCCATCTCGGCCTTCCTCCAATCCCCACGCCTGGGCTAATGCCATCTTACACGCCTTTGCCTTTTTTTTCCTTTTCCTGTATGTTACACACCATCTTCAATACACACACACACACACACACACACACACACACTCAAAGAATAGGGCAAGTGGGGCTGGGACATAGGGGCTGGCCTTTGGTTGGTTTTGTGTCACATTCTTCACTTTTTTAATGCACTACACTAGTTGAGTCACCCCCCAAAACAAAAGGAGAGAAAAAAAAGAGGAAGGGAGGGGAAGGGGCGAGCAGGGCTGTGGGTGGTGTCCGGGACGGGGTGGGGGGCCGGCTGGGGGGGGGGGGTGGTGGGGGTCACGGGCCCTGTGCCTTCTTAATATTTAATACTTAATATTGCTATTTATTGTTATTATTGTAATTGTTCTTATTATCCTTATTTTACTACTATTATTGTTATGGTTGTAATAATGATAAATCAATTATTATTATTATTATTACTATTATTATAATCATTGATTGTCGTTGTTTCTGCGCCGTCGTCATTAGCATCACTAAAAAATAAGTGTCGCTATCTTAACAACTTCTACCACAATAACTATTTTTGATTATAATTATTATACCTATTAACTACTATATCAATAAATACAACCCCAATTCCGAAATAGTTGGGACAAAGTGTAAACTGTGAATAAAATCAAAACGCAATGACTTTCAAATCACACCAGCCAGTATTTTATTCACAATAGAACAGAGATAACATAGCAAATGTTGAAAATGAGAAATTTTTACAATTTTGTCCACAAAATGAGCTCATTTCAAATTTGATGGCTGCTACAGGACTCAAAAAAGTTGGGACAGGGGCCTGTTTACCATGGTGTAGCATCCCCTCTTCTTTTTAACACAGAGTGGAGGCGTCTGGGCATTGAGGAGACAAGTTTCTTGAGTTTAGCCATTGGAATTTGATCCCATTCTTGTTTAATACAGGCTTACACTGCTGAAGAGTTTTGGGTATCCTTTCACAGACTTTTTGTTTAATTATGCGCCGAATGTTCTCAATCGGTGAAAGATCAGGACTGCAGGCAGGCCAGTTCAGCACACGGACTCTTCTACTGTGAAGCCATGCTGTTGTAATAGCTGCAGTATATGATTTTGAATTGTCCTGCTGAAATACACAAGGCCTTCCCTGGAATAGTTGTTGACTGGAGGGGAGCATATGTTGCTCTAAAACCTTTATATACCTTTCAGCATTCATGGTGCTTTTTAAAACATGCAAGTGTCCCACACCATATGCACTACTGCATCCCCATACCATCAGAGATGCTGGCTTTTGAACTGAACGCTGATAACGGGAGCGGTGGTTTTTCTCCTCTTTAGCCCGGAGGACACGACGCCCATGATTTCCAACAAGAATGTCAAATTTGGACTCGTCTGACCGCAGGACACTTTGCCACTTTGCTACAGTCCATTTTAAATGAGTCTTGGCCCACAGAACACGGCGGCGCTTCTGGATCATGCTCAACAATGGCTTCCTTTTTGCATGATAGTGTTTTAGGTGGCATCTGTGGATGGCACGGCGGACTGTGTTTACAGACAGTGGTTTCTTTCAGTATTCCTGGGCCCATTTAGTAATGTCAATGACAGAATCATGCCAGTGAGTGATGCAGTGGCGTCTGAGGGCCCAAAGATCACGGGCATCCAGTAAAGGTCTTCGGCCTTGTCCATTACGCACAGAGATTTTTCCAGTTTCTCTGAATCTTTTGATGATGTTATGCACTGTCGATGATGAGACCTTCAAAGCCTTTGCAATTTGACGTTGAGGAACATTTTTTTTAAAGTATTCCACAATTTTTTCACACCAGCCTTCACAGGTTGGAGAGCCTCTGGCCATCTTTACTTCTGAGAGACTCAGCCTCTCTATGGGCGTTTTCACACATATTTGGGTCGACCCAATATACAATGTATCAATTTTCAACTGGAGCGGCTCGGTTTCACATATGCTTTTTATCGCCGTACCAAGTCCACCGTTCTACAGAATGGAGCGTCATGTATCCATGGCAACCAGACGAAAATGATGTGTGTAGCACCATTCCATCCGGAAAAGAAGGTTGAAATTGAAGCCTCGAGATATAAACAGAACACACGTGAACGATGGAGACTCAACAGCAACGTCGTCTGATATGCCTAACGTTACTGTTTTTGGCAATCTATATAGTTTGTCTCGTTCAGTGTCGGGAAGTTATAACGTTCGAATTTGAAAACGAGGCACGGCTGCGTGTGGAGAACAATGTTTTCTTGCACTAGAGACGGCGAATGCGAATTGCCAGACAAACCAGAACAAGGCGCAGATTGATTCTGTTAAACCAGGCCCCCCTCACCATACGCAGATATCGGCAAACAGCCAGGTAAGTTGTAACGTTAGACATGAACGAACCATTGATGTTAAATGCAGTTACGTTTGCTTGGGCCGACCCCAGGTTCGCTGTGCATTCACATCACTGGTTTGGTGCCCCGCTCCGAGACCACCCCTTCCAGCCGCTCTCGGTACGGCTGTTTAGGTCGACCTCAGGTGCGGCTAGTTGTGTTCACACTACCCGCACCGCACCAATTAGGCCGGCCTAGACAGTTAGGTCGACCTAAGCACCCTATGTCTGAAAACACCCTAAGACATCCATTTTATAGCCAATCATGTTACACACCTGATGCCAGTTAACTTAATTACTTGCTAAATGTTCTTTCAGCTGATTCTCTTATATATTAATAGCTTTTTCAGCCTTTTTTTTTTGCCTGTGTCCCAACTTTTTTGAGACCTGTTGCAGCCAGAAAATTTGAAATAAGCTAATTTTGTGAATAAAAATGTAAAATGTCTCAGTTTCAACATTTGAAATGTTATCTATGCTCTATTGTCGATAACATATTGGCTCACGTGATCGGAAAGTCATTGCATTTTGATTTTATTCACAATTTACACTTCATCCCAACTATTTCGGAATTGGGGTTGTATATTGTGACTATTATGAAGATATATACTCGTGTACACGTACACATACACCCACACACACACACACACACACGCACTTAACATTTACACTTAGAGTTATCAATATCTGTCTGTCGGTCTATCTATATGCCTGTCTGTCTGTTTGTCCATTTATGTATATGTAAAAGCCCGCGCCTCACACAATAAACACCTACACATCTGCCATTGATACACGCCCTTACCCCCCACGTTCCCCATCTGTTATATACTTCATTCTTCAATGTTAAATATTTAATTTACATTCATTCCACATTTATTTATTGGTATTTAAGTTGAGTTATCTCTTTTGTTGTAATTTTTTATCGTCTTGATGTACTATATATCTATATACTTCTTCCTTTTTCTTGATAACCTAATTCTGCTGTTTAATTTGTATTTAAAATAAAAACAAAGTTGTCCTCCAAAGAGGGGGGTGGTGGCGGGCTATTAAAAAAAAGTGCAGCAAGTTCCTCACTAGTGTGGCAACGTGGGTTGACACTTGTGGCCTTTTTCTGAACCATCTTCCTGGCCCTCTTGGAGATGATGGGTGGCCTTGCTTCCCCTTTCTGGATTTATACCGATGAATCGTCTTAAAAAGAAGAGGAGTGTCCAAAAAATGGAAAAAAATGCAAATAGATAATTGTCACATTGGTCTGATGACAGGGACTTTATCTGTGATTATTCAGTCCTCGGACAAAAGAAATATCAATAACAAACTGCAATATTTTCAGGCAAACCAGAAATAGTTTCAGAAAAGTTAAACGATTTGAATGGAAGTGCTGGCCTAAATTTATTGAAAAACTTGAAGTTCAAATGCAGGAGACTCCATCATCAGACAAGTTGAAAATGACACAATATAGTATAACAAGCTCAGCAGTACTGTGATGATTAAGATAATTTAAAGGTCTCCTGGATGACCGGAGGAATAGGAGCTCTCACTCCAGGTAAGTTAATCAAGGCAACAATCACAATGCCTCAAAGTGTCAAAAAGAAACGCAAACACACGTGCGCGCACAACTATTTACTGTGAGACAGACGCATTGGCCCTCATTTATCAAACGTGCGTACACCAAAAAAAATGGGTGTATGCCAAATCTCCCGCAAGGATCGGCATTTATCAATCTGAACGTGACCGAACAGTCCGCAAAAATCTAGTGCAGCTGTCAAAATGAGTAATAAACCATATGCAGCGATGCGGACGTCACGCTGTTGTTGCTCTTATCAGTAAGATAAATAAATAGGCTGAATAGATAAATGGGCTAAATTAATAAATGAATGAATGAATGAATGAATAAATAAATAAATAAGACACCTGTGTTGAGAAATTAATTAAACTTATATTTTGAGACAACCTGCTTGTCAGGCCAGACAGCTGACAATTACAATCAATTTGATTAAGCGCAATGCGGCTTGGCAGATATGCAGTGTGGTATGTCACATGCTCATCCAGTCAGATATATACTGAACAACAACATAAACCCAAGTTAATTAAAGGCAGACTGGAAAATAAGTTTGTGCGTAATTATTTTAGAAAAGCAAATTTATTGCTAGCGCGTGCACATTTACACTCGTTTCATCAAACTTTTCTTTATTTTGCGGTCACTTTGACTGCATAACCATAAGAGTACATTTACTAACTAGCTAACTTGCGTTTCTTTTGTTGCTCAGCCTACGGACACTTTGACCATGATCACATTTTGACAATGGCAGATCTTTTATTGTTTGAGGAACAAACTTCTGTCCGAAGTGAGAGGAACTTTCGGCACAGAGAAGATCTCCGGGAAAGTGACGAGTGGCTGCTCGTTTTGTGTGGGCACAGCGCAACCTTAAAATCGGACCACTTTTTTTTTTTTTTTTTACCTACATGTAAAGCATTTGGATTGTCAATTATGTAGGCTATATAACATGAAATATCATGGATCTATAAATTGAATTTATTAAGACCGATGTTATTCGCACTTAAACGTGTGGCCAATGCTGAATTTTTTTCTTGGCCACACTTATAAGTGCGCCAGTTGATGACCATTCCAGTGCCGCTTATAGAAAGTACCGCTTAAAATAAGTTTGGCCAAGAAAAAATGTTTTAGCTTTGGACACACTTAAAATAAGTGGGCAATGGAGAAATGTGCATCTTGGCCACACTTATAAGTGCGCGAATTTCCATCAATTTTTGTGCTTGGACGCACTTAAATAAGTGCGAATAGTCACTTCGATTTATTAATGAATTAAATCAAATGTCTGCTGCACTCCGGTTTTCCACCCCAGTGGTGTTTACCGCAGCAGCAATAGTTTTCCAAACTGCAGCCTTCTGAGCTCCCTTTATGCCACTCTTAAGGCTTCCAAATAAATTTATTCCGTTTTTCTCCACCTTGAACATGATAATTTATATTTCCTCCTCAGTGAAGTTCTTTCTTCTTTGCAGTCTTTCGAGAGTCCATGTCGTAAAGTGGGCAGGACTATGCCTCCTGGAGCATGAATTTATAGGGGCATGTCATGTAAATTACGATGGTTTCTGCCGCAAGATTTATCAACGCCAGTTCTACACCGAAATCAGCCACGTACGCACTTTTAGTAAATCAGATGTGACACCTGGAGAACGCTGATATTTACACCAGAATCTACACCAGATCCTACGCAAGTTTGATAAATGAGGGCCAGTATCTCTAAGCTCAAGAATCTTTTTCGTCTTCGTTAAGGTTTTACGGCTGTTGGCATCCAAGATATTCACTCAAAAATGAGTAGTATACAGTTTGTTAAATAATAATAATAAAAAAACCCGATGTTATCGTACAGTAATCAGTAAGATGTTCATGGATCACTGGACTTGTAAAGGGATGATTTGGAGACCTATTTCCCCGGCTTGACAGAAAATACTGTTTTCTACTGCAAAATTACTGTTATCCACTGTCATAATTAACTAACAGCAATAACTGTCAATTTACATGCACAGGATGAATATTTATCAGTATGTTACTGTTATTATGAAATACAGTAAAGTACTGTTGTAAATTTACCGTAAATAAACAGCAATTTGTTACAGTGTAGATTTTAAAATACTTTATATTCATTCTCCAGTGTTCACATCTTTGTATAGTGTGAGGTGATGTGGTGTTTTGTGTTGAATTGGAGATTTTGTCATTGCACTTTCCACGATCGATCCCGTTAACGATTGAGCTGGCACTATTCTGTGTTGAAAACGAGTACCTGGCTCCAATACCGAGTTAAGTCGAGCCGGTAACATGGAGTGGAAAAGCACCATTAGTCACTTTTTAATGAGGCTGAAGAAATTCTTGTGGTGCTGTCAATAACTGGCGCACACAATGACACATCACATAATCAGCTTCAGTCAGCTCTTTGTCGTGAAGGTGAATGATTGGAAGGCTTTTTGAGTTTCGGGAAGTACTCTCGTGGTACTCTCCTCGAGTGCACATTGGTATATAAACTGCCACTTATTGGACCCGCTGTCTCTTTCTGTCTCTTCTTTGGGGTTTTTAAAGTCTGGCCCTGGGTTGTTGCTCACAAGTTCACAACCCAATTTTGGATATCAGTGCTACCAGGGGCGGAGCTAGGCTCTCACCCCAGAGGGGGCAAAGCATTATCAAGGGGCCCCTCAGATAGTCTTTGCAGTCAACTGTAAAATAACCGATAGGTCTGCATCATATTCTATTCTAACCAACACAAATCGTCACTTATTGAGCCAAGCAAACTTATGTTTAAGAAAAAATACAGTGAAGCCTCTTTGTCAGTAAAATTGTTCCGAGGGAAGGGGGAGAAAAAAAAAGTGGCCAGTGCTTTGGCAGCAAAAGCATATAGGGTATGGCTGCCAGACGTCTGTTAAACGAGAATAGTCATTTTCATTTATTCCTATCCTTTGGCGAGGACAAAAGCAGTCATTTTCATTTATTCCGAGCCTTCGGCGAGGTAAAAGTGAGAATTATTACGCAAGTTCCATTAAATTGATTTGTTGGCAAAGCTGGATATTCCCATTTTTTTTTTTTTTTTTTGCCACTAGCCGGTCGGGCTTGTGAAAGAAAAAAGTCACTAGCCCTCAGAAGATTTAGCAAGCCTGACCGAAAAAGACTGGAATATCACGTGAAATTTAATTGCACTGGTACAAACTTGATTAAAACACTTCATACAAATCAAAAAGAAATTTAAATAAATATAAAACACTAACAGTTTGAATGAAGCAGATTATTTCATGTCTTGAGTTCGTACACTGCCCGGCCAAAAAAGCCACCTCTTGGATTTAACTAAACAAAAAGGTAAGAGCCTTCCAATGGATAAATACGGCAGTGATTAATATGTTTCAGCTGGTAACAAGTAATTTAACCCTAACTGATGCAGTTAGTAGCCTCTCATTTTTAAGCAACAATTTCTGATCATATCCTGTGGCCATGGAAATGGTATTGTTGTACTGTTTCAGAAGGGTCAAATTATTGGCCTGCATGAGGTAAAGAAAACAACTGAGGAGATTACTGAAACTTCTGAAAATTGGGTAAGAACTGCGGTTAAGGGCTGTAAATTCAGATTTGGTTAAGATATGTAAATATCGAAGCTTACTACCCTGCCAAGACAACGAGTTTGCGTATACATGAGCAAACAAAGAGAAAGGTTACATCACTGCAAAGAGTGAGATAATGCTGTTGATCTTTAGGCATTGGCAGTCTGACAAAGCGGCCTTGCCTGAACCCATGGCTTGGCTTTTGGGGAGCCCCATTTTCCGGTGCGCACCACAACAAAGACACATGTCACATGCACATGCATAAACACAAGTGTGTGGCAGCGCGGTCAGTAACAGGGTTACTGCGAAAAACATTGTACGAATACCACTGGGTAAGAGTACCATACACAACCTCCAGCAAAATAAAAAAAAATCTCAACTTTTTCGGCTTACCTTAATGTTTAGATACCAAGTGAAGTATTCGGGTGTGGAAAAACGTCGGCCATACATCCAGTAAAGATAATTTACACTTTAATTGCCACAGCGGCTATACGTGCTACTAGCTTATAAAGGTGGCAGCCATGACACTGTTGACAATACTGGGACATGCGCAGCGCATGCATAGTTCGAGCGCGACGATAGTTCGTGATAGGCACGCCAAGATGCAGCGAGGAGAGCGCTCAATTTCCGCGGCGCTTGTGTGTTCAACATCCAGCCGTTTGTATCATTGTGGGGGTTTTGTTATTAACATCTGGACCTTTGTTTGAGTAGTAATTCGCGTACTTAAGCTTGGCTGGCGCCTAACAACATTAAGTTGGAAAACTTACATCGAAGTTGGATTTATGGATACTATTCTATTGATGTCATCTCAGTGTGCAAATAATGCTGTGTGGTGGTGCCCGGAACCATAAACAATACGGTTCCAGGTGAAAAGTTTAATTTTTCTTTCTTTAGACCTCATAGGAGACCTCTGCCGAAGCAGAAGTCTGGAGAGTGGCGGCAAGATGTTACATGCTCTTCGGTGGCGCGTACAGCAGCAGGATGTCTGCTAAAATTTGAGTAAAGTGGTCGACGCCGCTGTGTTTACGTCGCCACATATACTCGGCCAGATAAAAACCTAAGCCGTCGCTGCTGCTGGGTGTGCGTGGATGGCAAGGACCTCTTGATCTGCCACCACTGGCACTCAATATTTTGAGTGTGCACGCCAGGGGAGGCAGGATCAACGGTTGAGGGAGTGGTTCACCGTGAGATGCTGGAAGTTTTCTCGCTGAGGCAATCGTAAGCACGCCAGCAGTCGGTTACGATTTGCGAACCGGCGGCAACATACTCCTTAATAAGGGGTATTAACGTCGCTGAATTCGGTTCTCAACCTCGACGAAAAAAAACCTCCTTAGTCTCACGGCAAATACCCCCCAAGACCCACTTGCCATCGCCAGCAAACGACCTCGGTTGTATTTTCGGCGGCCAAATTTGGACTTGTCAATCTCTACTACAAGCCCTGGGCCCCCTATAGCGGTGGTACTACACTGCTGGACAACGTGAAGGCAAACTTCGCGACAATAAGTGAACCAGTCGACGACGGTTTCCTTGCTTGTGACTCCGTCATCGAGGCTGGATTCCTTTATCGCCGCTTTGTTTGACATCTGCGCCGCCCAGCAGTAGGTGAGCACCAGGACTTTCTCGAGCGACATCCTGCTACCAGCGAACCAGGTCCCACGACAAATACTGCGGTCGGAGGTCCGAGTGCTGCATCTCCGATTGTAGCAGCGCCATACAAAGCCCACTCGAGAGTCTGCCTTCGCAAACCACGAGAGAGCTCTACGACACCGCCGACAAAGCGGAGCGCTAGCAATCAGACCCCTTTCCTTGCAGAATTGTATCGTGGACTCTGGAGTCCGCAGCTGCCGAGACAGCCGCCACAAATTCCATACATCTTGCACCGTGCAATCACTCATTTTTCTTCTTGTTTGTCGCTGATTACTACACGACCCTTTATAGTCACTTAAACTAATTCTGTGCACGTATGACCAATTTTAGCACGCCTTTTATTTCCATTCGAAATAGAAAACGCCATGAAAGTGCATTTAAGGCTGCCCATTTACATGACGTTAACAACAATAAGTTATTAAGAAAGAAAAGAACCATATATATATGATTTCGCTGATTATGTTATCCATGTCTCACTCCATGAAAATTTATCTGCCTCCTAACTTGAGCTGCAAGACTTTGGCACGCTGTCACAAGACATTTTCTTTTTAATTTGTCACGACACTGATCTATTGTTCTGTCATACGAATGTGACCTAACTCATAGGGAATGCTATCCCTGAACCCTAACTAACCCATAGGGAATGCTATCCCTACCCCTATCCCTAACCCTAACCTTAACCTAACCCATAGGGAATGCTATCCCTACCCCTATCCCTAACCCTAACCTTAACCTAACCCATAGGGAATGCTATCCCCCCCTATCCCTAACCCTATAACCTAACCCTGCTATCCCTAATCCCTAACCCTAACCCTAACCCTAACCCTAACCCTATCCCTAACCCTAACCTTAACCTAACCCATAGGGAATGCTATCCCTACCCCTATCCCTAACCCTAACCTTAACCTAACCCATAAGTAATGCTATCCCTACCCCTATCCCTAACCCTAACCTGAACCTAACCCATAGGGAATGCTATCCCTACCCTATCCCCTAACCCTAACCTTAACCTAACCCATAAGTAATGCTATCCCTACCCCTATCCCTGACCCTAACCTTAACCTAACCCATAGGGAATGCTATCCCTACCCCTATCCCTAACCCTAACCTTAACCTAACCCATAGGGAATGCTATCCCTACCCCTATCCCTAACCCTAACCTTAACCTAACCCATAAGGAATGCTATCCCTACCCCTATCCCTAACCCTAACCTTAACCTAACCCATAGGGAATGCTATCCCTACCCCTATCCCTAACCCTAACCTGAACCTAACCCATAGGGAATGCTATCCCTACCCCTATCCCTAACCCTAACCTTAACCTAACCCATAAGTAATGCTATCCCTACCCATATCCCTGACCCTAACCTTAACCTAACCCATTGGGAATGCTATCCCTACCCCTATCCCTAACCCTAACCTTAACCTAACCCATAGGGAATGCTATCCCTACCCCTATCCCTAACCCTAACCTTAACCTAACCCATAATGCTATAATAACCCTATTAACCTAACCCCTATACCCCTATCCCTGACCCTAACCTTAACCTAACCCATAGGGAATGCTATCCCTACCCCTATCCCCTATCCCTAACCCTAATCCCTACCCCTATCCCTAACCCTAACTTAACCTAAATAAGTAATGCTATCCCTACCCCTATCCCTAACCCTAACCTAACTCCAGGAATGCTAACCCCTAACCCATAGGGAATGCTATCCCTACCCCTATCCCTAACCCTAACCTTAACCTAACCCATAGGGAATGCTATCCCTACCCCTATCCCTAACCCTAACCTTAACCTAACCCATAAGTAATGCTATCCCTACCCCTATTCCTGACCCTAACCTTAACCTAACTCACAGGGAATGCTATCCCTACCCCTATCCCTAACCCTAACCTTAACCCAACTCAGGCACAAACAATGGCTTGTTCTCCTCAAATTATTCTAGCAAGTGTCAACAGATCAGCCAACTCACCAGCATGAAAGGCATCAAAATGAATATTCACTCGACGTCTCCTCATTGACAACAATAAATAAAAAAAAAAAAGAATATATGATTTTTTTTTTTTTTTTTATATATATATATATATATATATATATATATATATATATACTTTCAGTTCTCTTTCACCCTTCAGCGATGAATGGAAACTAATGGCGCTGAGCTGGCAACAAACTCAGTTGGTGTAGTGGTTAAGGCCACAGTGAATGGTGTGATTAACATTGCTTTCTCCACAGGTTTCCTGATTTGAATCCCGCTTCAGACACTAATGTAATGTCTAACTTAACATGAAAACCTTTGTTCACAGTTCATCAATGGAGAAGAAAAGAAAAAACATAAAAAAGAGAACAGAAGTAGTGCAAGAGATAAGACTTAGAGTGAATGACACGAGGGATCAATACAGATGCGATAAGCGAAATTACCGCAAATATTTTTTTTTACTCGCGCCGCATCTACCCCTTCCTTTTAAAATCTTTCCCCCATCATTCTAAACCCCCTTCTCACTCATAAAAACACCCCAAAAATATTTGTGCCCCCTTTTAAAATCATTCTGGCCAAAAAAAACCCAAAAAAAGTGGAGGTTGTGTATGGTACTCATGCCTACCACTGTTAGCAGTTAATACCGCCAGTAACATCTCAGAGGCACAAGCGAACGTCAAATTTATGGGAAGAAAACGAAATTGGCAATTAGCTTGGAAAGAATTCCAGTACAACGATAATTGGGTCAGTTAAAACGTCCGAAAACTTGCATTTCTGTGCAATTACCTCACGAGTGCAATATCTGATATAAAGGCAACATAAATGACTTGAAAAAGCACGTGACAAGACGGATGAAAGCTGCAATATTTAACGATATTTAAATATATTTTAAACAAGGTGGGGCCTATTGACACGGACGCCGGCTCTATTATTCAAGCTTTTGCTGTTATTGACTCGGACTGACATCTAATTTAGGACGAGCGCCCCCAATTTGTCCGGCTCAATAACTGGACATTTGAGACAATTGAACCGGACGCTGGCTATATTACTCAGCCTCTACCTGTTATTGACCCGGCGGCGTCCGGGGCAATAGCCACTACGTTTAAACAATGCCTCCATGTCCCCTAAATTGCCCTACAAAACAGCGTCTGCATAAACCCCATAAAATGACCAATTTACTGCACACTAACTGCCTTATTTCTGCCATAGATCTTAAATATATAACAATCGACTCTGAACTAAAAGAAAAGTTACTTGTAGGCCTACTCACCTATTTGAACGGCATTCGTCAACTTCGCGCTCAGCAAAATCCTCGTCGTCTTGAAATTTATACAATAGCCGTGGATGTTATCATTATTTAGGTCACACGTTAGCTTAGCTTGATCTGTTAGCTGTTGGCGCATTGCTGCTTGAGGAAGGGTCGTCCGTGGTGCGGCAGCTGCTTGAAGCCAAATGAACTTAGTGTTAGTAGCTTTGCTACCCTCTCCTCCAGTTCTCTTTTCTTTTCTTTTCGGCTGTGGCTATTCTTACGGCAGCCCTAAGGACACTCCGTTAGGCTATTCGTACGTCCTTCCGTTTGCACATGCGCAGAGCACCGAATTCTGGACTCAGATTTTGATCAAGCCGCCTGCGATTTTTTTTTCTTCTACCCGTTATATCCATTAGGCCCAATTTGGCGCCTCTGATTGGTTGCTTGCTAGGCTTTCTGGCTAGCTAGCCAGCTACCTAGCGAATGTTAGTTCGCTTGCTTAGCTACCAAGTTCGCTAGCCTGGCTAGCCAACAGTTTGGTGCACGGATGTCAATAGAAAATACATAAATAAAAATTATCCATTTTTTCGCTAGCTCAATTAGCTAGAGTTGAACTGCGATCATTTATGTTATACCAAATATAACGGCTCGCTAACTAGCTCACTAACGTTAGTTTGCTTGCTTAGCTAGCTCGTTCGCTAGCCTGGCTAGCTGAGAGTTATATTTAGTATAATGTAAATACTCGCGGTTCAACTCTAGCTAAGTGAGATGGCGAAATAATGGATAATTTTTATTCATTTATTTTCAATTGAATTCCGTGCACCAAACTGTTGGCTAGCTAGGCTAGCGAACTAGCAAGCTAAGCAAGCGAATTAAGGCTTATATTTTATATTATCTGAGGTTATATTTTTGTCCTGAATTCGGTGCTCTGCGCATGTGCAAACGGAAGGACGTAAGAATAGCCAAACGGAGTATCTTTACGGCTGCCGTAAGAATAGCCACTGCCTTTCTTTTTTGACTACTGCTTTTATGTTTGAATGGAATGACTGCTCCTGAGTTTGCAAACTTGATGATGCTCAGATTTTGCGCTTGAACTATCAGACGTTACAGACACTAACGTGGTCACATGATCAAATCAAATACAGACTTAACATCGGGCAACAAATTACCCAGCAATCATCTTGACAGTTTGCATATCAGTATGAAAGAAAAATATCAAACAAAATAAGAAAATAGTTGATTTCCGTAATAGTCTTTAAAACGAGGGTATATTAAGCATGAAAACTTGATATAATATTTATGAATGATTGTTAAAAAAAACCCGTGATAAAGATTAGATGAACGACATTGAGGTTTATATAAAGAACAGCACGGCATTGTTTTATAATAGGGGTGTAACGATACTGAATCGATGTTTTATAAGGCATAGGACCGCAATGGGGTGAACATCGGAGCTTTCCCTCCTCCTTTATTAAACCCGACGCATGTCTTGAACGGAAGTGCCAAACATCAGAGGGCATGAGAAATGCTTCCGGAAAAAAAAAGCTTGACTGACATTAGTATTTTTCCGCGACTTGCTGCACGGAACCAAGTAAAGGACTACAGAATCGTCTCCTTTAAAGCAATTAGGCTACTCTAATCTTGTCCCTGTTTACTTTGCTCAATCAGCAATCAAACAGGGGATTCGCTTATTTACTTTGCTGAATGAGTAGAGCTGTTTATTAAGACAGCGTGTTTGATTGCCACATTCTGAAAGTTAAATGGGCATAGATTTGCAAGAACGCCAGATTTGGCCATTTTCGTGTGATTGTGATAATTTATAGCTCACATTCACGTTTCATCCACTTTAATGTTTTCCACCTTGTGTATTTTTTAGACGCTTGAAATCCAGGGCGATCTGAAAATAAATCTCTTTATTTTTATTATATCATTATAGATCTCCTAAAAATAGGCTACTACAATTAGAGATGAAATGCTGAGTTGGGATGTGGCGATGTTGAACGAGGATTTTTTTTTTTTTTTTTTTTTTTTGAATTGTGATGAGCCAACTTGCCGTAATGGGATGTGTAGGCAATCGCGTGTAATTTCTTTAAACATACACACCTGAAGCGGCTTAAAACTATTTAAAATGCTGTCGGGAAGAAGCCTGAGTTTAGATTTCGCTAATTGCAGGTGCTCCGCCCTTCCTTAAATCTGCTCCTGGGTACCTAAATAACAATCAAGAAATTTGGCCAGTAGCCTATAACGATTAAGATGTGATGGTGAAAAGCAGACAAACCTAACCGGGCTACGGTGTTAGATTGAAAGAATGCCAATTTGAATAATTGTAAAAAATCTTCCACTGAATTACATCTCTCATTGTTGCATTTTAGGACATTATTCAGGATTAATTTAAAACAGATTTGTTATAAGATCGCCCTGGAGTTTAAGCGTCTAAAAAATACGCAAGGTGGAAAACATTCTGAAAAGCGGATGAAACGTGAATGTGAGAGATAGGCCTAAATTATCACAGTCGCACAAAATGGCGTGGCAATGGCAATCGTGTGCAAATCTGTGCCATTTAAATTTCAAAATGCAGCAATCAAACATGTTGTCTTAACAGCTCTACTCATTCAACTTAAAGAGTAAACGAATCCACCATTTGATTGCTAATCAAGCAAAGTAAATGGGAACAGGTATACTTTTCTTAGAGTTGCCTAATTAGTTAATAGGAGACGATTTTGTTTTCATTTGCTTTGCTCCTCTCAGCACGTAGCCAAAAAATACTGATGTCAGTCAGGGTTTTTCCAGAAGCATTTCCCACGCCCTTTGATGTTTGACAGTCTCGTTCAGGACAGCACGGGGGTTAATAAAGGAAAAGCGAAAGCTCGGATGTTCGCCTCATGGTAGCAGGTGGTGTTACTATGCTTTAACACGTTGACTGCCAACTACGAGATAACATCTTAATGGCGGGTCCGGGCCAGCGCTAGACTTGAAAATTTAGGGGAAATTATCCTTCCTTTATTGACAACAATTAATCCTGGCTAATTCTAGATGGTTTTCCTATATTAACACGTTTTCCAATTCAATAATAATCAAGTGGCAATTGAAGACACGGTTCTTCCCCATAAATTCAACAGCAAATAATGGGCTACATTCAGTACAGAAAAATTATTCAATAATAATTAGGTCTATGCACTGGCACTCAGCAACGGTATTTTTTTTTTTTTTTTTCCAGCAGAGCGCATTTCAGAACTCTTTTTGCGAATGAAGGTAATTCTGGTGACAAGTATACGTGGTTTCCTCCGTTTACATTTTCCAGTCTGACAGCTGTACATTTTTTTACAGCAAGTTTGCGTGACCTAAAAAAACAGGTTGGGCATTTCGAAATTACCTTCATTCGCAAAATGAGTTCTGAAAAGCCTCGCTGGAAAAAAAAAAAAAAAATTGCGCTGTTGAGTGCCAGTGCATAGACCTAATTATAATTAAATTTTTTTCTACTGAATGTAGCCCATTATTTGCTGTTAGATCGCATGAGGGAGAGGAAGCCTGGGTCTTCAATTGCCACTTGATTGTTCTTGAATTGGAAAACGTGGTTTATAAAGGAAAACCATCTAGAATTAGCCAGGATTAATTGTTGTCAATAAAGGGATGGATAATTTCCTAATTTTCAAGTCTAGCGCTGGTTGGTGCATCACCCGCCATTACGAAGTTTATCTCGTAGTTGGCAGTCAACGTGTTAGAAAAACATCGATTCAGAATCGTTACACCCCTATTTTATAGATGAAAAAAGTACATGGTGCACCATCGGACAAGGTGGGTATGTTTTCTATTTGACGGTAGTGAGAATGTAGCTTAATGAGACAACAGGGGTCCCGCGGGGGGGCCCCCACTGGCCGTGGACCCTGGGGCGACTGTCCCCCTGGCCCCCGCAGCTGCTCCGCCTATGAGTGCTAACTTCAAGCTGAGCCTATGATGGTTAATACGCTCAATGTTGTTCCAACAAGTCAGTTATATTTTATATAGGCTGCCATTTTTGGCTTTCGATGACTTATCCATTGGCTTTCTGCTGAAAAAGGGCGGGAGTGATCCAGGATGGGGTGGTCTGAGAGTCCCTCCTGGGTTCTCGGGGTGAGTCAGCCATCTGTCACGCCCTGGCACCCACACATGTTAAAAAGGGCACCAGGGCAAGGAGTGGAGCTGAAGACCCAAGTGCAGGGATGTGGATTTTATCAAATAAAGAGTGTGAGTACAACAAAAATAACACAGAACTTGCAGGAGAACTGAAGGGGCGTACACGCAACAAAAAGGAGGAGCTCAGTATGGCTACTAAGCTTTACTAAAACCCTAGTCACACAAGAGGCGGAATGAGCCAGAGGTCGGAATGAAAATTCTTTGTATTTTCCTGGATATTCAAAGTGCGTTCTAAAAATTCTGACTGCATTCTGAGTGCATTCCAAATATTCAGGCCCGTTCTTGTGGCCGGCCTGAATGTTTTGCTCATGCTCAAAACTTTCCAGGTGCATTCGAAGTGGAGATATATCGAATGGCATTCGAAGTGTATTCTAACTGCGCTCTGACTGCATTATAAATATTCTTACGGCATTCCAACCGCATTCAAAACTTTCTGATTGCATTTGAGGGAGAATCGACACGGCAAGCCACGTCAAATCCTGCCAGAATGCGCCTCTAATGAGCCAGAATGCACCTCGAATGCATTTTCGATTGCTGCAGGAATCTATTTCGATGTTAAAACAATTCAGCTGGAATGTGTTTCGAATGCCGTTAGAAACTTTCGATTGCCACTGGAATCAGTGGCGGCTGGTGAACTGGCTTAAAAATAATGATTGGTCATGACCTGTTTTCAATCATTCATTTAAATTACGATCACAGAAACTCCGAAAACTCTCAACATCATCAGGTGTGGCCAGTTTTCATTAATAACGCATACCTGTTAACTCTCACGCATTCGGCGTCGGTGGCATATTAACGTTCCCCTGCTGTAGTCACCCCTATGGGCCGTGACCATGGTTGAACTTGGTTGACCTTGGTTCACCATGGTCAACCATGGTTAAAGCATGGTTAAAAATGGCCGACCATGGTTGAAGCATGGTTGCACCCGCTTGGGTAGTTTTTGCACCATGGTTAACCATGGTTGACCATGGTGAACCAAGGTCAACCAAGGTCAACCATGGTGTTCCATTTAACAAAAATGTCAAAACCATGGTTTGACCAGGGTTGACCACGGTTACTTGAACCAGGGTCAACCAAGGTCAACCACGGTCATAGTTCGCAGGGGCAGCAATGACTCAATCAATGCATATGGGACACTCGTGCTACATTCTAAGCACATTCTGAGTATTCGAGCTGCTTTCTGTTTGAATTCTTGGACGTTCCAACCATATTCGGCAGCCATTCCGGGAGCGTTCTGACTGCATTTGTTGTGGTTTTCATCCAGACATATTTTCAGATTATGAGGTCCCCCATCCCCAAGCAATTGGAGAGAGGCAGATTCTTCAGACGATTAGGCTTTATTGAGGCATATTGATAAATGTAAAGCCGAGTTCTTTATGCGCAAGAAGAACTGATTTCTTATTTTCCACACCCAGCTTTTATGCCTTTATCACCGGAAATATCTTCCAAATATGGTCTTTCCGCATTCCCGTTCTTGCGCTACAATTGGCCAGGCAAACCAAAACGCCACTACCTAATCCTTCAGGAATTCAAAGCAAAGATGAGCTGCACATCACCAAAAAGGAGTGGAAAGTTCCACTCAAGAGATGAAAAGTACAGACAAAGGAATAGGATACAAGTGGATACATAAATGATTCAATTTTTTTTTTCAGTAACAACTAATGATTTTACTGAACAAATATTGATCAAAGCTATAGAAATCAAATACATCACCCGATTATGCTTTTGAATCAACTAAACAGAAGCCTGCTTACTAATCAAAGCTACAGAAGCCCGCTGCTTATGTGTGTGAGCTGCTCATGCATGTGTGAATTGAATTGCTTGTATGTGTGTGTGTCTGTGTGTGAACTGCTTGTATGTGTGTTTTATGTGTATGTGTCTGTGTGTTTGCACTGCTCATCCCCTCCCTATACGTATGTGAACTACTTGTGTGTGTGTTATGTTGTGTGTGTATGTGTGTGTGTGTGTGTTACTGCTGCTTACATAATATGGTTATTGATTATCATTATTGATTATGGTTATTCAACATGGCAATTGTTCTACTGATGACTAATGAATATGAGAAATATTGAAATATAATCCTCAACACATTCAAGGTGAATTCGTACAGCATTCGAGGCACCTTCCAGCCAGACTTCGGGTGGTGTTCAGGCAGCAATTGAACCGCACTCGTATGGCATTCAAAGTGTATTCTAAATATTCTGACTGCATTCTGACAGCATTCTAAATATTCCTACTGCGTTCCAACTACATTTAAGCTACATTCGAGAGCTAATACACCCAGAATGAGCCAAAATCATTTGAGGCGGGTTCGAAGTGCATTCTAAGTATTCGAACGGCATTCTTTCAAAGCTGTAAGAATTTTGGTCAATTTGAAATTCCCGCTGGAATGTTGCGCGAATTCTTCATTCCGGCTGGTTCTGCTTGATTCTTGCTGATTTTGAA
This sequence comes from Gymnothorax javanicus, assembly GCA_029692085.1. Classification (NCBI taxonomy): domain Eukaryota; kingdom Metazoa; phylum Chordata; class Actinopteri; order Anguilliformes; family Muraenidae; genus Gymnothorax; species Gymnothorax javanicus. The sequence goes on from CM056203.1 coordinate 191,669, forward strand.
TAAGTGTGATGGGGGCTTAAGATTTAAATGGAAAAGAAATGCTAATTAACTGAAAGGAAACAGGCGACACGAATAACTGATAAAAACTGAGGATAATCGGATAATTAGTGAAAGGCAGGTAGCCAGGCAATGGAATGGCAAAGGGGAGGGCCATTACAACGTGTTTATGTTAATTTGGACAGCAGGACAGGGCGGCCATTGACAATGATCTCCTTTGAAAGAATATGTTTATTTTCCATCAAAATTCAAATGTCCTTTTCTCCTTTAACTGTCTCCTCTTCTTTGTCTTCGCTCTTCGCCTTCTTCTCCTTGTCCTCCTCCTCGCACTCTTCATCGCTCACCTCCTTGCTACGTTTCTTCTCGACATAGAGCGTGATTGGGTAGCCGATAAACTTCTTAAATTTCCTCTAAAATACGGAAGTTGTCAGTGGATATTAAGGTTGCAATGCTGCGAAGAGGCAGTTACCATCAATGTAGCTGCATCCTCTGACTAAAGTACATTTCTGGTAAAGAGTAGACAATGAGAACCACACTGATCTGTCTCTGGCTGCTCAACAGTCTTGTTCACATGACCTCAGGTGAAGTGAAAATTTTTTTGTACATTTTTTTTTAATGAGCTGTCCTCCTTGATCCTTAAATATAGTGTCTGCGTGTCTGTCTGTTTGAATAAGATTTAAACAATTCACAGCACTAAACCCTGCAGTATTTGTCTAGTGTTGCAATGTTTTGTTTGGAGAGTGAATACTGCATGTGCTTGCATGTTTTTATTATTTATTACATTGTGGTTAAATTTCCACAATCTGCCTGAGCATAGGTGACAAGGAACTTGACACTTTCTTGAATTTGGAAGAAAGTTTATGACATAATGTTTCAACAGCTTATTGGTTCAACAATTTATCTGTTTCGCTTTGTCTGTTGGTGTTTAACAGATTATCTGAAGACAATGTGACTATTAATTGAAAATACATTCCTATTCTCAGAATATATTAGTTGAACTACTCTCACCTATGCTACACAAATGTTCCACAACTGATAAACAAATGTTCGAGAAACAATTAGTAAACAATTTTATTTATCTTAATTGAACATTCTAATGCTCAAAAAATGTTCAACATTACACATAAAAAAAATGTTCAACAATACATACATTGATAATTGTTCAGCATATGTTTCACCAAGTGTTCACTTTTTTCTTACATCGATGTTGAACATTGGTAAGATTTTATGAGCATGTTCCCACACTGGCTAGGAAAATGTTTTCTCTCTTACGCATCAATGTTGTTAAATATCCTCACAAGTCATTTCAGTGGAATTTCATTTTTGAACTGCTGATAGTCTGTTGACCATTAACAAGTATTTCCCCATGTATTATCCGATTCATCTGCTGATAATTTAATGAAAGCTTCTTCAGCATCTATCAGCGTTTCACTGTACATTGTCAACATAAATATTAAGGTCATGTCTAAGATTGTCAGTAGACAGTATGATGATGTTTTTGTTCATAGAACTGTCAGCAAATCAACCCTTGTTGGAAGTCAACCACTATGAAGTTAATAAGCTATTTTTGTCGGTTGAGCATCTATGAAGAGTCCATCAAAATAAAGTGTTACTGAATTGTTTGTACATACTAATATTCAGCTGACAGCAATCAAGTCATTTATTCTTTTTAACACAATATCAATTACTTACTGAACTATATAAACCAAAACTTTAGATTTTCATTTGTACGATCCAAGTGAAGTGAAAACCTGCTGAGAGTCTACATGCTATTTTTATGCTCTGTGGAAAAGCTGTACAACATCTACAGATGAGGAAAAACAGTTGAACTCACTCATCGTGACCAAGTCATCCTGTCGCTTTAAGTTCACTGAGTGTAAAGAGCCAAGTTTAAAAGTGAAAAACTTCATGACTTACATTCACAGAACTTACCTCAGTCAAAGTAGCAAGTTGGCTTGGTAAAGTTGAGAGAAGAAATCATTTTTACAGTGTATTCATATATTTTTGACTATCAGATAACTAATAACAATGTCATCTGACATTGCTGCTGAAATGTTACAAACTCTCTGTAAACTGGCAGAATATCTAAACAAAAAGCTATTCAAATTTCTAACAGTTATGACCAAAATATGCATTTAACAACTTTACCTCAAGACCCAACACTGCATGAACCTAACAAAAAAATTATAATAATGTGCACATGCATGTCAAACATGTTACTGTTGGACACAAGCAAAAACAGCCCTGTCTTTTGTGCAAGGGAGCAGTTGACCCATCTTATCTGAGTCAAACCTACATCCGCCACACTCCATGTCTAGTTCCAATTCCACTGTGCTACGCCACTGCTGTAATAAATAAATAGAGTGGAAATAGGCATTGGACACATTTGTTTTATTCCTTTGCATTACTTTTGGTGTTTGGGGCATCTGGTCTGCAGGGACCTCACCGCAAGAGAAAAAAAAATCCATCTTACCAAACATTTGAGTCTACCTTTTTTTCTCTCTTAGAAAAAAAAAAAAAAAATCTGCCAATAAGATGAGCGTTTGGCTTGTTTCTAGATTTGTTCATGCGGTTAGAAAGTCTTGGTTAGGGAGCTTGTCAATATACTGAACGCATTCAAATTTAAACAGGCATTCAAAAATGAACAAGTCTCCATTCATGTTCAGCTAAAAAATGAACGGCAGAGTGTTCAAAAATGAACGAGCATGCGTTCATTTTGCTTTCAAAAATGAACAAGCATGCGTTCATTTTTGACCGGACGGCATCCAAAAATTAACGCAGTTACCCTCTCTCGTGTTACAAAATGAATCTGCTCTCCACTTTGCAAAATTTACACCAACATGCGTAAATATTTCCTTCTTACGAGAAAAAAAATTCTCCATCTCCCATCCTGCAGAATTTAGAAGTATACTGTAAGGTCCATGCCTATTAAACGACAGTTTTCACGTCGACTAAAAAATCCTACCAAATCTCCAGTTTCGAGATTATATCTTTACCGATCGTCAATCTTCTGCTATTACACCAACATGCGTAAATATTTCCTTCTTACGAGAAAAAATTCCCCGTCTCCCATCCTGCAGAATTTAGAAGTATATTGTAAGGTCCATGCCTATTAAACGACAGTTTTCACGTCAACTAAAAAATCCAACCAAATCTCCAGTTTCGAGATTATATCTTTACCGATCGTCAATCTTCTGCTGTACGCTTACACTTTTAATCGGGTTCGATAAGATGCTTTAACACATTCCACACTCAAGACCGGATATAAATTGTGATTTACTGGTACCGGGGTACGTTCAGTCAGCCAAAACATTCAAATGTTGCTGTGTGAATACTTTACTGGAATGAACATCGCTTCCGTGTGGTGTCAGTATGCCACTTTTTCCTTCTTATATAAAAAAGCATTTTAGAATTACAAATCATGATGTGAACTGCTAGGCAACTTGTATGCAAAAGATTGTAAATAAATTAAATTAAATACATTGAAATTATAGTTTACGCATTGTATCACATCATCTGCGCGACAGCCCAAGTTTAATTCTACTCTTCTGTGAGTATAGGAACTAGGATAACTTAGTCCCGCTCATATCAAATTGCAAAGTTATCCGCAATATTAATCCTTTCTTTTTAAACCTGTGAATACGCAAGCAAAAAAATAAAATAATAAAAAAAGCCACACTTCACAGCCCACTACGTACACGATGAGTTCTGCAATGATATTCAGATTTTGTTCCATTGATTGTTGCATATTTTGTAGGCTACCATTTGTCGTATTATATATTGTTCTAATTTACTGTACAGTATTTTTTTTTCAGATAGAGTCGCTACACATGAAACCGCTGCTCTGTGGGAGCTGCCGACGACAAGTCCAGATCTAGACAAGCAGATGAGCAAAGTAAAACCTCTGCATGTGCACAGTATTATAAAATCAGCATGTCTGAATGTTAATAAATATTTATCCATCCGCCCCCCCCCCCCTTTATGAATATAACCCTTATTATAAGGGTGTTATCAGTTCAATTAATGAATAAGCTTGATTGCAAGATAAACGACTAAGTAGCCTAGCCTTGTGATGCCATGGGGATTAGCTCGTTCAGGGATACGAGATCACGAAGTGAGACCTGAATTCATGCGACACACTGGAATACCGGTGACAAGACTTTTGGATGATGTGCACGATTAATACTTAATTTGTTCAGTCGACTAAGGTTAATATGTTTTTGTTTAGATAACCGGAATATGTTTTTGTTCAGAGAACAGGAGTAGGTCACATATAATCCCATTCCTGAAGCGTCACCTAAATTGGCAAATTATCTTTAGCAGGCGGATTATACCCAGTATATAAAAAAAAAAAAAAACCTTTTTTTTTTTTTTTATTATTTAGCCTTTATTTAACCAGGTCGATCCCAGTGAGACACAAGGATCTCTTTTCCAAGGGAAGCCTGGCCAAGAAAGCAGCTTAAAACATCAAGTTACAGCAGGACAACACAGAATTAAACAATAAAATAGACAAAATACAATCTGGTCACGTCATAGAGTTAGTATGGGGCTTTCATGAGCAGGAACAAGAACGATATGAGGCAGATACTAAGTCACTCATAAGGTTCTTAAATGTTCCAAGAGGAATTAGTTCCCTCAAGTTGAAAGTGCTCTGTAATGAGTTCCAGGCAGCAGGTGCGAAGTACATGAAGGAGTGCTTGCCTAACTCAGTGTGAACCTTGGGGACATTAAGCAAATAACAATCATTGGAACGCAAGGAGTAAGTGCTCTGGGTTCTCGAAATATAACCACATAGATATTGGGGGAGTAGACCTAAGATCGCTTTGTAAATAAAAATGTGCCAGTGTGAGAGACGACATGCAGCCAACGAGGGCCACTCGACTCTGCCATATAAAGTGCAATGGTGAGTGAGGGCTTTGCAACATGTGACAAACCTCAGGGCACCGTGGTACACGGAGTCCAGAGATTGGAGACAATTTGCAGGGGCATGCGTATAAAGGAGGTCGCCGTAATCCAATAAGGGAAGAAAGGTGGCAGCTACTAACTTCTTCCTGGCGGCAAAAGTAAAACATGTCCTGTTGCGATAAAAAAACCTCAGTTTTAGCTTTACTTTTTTGATCAGGTTCTCTACATGAGACTTAAAAGAAAGCCTGTCATCAATCAGAACACCCAGATACTTGTAGCAAGGCACTAGCTCAATCGTGTTTCCTTGCGAGGAGAACACACTGGGAGGGGGCTCAGGTATCTTCCTGCCATTTGAAAAAATCATAAATTTAGTTTTACAAATGTTAAGTACAAGTTTCAGGTCTACAAGCTGACGTTCCACAAGTTTAAAAGCAATCTGTACATAGCCAATGGCCTCGGCAAGGGTGGAGCCACAACAATAAATGACAGTATCGTCAGCATAAAAATGGAATTTAGCATCAGGGATGTTTCTGCCAAGTACATCCACAAAAATGCTAAACAAAATTGGACCCAAAACAGAGCCCTGGGGCACACCAGAGGAGACATTTAACATTGTAGAAGAACTACCACCGAAATGTGTATATTGCATTCTGTCTGACAGGTAGTTCGTGAACCAACCAACTGCTTGTTTTGACAGACCAATATTCAACAATCGTTGTTTCAAGATGGAATGATCCACAGTGTCAAAGGCCTTGGAGAGGTCAACAAAGAGGGCTGTGCAAAATTGTTTCTTGTCCAGTGGTTCTATTATGTCGTTTGTGACTTTTAGGGAGGCTGTGATGGTACTGTGTTGCTTCCTGAAACCAGATTGATATGGAGAGAGAATATAGTTTGTTTGGAGAAAATCCTTCAACTGATCATTTATCAACCTCTCAAGGACCTTTGACAAGATGCACAACTTAGAGATCGGTCGATAGTTATTCAAACAGGTAGGGTCCCCCCCTTTTAAAAGAGGAAGTGAGCAACCTTCCAAATTGCAGGGATACAATTGTTGGTGATTGTAAGATTAAAAATACATTGGATAGGTTTAGCAATTAAATCAGCGGCTAACTTTAAAAACCGAGGTTCTAAACCATCTGGGCCTGCAGATTTCGTAATATCCAGAGAAAGGAGAGCTCTATGGACTTCTTCCACTGTGAACAATGTGAAATAAAAAGGCTGATCAGCAGGTATGTGACCGTCATCTGGAGCAGGGGACACTGGACCTGAGGCTGATGAGACAGGTGGGGGAGAAGATTTAGAGAGCAGGGAACCGGAGGCGATAAAATGCTTATTAAAGCAGTCAAGCATGGAAGCCCTATCAGATACAATGGTGTCATTGTAAACAATACTGGGTGGGAGGGCACTGTGGTTCTCATCGACTGAGATGGATTTAATCACCTTCCAAAATTTTTGGGGTCATTTAAGTTTTCCATTGTTGTCGAGAGATAAAATTCGGATTTGGCTTTTTTGATCAGAAAAGTAAAACGATTTCTGAGTTGCCTGAACGTAAGCCAATCAACCTCAGACCCAGTGTTTCTGGCAGTAGCCCAAGCCACATTTCTTTTCCACAAAAGTTCAGATAGCTCAGGTGTGAAACATGGGTTATCTCTCCCTTTGACTTTATACCTCCTAAGGGGAGCGTGTTTGTCAACAAGAGCGGAGAAACCTTCATGGAAGAACTCCCATGCAGTCTGTACATCGTTACATAGTTCTATTTGATCCCAGTCAAAATCATATAAGTCGTGAAGAAATCCCTGTTCAACAAATGCCTTCATGTTGCGTTTGATGACAAAGCGGGGTTTATTTTTTGGAACCTTTGCATTCCTGACTGCAGCTATCACACAGTGGTCACTTATATCATTGGCGAAGATGCCTATCATGGAATACTTGTGTGGAGCATTGGTCAAGAACAAGTCGATTAATGAAGATTTGTCAGGAGATTTAAGATTGGGATGTGCGGGGCTCTCTATGAGCTGTGTAAGGTTGGTTGAGACACAGACATCTTTGAAAGCATCAGATGAAGATTTTGGCCAATCCCAATTTAAGTCGCCGGCCAAAATTAATTCACTATAGCTCAGGTCAGCCAACATTTTGGTCAGAGAGGTGAGCGTCTCAGCAACAGCTGAGGGTGGTCTATAGCAACCCACCACAGTAAAGGAAAACCCAGTTGATACCTGAAGATTAACGGCCAAGAACTCAAACTGTTTACTGACTGATTTGGACTGCAAGACATTCACGTTGAACTTAGATTTGCAATAAATTGCAACCCCGCCCCCTTTCTTGGGACGGTCAATCCTGAAAACATTGTAACCCTTAATAGAAATGGCTTTGTCAGAACATGATTTACTAAGCCACGTTTCAGACAAGACTATGACGTCTGCATCAGTCGATTTGGCCCAAATCGCAGCATATCAATCTTTTGGGAGCAAGCTACGAATATTCAGATGGATTACACCTAGCCCAGATCTATCCTTAAACTCAACAGGGGTGTTACATGTAGAAATATCAGGGCCAGGGTTTGGCTGTAAACCAGAAATCAATAGTAGAAGTAACAGCAAGTATCGTTTCCTAAACACGTCATGGTTGCTGGGTGATACCTTTTTGGAATGTAACATAGTTGCAAATAAGACAAGAGACTTTCCTGAAACAACAAAGTTGGTCTCTAAGACAAAGATGCAAACAAGACACAACCATTTGGCATAGTTAAAAGAATCCATGTAAAATAGTGACGGTGCTTGCACAGTTGGATTGCTGAGTAAAGCAGCCGTTTGAGGGTTTGGAACTATCAGAGGGGAGTACACATTCCCTGATTTGCACACCCCATGAGAGCCGGTGAAGTCCCAGAGAGTCACAACAACAACAAGCAAGGCCAGGGTTAAACGCATTATCTCTGTATGGACTTCACTGCAGAGGGAGAGTAGTTCATGAAGTCAATGTGTACAGTAAGGAAATAGCTGCAGCTGCGGAGCTGATAGAGGCTAGCCGCTGCAGGGCTGATCGACACCTACTATAGCAGGGCTAATGGGTGCTGGTAGCCTGTAAGAAGCCAGCTAGCCTGGTGGAAGCCGGTTGCTCCAGAGCTAGAGGCTGGTAGCCTGATGGAGGCCGGCTACTGCAGAGCTGAAGGCTATTAACCTGGTGGAGGTTAGCTATAGCAGAGCTGGAGGCTGGTAGCCTGGTGGGAGCCGGCTACTGCAGAGCTGGAGGCTAGTAGCCTGATGGAGGTTAGCTGTAGCAGAGCTAGAGGCTAGTAGCCTGGTGGAGGTTAGCTAGAGCAGGGCTGGAGGCTGGTAGCCTGGAGGAGGCCGGCTACTGCAGAGCTGGAGGCTAGTAGCCTGGTGGAGGTTAACTATAGCAGAGCTGGAGGCTGGTAGCCTTATGGGAGCCAGCTACTGCAGAGCTGGAGGCTATTAGCCTGGTGGAGGTTAGCTGCAGCAGAGCTGGAGGCTAGTAGCCTGGTGGAGGCCAGCTAATGCAGAACTGGAGGCTAGTAACCTGGTGGAGGTTAGCTGTAGCAGAGCTGGAGGCTAGTAGCTGGGTGTAGGTTGGCTGTAGCAGGGCTGGAGGCTAGTAGCCTGGTGGAGATTAGCTGTAGCAGAGCTGGAGGCTAGTAGCCTGGTGGAGATTAGCTGTAGCAAAGCTGGAGGCTAGTAGCCTGGAGGAGGCCGGCTACTGCAGAGCTGGAGGCTAGTAGCCTGGTGGAGATTATCTAAGCAAAGCTATCTGAGGAAAGCTGCTACAGGGCTAGTAGATCCCAAGAAATGCCCAGGCCTCAGACAATTCAGTGGCAAAGTAGGCCTCAAACAGAGCTGAGACAACTGATTCAAAAGTATCTTAAAAATAAGACCCAAATATCTTGTTATCGGGATATCAAAAAGAGCTTGCAAAGTGTCCCATATTCAACACTATGTATGACAGATATTGCCTTAAAACCAGACTTAAAACATTAAAATCCACAAACCTCACAAACAAAGGGTTTAGGTAGCTGCCATCTTGGATTTTAGGAACAAGCCCACAAAACTAGCCAACAATGACAATGAGAACTATTTCACTTGACGCAGTGTATAGAAATATGGCAGTTTTCTAGGTACGGCTGTCGATTTGAAGGGATTAGGATAAGGATTAGGGATTACGGTTATTATAATAATAATAATAATCATTATTATTATTATTATTATTATTATTATTATTATTATAGGAACTTAGAATTTAAAATAGGCCTGTACAAGCGTTTATATAAACCGTCATCCATATTCAGTTGTCGTTCACAAAAGAATATCCGCGCCCATAATCTAAAAGCTCACTTAACACACGTTAGCGCTAAATCGCAGAAATCAGCATTGTCTATACAAAAGAAAAGATAGTTTCATAAAAAACAAAAGGAGTCAGCAGTGCCGGGAAGACCTGGGATCAAATTACCTCACTGAATGACTTTCTACCTTTTTTTTATTTCAGAAAGATGCCTCGAAATTACAAACGAATAACGAAACGTGGAAGTGCCATTAGAGAATGACTCAAGAGGTTCCTTACAGTAGCTTCGTGGGATAATAGTAATAAGGCATCCCCCTTAACTTGCCTACTTAAGCGGGAAACATGTCTCACTTAATAAGCAAATTCTTAGTGTAACAAAATGCCCCACAACCTGTAGAAAACTACCCCTCCTGCAACAAACTACCCCATGTATGGGGTAGTTTGTTACAGGTGACGGGTCTACTTTTTCCTCACCAGCATCACACATGCACATAATATAGGGGTTGCTGCAGATCAGTCAGGTAGTCTAATAAACTTTCTATCTGTACAGCGCATATTGGTAACAAAAACCTGATAATGTCAATTCTACAGCCGTTAAAAGAAAAAGTATAACAACTAGACCCGGTCTCCCCTATAGCTGATTATTCTCAGTCATAATGGCAAATTTATTGTTCTTGACACCCTTAAAATCTTGCTATAAATCTTTATCGTTGGGTGATTTTTTTTTTTTACATTATGTAACTTTAGCTGACGTAGAAAAAATCAGATAGGCATACAGAAAAACACAACTGCGAGACCACGAAGACGACGGTGGGCAAAGGGCAACATACATGCACGTTTCGCGTTTTCCAAATTCTGGTTCCACGTCGCCAGTCAAATGTAGGCCTACATTTCAGAAAAAAGAAATGAGTGACAATATTTTATCGATGCATAAAACAGAGACAAGACTCCAGCTGTAACACCAATAATTTCTATCTCTAAAATCTATCGATAGTAAATGACGGAAAACGGGGAGATGGCATTAACCGCATAGACTGTCACATATGTCGACAAAATCTGCAATAAAAAACTCAGCACAGTTGACTACAAACAAAATTCTTGGATTGTGAACATTTTATAATGAACAGAGTTAAGTTTTATATGAATGGCGTTCAGTTTTAGATGAACGCATCAGGCCTTGGGCAGGCATCGGGAAATGAACAGAAGGGTGTTCATTATCGAACGCAGTGACCAGGTTTGCCGCCTTGATCGCATCCAAAAATGAACAGGTGTCCGTTCATAAATGATTGCGTTCACTGTTCAGAATATTGACAGGCTCCCTTAAGCACATGGTAACTGAGCTAATATTATGGAGGGAAAGAAAAACAATTTAAATTTGAAAGGCCTGTTAAGACAGACACCCCTCCTAGTGCAAATGTACTTTGTAATTTCAATAAATAATTTCAGATCTATCACTCCATCAGCTTCTCACCATACAGGGGACTCATTTTAAGATGTGTTCTGAGCAATAATAAGCCTCTCTCTGTTACAGGCTGTTCCCTATATGCACCCAAACATGTCACTGGCTTCACTGGAGGCTCTGTGGTGCTGCCTTGCTACTGCACTGATGGAGGGGAAATAAGGAAGAAGTCTCTTAGATGGGTTTCTTTCACAGACTCTCCTGCCATTATCATTTGGACATATCAGAAAGTGGATCGATGCTACAGAGACCGTGTAGCCATTTCTGAAGACACCGGAATCTTCTCTCTGCATCTCTCAGGTCTCACTCAGAAAGATGCGGGATGGTACAGGTGTGAGGCAGATAAGCTGCTGTACAGAGACATCTCTCTCACAGTTAAAGGTAAGTTTGACCATATTTGCCCCAAACATGCCAAGGTTTGGTGGGCAGTGTATGACACAATGGTGGTGAATTGTGCGCGATTTTCCCGCAAATGCACTGGTTGGGTGGCGCTAAAATGCAGAAGAGAAAATTATGTTCTAAAGTGAGTTGGGCTATTTCTGCTTGAGAGCTGAACGGAAGTTACAGCTAAAGTGTTCAGCAGTTCTGGTTATAGAACTTTTTGATATGAGATATAATTTATTTCATTAGGTGATGCACTGAATTGAATACGATATTTATCTTTAATATAAAAGCAAGTACCTTGAACCATATGTGATTTTTAAGTTCTTCACAGCTTGCTTTACATGGCTGCCTTTAGCCAGAATTACCTAATGTGCTGTAGCTATAATTTTGCACTTCTATTTCACATTTAAATAATTACAGACAAAACTTGTCATGGTAATTTCATAGTGTACCTTGTTTAGTTAATTCTGACGCCGTAACAATTAAAACAATAAAAGCATTAAAGTATTTGAAAGGTAAAAACATGCTGATACATGCCTTTTTCAGACACACACACACACACACACACACACACACACACACACACACACACACAGGTTTGTTTTCATGTTTTGTGGGGATATTCCATTGACTTCTATTCATTCCCTAACCCTTTCCCTGACCTTAACCCTCAATTGTACATACCCAACCCAAACCCTAAAGTAGATCAATTTCTTAAGTACAAAAAGATCTGGAATTCCAGTCCCCACAAGGGTAGGTAAACATGGTTCACACACACACACACACACACAGCTATATATTGTTATTATAGCAACAGAATGCAGGTGCTCATCTCCCTCCGCTCCTGTACCCCAGTATGGTGTAGGGAAAACACATATGTGGAGAGGACAGACATTACAAATTAAAATTTTCAGCGGTAGTGATTTTCAATAAACTACTTGGGACATCCTTCAATCAGCACACTTATATCAAATAACCCTTGTTGGGGTAATGCCTTGCACAGAACACCAATGTTGGGGTAATGCCTTGCACAGAACACCAATGTTGGGGTAATGCCTCGCACAGAACACCAATGTTGGGGTAATGCCTCGCACAGAACACCAATGTTGGGATAATGCCTCGCACAGAACACCAATGTTGGGATAATGCCTCGCACAGAACACCAATGTTGGGGTAATGCCTCGCACAGAACACCAATGTTGGGGTAATGCCTCGCACAGAACACCAATGTTGGGGAAATGCCTCGCACAGAACACCAATGTTGGGGAAATGCCTCGCACAGAACACCAATGTTGGGGAAATGCCTCGCACAGAGCACCAATGTTGGGATAATGCCTCGCACAGAACACCAATGTTGGGGTAATGCCTCGCACAGGGCACCAATGTTGGGGTAATGCCTGCACAGAACACCAATGTTGGGGTAACACCACAGAACACCAATGTTGGGATAATGCCTGCACAGAACACCAATGTTGGGATAACACAGAACACCAATGTTGGGGTAATGCCTCGCACAGAACACCAATGTTGGGGTAATGCCTCGCACAGAACACCAATGTTGGGATAATGCCTCGCACAGAACACCAATGTTGGGGTAATGCCTCGCACAGAACACCAATGTTGGGGTAATGCCTCGCACAGCACAGAACACCAATGTTGGGATAATGCCTACAGAACACCAATGTTGGGGTAATGCCTCGCACAGGACACCAATGTTGGGATAATGCCTCGCACAGAACACCAATGTTGGGGTAATGCCTCGCACAGAACACCAATGTTGGGATAATGCCTCGCACAGAACACCAATGTTGGGGTAATGCCTCGCACAGAACACCAATGTTGGGATAATGCCTCGCACAGAACACCAATGTTGGGATAATGCCTCGCACAGAGCACCAATGTTGGGGTAATGCCTCGCACAGGGCACCAATGTTGGGGTAATGCCTCGCACAGAACACCAATGTTGGGGTAATGCCTCGCACAGAACACCAATGTTGGGGTAATGCCTCGCACAGAACACCAATGTTGGGGTAATGCCTCGCACAGAACACCAATGTTGGGATAATGCCTCGCACAGAACACCAATGTTGGGGTAATGCCTCGCACAGGACACCAATGTTGGGATAATGCCTCGGCAGAACACCAATGTTGGGGTAATGCCTCGCGCAGAACACCAATGGTGGGGTAATGCCTCGCACAGAGCACCAATGTTGGGGTAATGCCTCGCACAGAACACCAATGTTGGGTAATGCCTCGAATGGTGACACCTCTGTGGTGATACTGCCCGAGCAGTGGCGACGTCGTTGTGTGTGCAATGGCACGTCACACAAGAGCGCCGGCTGTTGGGGTTACACCTCACAAGTGGACACCATGTGTTGAGACAATTTCCCTAATTTTATTATTAATTTGACTATCAAAAAGTATATGATATTGTAATATTAATATTAAATATTAATATTCATACCTCGGGGCACCACCCTTCCTCAGCATACCATTTAGGAAGCCTCGATTTTGGCAATTTGAATTGCGCCATTTTGTCATTTTGAAACCGGATGTGATTCCTATTGGACGAGAGAGTGAACGGAATACCCGGGGAGAAGCAAGGGGTGGATCTACGGGTGGATCTTACCGTATCAGACAAGGACCAGAGGATAGCCATGGCCCTAAAGCATATACTGGATTTATCCTTTATTCTAGTCTATTTGGGACCATAATTTACAAAAATGAACATCATGATATATCCAAGGAGACTAGAAACTTGCGATAGATACATTAAAGTAATGTGGAAAATCATTATTTCCATTACAAATCTGGCGAGAAAGTAGGGTCATTTTCTCATAGACTTCTATAGGATTGAACTTCTTTCTGCGACCACCGACGTCGCCATCTGCTGGCCATTAAATAGAATGCAAATTTTGGAGATTTCCGCATTGGCCTGTTTTCAGACCCGAGTGCTGCGTCCATCTTTTTGAACAGTCTATGGTCTGTACTGATGTCCACAGTAAACCCAAACAGGTCAAACAGACTGCGGACATAGGAGGACAAAACACTGCAATATTAACAAAAAAATTGTCCAGTGTAAATGCTCCCGGTGTGATCGGTCTCTACAAACACATCGGCCCAAGTCCAATCCGGCCCCTGAAGACTCAAGCCCTGAACCCTCACTGACTGAATCGATGTCAGCCATAAGCGACTGAGTCTGAGAGTCTGAGAGGGCTCCAGATCCTATAAATTGGAATGGAACAGCGCTTACCCCCTTTCACGTTTGAAACAAAACAAATGCCCTTGGATTAGACTTGACCAAATCATCAGACTGCAATAATCAGAAACTACACGCAGTTGTGACAATCAACGTTAATAGTTGCACATAACTTTTTCTTTCTTGCACCTTCCATTACCTCGATTGGACCGCTCTTTGGTTTATTTACCGTTTTTTCTTCTTTTGTTTACATTCCCGGTATTCCGACGGCATTCCCCGTTTTTGACTTCACAACACTATGAACTGTGGGTAATTTCCTTACCCAAAGTCAGCATCGGTGCTGACTTACAGTAACGGGGCCGTAAGTGCTCATCCACGGACTCACTGACTTGATGATCTGACAATGGAACAGCCCTCACGCACTCACGGACTTCCCGTGAACGCGCGCCTAAGTCAGTGAGTCTGTAAGGGGTCGGATTGGAATTGGGCCATAGTGTAGTTGATGAACTCTTCTCCAGGAAACCTGTCTCTCCTTCTCTAACATCTTACTCGAACAGATGAGGTAACATACAGGTGTGAAGTCAGTGGGCAGTTCAGGGACATCGAGTTCAAAGTGAAAGCTAAATCTTACCAGCTAAACCAACAGGCCCAAGACAGAAAAATAACAAAGCAACCTTCACAAATGGACACGGATACTCGCCTAAATTCTCCAGGTTAAAGTAGCACTTTGTCCCTCAAAAAATCCATGATTGTAAGTGTCTAAAACTGGCGGCTGAAACTGAACAGTGGCGGCTGGTGAACTGCTTAGGACATTATTAACATCCTTGTACTTTTATCTTTTAATCCACCCCTCCATTGTACTTCTATCTTTTAATCCACCCCTCCATTTCTCTTTCTCTCTGTCTCTTTCTATCCCCCTAATAGATCCAGGCTGTGTTCTTTCTGACACTGGAGCCAAAACCATCACTGGGTTCAGAGGAGGTTCAATAACCCTGCCCTGTGCCTGTACTGATGTACAGAGCAAACCTGAGCAGGTCAAATGGACCGCAGGTCGAGGATTGCTAAACACTGTTATATTTCCACAATATAAAGACCCTCTCAACAGTCACTATAGAAACAGAGTGAAGCTTTTGAACTCCATTTCTCCTGGAAACCTGTCCCTCAGGATCTATGATCTCACTCTGGCAGACATGGGAACATACAGGTGTGAAGCAGATGGCCAATACAGAGAGATCACTCTCATAGTTAAAGGTACATTTCTTTTCATCTGTGTTTGATTGGATAGTTTATGATTCAATGAAATGCATGTTATATTTTGCAATACCATAAAATGACCTATTTATCAATGACTAACCAATCCTCATGTTCACATATCTCTCAAAGTGCAATAATTCTCTCTCTCTCTCTCTCTCTCTCTCTCTACTTTTTGTAGATGGTGAATAAATCACTATGACAGTCAAAGATACAGGCTGTAATGATCCATTGAATTGCTTGGAACATTTTGTAACACCTTAAAAATAAGTAGTTTTCAATAACTACTCTATCTGTTGTTCAAAGGAACCTTTTATCAGATTGTATAAACAAAGGGCTCTATCTTTCACACTGCCTTACCCATTGCCACCACCCGCAACCCGTGAATTACGCATTTAGCAGCTTCCACTATCCCTAAACGGTATCTTGCGGCCACGCTACCCGCTGTGCCTTATGCCGAACCCTTTATTTGCGCCTGGAGGTGTGCCCGTGGGCGTGTTTATGCGCTTTCCCTACAATTGGTATCTTGACCACACACGTTAGGGAAAGCGTATAGTGGGTCCTAAAACCACCGCTACCGCATTTGGGCTTTCACAAGAGCGCTATGCACTAGCACTCAGCAACGGAAATTTTTTTCCAGCGAGAGCGGCATTTCAGAACTCTCTTGCGAAGGAAGGTAATTTCGGCGACAAGTACGCACACCTGTTCTTGCAGCATGGTCACGCAACTTGCTGCAAAAAAATAGACAGCTGTCCGATTGGAAAATGTAAACGGACGAAACCACGTACTTGTCACCAGAATCACCTTCATTCGCTGAAGAGTTCTGAAATGCCGCTCTTGCTGGGGGAAAAAAAAAAGTTACGTCGCTGAGTGCCAGTGCATAAACCTAATTTTATTTTTCTAAAATGGGATTTTGTTCTATGCTTCATTTCATACGGGAGATGGAGTTGGAAGTGCATAATAAACACACTTTTTTTTTTTTTTTTTTTTTTTTTTTTTTGAAGTTTCCATCACAAAAGGGGTAGGCTTGATTTTTTTTTTACTACATGCCAAACAATAAACAATATGTCAATGTCAAATAATAATAATAATAATAATAATAAAAATAATAATAATACAATTCATGATTAACAAAAACAGATCCTCCCCTGACTGGATTTGACCTCATGCACGGGCAATTTAACTTCGTCAACGGAGAAACGAGGCGACCTTCCTATCTCCATCACGGATTTCGGTTTGAGGATTTGGGATAGCGTAGCCTGCTCCGAAAGGCAGTGGCACCTGGCACACTGATTGGTTTAACTGGCGTAACGCCCAAACCGCGCCTATGCATAATATAACGGGTAGCGCTGGTGTTTTAGGGATATAGGCAGGTGTGCAAGATAGCAACTTTCACGGGGGAATGCCTCTTACGCAATGCGAAATCCCCAGATAACGGGTTTAGGGACTCTGGCGTAAGATAGGGCCCATATTGTTGAGGATTATATTTCAATATTTCTCATCATATTCATCAGGAGATCAATTGCCATGTTGAATAACCATAATCAATAATCATAATCAATATTATGTTAGCAGCAGTAACACACACACAAACACACACATAACATAACACACACACATGCAAGTAGTTCACATACGCGTAGGGAGGGGATGAGCAGTGCAAACACACAGACACATGCACACACATACACACGCAGCACACGTACACATGCACACACACACACACACACACACACACAAGCAATTCAATTCACACATGCATGAGCAGCTCACTCACACATAAGCAGCGGGCTTCTGTAGCTTCGATTAGTAAGCAGGCTTCTGTTAAGTTGATTCGAAAACATAATCAGATGATGTATTTGATTTCTGTAGCTTTGATCAATTTTTGTTCAGTAAAATCAGTAGTTGTTACTGAAAACATAATCAATTGAATCATTTATGTATCTACTTGTATCCTATTCATCTGGCTGTATTTTTCCTCTCTTGACTGTAATTTTCCGCTCCTTTGTAATGATGAGCATCCTTATCTTTGCTTTTGAAGTTCTGAAGGTTAGTGGGCAGTGTTTTGGTTTACCTGTCCTGTTGTAGCGTGAGAATGAGAGAGCGGAAAGACCATATTTGGAAGATATTTCCTGTGACGAAGGTTTAAAAACTGGGTGTGAAAGGCAAGAAAGCAGAAAGACCATATTTGGAAGATATTTCCTGTGATGAAGGTATAAAAACTGGGTGTGAAAGGCAAGATGTGAGTTCTTCTTGCGCAAAAAGAACTCAGCTTTATATTTATCAATATGCCTCAATAAAGCCTAATTGTCTGAAGAATCTGTCTCTCTCTCCAATTGCTTGGGGAAGGGGGAACCTCATAATATGAAGATATGTCTGAATGAAAACCACAGCAATATCTCTCAAATTGACATCATCATTCTCCCTCTCTTGTTCTCTCTAATCTGCACGTCCACACTGTGTTCTTTCTAATTCTGGAACCAACACCATCACTGGCTACACCGGACTCTCAGTTCTCCTGCCCCGTGCCTGTTCTAATCTCCAGGGAAAACTTGAACATGTCAAATGGACTGCAGATCTTGGAGAGCAGAGCACAGTCCTATTTCCAGAAAATTCTACCAACAATCAGTATAAACAACCCCTGCGAACCGTGACCATGGTTGACCTTGGTTGACCTCGGTTCACCATGGACAACCATGGTTAAAGCATGGTTAAAAATGGCCGACCATGGTTGAAGCATGGTTGCACCCGCTTGGGTAGTTTTTGCACCATGGTTAACCATGGTTGACCATGGTGAACTGAGGTCAACCAAGGTCAACCATGGTGTTTCCATTTAACAAAAATGACAAAACCATGGTTTGACCAGGGTTGACTACAGTTACTTGAACCAGGGTCAACCAAGGTCAACCACGGTCATGGTTCGCAGGGGCAAGAGTGCAGTTGCTGAACTCCATTTCCCCAGGAAACGTGTCGCTCCATCTGTCACATCTAACTCTGTCAGACGGAGGAAGTTACCGCTGTGAAGTAGATAGACAGCACAGAGACATCAGTCTTGTAGTTATACTTAAATTTGACCAATTGTGTTTAAGAGCCATTCCACGAGAGATTGACATTCAGTGCGCAGTTGACCCCCCTGGAATTGAATGTAACTTGGCACATAGGTAGATATGACTGTCTCACAGAAAAAGCCGAATTTTAGGTCCGTATTTCACTGTGCCTGCCGATAGCGCCATCTGGAATCCACTTAAGTGGCTCAGTTTTGCTGTTGACACCACATTTTACATCAACTATCATGACTTAAGGGTACTCAGTACCAAATATGTTATACTTCTATCATGACCTGTGACACTTCAAGTCCGGTTAGACTTCAGCACCACATCAGCGCCAAGCTGGGTTCCTCCGTTATCGAGCCAGAATTATTTGAGATATAACAATAAAAATTGAAAATGGGAATGGGAATAAAATAATACCCCAGACATATAACAAACTAGAATGCTTTATTATGTGTTTACACACAACAAGACTATCATTTTCAGTAAATAGCACCTTGGTATCTTGCTGTGTTTGTGCAATAGACGGCCAGAAAGATGGTTGAAATTCATTTTTGGTGCATGTTTGCGGTATGTTTTCTCTGTAACCCAGATTTGTACTGTGAGGGAAATGCTGTTTGCTGTGCTTTTGGAGCTCTATTTTCAGGAATACCAAGCATTTCTTTGGTAGTATCTACGCTTTCGAGCTAGACGGAGCCAAAGTTGGTGGAAAACTCAAAATGGACCATTTCATGGCAGATTGTGCCTATGTTTAGGTGGCGTTATTTGTTTACCCAGCAAGACGGAGATCTGAAATTCTCTGGATACATAGTCCTTTGGGGTACATTACTGCATTAGTAAAATCTCAATGGTAGTATTTTCAGTGTAGATGATTTTAAACATTAAAAGTCGGAAAAATTCGCCTCCAGGGGGCACTGTAAGCTGGACGCATGTACTGCCCATCCTCAGCGAAGTACCAAAGAAATTGTTTTTGAATTGTGATGCACACTGCTAGTTTTCTCTGAAAATGAAAAGTTTAGCTTGGTACTATTCTGGGGCACGTTTCCCAAAAGCGTAGTTCCTAACTAAATTAGCAACTTACATAGTTTGTCCATTCACAGTCAATGGGTCCAACTATGTAAGTTAGCATCTGTGATTTTGGGAAACGCACCCCTGGGTGGTGAGCTATCTGACCAAAAGTGGTTCTCTAAAGACCTAGTATTTTACCGACCTAACATTCCACATTCCCAGACATATACCAAAGTTCTGTCTTTTCACATATACAAAGCACGTGCTCAGTTAAACATAACATTTGTAATCTCTTTGGTATAAAGCTGGGTTAGTTGTATATTGGAAAAGAATATTGGTGTTGATTGTACCATTGTGTCAACATGCAAGACTTTTACCAGTAGTCAGTACAGTGTACAGTTTTGTAGTGTTGGAGAGTTTCAGAAAATAACAAATTCTCTGCATTTTTGCATTACTATTAGAATCAGAAAACAGGCTTCAGTGTTAATTCTAGGATTTTCCTTTGGTATGGTGTTGGGTATGTAATAGGGCACAGCAGTTGCATCGAGCGAGTGGTTACCCTGATAAAGGGCACAAAAATCCTAGCAAGCAAGCAGCACCCTGCCAAGAAAAGGGCAGTTCATTTGTAGTGGTAACTTGCATGCCTTCATTCCTAACACCTGCCCATGATGCCTAGCCCACAGGATGCCCGCTGGTTGGGAGGGCAGGGTTTCTTTTACAGACTTCCCATTTCCGTAAGTACCAAGCCATGGGTGTTGACGCAACTATTGCGCCGTATAGGCTGCAGCCCGCTATTTAATTCAGAGACAGACATGCTCACTGTTAATGGCCTGTAAGCAGCCCTGTAGAGACCCAGGATGCAGTGTAGTAGGGCTTGCCTCGGGCTCGACTGGCTCCATGGGTAACATTGACCCGGATCCAATGAAGGCCATGGATGGCTGCTCAGGGACCAAGGCCAAGGAGCACCTCTGGTGCGCACCACCAGGTGCCGCAAACCCACAGTCCAATTCCAAAAACAGATTGACAGATGGAGCTAGTCACATGCTGTGTTGACATAATTTTGCTGTGGATAACATGAAAAGTAAAAAACAGTTTTAACTTTTGTGCTATACATTCTGTCTTCATGTACACGGTTGTGTGACGAAGTTTTTTTTCAGAGTTCAAATTATGGACTGTTATTTTCTGTAAGTGTACATATGCTGTTGATGCATCTCTGCATACGTATTTACGGTGGTATGCCTTTTACATTAGTTCTTTTTTGGCATTTAAAAATTTTGGACTGGTCATGTTTTATAACGTGCTGTATGTTTCTGACTGCGCTGAACCCGTACTTGGTAATAACCCATGTATTGCACATTTGTAATGCTCACAGTCACCACCAGTTTACAGCCAAACAAGCTTTATGCCAAAGGGATGACAAATTTTATGTATAACTGTGTATGTGCTTCGTATATTTCAAAAGACAGAACTTTGGTATATGTCTGGGAATATGGAATATTAGGTTGGTAGAACATTAGTTCTTTAGAGCGCCACCCTTAGTCAGAAAGCTATGTACCCAGCATAGTACCAAACCAAGCTCTTCACTTTCTGAGAAAACTAGCTGTGTGTATCACAATTCAAGAAAATTTCTTTGGTACATTGCTAGGGATGGCCAGCACTTGCATCCAGTCTACAGTGCCCCCTGGAGGCAAATTTTTCCGATTTTTGATGTTGAATATTTTCTTCGCTGAAAATACTACCATTGAGATTTTACTAATGCTGTAATGTACCCCAAAGGACTATGTATCCAGAGAATTTCAGATCTCTGTCTTGCTGAGTAAACAAAATAATGCCACCTAAACATAGGCACAATCTGCTTGGAAATGGTCCATTTTGAGTTTTCCTCCAACTTTGGCTCTGTCTAGCTTGAATGTGTAGATACTACCAAAGAAATTCTTAATATTCCTGAAAACAGAGCTCCAAAAGCACAACAAGCAGCATTTATCACCATGGAACATATCTGGGTTACTGAGAAAATATACCACAAACGTGCACCAAAATCAATTTCGACCATCTTTCTAGCCATCCATTGCATGAACCCAGCAAGATACAAATGGAATATTAACTAAAAATGATAGTTTTGTAGTGAGTAAACATATAATAAAGCATTCTAGTTTGGTATATGTCTGGTATATTATTTTATTCCTATTCCCATTTTCAATTTCTAACGTGATTTCTCAAAAAATTCCGGCTCAATAACATAGTTACCCAGCTTGGTGCTGATGCGGTGCCAATGTCTATTCAGACTTGAAGTGTCACAGGTCATGGTAAACGTATAACACATCTGGTACTGTGTACCCTTAAGTCATAACAATTGATGTAAAATGTGGTGTCAAAAGCAAAACTGCCACTTTAGTGGCTTTCCGGTGGCGCCACTGGAAGATTTCTTGAGATACGAACCTAAATATTTGTCTTTTTCCGTGAGACTACCATATCTACCTATCTGCCAAGTTTCATTCAATTCCATGGGGGTCAACTCCTCAACTTCTTCAAAAAGTGCCATTTTCTCACGGAATGGCTCTTAAAACCCTAAATGGGTCATGTGAAATCTTCAAATGATGAAACTTTCATACGTCTCTGACACAATGATGTTGCTGAGCCAGTATGAGTGCGAGATGTATCTTTGTCCTGAGCTTTAGCTCTGCAATATGACCTGGCTGGCTATGCCACACTGTGACCACTCTCTTAGGGGGGAAAAATACTTTGTAATATTTACGCTGAATTTGCTTCAACTTACGTTTTATTTATGTGCCCTAATTAGCAAACAGAACTGAACCAAAATAATCTGGGAATTTGTTCATTTCCTTTACTTTCACTCAATCAGATCACCCAAAAGTCTCCATTCACTAATGGTAAGGTGACCAGACGTCCTGGTTTTGCCGGGACAGTTCCGATTTCGAGTTGCGTGTCCCGACTCCTGACAGAAGCCTGTCGGGACGCTAAAATGATCAACAACCAGTATGAAATGTTCCCTGTTGTCAGCGATTACATAGCCAACATAGTCTTATTATAGCCCGATAAAGCGTCCAGCATGTGATTTCAACAATATGTGTGTGTGTGTGTGTGTGTGTGTGTCAGCGTAGCATAGGCTAGGCTACACACATAGGCTACGCCAACAACGTTACATTGGACAAATAACACATAATAAGGCCTTTAAATCAACAGTGTTGTAGTACACCATCTAACCTTTAGAGTGGCATTCATGCCTCATTAAACCTCAACCTCAAGTTTTAAACGAAGATGTTATAGGTAAGTCACACTCATAGTAAAAAAGCCAAAATGCACATCACGAAAAAACACATTAAGCATGGGTGCTGGACCAAAAAAGAATATCCCGTAAAAGCAAAAAAAGGAGGTCCGTACACCAAAAAGAACTCCAATGCAAAAATAATTTATTAGCGTGACGTTTCGAGCAATAGCTCTTCTTCAGACGCTTACTGGAGCTCTTTTTGGTGTGTGCACTTCCTTTTTTCGCTTTTAAGTCACACGCATGGGGCATTGAACAGGAAAAAGAAAAAATTTAATTGGCACTGCACACAGTCCTCTTTCTTTGGCTCGCCATCCAGTTAAATCTTCCAGCTTAACCCTTTCACTACCGCTTACTGGGAATAAGACAATCCTTGCTTACCATAAATTTTTGTGCTATTCCAGCATGATATTGCATGTGGATTTTCACCCCCTTTTTTGAACTAAACACGCCAGAAATGGACAATTTTATGTACAGAAAATATGTTCAAAATACATTTACCTTTCCATTGACACATATCTTTGCTTAGTTTTTCCAAAAGTAAAAACAGAAAATGAGGATAAAAACCGTATTTCGGTTTGTCAAGAAAAGACGATTTCTCCTCAATGGGATTTATGTACGAACGGAGATACACGTGCATTTCTGTACAAACGGAGATACACGTGCATTTGTGTACAAACGGAGATACATGTGCTGCAGCACGCAGTGCCTGCAATAACCTGTATAAAATAAAATAAAACTGTGCATAACCGGAGGATTGGGAACTACGGGAAGCCTGATGACATCACTGACGTGTTGTGCGATACCAGACTCGTCCAAAGGGGTGTTTTGTTGCGGAGCTTTGACAGTTTTTGTGAGGGACTTTCTCTTGGCGCAAAATAGCGACAATGGTAAGTGATGGGATCGGCGCTGTCGCGGAAATGCAAAAATGGTAATGAAAGGGTTAAAGGGCCTAGCCTGTTTAGACAAACAGGCACGAGTAAATTATTAACATCAAACCAAACATTTTAATCATACGTCAAAGATCATGTCTCCGGTAATTTGCAGTCACATCAACGAGACCCAGCTGTTCGACGAAACCTCATCCGTCAGGGCATACGCAACAGGGATGGTCGCACAGTGGAATGCTGTTAGCAAACCAGCGGACTAGCGCTGGCCGGAGATGTTCGCACATTTCAGACACAAGGAGATTCCCTACAAAAATATATGCCTAATTTGTCAGTTTGCCATGTGTCTGCCTGGCAGAAATGCTCCCGTTGAGCGGATCTTTTCCATAATGAACAATACTTGCACTGACGAGAGAAACCGCATGACCGTTCCCACCTTAAAGGCGTTGATTGTGACATGGCCCAATTTTGATGACACCTGTCCGCAATTCCACAGCAGGCTGTCAGCCAACAAATCGATTTTGGAGCAAATTCACTCCTCAGACAAATATATGTAGGCTAATTTGAAGAGTGTTTGTCTCTGTGTTGAGGTCATGTTTTCGGAGCTCTATGAGGTTGACATCTCACGCACACGCACACACTCACACAGACAGACATGGCCTACCAGAGATCTAAGAGATCAAAGAGATATAATGCATTACAATGCTTTGTTAAAAAAAAAAAAAAAACAAAAACGTTCAGTTGGTGTATTTTCCAAAACTTTCTTCAGCTTCAGGCTAGTTCATAAAAATAAAGATATTCCCACACAAAACATATTCAATGTCTTTTCATATTTTCTCTTAAACGTGTGAACAGGCCTACCAAAAACATATATGATTTTTCCCCATGAGGCTATGTTGTCAGCAGTAGTCCTACGTGCTGAAATTGAGCTTAATATCTACGTCTATGACCACACATGCACACGCAAAGTGTCCCGGTTTTAGTTTCAGGAAATCTGGTCACCCTCACTAACGTTTCCACTGCATGGTACAGCTCTACTCAACGTGTATCTTTTCAGTTTTTATGCATTTCCATTGTGGATAGTACCTGATACACGGGGCTTTTCTTAGAGCGACTTCGGCTGAGGTTCCAAGGAAGCCAAGCCGATACGAATGCGTAAGGTCAATGCGCTGCAGACTATGGATTGGTCAGAGGAAATAATTATTTGTGCGACTCAAGACAAGCCGACAATATACATTACCTAAGATGGATTACGGTGGAATGGGATGATTTTTCACATCAACACACTTTCAAACAAGGCCGCCGACGGGAAGGGGTCTGCTATCCCCGGGCATCAGACTAGGGGGGGCATAAAACTGACCCCCTGATTTTAAAATAATCTGCTGGAAAATTCATCATAATAAATATCTGTGAAGATTTAACATAGTATTTCTCAGTTACATAAGAGGTTTATATATTCTATTTTGCTAATTTTCTTTGACAAATGACATAGTGGTATAAATAGATTCTCCCCCCCCCCCCTCCCCCCACCCCAATGCAAGTGGTTTGGTCCGTCTTCAGCGCCGCAGCACAAGACTGATGACGTGAGCTACCATATACGCTCGCTCGCCTGAGATCGCTTGTTGCGTATCTTTCTGACTTTGCTCGTAATGGTGGTTGGAGGCGAGCGCACTTTCAGTAAACTTAAATGAATAAAAAAATCACTTGCGCTCCACCATGTCACAAGAAAGACTAAACGGTTTTGCGATGATCTCGATAGAACATGAACTGGCCAAGATAATTGATTTCGATGATATTAGCCTATACATTAGTGATGGGAAGATGAAGCTTCATGAACTATTTTCTTTATTTTCTGTGCCCACACGATGGTGTACTCTGTTCAACAAAGGCTTGTAAGTTCATTCTATAAGCCTTATTTTTTTTTTACTTTGGGCGCCATCTTGTGGGCACAAAAAATAAAGAAAATGGTTCATGAAGCTTCATCTTCCCATCACTGCTATACATGACTTTGCTTTCACCGGTAGCATCAGAGAGCTTGCTCAGACATTGGATATGTATCAGGCTGACCCCGGTCATGGATAAGTAAAGCGATCGTTTCACAAGCACCCAAAAACTCACCCCAAGCTTTGCAAAACCTACGTCTGGTCTAACTGCAGCCCCACTCGGCAGACACATACAGCACCTCTCCGGTTAGCTTCGACTGTAGTGGCTACAATCAGGCAACGTTATGATGAAACTGACACATTGATGCTTACAGAAGTAACACAAGCATACCGATCAGAATCGTTGCATATAAGTTAACCAGGAGCGTTTTTAATTAGCAGAGCAGGGGAACTAACATGCAGTAGCTGATAAGTGGCCATGACTTTGAATGTAGTCTGTCGCGCGAAAAGTTTGTTTCGCGTCCGGTGTGAAAGCGGCTTGACATACCCGTATTCGCGTCTTTGCATTGACTTTGAATGAAATCTGTCGCGCGAAAAATTCGTTTTGTGTCCGATGTGAAAGCAGCTTTATGGATAGTACGCGACAGCTAGAGAGAGCTCGGTTATGTTATGAACATAATTCAGCCAAGTTCGGTTATGTTATGAACGTAATACAGGTTTTGCAAACCGTACGTTCTGTTAGCGCGGACAAGTTGCTTATATGGAGCTAGCGAATCGATCACTTCTACAGGAAAGAATTACCGATTTAATCTCCGCCTTTTTCGGCTTTTTATTAGCCACAACAATTTCTAAAGGGGCATGAAATTATGTCAAGGTAGTGCAGAGAAATCATTTGTAAACCGGTAGAGCTTCTGCGTTTCGCATTGCTTTCACGGTAGCACCAGAGAGCTTGCTCAGACATTTGTGAAGTATCCTGCTGATCCCGGTCATGGATAAGCGAAGCGATCACTAACTGTAGAGGCTACAATCGGGCAACGTTATGATGAAACTGCCACATTGATGCTTACCGAAGTAACACAAACATACCGATCAGAATTACTGCATATAAGTTAACCAGGAGCATTTTAATTAGCACGGCACACAAACTAACATGCAGTAGCTGGTAACCGAGCGGTCATAACCACAGAGACAAACCCTTGCAATATAGGTTTTACAGACAGCAAGTTCTGTTACTGTGAGCAGTTGTACCAAGCATCCAAATTACAAACAATTATTAAAAGTTAGCTTCAAATGAGGTTTATGTTCATACACCTTCTGCAGAATTTCCCCTGATATTACTCTTGCATATTTAGGACACAAACATTAGCAACAGGAACTTGGCTACGTTAGCCGCTGTGCCACAGCCACAATCAACAGGCTATCACGTCAGGTTGGCTTATGCAGTAAAAGCAACTTACAGCTTCTGTGTCTGTGAGTCATGGACTGTCGCGACCGATACAGGCTTTATCTTAAGATATTTTACCAAGCCTGCGTTTTAGGCCAGTTGTTAGTGCTAACTATCGCTAGCGGTCCTGCTAGCCACCCGTAACACGTTAGCTTCACTTACATTATTTGCTGTTATATCGTTACTTACAGCTTGTGGCTCCGAGCGCTTGATTGATGCAACTGCTTCAGGTTTGAGAAGCAGCTGAAACGCTTATCCTGTGTTGAATTATCCTTTATTGATAAAGCTGTCTTTGGTGAAATGCTGAGCACAATCAGCTAACGTTCCCTTTGGCGTGGCTTTTTCGCTGCCAGCAAACAAAAAAAGCTACCCACTGATTTCTGGTGGCATCGTCTTTTGGAAGAAAAAATCGTTGTTTTTCTTCGCGTCCAAAAAGTAAACGGACAAGCAGCTTTGGGAGAGATACTGACAAAATTGCACCTCAAATGATCTGCGGTTCTTCTTTTGTATTTCCAAAAGTGAAGATGCTACTAAGGCATAGTATGATCTGCCGTTGTTAGTGCCTGCTAGAATAGTTTCCGGTGTGGGCAGGTCCAGCGCCACGATTGGCTCTGGCTAGGTCTGTACTAATTGGATGGCACAACCTGACGTCAGGTTTTACCCAGATCTCGTGAAGATCTCGGGAGGAGCTGTTCAGAGAGGAAATCACGCTCACGAAATCACGTTCTTGGATTGCGGCAAAACCCCTGTATCTTATGTTTAGAAACTTTTCAGAGGTTGAGCATGGACAACCAACATTATAACATTACTAATATGTATTAAAAGAAGGATCAGCATAATAGGTCCCCTTTAATCATTGTTGGTTATTGCGTTCAAATTTAGATCTATTCTTCATGTATAAGACAAGTGACCCTTTAAACCTTTGAATCTTTGAAACTTTATTTTTGAATACGGTTCCTGGCACGTCCTTGACGTCCTATGTCTACTTCTACTAGTCGACATAACTGAATTTGAACTTTGAAAGATGGAGTATTGAATGTGAACTACTTGAACTTTGATCTTATAATGTTGCCAGTTAGGAGGAATTGCTGGATCTTGCATTGTCCACGACCCTGCTTAAGGGCTAAAGTTTTGCGGTTTTACCTATTTTTTCCAAGGGTATAAATTCTGGTTCGTCGGGCTTAGTTACGATATCCGGGATCTATCATTAATAGTATTAATTTACAGACCACCACTATTGAACGAAGATCTAACCAGCTATAAAAAAACATTGGGTTTTCAGCAAATATAATGCTCGAAAGTAATCATCATGGCTTTGGTTGCCTTCAGTTAGAGCTTCAAAGCCATTGCCATCACCAGCGGTCTCTGTCCCAGAATTTCATTCATGACCGTCCGCGAAATAAATGAAACTGGCTGGATTAGGGCCGCTGGTATTGTTTTGTTTTTGGCAGTGGCTATTTTAACGCCAGTCGTGAGCTTACTGTAATTTGCTATTCTTATGAACTTCCGTATCCGCATGCACAATAGGAAATTCGGCCTCAGAAAAAAATTGCTACTCAACTGGGTTGAAAACATCCTGCTTTCACTGCATGCCTTGTGGTTAACATTACTAGACCGGCTAGCCAGCTTACCTACTTTAAATTACGGTCAGGATGTCCTCTACTCAAGCTAGGTAGGGTTAGTCATTAGCCAGCTAACTTTGCTAGCTTTAAGATCTAACTCATTAGCCAATTTGTACTCTTGAATTTCTTGCAAGGACAAACTTTGTGCAGCTATCAGCTCTTCTACATGACACAAATCACTACTGACTATTGATTGTAGTGAGTGACGACCTGACAGTTCCCCAAATATTTGCGAGCAAAAGTTGAACCTAAAATTACACTCTCATAACTACCTAAGCTGAGTTAAGCAACTAGCTAGAAAACATAAGAAATGTTACAGCCGTCCTGCTAGCTAACGTCAGCTGATACATTATAGTTAATGCCATGGTATAAGCATAGACTGTATAAATCAGTCAATGGGTCCAAGTCCAGGTTTCTTACATTGTGCATGAACATACGGAAGCTCGTAAGAATAGCAAATTGGAGTAAGATTACAACTGGCGTAAAAATAACCACTGCCTTTATTTTTTTTCGCTTTGGAATATGCCGCCTTCAGAGTTTTCCAGCGATGCTTTACTTGCTTGGCAGTTAACACAAAACCAGCCTCTCTCCGCTTTATGCACACCTTAAAGATATCGTTATTTCGGTGCTTTCGCCCATCGATATATTCCAATATATTCATGTCTTTCATTATCTGAATGCACAAAGTCGTCTCCTCTTCGCTCCAAAAATGCTAATTCCTTGCGAATTGAACAGGCGCAGACATAGTTGAATATTCTGTTCGGGGGCATTTTCCGATTATAGGGGACCTATTTTGCTATATTTCCAAGATTATATTTTGATCTTGGACTCCCCTAGAGTACTCCTGATCGTTCAAAGTCCTAAACAGGGTCCTTATTTAGCTCATAATGCCATCCTCAAAAAAACCCCATTTGTAGTCCATTGTAGCCTCTGCCTGAAACAGTGATGGGAAGATGAAGCTTCACGAACCATTTTCTTTATTTTCTGTGCCCACACGATGGTGCACTCTGTTCAACAAAGGCTTGTAAGTTCATTCTATAAGCCTTATTTTTTTAACTTTGGGCGCCATCTTGTGGGCACAGAAAATAAAGAAAATGGTTCATGAAGCTACATCTTCCCATCACTACCTGAAACGCCTCATTGAGGTGGCTCTTCTGCTATGGCTCCCACTCCCCGTGTGCCCACTTTCTTCTGACTGGCCAGCTCTGTGGAGGGTGGATCTAGGCGGGACGAGGGAGCAGAACGCAATTAAACGGGTCTCAGAGTGAAACGTGAGAGGCGTCTGCCATCTGAGCTGAGGAATCAGCGGGGAAATTCTGCAATCAAATGCAGTACATGTGTATAGATCTAATGAAATTAACTTGTTCTAATAAACGCAACGGCGAAAGTGGAGGACGCAGTGTGAATGTCTGGCAGGTCAAGCTCGAATTGGCCGTTTACCTACGGCTACTATGGTGAGTACACCGTGTTTCTACTCTATTGCTAGGATTGAGGGAAAGCTAGAATCCATCCCATACAGATACATTTGTAGAACGGGTCGACATGCCCAAGTGTAGACCGGAGAGACTGTAGAAATCCGATGGGTCTGAGTTTAGAGGGAAACATGGACAGTGAGGAGCAGCTAAAAGTGGACCAACAGCTTGTGGACTGCTTCGGTGTGTATTAGGACCTGCTAGTTCCTGTGTATCGCTGTGGTGTGTTGTTAGCCAGGAGAAACGGACAGCTTCCGCGCTGGTATATGACGAAGGTGCGAAAGCTCCAGGCTAAACTGCCTTTTCGGAAATTGCCCATGGTAATGGTTTACTTATTGTGTCGGAATGACCAGCGTTTGCTCGCGGAAAATGGGCGCGATAAGCCGCTTTCACTCCAGACGCGAAACAAATTTTTCGCGCGACGGATTACATTCAAAGTCAATGCTTTGACTTTGCATTGACTTTGAAAGTAATCTGTCCCGCGAAAAATTTGTTTCGCGTCCAGTGTGAAAGCTGCTGAACGCGCCCATAATGCGTGTATTTGCGTCTTTGCATTGACTTTGAATGTAATCAGTCGCACGTAAAATTAGTTTCGCGTCCGGTGTGAAAGCTGCTGAACGCGCCCATAACGCGTGTATTCGCGTCTTTGCATTGATTTTGAATGTAGGCTAATCTGTCCCCCGAAAAATTCGTTTCGCGTCCGATGTGAAAGCAGCTTTATGGATAGTACGCGACAGCTAGAGAGAGCTTGGTTATGTTTTGAACATAATACAGGTTTTGCAGACCGTAAGATCCGTTAGCCGGACAAGTTGCTCTTATGTGGAGCTAGCGAATCAATCACTACTATAGGAAAGAATTTTCTATTGAATCTCCGCCTTTTTCGGCTTTTTATTAGCCACAACAACTTCTAAAGGGGCATGAAATTATGTCACGGTAGTGCAGAGAAATCATTTGTTATACCACACACGGTAGAGCTTCTGCATTTCGCATTGCTTTCACGGTAGCACCAGAGAGCTTGCCCAGATATTTGTGAAGTATCCGGCTGATCCCGGTCATGGATAAGTGAAGCGATCACTAACTGTAGTGGCTACAATCGGGCAACGTTATGATGAAACTGCCACATTGATGCTTACCGAAGTAACACGAGCATACCAATCAGAATTACTGCATATAAGTTAACCAGGAGCATTTTTAATTAGCACGGCGGCACGCAAACTAACATGCAGTAGCTGGTAACCGAGCGCTCATAACAACCAGAGACAAACCCTTGCAATACAGGTTTTACAGACAGCAAGCTCTGTTACCGTGGACAGTTGTACCAAGCATCCAAATTACAAACAAGTATTAAAAGTTAGCTTCAAATGAGGTCTATATTCACACACCTTCTGTAGAATTTCCCCTGATATTACTCTTGCATATTTAGGACACAAACATTAGCAACAGTAACTTGGCTACTTTAGCCGCAGTGCTACAGCCACAATCAACTGGCTATCACGTCAGGTTGGCTTATGCAGTAAAAGCAACTTGCAGCTTCTGTGTCTGTGAGACAGTCGCGACCGATCGAGGATTTATCTTCAGATATTTGAGAAAGCTTGCACTTGAGGCCAGTTGTTAGTGCTAACTATTGCTAGCGGTCCTGCTAGCCACCCATAACATGTTAGCTTCACTTACATTATTTGCTGTTATATCGTTACTTACAACTTGTGGCTCCGAGCGCTCAATCGATGCAGCTGCTTCAGGTTTGAGAAGCAGCTGAAACGCTTATCCTGTGTCAAATTATCCTTTATTGACAAAGCTGTCTTTGGTGAAATGCTGAGCACAAACAGCAAACGTTCCCTTTGGCCATGGTTGTTTGCTGCCAGCAAACAAAAAAAGCTACCCACTGATTTCTGGTGGCATCCTCTTTTGGAAGAGAAATAGGTGCTTTTCTTCGCATCCAAAAGTTAATGGACAAGCAGCTTTGGGAGAGATACTGACAAAACTGCACCTCAAATGATCTACGGGTCTTCTTTTGTAATTTCCAAAAGTGTAGACGCTACTAAGGCATAGTATGATCTGCCGTTGTTAGTGCCTGCTAGAATAGTTTCTGGTGTGGGCAGGTCCAGTGCCGTGATTGGCTCTGGCTAGGTCTGGACTAATTGGACGGCACAACCTGATGTCAGGTTTTAACATAACATAACATAACATAACATGAATGGCGAGAACAGGCCGTTCAGCCCAACTAGGCTCGCCAGTTTCTTTGTACCATCGTGAATATATCACTTCAGATACTCAATGACTGAATGGTATCTAGCTTTAAGTCAAGTCTGCTCTTGAAAACTCCCAAGGTCTCTGCCTCAACAATATGGTCAGGCAAGCTGTTCCACAATCGAAATTACTCTTTGGGTGAAGAAATATTTCCAAATATCAGTGCTAAATTTACCTTTTTAGTCAGCTTCCATTTGTGACCCCGAGTTCTGCTAACAACACTTGGTCGAAGGAATCCTACATAATTCACTTTGTTAATCCCTTTAACATATTTAAAGACCTCAATCAAATCACCCCTTAGTCTCCTTTTCCTAAGACTAAAGATATTAAGGATCTTCAGCCTTTTCTCATAGCTTTCATCTTTAATACCCGGAATTAGCTTAGTGGCTCTTCTCTGAACTTTCTCTAAAGCCTCTATGTCTTTCTTAAAGTATGGTCCCCAGAACTGTACACAATACTCTAGATGTGGTCTGACGAATGTGTTGTACAAAAGAAGCATCACCTCCTTGGATTTGAACTCAATACTTTTGGCAATGTATCCCAGCATCCGATTGGCTTTTTTAACAGCTACGGCACAATGGCTAGAGCCTGTGAGGGTTTGGTCAACAATCACTCCCAGATCTTTCTCTTGTGGAGCACATTCCAGTTTAAAACCTCCCATGAAGTAATCCCGTCTAATGTTTTTATTACCTACATGTACTACTTTACATTTCGCTACATTAAATTTCATTTGCCACATTTCTGCCCAATTCTGAATTCTATCCAAATCATCCTGAATCACTTTAGTGGGCTCTAAACTATTTGCCAAGCCCCCAATTTAGTATCATCTGCAAATTTCACTAATCTGCTCTCAATATTCCTATCAAGGTCATTAATGTAGATGAGGAACAGCAGGGGTCCCAACACCGATCCCTGGGGGACGCCACTCCCCACCCTACCTAGCTCAGATGATATACCACTGACCACCACTCTTTTGTGTTCTGTCCTGCAACCAGTTATGAATCCACTTCAGAATACCACCTGTAACTCCAATGGAGCTCATTTTAAAAATTAGTCTCTTATGCGGTACTGTGTCAAATGCTTTCTGAAAATCCAAATATATGATGTCATAAGCCCTGCTCTGGTCATAAGTCTTGGTGGCCTCTAAAAAAATTCAGAAGGTTTGTCAGGCATGACCTTCCTTCTGAAAACCATGTTGGCTATCCCTCAAGATATTGTTACGTTCAAGAAATAAGTCCAGCTCATCTTTTATGATAGATTCCAATATTTTGCACGCAATGCAAGTTAAACTGACTGGCCTGTAATTACCTGGCTCAGTACGGTCCCCTTTTTTATATATTGGTATTATATTGCCCTGTTTCCAATCATTTGGTATTTCTCCAGTTTCTAAAGACCGTCTAAAGATGGCAGATAGTGGCTTAAAGATGATCTCACTAACTTCCCTGAGCACTCTAGGATATAAGCCATCAGGACCCATCAGGACCCGCCCAGGTTTTGCCCAGATCTCATGAAGATCTCAGGATGAGCTGTTCTGAGAGAAAATCACGTTCACGAAATCACATTCTTGGATTACGGCAAAACCTCTGTATCTAATGTTTAGAAACTTTTCAGAGGTTGAGTATGGACAACCAACACTATAACATTACTAAAATGTATTAAAAGAAGGATCAGCATAATAGGTCCCCTTTAAGGTGTATACATGAGCCAATATTCTGATTAAAACAGGTGCCAAGGGTCTTATTCGGAATATTTCGAATCGGAAAATGACCTTAATCGGGATATTGCACGCGTTTACATGACAGGTACACAATCGGAATATTCTCATATTCTGATCAATACAGGAATATGGTGTGCATGTAAACGCAGTCAATGACACATCACATAATTGGCTTCAGTCAGCTCTTTGCCGTGAAGGTGAATGATTGGAAGGCTTTCTGAGTTTCAGGAAGTACTCTCGTGGTGCTCTCCTCTAGTGCACATTGGTAAATAAACTGCCACTTATTGGACCCGCTGTTTCTTTCTGTCTCTTCTTTGGGATTTTTAAAGGGGACCTATTTTGCTATTTTTCCAAGTTTATATTTTAGTTTTTGACTCCCCTAGAGTACTCCTGATCGCGCAAAGTAAAAAAAGGGTATTTATTTCGCTCATACTGCCATCCTCAAAAACTGCATTTGTAGTACATTGTAGTCTCTGCCTGAAATGCCTCACTGGGGTGGCTCTTCGCTATGGCCCCACTCCCGTGTACCCACTTTCTTCTGACTGGTCAGCTCTGTGGAGGGCGGAGTTGGGCGTGTGACGAGGCTGCAGAACGCAGTTTTTCCGTGTCCGCTCCCCCAGAGTGAAACCTGAGACACGTCTGCAATCTGATAAGGAAGCGGCGGCAAATTCCGCAGTCTAACGTTATACTTGAATATAGATCTAATGACATGATCTTGTTCTAACAAACGAGCGGCGAAAGTGGAGGACGAAAGTGCGAATATCTGTCAGCGCAAGCTCAAATTTGCTATCGGCTACAGTTTGCTACGGCAACAGTTGGTGAGTTACAGCGGTTCTTTTTACTCTAGCTAGGATGCAGGGGAAGCTAGAATCCACCCCATATAGACACATTTGTAGAACGGGTCGACATGCCCAAGTGTAGACCGGAGACCGAGAAACCGTGGGTCTGAGTTTAGAGGGAAACATGGACAGTGAGGAGCAGCTAAAAGTGGACCAACAGCTTATGGACTGCTTCGGTGTGTATTAGGACCTGCTGGGTCGTGTGCATAGCTGTGGTGTGTTGTTGGCGGAGAAACCAACAGCTTCCGCTGGTATATGACGGAGGGCGAAAGCTCCAGGCTTAACGGCCTTTTCGGAAATTGCCCATGGTAATGGTTTACTTACTGCATCGGAATTACCAGCTTTTCCTCGCGGAGAATGGGCGCGTTATGGATTGTGTGCGAGAGCAAGCTAGAGCTCGGTTATGTAATGAGCATAATACAGGTTTTACAGACCGTAAGTTCCGTCTGCGTGAACCGTTGCTTATGTGGAGCTAGCGAATCGATCACTTTTAAAGGAAAGAATTTAATATTCAGTCGCCGATTTAATATTCAATCGACAGCAATGCAGAGAAATCGTTTATGATACCATTCACGTTACAGCCTGTGCTTTTCCCTATCGCTTTTACCGGTAGCATCAGAGAGCTTGCTCAGACATTGGGGATGTATCAGGCTGACCCCAGTCATGTATAAGCAAAGCGATCGTTTCACAAGCACCAAAAACTCACCCTAAGCTTTGCAAAACCTACGTCTGGTCTAACTGCAGCCCAACTCGGCAGACACATACAGCACCTCTCTGGTTAGCTTCAACTGTAGTGGCTACAATCAGGCAACGTTATGATATAACTGTCACATTGATGCTTACAGAAGTAACACAAGCATACCGATCAGAATCGCTGCATATAAGTTAACCGGGAGCGCTTTTAATTAGCAGAGCAGGGGAAGTAACATGCAGTAGCTGATAAGTGGCCATGACTTTGAATGTAATCTGTCGCGCGAAAAATTCGTTTCGCGTCCGTGTGAAAGCGGCTTGACATGCCCGTATTCGCGTCTTTGCATTGACTTTGAATGTAATCTGTCGTGCAAAAAATTTGTTTCGTGTCCGATGTGAAAGCAGCTTTATGGATAGTACGTGACAGCTAGAGAGAGCTCGGTTATATTATGAACATCATACAGTCGAGCTCGGTTATGTTTTGAACATAATACAGGTTTTGCAAACCGTACGTTCCGTTAGCGCGGACAAGTTGCTTATGTGGAGCTAGCAAATCGATCACTTCTACAGGAAAGAATTACCTATTTAATCTCCGCCTTTTTCGGCTTTTCATTAGCCACAACAATTTCTAAAGGGAGATGAAATTATGTCAAGGTAGTGCAGAGAAATCATTTGTAAACCGGTAGAGCTTCTGCGTTTTAGCATTGCTTTCACGGTAGCACCAGAGAGCTTGCTCAGACATTTGTGAAGTATCCTGCTGATCCCGGTCATGGATAAGTGAAGCGATCACTAACTGTAGAGGCTACAATCGGGCAACGTTATGATGAAAGTGCCACATTGATGCTTACCGAAGTAACACAAGCATACCGATCAGAATTACTGCATATAAGTTAACCAGGAGCATTTTTAATTAGCAGAGCATGCAAACTAACATGCAGTAGCTGGTAATCGAGCGGTCATAACCACAGAGACAAACCCTTGCAATACAGGTTTTACAGACAGCAAGTTCTGTTACTGTGAACAGTTGTACCAAGCATCCAAATTACAAACAAGTATTAAAAGTTAGCTTCAAATGAGGTTAATGTTCACACACCTTCTGTAGAATTTCCCCTGATATCACTCTTGCATATTGAGGACACAAACATTAGCAACAGTAACATGGCTACGTTAGCCGCTGTGCTACAGCCACAATCAACTGGCTATCATCTCAGGTTGGCTTATGCAGTAAAAAGCAACTTACAGCTTCTGTGTCTGTGAGTCATGGACAGTCGCGTAATCGATACAGGCTTTATCTTCAGATATTTTACCAAGCCTGTGTTTGAGGCCAGTTGTTAGTGCTAACTATCGCTAGCGGTCCTGCTAGCCACCCGTAACATGTTAGCTTCACTTACATTATTTGCTGTTATATCGTTACTTACAGCGTGTGGCTCCGAGCGTTTGATCGATGCAACTGCTTCAGGTTTGAGAAGCAGCTGAAAACGCTTTATCCTGTGTCGAATTATCCTTTATTGATAAAGCTGTCTTTGGTGAAATGCTGAGCACAATCAGCTAACGCCCCTTTGGCCGTGGCTTTTGCTGCCAGCAAACAAAAAAAGCTACCCACTGATTTCTGGTGGCATCGCTTTTGGAAGAAAAAATCGTTGTTTTTCTTTCGCGTCCAAAAAAAGTAAACGGACAAGCAGCTTTGGGAGAGATACTGACAAATTGCACCTCAAATGATCTGCTAAGTGTTCTTCTTTGTATTTCCAAAAGTGAAGATGCTACTGAGGCATAGTATGATATAGGCCTAACACAGGACCTACAAGCGGGGCAACCTCAGCACCCTGACAAACTAACCCCATGCTGCTTGGCCAGTGTAGCCCCGTGCTCCCATTTTGGAAATCAGGCCACATCTCTCATCTCATGATCGCAGCAGGCCTTTATCTTATGTGTTGTTAATAACTCTAGTTACATACGTTTATGAAACAGTAAAAACACCGTGGAAATCTTTTGCCTTCAAAAGCTAAAGGCGTAACCACAACCGCCAAGTTCATGTATCCATACGGAAATATTCACAAGGCAATGAATCGAGCAGGGCTGTCTGCTCTGCAAGGCTGAGCTAAGTAGCATTTCTTTCCAGAAACTTAAAGTTTTACAATTTGGGTCCAAGAATTCAGTTATTTGAGCGAAAACACTTACATGACACTACAAGTCATGCTTTCCAGAGATGACGTCGCTGGGATGTCATAATTTGTACATTTACTAGTTTTTCCCGTCAGTGTGTTTGCGATGAAAAAAAACACTGGGGTGACAAACCCAACAGTCTCCCCTAACAAGCAGCGTGGCTGCGCTAACCGGGGTATATCAGTACGCAGCCGTACCCCATGGGCGGCGCTAGGGTGGTGCTTGCTGGGGCTATAGCACCAGCAGAGATTTCAATAGTACCACCAAGAAAATTACTGAATTTTTGCATTTAAATTCTGGCTATACTTTCTCTGTATTATTTATTTATTTATTTATTATTTGTTTGTTTTTTGATAATTATCTGCTCTGGTGGTCCTAAGGTCAGATCCCTCTACACCTCTTTGTTGTAAGTTCGGTTTTGAGCCTGCCGATCCCATAGAACACTACATTGCTGGCCGGGTACGCTAAAGTGAAGCATCTGCCCCAGCAGCGTAATCCACCCAGAGGTAAAATTCGCTCGCAGACTCCCATTAAACTGGAAGCGTATTGCTGCCACGCTAAAAAAAAAAAAAAAAAAAAAAAACTCAGTATCCGCGTAATTAAGTTTCGCATTTTAGGAATAATTTTCCGCGTTATTGCGATAATAAACCAGTATCCGCGTAATTCGTGAAAGTTTCACGTTTTTACAAAGATAGTACTGCGTTATTTATTGATAATAAGGCTCAAAATATCACGTAATTACGTGAAAAGTTTCACGTTTTTACAAGATAATTTTAATGTTATTTACGTGATGGCAGGCTCAGTATCCGTAATTAAAAGTTTTCGAGTTTTTACGGGATAATTTTTCACGTTATTTTGTGATAATAAGGCTCCAGTATCCGCGAAATTACGTGAAAGTGACATATCAGCTTGGATGCAGTTGAGATGGTGGAGCTTGTACCCATGGGCGTTCCTTGCCCCTCCGTTTGATCAATGAGGAACGACGCTACCTCAATAGGGTCGGATTCGTTCTTCCTTCGATACAACCCCATGCATTTCAAAATCCTCCTCAAAGTACGCATACTGATATTAATATCATCCACTGTGCTCAATAAGTTTAGGATCTCACCATGTCTCAAACCAAGCTTAAAGTACAGTTTAATCGAATCGTGCAAAGGAGCCGCAATTGCCTAGCTTATGCCTGTCGTTTAGATTTAGTTTACGTTATCCGCGAAATGCGGTAAAATTATCCTGTAAAACCTGGAAACTTTTCACGTAATTCGTGATGCTGAGCCATATTATCCGCGAAATAGCGTGAAAATTATCTTGTAAAAGCATTGAAACTTTCTGCGTAATAATATGATACTGAGCTATATTATCACGAAATAACGTGAAAATTGTCTTGTAAAAACGTGAAACTTTCACGTAATTACGTGATACTGAGCCTTATTATCACGAAATAACGTGAAAATTATCTTGTAAAAGCATTGAAACTTTTCGTAATTCGTGCAAATACCCAGCGATAACAATCGCTTCATCATTCACTCTTTTAAATCACATTTTCAGAAACATAGTGTAGTCGGGAATTTATTTTTATCGGTGTTCTTCACTTCATTGTACCGGTTGACATATTGGTGTCAACGAATTGTTTCCTATTGAATCATATATTCTTGTAGCGTTGTTCAGGCGCTAGTCAAGTTAGAACTCTAACAAGTTTCACCTTTCAAAACGCTGCTCATCAAAATGATCACTGCACAGCTCTGATCGAGGGGATGGCGAAAAGTTCCTTCTCCTGACTTGTAACAGTCGAGCCTTTCTTACCGTCAACGTAATCTCCGCGACGGTAAGGTTACCAAGGTAGCTAGTTAGCTGGTGAACGTTAACAATCGCCAGCATTTGCTTTTAGTCAGCGGTCTATTCAAGCCCATGGGATAGCTTGCACGCAAACACGATTGCATTAAATGAATAAATTCGCGTATCTACAATAACTTGCGCATGAAACTTTTTATGACAGCCCTTCAAATGAATATTGTTGCAAAATGCAGCCGCACATCTTGGCATTTCAACGACTTTGTTAACTTATTTAGCCTAAATTGGCCTCATTATAAAGGGAAACCATAAATTTAAGCATCCTAAATTATAAACCCCTTCTCCTGAATAAAATCCCGTAAGATATTGAGTGCCTTTGAAATACGTTCTGGGCAAAAAGCGAAAAAATGGAGGTTGCAAACGGAATTCTTTCCAAAAAATGAAGTTGCTGTTGGACTTCGTTAAAGCAATTCTTACCTTTCTGGCTTGCGGCGCAGCACTTAGTAAAAATTTGAACATAGCGTTAACTCCGCCTCCTCCAAAGTCACCTCTTTACCTGACCTCTGAAACCTCCTCTAATGGCGTGCAGTCAGAAAGTGAGCAAGCGAATGGAGAAGCTCTTTCACACGAGCGAAAATTTCGCCGTAGATTACATTCAAAGTCAATGCAAAGGCGCGAATACTGGCAAAACGTATTAGCGTCTTTGCATTGACTTTGAATGTAATCTGTAAATGCGAAAACCGTCGATTAATGGCAATGGAGTCAGATTCAGAGGCACCGGTTAGTGAAAACTAACCAGCAGTAATTACATAATAATCAATTCTTATGCATTGGCATAAAATAAAATGCCCACGTAACGTCTGACGAACTACCATTAATGTTATTATAGTAATTATAGCATTTCAGCGCATGTTTGTTTACAGTCAGTTGTGTCGTTTTTCGGCAGAATTCATACATATTTTCTTGCAGAACTGCTGTCATAACGTCTGACCTCACCAGAATTGTCCCGGAAAAGTTAGTAATTAAATTAGGAGCAGTTGCAGCTGTTTTGTTACGACTAACTGTTGAGTTCCTGTTTTGTCTCTACCGCTCTGCTGCTCTGCCAGAGAGGTGCGTGACTCGCAAGCGGTGACAGCGGTAGGCAACTGGAAGGGACGCGGCGACGGATGACAGACAGGAAGCTCGGCAAATCATTTTATTCGGTCCGAATAAAATGATTAATCAATTTATCAAATATATAATTGAATATTGATGAGTTTCAACACCTAATTAGTTCTTTTATATTTTAGTGTGCCATCGCCTATTTAGAGCATTTAAATTACAAAAGAAAAGTGTAAAAATGCCAGAAAGGTAAGAGTTGCTTTAATATCACTTTCATTTTGCGGTTCTCCTTAGTGAGTGAAAAATACTCGCGCCTATTTCAACCGGAATTACCTACCACATCACGTGACTTTCGAGATTGCTCTCAAACAGAAAGGTAACTTGGGAACAAGAGTGATCTGCCAATCAACAACCGGTGTGCGGACAAACTTTTGTGTGATTGGTGTGTGACAGGCCCTCATGGCCAAGCTTTTCGAACAGCTGACTGAATAAACGCTGGATGGTGGTTTCAGCTGTCACTCGAAATGGTAAGCCTTAAAAAGTAATAAGTATTGGCCTACTTTTTTCGTTGGGGAGGGATTCGTGTTGATGTTACAGATAGCGTTAGCAGGCAGGGAGATATTAGAAAATATAACTTATGTAAGGTGGCCTATTTTACGCCGGTTAAGAAATTGCTAACCTAGCTGACTTTGTCACATATAATTTATACATTCATCCATGTATCCAATTCCGTCTGGCGAAGCACAAAATACGCAATTCTCCAACAATCTGTCATTCTCATTTTATCTATTGCCGTTAAGTTTTCAGGTTTTTTGCCATGCTATGTCCTTGTGTTTTCAACCGTGACTTGGCTGTCACCTCAGATAGCAGCCGTTTTCTTCAAGTCCCCCTCAAACTGACGATAGCGAATGTTACTTAAATCATAATAAAGCTGTATCTAATTCCAGACGTTTCTTTTGGGTCATATCAGCCTCGAGGTAAACCCTTTCTGTAGGCCTACCTTCACGACGTCAATGGGTGTTTCAGGAAGTGCATCATTAGCACTCATCTGTTGCTGTGTTCGATACTTTTACTGGGCAGTTTTGGCTGTGTTGGCTAGCTGCATTATAGACTGATCGGAAGTCTGCCAACAGACTAAACGGCAACCTTCAACAAAACAGCTGTCGCCATAAGTGGAATCTCATGAGTCAGGCAGCGTTTTTTGCAACTGAGCTTATAAGTTATGGATTTATTAGCCCAAATATTATGTTTTGATGAAACTTTGTATTTATCTTCTCAGATAATTATAATTTAACATTACTTGGCTTGTAACTGTGACCGTTGGAAATTGAGCAACGAACAGCTAGAAGTTGATACCGTTCCGTAGGTTAGATAGGCCTATTAATGAGTTGACATTCCATAGAGGCCTGGGTTACACTTATCAATTCAATTCGATTTACATCACTCAATCAAGGTAGGATGCATTTCCTGTCAGGTCTTGACAGTCCAAGATCTGATTTTGATAACGCTACTAGATATGAGCCAGACCGCGCTGGGGTGATCAGGCTGCATTCTGCGGCGTTGATCCGTTAGCGATTATTGATTTCTGACCCATCCCTGCATACTCTGTTTATACATTTCATTTTTGTAGAAATGTGCAAAGCTTTCTTTTGACAAATGGCAAAGGTAATGGAGCAAAAACCGTCATTGAAATCCCCATCCCCCTCACGGAGCCCAGTTAACACCTAAACCCTCCGGAGAAAACCCTGCTGCTCTGATTGGTGAAATGAGTCACTGGGTGAGAGCGTCGTAGCATTCATTAGCAGTCTGCCCATCCTCCGTGGATCCAGATAGAGTAAAAGATTGAATTGCTGGTTGCTGAGCTGCAAAGATGTTGTAAGTGTGCCGTCAGATGTCTTGGGGAAGAAGTAATGATGGGAGTTTGAAGTGTTCATATCGTGGTCACAATAGCAACAGAAAGCAGGGTTTGTTCTGACCTCCACTAGTGTGTTTACCTTTTAAATAGCTCTGTAAGACTCTTTACCTAAGAGCTGATGCTGATCTCTAAGCCTGGCATCTGGCACCTGAATAACTGACTGGTTGTTTTTATCTTTTTTAGCAGCAGAACTTTAAGCAGCGGGTGGTGGCCCTTTTGAAGAGGTTCAGAGTTTCTGATGAGGTAGGGATTTTAACAGTAGGGTTGTTTCTCTCACCTTCCTTATGGATTGTTACCACCAAGTTACGCGCTTCCTGTAGTGTAGTTGTTGGTGGTGGGATTATGGGTAATGTAGTTTGTGTGCCTGCATCTGTGAAGGTGCTGGACTCCGAGCAAGACCCTGCGGAGCCTCCCCCTGAGGTCGAGGAGGACCTGGAGAGTCTAGATTTTGAGAAGCTCAAAGACAGCAGCTCTGATATAGATGATGACGACAGCGTACTCATCGCCCCAAAACCCAAACTCAAGTGAGTGCGATGTTTGTGTGGGCACATATATTTGATCATACGAGTCTATTAGTGCTTTAGAGCTTGCCTGGTTGAATATAATCTGTGTACATTTGGGAACAAATTAGGGCATGGTTGTGTTAATGCTGCCGAAGGGATTTGTAACCCACTGGTGGTCAGTATTTTCTACTGTGGTTCCACAGTTCATTAGTTTAGTAAACACTAATCCAGAACAACTTGCTATAGTATGGCACGTCTTTGTCACTCTCAGGGATCACTCGGAACTTCTCAGCAGCTTCCGCTACCCTTCATCAGGCCTCAGATGTGTGACAGAAAGTTGATATGTTGTTCCGCCGGACATTTCTTTGCCGAAAAACAGATTTGCGCAGTTTTCTAAATCCGCGCACTACATCGCTGCCTAAAAATGGAGGCAAAACTGACCTTCCC
Source organism: Gymnothorax javanicus (assembly GCA_029692085.1). Lineage (NCBI taxonomy): Eukaryota > Metazoa > Chordata > Actinopteri > Anguilliformes > Muraenidae > Gymnothorax > Gymnothorax javanicus. Next base: position 235,219 of record CM056203.1, read on the forward strand.
AAAATCTGCATGGCAGCAGCTTCTTGCGTGTCTTGACGAACCCAGGCAACACAATGTTTTTCACCAATTTGACGCCAGACCCAGTGCTGCTGCCTGGACACGCCAGAGTTTATCCAGGAAAAAGTTCAGCTAATGGCTTCATGATCACGCATCAGTTTGATGAGAATGAATCGGCGAGAGTTTGCTGAACATCTCAGGGATATTAGTGGATTATGTCTCCAGGCGGCAGAGAAGCTGTGCAGTATTGATGTGTATTAGGTTAGCTAAACAATGTGATGCACATTATAACCTGTGTATCTGATGCAGAGCCCATACTCTGAGGGCCTGTCCCTCTCAGCTCTCCAGACAGCGATTGGCAGTATCCACAGCAACTTGAAGCCAATGGGAGCCGCCCAGTCCAGTAGTACTTCCTCCCCCATCATGACATCTACGCACCCATGTCCTTCGGACTTAATTGCCTGGCCTTTAATCCAGCCCTATCAAAACACATACTTCCGTTCAGAGCCCTCGTTTATGGCCTTTGTATGCGGAAGGCAGCTGGAAGCATTGGACTACTTTAGCGATTTTGGATTTGACTCTTCGGTATTTTGTTCAGTGGTTCAAAAATCAGAAATGTAAATGAGAGTTCAGATACTTCTTTTTAAATGACGGGCTCTAACACCATATCGTGTGTAATGTTTTAGGGGGTTTTGATTTTTATTAGCTTTCCGGCCCTATGGGCCGATGAGCTATTGTCGTGGTGTGGCGTTCGTCGTCCGGAACATTTTTTATATTTTTTTTTGGTCTGATGAATTTTTGTGTAAATTTACCATAACGTACTACTAGACCATATCTCCAGACGTTTTTTTTTCCCCAGATTTTTGCTTGAATCGTTATTGTCCGTTTTATGGGCCCTTGAAATTTTGGCCCCAATGTTAAAGATAGGACTGAGAAATTAAAAAAAATCATTCCTCATGGGTGGATTGCTATTACATCAAGGATGGACCCTATTGATTTTCACCGTGATCAGTTAAACAATATGGCCGCCACGGCAGCCATCTTGAAATCGTATGACACAGATAACTCAACTTTGCTCCCAATCATGAACATTTGGATTGTGCTGCCTTGGCGGAGGTTTGCACTCTACGAGTGCATCTAGTTTGATACTATGATCAAAATGACACTATTATTAACTCCTGGATAAGCGGTTTGTGAATTAGGGACTGGTCATCCATGCCGGGAAGTAAAAAATAAGGCGTTTAATCATGATTGGCTGACATGATTGATAACAACTGTAAGGGAGGAAGTCGCCTGGAGACTAATATCCGGGAATTCTTTGGCGCTCGAATGGGACTGTCGAGAAGAGATATAACGCTAACATCACACATGCATAAGTTGCTTGGTCCCTGTGCAATTCAATATCGACCACGGTGATTTGAAAGTTGTCAACGTGTCTGTAGAATTGTCATGCACCGTTTGCATAAATGCTATTGCTAATAAGTAAAGCCAGTTTACTAGCTGGCTAGCAAACTAGTTTCGTAAGATTCTAGCAATAACAGGCCATCATAACATAGGGAGCAATGGAAATCAATGGTAAAAATCTCTTTATTAAGTACATGGTGTTATCTACAATTAGCAGCGAAGCTATGTTCGGCGTAATGTGCCTTTTTTACCAGTAAACAAGACTAGGTGCAACCTAGTATATGGCTGGGCCGCCAAGCACTGTATGAGAATGTGGGCCCAAGAAAAGGGTGCTAAATGGGGCAAAGCTCCCGCAATTATATGAAGTTCAAGTTTAGTAATGAGCTGGAGTTGATAAATTATTTACAAAGTGGGTGGGGAGAGTGTGAGAGTGAGAGTGTGAAAGAGTGAGTGTGAGTAAGTGTGAGTGAGGGAGTGGGAGTGAGTGAGAGTGTGTGAGGTAGTGGGGGGGCTTGAGTAAGGAAAACGTATCAAAAACAAGTTACACATCCAACGAACAAGTGCATACATCAACCAACATGAATGCACTAACAAATCTCAATTATTATTTCCCAAGTGTCCACCTGAGTATGTGCATGCAGTCTCTCAAGTGTCCAACCAATGAGTGTAAAACTTCATATGGGTCTGCCATTAAGCGGCTGGCGGCGCCCCCTGGTGGCTCGGGGGGAAATAACCCGCAGTGTTACTGTTTCTGGATCAGGGATAATGTCGCCACGAACGTGGGTACAGCGATCGGTCATTCTGTGAGCGGAAATAGAGACAACTGGCGCATGAATCGCTTCTGTGAAATTGCATAAGGTGTTGAAAGCTGAAGAATATCAAAAGAAGGATTACAACCACCGTTGTGGTACCAATTATCTCTGATTGCGAGTTCAGGGTTTGTTGAGCCGGCTCATTCAAATATAGCCTGTGTATGTTGAACTTGCTTTGTAGTATAGGCTACCCCGCAGGAGATACGAGTGACAAACGCCCGGCCAGTTAGCCAGCTTGTCGTCGGCTAACCAATCGTTGAATCTGAGTATGCGCATGCAGTCTCTCAAGTGTCCACCCAATGAGTGTAAAACTTCATATGGGTCTCCCATTAAGCCGCTGGCGGCGCCCCCTGGTGGCTCGGGGAGACAACCTGCAGTGTTACTGATCCCGGATCAGACACAGCTTGTAAACATACAAACCTTGTCCGGTCGTGAACGAAATGGGGTAAATTGCACGTGTAATCGCTTTTGTTGAGCCCGGCGTACAGTGTTAGCTTCAAAACCGCCATTAACAAGAAAATTCTGACCACCGTTGTGGTACCAATTATCTTTGATCATTGAGTTCAGGGTTTTGTTGAGAGCGTCGGAAATATAGCCTGTCTGTATTATTGTCTCCCATTAAAAGCGCTGGCGGTGCTAGTGCCGTGGGGGCAAACATGCAGATGTTACTGATTCTAGATGTCCTTAAGGAGCATACAGCCGCGATCGGACATTTGTGAGCGGATATGGGACAAATAACGCGCCACTTCTGTGTCAAGGCGGCGTCACCGGTGTTGAAAGCACAAGAAGAGTTAACAAGAAAGATTACAGCTTCCTGTTGTGGTACCAATTATCTCTGATTGCGAGTTCCAGGTTGTTCAGGCAATCATCCATATATAGCCTATTATTATATTAGACTTGCTTCATAGTATAGGCTACCCTTGGGGAATCAGTGACAAGCGCCGGCCGTAGCCTGCTTGTCGTCAGCCAACCATTCGTTGAAGTTCTTACGCGCCGGCTGACCAATCGCTGAAGCCAGTCATCGGCTAACCAATCGTTGAAGTTCTTCCCCGCCGGCCGACCAATCGCGGAACTTCTTCCCCGTCGGCCGGCCAATCGTTAAACTTGATCACTCACTCAGTCAGTCGGTCACTCAGGTACTCAGCGACATTCGCGTTTATAGGGGACTGGCCGCTGTTAAACCCCAGCCAAAGGTTAGCCCCTAGCTGGCTACATAGCTAGTCAATTGAAAAGCAGTTACTGGTCACTTAGCTGGTTAGCGCTAGCTAGTAAGGTGGCTGGAACTAACTTTAAAATGCATGATTGCAAGGAGTCTGTTTACCCTCAGACTCCAGCCATTCACCGTACTTTGAAGGATTGGCACTGATTTTTGAGGCAGGATTGTATGAAGTATGAAAACATAGTCAATGTATTACCCACTTTGGTAGTCGATAGCTAGCAGTTGGGACAAGTTAGTAGAGCCGGGCAGGAGCACCTGACATCGGTATGGGAGCTGCTGTGGTTTTCATTCAGACATATTTTCATATTATGAGGTTCCCCCATCCCCAAGCAATTGGAGAGAGACAGATTCTTCAGACAATTAAGCTTTATTGTGGCATGTTGATGAATATGGAAGCAAGAGTTCTTTTTTACCCTGACATCTTGCCTCTCACACGGTTTTATACCTTTGTCGGAAATATCTTTGAAATGGTCTTTCTGCTTTCTTGCCTTTCACAACCAGTTTTTACCCCTCGGCTGACTTAGGCCGGAGGGGTATTGTCGTCACCTGCGTGTCTGTCTGTCATCCGTCGTCTGTCGTCTGTCGTCCGTCCATGATTTTGTCCGGGCCAGTACTCAGCAACTAACAAACTCACCAAATTTGGTATCGTAACTCACTATGACCCATAGATGTGCAATGTCAGGTTTTTGCTGGATTTGACCTTTGACCTTAGCGCTGTGACCTTGACCCTGAAAATCTTGTCCGGGTCAGTACTCGGCAACTAATTATCGCAGCTTCACCAAATTTTGTGTGGTAACTCACTATGACCCACAGATGTGCAACGTCAGGTTTTCTGATGGATTTGACCTTTGACCTTAGCGCTGTGACCTTGACCTGGAAATCTTGTGCAGGTGACTTTGTCCGGGCCAGTACTCAGCAACTAATGATCACAGCTTCACCAAATGTGGTATGGTAACTCACTATGACCCATAGATGTGCAACGTCAGGGTTTTGCTGGATTATACCTTTGACCTTAGCGCTGTGACCTTGACCCTGGAAATCTTGTCCGGGTCAGTACTCAGCAACTAATTATTGCAGCTTCACCAAATTTGGTATGGTAACTCACTATGACCATAGATGTGCAACGTCAGGTTTTTTGCTGGATTTCACCTTTGACCTTAGTGCTGTGACCTTGAGGCAGGAAATCTTGTCCGAGCCGAGGGTAATTCAGCTTAAGCCCGTTAATTTATACCTTCATCACGAAATATCTTCCAAATATGGTCTTCTGCTTTCTCATTCTCATGCTACAACTTGGACAGGTGAAGCCAAAACACTGCCCACTAACCCGAGAACTTCAAGCAAAAGGTAAGGATGCACATCTACAAATGACTGGGAAAATTACAGTCAAGGAAAAATACAGCCAGATGAATAGGATACAAGTAGATACGCCGTGATTGAATTGATTATGTTTTCCAGTAACAACTAATGATTTTGAACAAATGTTAGATCAAAGCTACAATCAAATGCATCATCTTCTTGTATGTGTGTGTGTGTGTGTGTGTGTGTGTACGTGAGCTGCCTGCGCCTGTGCATGTGTGTGTGTGCACTACTCGTGTGTGTGCATACCTGCCAACAAGTACGGTTTTCCCGTAATGGTTACGGTTTTCAAAAGCACAGTCCGGTTTACGGCTGGGTAAAAACAAATTCGGTTTTCAGAAAATAACAAATAGTATTAAAAGGGGGCAATAAAAAGTGAATGCATCATTTCTAGATTGAAGGAATTAAAAAATCACTATGTGAAGAGCGAGGTGTAATTTCATCTGGAGTATAGCAGGACGTCACACACCCGCTCTCTGTGTTGATCTCCAGCCCCTTGTTTACAAGCCCGGTCCGGCTGCGTGCTCATGTACGTTCATGTGAATCGCCGCCTCCTCGTTCCCGAGAATGCATTCATATAGCCAGTAAATAAGCAGCGGCAGCGCGTATTTTTTAAAAAGCAAAATGGCGGAGATCGGAACGAAAAGTTCACCTGAAGATGAGCAGGATCGAAAACCTTCTAAGTAACTACGATGCGTTGGCCGAAGAAGTTGTCGGGATAAAAGAAAGGACAGGGCGGATTAATACTGGCCTTGCATTTCCAGGTGACTTTCACGAGAGCTAAAGGGGCTACAGTTTGACTCGGAGCTAGCTCTTCTGGACAGGTAGTAACAACAAAAAAATTGGAAATGTCTGCTTTAATTAGTGTTACAGTAACGTGAAGCACATGTCGCTATATGGAATTTTAATTAAATTTAATATTACAATAGTAGCATGCGGATTCATCCGAACTTGAGTTTATATAGCGGCTCGGTCCGAGCAGTGGCCGGTTGTGTTAGGTGAGCCCATCAGCCAGCTAACATTTGCAATTAAGCGCCGTCTGCAGTTTTGTGAGCATTTCAGGTTCGATGTACTGAAGTATGCTTGCCCTGGCGGAAACTTAAACTGGCCGTCATTCTGCGAATAGCAGAGGTAGAGGTGTAGCTCATGACACACTTTGTTTTTGGTCTACAGGCAGTGCACAACAGCAAACCTAAGCGGTGAAAGCGATGATTTATTATTGCTTGCTAAAACATAATGATAAAATGAAACATGTTGATTGTTACGTTTCTTCAACGCTAGTTTTATATTTACCAAAAAGGCGGCCATTTTATTTGTCACTGAAAAATCCTTGGTTACGTTTGTGTAAACAATCGGCACACCTCGCTAGTTATATGAAAGATTAAGGAATCACGGAATTGGCCGAGGCGTTTCAATTGGAGCCATTCTCGGCTAAAATCTGAACCGCTGCACAATGGAAAATAAGGGACAGTAACTGCGTCATTATTGACGTTACTTATCAGTAACACTTTGACAATATAATTTGATACCAGTTGATCATTGTGGAAGTTACTTGCCAGTGACACTGACAAATTTATGTTGATACCAGTTGATCATTATTGAAGTTGCCTGCGTACACTGCTTAAATTAATGTTGATACATCTTGATCATAATTGAAGATTCTTACCAGTAACACTGTAAATGTATTTTTGATACTAGTTGATTACTTTTGGGTTGAATGTGATGTATAAGGATGATGTATTTAATTAATGATATTTAGATATCTTTTGCGGTCAGTGGAATAACTTGCAAACTTGTTGCATGCGAGAACACATTCTCCAGATTTAGTTACCCGGATTTCCATTAAATATGACCCATCTGTCTAATTATTTGTGATTTGTTTTTCTTGGTCGCTACTTACTGTACTAAAGGGGTTTGGACGCTAAATAATAATATTCATCACAGTAATCGCGGGCATGTTACCTGGGCTATGAAAAGTTCTACTTTTCTCTGTGTACAAATGTGTCAAATTAGGCTGAACGTTGATCAAATTTCTGCATCAAGAGCTGGAAATACAGGGCTATTTTTCTTTCCCGGGGAGGTTCCCGTGCTCCCCCACCCTCACGGGAGGCGCGATTGCATGCTAGGATTATTAGGATTCTGTTTTCACTTTCCAAAAGTTGCCGTGTGTGTGTGTGTGTGTGTAAGCACTGCGTGTATGTGTGTATTTATATGTGCGTGTGTGTCTTGTTACTACTACTTACATAATATGGTTGTGGTGTGATTGTGGTGTGAATTCAACATGGCAATTGATCTACTGATGAATATGATGAGAAATATTGAAATGTGTCTATGAGAGAGCCAAGCAAAATAGTGCTGCTATGGACAAAGAAAGTAACAAAACGTATTTAGTCTCATATAACTGCTATTGGAAAATCTAGCAAACCCTTTAACAAGCTTTCAGTCGTGGTAGAATGGTGCTTTGAATAGGCCTGATGTTTGGTGACTTTTTTTACAAGACATTATAGAGCAAATTACCCTCGATGTCTCATCTAAGATAGCGCGTATTGGGCTGCGTAAAAAGTTAAGGCATGTGCTTGTGACTGAGCAGGGGGCTTTATGGGCTTATTTACCCAATCTCTACTGCGGACTCTGACTCCAAATGTGCAAGATGGCAGCGTCTAGTTTGGAAGGATATTTTAACATTTCCCCTAGCATTAGGAAGTGGAATGTATTTATCCCATCTTTATATGTCTAAAAGGTTGTTGAGTCTTAAAGGCCCTTCAAGTTGGTTTTAATGGTTTTTCTTCTTGTCCACTCCAATGATGGCATATCCTCCAGATTCCAAGAAAAACGGTCTATGATCAGCTGAATCACATCCTGGTATCTGATGACCACCTCCCGGAAGCATCATCCTCGTGCCCACATCCTGACTGGCAAGGGACAGGTGGGGACACCCTACCCACTTTTAAGGCGGACTTTCTGGAGTCTGTCGTGACTCAGAACATAATGATGTTACTGTTTTTCTGGTGGTTGGTTTTGACCTGTCCATCTCTCTCTCCTTTCCCTGTCCCTGCTCTGTCTGTCTCTCAGTACCTGTCGGACGTGTTGCAGAATCATCAGCTTCCTGTTGTGTGCACCTGCACGACCGCTGACATCCAGGCGGCCTTCAACACCATCGTCTCACGCATCCAGCGGTTGTAAGTCACGCACAGACACTTTCTCTCTCATTCTTCCCTTTCTCTCTCTTTCTCTGTCCATTTCTACTCCTATACCCACAAGGGTGTCTCTCTCCCTCCTCATTTACACTGAAAAGCTGCCAGTTGAAAACAATGTAGCTGCTCATCCATTTCCAAAACCCTCCTGCTTCCATAACACCATTATTGTGTTGTGAATTTGGATTGACAGGAAAATATGCAATTTGTTCATACCACCTGAGATTGAATCTTCATCTATCATCTGGTATTTGGAAATGCACAAGATGCATAATAATTCATTGTTCTTGGTGTGACCATTTCTGGTGTGTTTGCGTACAGACCTCTTTAGTACTCCTATTGAATTTGATATACCAGTACAGTTTGCTGTTGCATTAGTGTTTTGGGTCCAGACCTAATTTTGTCTGGTGTTGATATCTGTACCTCACTCTCTTCCTGTCCTCCTCCTCTCAGTTGTAACTGTAACACCCAGACCCCCGTCCCGATCAAGATAGCGGTGGCAGGGGCGCAACACTACCTCAGCGCGGTACTGAGCCTCTTCGTCGACCACCTCTCCGACAAAATCCCTGACTGCCTGGGCTACATGCGCTTCTTGATCATCCCGCTCGGTGAGCGAGGTCAGAAATTTCCAGAACGGTCATGTGTAATCTCATGTGTCCATGTTGCCTGACTCGTAGCTATGTCTGTGTTCAGGTTCCCACCCCGTATCTAAGTATTTGGGCACCATTGACCACCGGTACAACAGCCTATTCCAAGACTCCGCCTGGAGGGACCTCTTCCACAAGCCAGAGGCGCCAGTAGTGGGTAAGAAGGGGACTGAGCGCTACCATTTCACTCAATATTTGCACTTGGAGGATTTAAACCACGGTCAGTGCTAAAGAATGTTGTCATCATTATGTTCTCTGTGCAAGTGCTATGGATAATATCGCAACAATGTGCATGTTTGTGGTATGAAGGTTTTTTATTTGGGTTATGTTCCAAGTTGAAGTGTTCAAATTTTGACTTCCTCTCTCAAATACGTGTTCTCAAACTGTCACTGTATTGTAAAGTAATGGCCTGAAATATAAACCTAGAATGAATCCATGCTAGGGAATGGTCTTCTGCTGATGTGTTGCAAAACTGAGCAGGGAGAAAGATTGTCTCAGTATTAAGCATTCTTCTTTAGAAATTCAGTTAAAGCAGTGGCAGTACAGTGTCAGGAGTGGTGCTTCCGCACTGAGTAGATGTGTTTGCAGCGTTCCCGCCTGTCCCCTGCAGCTCAGGAGAGTCCCGACGTGGTTTCCCGGGTCACGCAGTACATGGTGGGAGCCAAGGGGGCCCATCAGCTCCCCATTGCTGAAGCCATGCTCATGTACAAGCAAAAGAGGTGAGACTCCACACTCAGGGCCAGAACACCTGAAAATATGAAAAACTGATCAAATGGTCTAGTAGCAGCAGCTTACAGCTAGCCTGGTAAAACCGGACTCTGCTACTTCGCTTTGCTTCGTACACAGAGTCTGGGTAGTCATCATTGACAAGTATTTACTTCCTGGTGGATGGGCGCTTGCCTAAAGTTTAAAATCATTAGTGTACCCGTAAACTGGCATCACTAACGTTTGGCGATGATGTATAATGTCGCCGGCTCAGCACTTCGTGCTTCCGCTGGAAACTACAGTCCTTCCTACCAGGAATGCAAGCGAACCGACAGTCAGTACATTAAAATTCATCACCATGCCCTACATATGCCCATCTACCATTTAGCCACTCATTCATAAAAAGAACCAAGGTGCTCTTTCTGTTCTCCTTACAAAACAAACTGTTGAGCTACTCGTTTTTCCTGCAGATACTGTTAAAAAAAGCATTAAGAGACCCGAAAATAGCAGAATCGTGAGAATAACGCGTTGCCCCATCAGGGGACGAAATCGCATTCACCGAAAACTGAACCGTTAACCATGCTTGCGCTAACATCATACCCAGCTCACTATCCAGCACATAACACAGTTTGGCTCTAAAGCGTTTGGCTGTCTCGAACCCAGCCATTTCATTCAATAGATGTTGACAACATAATATGAGACAGTGAATTGGTCTTGTGACATGAACAAAACCTGACTTTTAAAAAAGTTAAACTGCTAAGCAAAAAATGAAATTGGCCAAGAAATTCACAAAGAGCAATACCAACAATAGAAGCTAAGCTAGCTGAGGTGGTTCAACTGTCTCTCACAGAATGAACAAGTGCCTATTTCATGATGGCTATTAAGTAGATATGACAATCTGTAGGGAGTAGCGCTACAACATCATTTCCATTCAAAAAACTAACCAAACATTCATCTTGTTGTGGCTATAAGTCGCTGATACCCGGGATTTTCTCCACGACAGAGCGAATGGCCTCCTGTGCATCTATGTCCGTAGCCATTGTTGATTTCGGAGACTACAATTTCAAACTCGGCGCAGCTGCTACATCATGGCTGTCGGCCACGCCTTCTGTTCGTTGCCCAAAGTATAGCACCTAGAGAGCTGATTCTGGTGTCATTCTGAAGCTTTTTTTTTCAAGCCCTATAAACCCACTCTGTATGCGGTCTCTTGAGGCCTAAAAAAAAAAAAAAAAAGTTATCACAAATTATAAAATTCAAAGATGCACCCCCAAAAAAAAACCATATCTTTCAATGTTCCTGTAATTCATGTTAGAGGTACTTTATGATGTAAAGATGCTTTCCTGTAAATTTGGTGATGGGCACTCAAACAGTTTCTGAGAAATGAGCAATTATATATGACATGTCCATTCGACAATGTGCTATTCATAAGGCAATACACACATTACATTTTTTTCCCACAGTCAAACCAGACTGCTTATTTTCAAGGGAAAGATCAGGAGGCCCATTTAATATGAGGGGGGAGTAGGAAGATTTTAAATAAATTTCCCAGCTTTTGTTTCTTTGAAAAAAATAATAGTCTGGCTCCCATATTCCATGGTTGGTCAGAGCAGCCATGGCACTCTGAAAAACAGCAAACACCAATAAGCATTCCTGTTCCGTCTAAAAAAAAAAAAAAAAAAAAAAAATACCTGAATATGTGCAACAAAGTATTCTGGCTCAACCAAATCTTCCTCCCCCTCATTAACATTAAATGGTAGCCCCCTTAGTAGAATTCCCACGGGAATTCTGAAGTGATACAATGTCTCTTACTCTAAAGGCTCTGAGAATTCCTGCGGGAACCTGAGGTGCTGCCCTCCCTTTCTCAGCAGAAAATTCCTGGTAGTGGTTGTCTTAGTTCTGTTAAAGTATTTTGCACAGTCACTTCTGAATATTCACTTCAAGAAGATGTCGAAGTCTCGTCTTTCTGTTAAGGCAAACATCCTGCTGTGACCCCTTTGAGGTCCCTGAAAAGAGAAAGACATCAGGTTTAAGAGATGTAACTGAAAAGGCTATTGCAGACCACCCAAGTCTCAAACTAAAACGTGGGCAGAAGATTTGCACACAATGTCGGAAGAAACTAGCAAAACAACCACCGGAAGTACTAGTACCTGTGGCTCTCTCTCGTAGCAGTAGTGAAGACAATGATGCCAAAGATGATGCTTCCATCCCTGCCTGTTCCAGGGATTTGGAATTTCATTCTCCTGAGAGTGACCTAAAGATACTGAATACGTCTGTGGAACTGCTGGGAGAATCACCTATTCAGAAAAATCGACTAGATGCGGATAAACACATGAAATATAAGTTAAAAAAAAAATGGTGAAACTGTCAGGAAAAAGTCAGAAAGTACCATGGAAAGGTCCGTGACCAAAACTCCAGGATGCCGGAGAAGAGATGATTCATCAACTCAAAAGAAAAATTTTAATCATCCTTGAAGAAAAGTGAAAAAGTACAGGTGCCGACTGCTCTCCCAAAAAGCTGGACAGTTTGTGGAGTCCAAGAGGAATCTGGTGCTTCAAATTACATGGCAAGGAAAGCTCAGGCATGAGTCAAGGAACAGGGGATTCCAGCAATGCCCATTCCCAAGGGAGGTAAACCAATTTCAGTAAGTAAACTGAGGAAATCATCAGGGATTTCTACTTGTCAGTGATTGTAAGCAGACAAATGCCGGGTATGAAAGACTACATTTCTGTTCTTGTGAATGGGAAAAAGCAACATGTTCAAAAACATTTAGTGCTGGGTAATCGGAAAGAAGCATATGAACTTTGAGGAAAACCATCCAAACACCAGGATTAGTTTTTCAAAATTTGCTGAACTGCGTCCAAGGCAGTGTGTACTGGCAGGGTCAAGTGGAACACACTCGGTCTGTGTTTGTACAACACTCCAAAACGTCAAACTCATGTTCACTGGAGCCAAATTAGATTCAGTCACTGATGGAGAATTCATACACTATCGCCATTGTCTTGCAGCGATTCAGTGCAATGCTCCTCGCATTGACTGTTTCCTTGGCAGGTGTGCAGAGTGTCCTGGAACTGGTGGTCTTGGAGATAAACTTGAAACATACATGCAAGACAAAATGATTGATCAGGTCCAGTATAAACAGTGGACTTCAAGAGATAGTTCAAATCTTGAGACCAAAGTTCAGACTGTTGCAGAGTTTCTTGACTATTCCTAAGTGGTCTTCAGAAACTGTTGCCACATAATTTTATTGCCAAACAACAGGCAAGTTACCTTCAGGATCTGAGGAATATACTTGAGCCAGGAGTGGTCTTCGTTATTGCTGACTTTGCGGAGAACTACCGTTTTGTAGTTCAGGATGCAGCGCAGTCCTTCCATTGGAACAATCTCCAGGCAACAATCCATCCTTTTTGCGTTACTTTCAGTGTGACATGCTAAATCCCTGAACATACAAGTTTCAGTAGTCATATCAGAATGTAACATACATGATACTGTGGCAGTTCATCTCTTCCAAAAACTGCTCATTGAGTTCCTTACAGACAAACTGGGATAGCAACCTAAAGGGATTTGCTATTTCTCTGATGGCTGCGCTGCCCAGTATAAGAACAGGAAAAACTTCATCAATTTGTGCCTACATGAAGATGACTTTGGTGTTCCAGCTTGTGACAGTTTGACTTTAGAGCGCTCGTGGTTTTATTTTATTAATTATTATTTGCTGGGGTGCCAGCCAGGTTTCTCTCCTGGCATTTAAGATCAACCACTCGGTCAGTTTTATTAATTAGAGGCCCCGCAAACTGCACAAAGGATGTAAAATTATTTACAATAGCCTATTACACCCCAACACAATGCAAAGCAAATGCGGAAGAACACACACACACACACACACACACACACACACACACACACACACACACACACACTTCAAATATTTTTTTGTGCAGACCAACAACAGTGTATTTACCAGATCCCCATCAACCAGCATAAACCAAATCTGTACAATGAATATTTATAAAGTACCCCTGTAATGTGGAAAAAAAAAAGAGCCACTAGATGGCAGTATTGACATTTTTTGTTAAGCCCAGTCTGGAGCTAGGTTTGGGGCATGTCCTGGGCATGCCTCAGAGGGGGCTGGAAAAGAGTATATACGGAGAAAAATTGAGAGTGAAAGGGAGTAGGAGAAATTGCAAGGAGAAATTGTGGAAGGACACATTTGACCAGACCTGTCACTCTTTTCAAGACCTGTGAAGCTTTTTGTGGATTTTTGCCTGTGTTGGAGTATTTTCCTGTCCCAGGACATCGCAACATAGCAGCACCATCTCAATTACAAAGGGACTGTAAATATCTCATTTTTTCATTTCAATCTTGGACAGTAGGGTAGATTGTAGATTAGTTCAAAGTGTTTTAAAGTTTAAAAATTTTGTCTGTCATCCCTTGCTGTCCGCTACGCCATAACAAATTGGGGCCATAAAGTGGGGGCTCATCCGGGATAGACCATTGTGTGAGTCATTTATTGAAAATCTAAAATTTCAAATTGTGAAATTTTTCTTTGAATTTTCCTAGATATATATTGGCAGATCAACAACAATGGATGATTTCTTGGCATCACTAACCGTAGAGATTTTGAAGTCTTTTAAAAAGACAGAACTGCTAGAAATATGCAGACAGTTAGAGCTGACAGATGTAAAACCAGCCATGCAAAAAGCAAGACTGGCTAGAGAGATTGTTGAATATTACATTCATGAAAATGTGTTTGCACCAGGAGATCTGGAACAGTTTCCAGTGGAAAATCCAAATGTAGAAATGGAACTTAAAAATGCTGGAGATTGAAAGGGAAGAAAAAGAAAAAAAACGAGAGTTTGAGAGAGCAGAAAGAGAGAAAGAAAGGCAGTTTGAGAGAGAGAAACAGGAAAGAGCAGAAAGAGAGAGACAGAGAGATTTCGATTTAGAAAAATTAGAAGAAAGGCTCCAAATGGAGCAAAAAAAATTAAAATGGAAGCTGAAAACAAATTTCATGCTAGCCAGGAGGTAAAGCTGGTGCCTCCATTCTCGGAGAAGGAGGTTGATAAGTATTTCCAGTGCTTCGAGAAGGTAGCTAAGAGTTGTCAGTGGCCAAAGGAACACTGGCCTCTGATGTTGCAAACTGTCCTGAAGGGTAAGGCTCAACAAGCCTATTCGGCTTTGTCTGCAGATGATTCCTCTGATTATGAGGTTGTCAAAAAGGTTATTTTGACAGCTTATGAGTTGGTTCCAGAGGCTTACCGACAGAAATTCAGAGGTCTGAAGAAATCTGACAGACTTATGTGGAATTTGCTAACGAGAAGAAGGTTTGCTTTGAGCGGTGGTGTACTTCTATGGAGGTCAAGGATGATTTCAACTCACTAAAAGAGATGGTGTTAGTTGAAGAATTCAAGAACTGTGTCAAGGATGATATTAAGACCTACCTTAATGAGAAGCAAGCACTGAATTTGCAATCAGCTGCCAAGTTTGCAGACGAATATGTTCTCACACATAAGTCCAAATTTCAGTCTAGCAGTAACAATAGATGGTCCCAATTTCAGAAGAAAGGTAATGGTGATACCCAAGATTCCTCACCTAAAGACAAATCTGGTGATGGTGCTAAGACATCCAGTCAAAGGTCTGATCAAAGTGTGAAAGCTGACAGGGACAAAAGTGGTCTAGTTTGCAATTATTGCAAGAAATCTGGTCATGTTACAACTAACTGTTGATTCCTTAAAGCTAAGAAAGAAAAAGAAAAGGATACCAAACCCAATGCCTTTGTGAAGACAAGGTTAGAAACCCCTGTAGTAGATGACCGATCTGCTAAATTGCCTGCTCCTTGTGAGGCTAAGAAGCCTGATACTGCTGACTTTGTGAGGGAGGAATTTCTTCCATTTGTGTCAGAGGGATTAGTGGCTCTGCGTGAGCATTCTCCTCCTGTCCCCATATATATCCTAAGGGATATTGGAGCTTCTCAGTCACTTTTGTTGATGGACTCCTTGGAGTTACGTGATGAGACCGCTTCTGGGGATTTCATACTTGTACAAGGTATTGAAGGGAGGACTGTATCTGTATCCCTGCACTCTGTATTCTTGAAGTCAGATTTAGTTACAGGACAGGTAAAGGTGGGACTTATGTCAAGTCTACCTATCAAGGGTGTTTCTCTGTTGCTAGGCAATGACCTGGCTGGGGGCAATGTAGTTCCCCCTGTTCATCTTACTTCACAGCCGAGCACTGAAGATGGCGATGAAGACCCATCTCTGTATCCTTCCTGTGCCGTGACCCGTGCTATGGCCAAGAAGGCTCAAGAAGAGGATGATGTGGTGCCATCCAGCACATTGAATAGTCATGACTCAGGTGGTTTGCTTCATGACTCTGTTCAACCTACTATGGTTTCTCCGTTTGAGGACTTATCAGACACTTTTATCAGTTCTCTGTTCAGCCAGCCAGATGGGTCTGGTGATTCTGATGTGTCTGGAGACTTGCCTCTGTCCAGAAAGCGGTTGATTCAAGAGCAAACCAATGATCCTGAAATTTGTGTACTAAAGAAGAGAGCCCTTCCTGATGAAGAAATAGACGCAGTTCCAGTTGGGTATTATCTCAAGGATGGAGTGTTGATGCGGAAGTGGCGCCTCCTGATATCCCTGCCAATGCAGATTGGGCAGTAGTCAAGCAAATTGTTGTTCGAAGGTCTACAGGAATGAGATCTTAACAATGGCTCATAGTTTGCCTTTAGGAGGTCATCTTGGTGTTAACAAGACTGTTGATAAGATCATGAAACACTTCTTCTGGCCTGGACTTCAGAAAGATGTTTCCAACTTTTGCAAAACCTGTCACACTAGTCAGGTAGTTGGAAAACACCAGTTAGACCCACCTGTAGCTCCACTGCAGCCTATCCCAGCATTTGGGGAGCCCTTCTCCAAGGTCATCGTTGATTGTGTTGGTCCATTACCCAAGACTAGATCTGGAAATCAGTACTTGTTGACAATCATGTGTGCATCTACCAGACTCCCTGAAGCCATACCTCTACGCAACATCAAGGCAACTGCAATCTCGAAGGCTTTGATAAAGTTTTTCACGTTGTTTGGCCTTCCCAGGGAAATTCAGTCAGATCAAGGTAGCAATTTCACTTTGGGATTGTTTCAGCAGGTTGTGTATGAACTAGGTGCGAAGCAGATTCTTTCCAGTGCCTATCATCCAGAGAGTCAGGGTGCCTTAAAGCGGTTTCATTCCACTCTCAAGACAATGATGAGGACTTATTGTTATGACCATGAGAAAGACTGGGATGAAGGTGTTCATTTGCTGTTGTTTGCAGCTAGAGAAGCAGTGCAGGAGTCTACTGGATTCAGTCCGTTTGAGCTAGTGTTTGGCCATGACGTGAGAGGACCTTTGCTATTGTTGAGTGAACAATGGCAAGAGAAAGAGCCGCATATCAGTCTGTTAGACTATGTTAGCAAGTTCAAGGAAAGACTGCGTGCAGCTTGTGACCTAGCCAAAGAGAACCTGAAATCAAGTCAGGGAAAAATGAAAACTTGGTATGATCATAAGGCTAGAAGGCGTGAGTTTAAACCAGGAGACAAGGTCCTTTTGATGTTTCCCTTGCAGTCCAATCCATTGCAGGCTAGATTTCATGGTCCTTATGAAATTCTGACAAAACTCAATGATCTCAATTACATTGTGAAGACTCCAGATAGGAGAAAGCCAAAACAGTTGTGTCACATTAACATGCTGAAGCCTTATCATGATAGGAATGCTAGGGTTGCAGCTGTCACTTCAGATCCTCATATGGCCGAGACTTGTGAAGATGAGGGGGAGTTTCAAGATGATGAACCTAGAATTAAAGCTGAAGTTCTTTCATGTAAATTGTCAAATTCTGAAGTGTTGCAAAATCTTGATGTAAAACTCCAGCACTTAGAACCCTCACAGAAAGATCAGTTTGAGAGGTTGATCAAGAAATATAAAGATCTATTTCCTGATGTTCCAAAGAGAGTTTCTATAGCCTCTCATGATGTAGATGTTGGTGATGCCAAACCAATAAAACAGCATCCGTACCGGATGAATCCTGAAAAGAGAAAGATTGCTGAGAAAGAGGTTGAGTACATGTTGGAACATGATATTATCAGACCCTCTAACTCAGATTGGAGTTCACCCTGTGTTCTAGTTCCAAAACCTGATGGAAGTACTAGATTCTGTACAGATTATCGCAAAGTCAATGCTGTAACTAGAACTGATGTGTTTCCAATACCTAGGATTGATGATTGTATCGATAGAGTAGGGCAAGCAAAGTTTCTGACCAAGATTGATTTATTGAAGGGTTATTAGTGTGTGCCTTTAACTGAGAGGGCCAAGAGCATCTCTGCTTTTGCCACACCATCTGGGTTATACCAGTATGAAGTCCTACCCTTTGGCATGAAAAATGCCCCAGCCACGTTCCAAAGGATGATACAGTCTACAATCGCCAGATTGCCACACACGGGTGCGTACATCGACGACCTGATCACATGGAGTGACTCCTGGGAAGAACATCTGAAAGATGTAGAGATGTTGTTCCAGCGCTTGACCCAGGCTAACCTGACTGTTAACCTGAACAAGAGTGACTTTGGTTGTGCTACTGTCACGTATCTTGGCTACGTCATAGGCCAGGGTAAGGTGGCACCCATAAATGCTAAAGTCCAAGCCATCATGGACTTTCCAGTTCCTGACAACAAAAAAAAGCTTTGCGCCGCTTCCTTGGAATGATCGGGTACTACCTCAAGTTCTGCAAGAACTTTGCTGAGATTGCTCTCAGTCTCACCAACCAACTGAAGAAAGGCGTAAAGTTCACTTGGGATGAAGCATGCCAAAGAGCCTTCGATCGCCTGAAGTCTCTGCTGTGTCACTTCCCCGTGCTCAAATCTCCTGACTTCAACAAACCGTTCTCCATAGCGGTCGATGCTAGCAACCAAGCTTGTGGATGTGTGCTCCTACAGTGAAGTGACTCTGATGACATTGAGCATCCCGTGGCATACTTCTCCAGGAAGTTCAATCGCCACCAAAAGAACTATTCCACAATTGAGAAGGAGCTGTTGGCTCTGGTTCTATCCTTACAACACTTTGAGGTTTATGTTTGTACAGGGCAAAAGCCAATGATTGTATATACTGACCACAATCCGTTAATGTTGTTGAATAAGATGAAAAACAAGAATCGGAGATTGTTGAATTTGAGTTTGATTTTACAGGAGTTTGACTTGGAAATTAAGCACGTAAAGGGTACTGACAATGTAATTGCGGATTGCCTATCCCGTGTTTGAGTATGTGTATATATATCACCTGTGTTTATTAGCATATTGTATTATATGTATATATATATATATATACATATATATATACATACATACATACATAAACACAAGTGTCAACTTAACCATTT
The DNA here is from genome assembly GCA_029692085.1 of Gymnothorax javanicus. Lineage (NCBI taxonomy): Eukaryota > Metazoa > Chordata > Actinopteri > Anguilliformes > Muraenidae > Gymnothorax > Gymnothorax javanicus. The sequence goes on from CM056203.1 coordinate 253,953, forward strand.
TTGTATTGAAAAGAAAAATTTTGCCTTTATGAGTCAAAATTTTTCCCTTTTGGAATGGAGGTGTAATGTGGAAAAAAGAAGCCACTAGATGGCAGTATTGACTTTTTTTTGCTAAGCAGTCTGGAGCTAGGTTTGGGGCATGTCCCGGGCATGCCTCAGAGGGGGCTGGACAAGAGTATATAGGAGAAAAATTGAGAGAGTGAAAGGGAATAGGAGAAATTGCAAGGAGAAATTGTGGAAGGATACATTTGACCAGACCTGTCACTCTTTTCAAGACCTGTTAAGCTTTTTGTGGATTTTTGCCTGTGTTGGAGTATTTTCCTGTCCCAGGACATCGCAACATAGCAGCACCATCTCAATTACCAAGGGACTGTAAATATCTCATTTTTTTTTATTTCAATCTTGGTCAGTAGGGTAGATTGTAGATTAGTTCAAAGTGTTTGTTTAATTAAATCTGTTAATGTTTTAAAATTTTGTCTGTCATCCCTTGCTGTCCGCTACGCCAGAAACAAATTGGGGCCATAACACCCCACAAAGGACTTAAATCAGGCCAGCAATGCAGAATGCCCCCAAACTCAAAATTCCGCTCCGAGTTTCAGTTCCAACCAACAATTCAAAAAAAAAAAAAAAAAGTTCAGTTCACCTCCGTTTATATTGGCTCCACGGTACACAATACTACACAGTTCAGTTCCAGTTCCACTTTTAAAGATTCAAACCAACACAGGAAAGAATCAAAAAAAACTTTTTATACTCACTGCCCCCAGCACATCTCGTAAAGCAGTAACCAGTCCAGTCAGTCAGTCTGAAGTAATCCGTCCAAATCGGGTTTTATTTTTTTATTTTTTCTGCGTTTGTAGTGGAGTGAATGGCTGGCGTCGGTGAAATCAGCTGAGCTGAGCGGTGATGACGGGAGATCCAGGAGTTTTCACGGTATTTTTTTTTTCCATTTTATTTTTGCAATGACCAGAAGCTGCTGCTTGAAGCGGATTCGAAGTGTAGAAGAAAAACAGGGATTAGCCATGGAGGTAATATAATAGAACTGGAGAGAGCGAGGAGGTACCGCCCCTATTACTTTCAATGGGAGATGCTAGGCTAGCTACTTCGGCCCAGGAAATACGAAATTGACCGACGCCATCTATAAAAACGGCGTTCCATGGGTGCTTATTTCCGGCACCATTTCATAAGATTGCCAATCTGATTACATAGCACAAATGGCCAAGAAAATGTGTCGTCTGTGCGGATTGGCGAATGAGTTTGAGGGGAAATGACAAGCAACGCTGTTAATCCGGAAAGCGCACGCACTATACACTCATTGGCAGAACTGCTGCATTCAGAGCAACAGCTGGACAACCAAACTCGTGTACGAGCTGTCATCAAGCTCTAAGTATCAGTTCTTAATTTAGAGGCCCTCTTGAAAACATTGAACAGTTGCGTCAGACAAAGAGCAAAATAATGAAGGATTACCGAATACATTTTCGTTTGTTTTCGCTTTATTTGGCGAGAAAAAAATGCGCACTTTTCAATTGGAGTCTATGGAGCTGCTGCATCTTTGGCCACAAAATTGCATCCTTGGGAAACGCGGAAGCAGGAAGCTAACATGCTAACTGGCTGAAGCAAAGGTCGTTCTCTCTGGTTCTATTATATATCTCTATGGGATTAACCGACCTTACTTTCTTTTTACTCTCGCGCAATCAGCGTGCTGCTCTGTTTGAAGGCTCTGAGTCTCACTCTCACACTGACAACTGAGCGAAGGATATAGGAAGTGGTTTGAATGCTGGCGCGAACTGGGAACGAATCGGTGAGTTTATTTGTGTACACTCGTTCCCGGAGGAGAGACCAAGAGACGGCTGTTGTTGCTGAGGAGTCGTAAACAGCTGAGATGACAGTCAAAGATGCGTGTGTGCGGAGGGGGAGCAGACCAACGCCGCCATACAGGCTGTCATAAGCTGAATGGCACTTTTTCGCCACATCACATGGAAAAGGACCATCTGATGGGATTGGGGGCACAATAAAACACTTGGCAGCCAGGGCGAGTCTGCAACGCCCATATGATCAACAGATCCTCACTCCTCGTCAACTTTTTGAATTCACAGATTCACAGATAGAAAATGTAAACTGCCAGTCCACAATAACAGAACAATATGAGCAAGAAGCTGAACTGCTCAAACACAGATTTGAAAAGGCGCAGACAATTCCAGGCACACAAAAATTACATTCTTTCTTTCCAGACTCTAAGGAAATAGTCGCTGTTCGATCTTTTTCACCATCACCTGACAAAAGACAGGAACCTGTGAATCTTACTGCTGAGATGAGTGATTACAGTGGTTCAGTCTTAAGTGGTTATGAACACGTGACTCTTACTGTTGAGACGAGTGATTACAGTGCTTCAGTCTTAAATGGTTGTGAAAACATGAATCTTACTCTTGAGATGAGTGATTACAGTGCTTCAGTCTTAAGTGGTTATGAACACGTGACTCTTACTGTTGAGACGAGTGATTACAGTGCTTCAGTCTTAAATGGTTGTGAAAACATGAATCTTACTCTTGAGATGAGTGATTACAGTGCTTCAGTCTTAAGTGGTTATGAACACGTGACTCTTACTGTTGAGACGAGTGATTACAGTGCTTCAGTCTTAAATGGTTGTGAAAACATGAATCTTACTCTTGAGATGAGTGATTACAGTGCTTCAGTCTTAAGTGGTTATGAACATGTGACTCTTACTCTTGAGACGAGTGATTACAGTGCTTCAGTCTTAAGTGGTTATGAACACGTGACTCTTACTGTTGAGACGAGTGATTACAGTGCTTCAGTCTTAAATGGTTGTGAAAACATGAATCTTACTCTTGAGATGAGTGATTACAGTGCTTCAGTCTTAAGTGGTTATGAACATGTGACTCTTACTCTTGAGACAGTGATTACAGTGCTTCAGTCTTAAGTGGTTACGAACACGTGACTCTTACTGTTGAGACAGTGATTACAGTGCTTCAGTCTTAAATGGTTGTGAAAACATGAATCTTACTCTTGAGATGAGTGATTACAGTGCTTCAGTCTTAAGTGGTTATGAACATGTGACTCTTACTCTTGAGACAGTGATTACAGTGCTTCAGTCTTAAGTGGTTATGAACACGTGACTCTTACTGTTGAGACGAGTGATTACAGTGCTTCAGTCTTAAGTGGTTATGAACATGTGACTCTTACTCTTGAGACGAGTGATTACAGTGCTTCAGTCTTAAGTGGTTATGAACACGTGACTCTTACTGTTGAGACGAGTGATTACAGTGCTTCAGTCTTAAGTGGTTATGAACACGTGACTCTTACTGTTGAGACGAGTGATTACAGTGCTTCAGTCTTAAGTGGTTATGAACATGTGACTCTTACTCTTGAGATGAGCGATTACAGTGCTTCAGTCTTAAGTGGTTATGAACACGTGACTCTTACTGTTGAGACGAGTGATTACAGTGCTTCAGTCTTAAGTGGTTATGAACACGTGACTCTTACTGTTGAGACGAGTGATTACAGTGCTTCAGTCTTAAGTGGTTATGAACATGTGACTCTTACTCTTGAGACGAGTGATTACAGTGGTTCAGCCTTAAGTGGTTATGAACACGTGACTCTTACTGTTGAGACGAGTGATTACAGTGGTTCAGTCTTAAGTGGTTATGAACATGTGACTCTTACTCTTGAGATGAGTGATTACAGTGGTTCAGCCTTAAGTGGTTATGAACACGTGACTCTTACTCTTGAGGCGAGTGATTACAGTGGTTCAGCCTTAAGTGGTTATGAACACGTGACTCTTACTGTTGAGATGAGTGATTACAGTGATTCAGCCTTAAGTGGTTGTGAACACGTGAATCTTACTGTTGAGATGAGTGATTACAGTGGTTCAGCCTTAAGTGGTTACATGACAGTCGCTTATGACAGCCAATGGTGGGCAGCATGTATCAAGCAATACAATCCAGAGAGGTATGAAGTTACCTTCCTTCACCCACATGGACCATCCCCATCATACATATTTCCAGACCCACCAGACTCTCTTATCATTGACCACCAGGATGTTCTAACCACTGTACAGCCAATCACAGCAACGGGAAGAACATACTCAATCTCAAAGAAAGAAACTATGGCTGCTCTTTCTGCCTTGAAAACGAAAATCCAAGCTTAGAAATCATCACATTTGGAGATAATTGACTTTAGGAATATTTTAAAGGTAATCTGCTTGATATAATTATAGTATAGGGTGAAAGAAAAGCTACCAAAGAAATGCACTTATTCTTCAAAAGATAGTGTTGCCACATTTCACTTATCCTCTGTTGGATGATAGTTTTCAGATCAGTCTTTGGAATATTTGGGAGGTTGGCTCACAATTTTTGTCCTGGGTAGAAGTGATTACTTTTTACGGTATAATAATCATTGTATTTGACTTACAGGGCTTGTGTTGAAATGGTTTTTTGTTGGAGCTTAAGCTAAAATCACATGGTTGGAATAAACATTTTCATTCTTGATTATTAGGAAGTCTTACATTCTTCTCACAGTTATGTCCACACTGACAACATTAAACAACTGTGTTTCTTCCGTTGTACTAATGGCATATTATTCTTTTGGTCAGTAGAGAAATCGGCAGGCCCTCCTCTTGCTGGCACCCTGGTATCTGATAGCAAGATTATTGTTGCATGGCTTTGAGTAAACAGGGCATCGAGATGGACTCAAACAGTTTGGTATTTGTATGCATCTGAGCATGATAGAGGGTTGCACTGTCGCTGGATGCAATAATGAATTTCACACAGTGCTAATATAAATGCTCATTTCTCAGAAACAGAGTGCCCATCACCACTAATTTACAGGAAAGCTTCTTTACATCATAAAGTACCTCTGACATGAATTACAGGAAAATTGAAAGATACGGTTTTTTGGGGTGCATCTTTGAATTTTATAATTTGTGATAACTTATTTTTAGTAGGCCTCAAGAGAGAGGTTATCGAGTGGGCTTATAGGGCTTGAAAAATGCTTGAAAATGACAGCAGAATCAGCTCTCTAGGTGCTATAATTTCGGAGATATGGGTCAATGACAAATAAGCCTTTTAAAATTTTTTTTTTTCAATAAATCTTTAAAAATGTAGAGAATACATTTATTTGAAGTTGGAAGAGTGTGTTTAAACAAGTCTTAATGGTTGCACAACATCTACGGGTTTTAGTACAGTTTTAGACTGTATCTGCAATTTCACCAGCCAAAAAATGTCAGGTGGCGCTACCAAAATTTTCTTTGGGGAAAAAAAAAAAAAAAAAAAAAAAACACACTTCCCTCGTTTTTTTTCAAGTGATTTTTTAAGTAAGTATACCTGAGAGTGTCTACTCTGCCTAAAACATTACTATTTTGTAGTTGAGCTGGGTATTAAAAGTAACTTATGGATTAGTAGGGGCCAGGTATTTTGGTTTTCCAAACAATTTAAGAACAATTAAACTATTAAATTTTGATTATTTGAAAGGTTTTCAATATAAAATTATGCCCCCATATTAATATTATATTAATTCATATTTTAAATTACATATTTAATACATTTCACAGTGTTAACCTGCTCGGACAGTTGCACCACCTGACATTTTGAGGGTTTGAGATGGCAAAACATAAAATATATATCATTTTTATGATAAACTGGAAATATGTTCAAATTAAACAGATTTTATAGAATAAAATGATGCTTATTATGAAACATTTAAAATTATTTTAAACCAAAGCAGTGCGCTCGGACAATGTCGCATCATTGACCCATGGCTGTATAAAGTCACGAGGTATCGCTAATTAGCGGGTCATTCCATATCAAGTCAACCAGAGGTCCCCAGGTCACCAACTCAGATTTGGCTCAGATATATTTTTGAGTACCTTAATATTCATAAAAAACACATGCAAAATTTAAGGCTCCTACTCCAAGGGGTTTCCGAGATATGGTCCCCCAAAAATTAGGGGCCATGCCCCAAGCTAATCACGAATGTTAATTTAAAGGGATTTTGGAGGCCAATATCTTTGCAACCAATCATAGGTATGGGCTGAAAATTGCTATCCAGGGTATTTTGGGTGCAGGCTTTTAGAATTTCATCAAAATTTATCCATCTCTTTTCATATTCAAGATATTGGCCTCTCAAATGTGAAAATTTTATGGGTGGAAATCAAAAATTCAGTTTTCAAGGGCCCCCCATGAGGCCAGGATCCCTTACAGAGGCTAAATTGTGCTGGATTCCTTCTATTTGAGGACAGGTCTGTCTGTACAAGGAAGATTGACTGTACCCAAGGCATAATAGTGGAGTTAGGAGACCCTGAAATGGGTCCTAGCTGAAAAAGTAACAATTTTTGCCAATTTTGGAATGGCCAGTTCACCATGTCGGCAGTTTTTTTTTTTTTTGCAAAAACCATCCCCAGCCCCACCATTGTGGCTTTTGTTTTATGCCATAAGGTGAAGTAATATAAGTTGTATGCTATTGTTTTAGTACTGTCTTAAGATTCACCTTATTAATTAAGTGAAATGCTTAATATATGGCCATCTGCCCACAACTGACCATAAATGATCGCAAATGCGAGAAAGCTAGACCCCAAGAACTGTCAACCAAGATTACTAATCACTATAGAAGAGCTTTTTATACAAATGATGGTAACTTCTTTTGAATTTGGGCAGTTTCTGTCCTAGTTTCAATTTGAACCTCGTAGCCATTTATTCTTCAACAGCTTTCAGGGATTCTGAAAATATAGTGTATCACAGTGAGAGAAGTGAACTTCCTTACAGTAAATTAATAACATCCGTTCTTCGTTATGCGAAAAGGAATGCAGGATGATGCCTCCATGAACTTACTTGTGATGTGCTTCTTACGATGGTTAAATGGATCAGCACAGGTCCGCTGTAGACTTTAAAAGCGTGACAAATACACTTTTTCGTGATGGAAACAGATTCAGTCATCTTCATTGAATATGACATTGCACCGCCCAGTCAAAAGTTGTCTGTCGGCTGGTTTAAGGTCACCAAATGAAATTCGTCCCGTCTTTCTGCAGTATGTATGTTTGTCGCATTCCTCATCCAAAGAAATCCCAATTTTGCACCTGTCAGAAGCCATGCTGAAACTTGAATGAATTCATTAATTAGATTCCCTAATGTTTTAATCAGAGCTGATGCAATACCCATGGAAGATGATGCAATATACGGGTGATCTGATGCAATAAGCATGGAAGATGATGCAATACCAGGGAGATCCTAGGGAGGGATTGCAACATCATGTCAGATGTCAGATTATCTTAGGAAATGATGTAACTTTTTTATGAGTGGGCACCGTCTATTTAAAACTTCTAGTTGCAGAACAAAGGGGATAATAATGGGCGTTTATACCCCAAAACGCCTATATTTGATAACATGATTAAAAATAATGAAGGAGATGAGAAAACATGTTGTAATTTTGAACAAATAAATTCAAGATATAGGCCAGGTCACGCGGTAACGGAGTTACAAAATTGGTGTATTTTGTATCATAGCTCCAAAACCAAGTAAGATAGAGTTACAATTTAAATCGCTTTGTGTAGGTCTTACAAATTTGTTAATCCATTAAAGACCAGTTTTTTGCCGTTTTCACCCAAAATAAATCAGATGAATAAAATTAGCCATTTTTTTGTTTGAAGCACTAGGGAAGACCCACATAAAGCCATTTAAATTGCAACTCTATCTTACTTATTTTTGGAGCTATAATACAAAATACACCAATTTTGTAACTCAATTTTGTAACTCGTTACCACGTGGCCTGGCCCATATATACATTTATGTGGAACAAGTTTCATTACCATGGGTAACTGCCCACATGGTGAACTTGCCAATCCAAAATTGGCAAAAAAAAGTGACTTTTTCAGCTAGGACCCTTTTCAGGGTCTCCTAATACCCCCATTCCACACAACCGGTCTAGCTACCATTCCCGTACCGATCAAGGAATGGTACCGGAACGGGAGAGGTCGGGAGGGAACCTTAATGGAGCCTTATTGGAACGGCACTGGACGTTAACGGAACTCCTTCGAAAGGTAGGAACGGTTGGGACGGCAACTGAATACATGTTTGATATGCGTCTCGCTTTTATAACCTCTGTAGATCGTTACGGCAATGGTAACATAACGCTACTGGATCGTTAATGGATTGCTAACAGCACACTACGGTTGCTGTGAAATCGGTAATGAACGGTAGACGACGGTACACTCGGTGCAGCAACGGTGTGAGATCTGAAAGGAACGTTGCTGGAACGCTAGTGATCAGTACTAAAACGGTAAAAATCGTTATGGACACGCTGTATGGACCTCACATGGTCGGTACATGAACTGTATTAGAACCATACGGCATCGTTACAGTCGTTAACAGATCGCTACTGGAACACAAGAATGCCAAAAACGGCCGTTCGCCTAGCGTCTGATCGGTAGAGGCAGCCGTCCTGAGGACGGCTTAGAACGGCTGAGAACGGTAGCTAGAACGGTTGTGTGGAATGGGGGTATAACTATACTTTATGTCTTGGGTGCAGTCAATCTTTAGCCTCTGTAAGGGATCCTGGCCTCATGGGGGGCCCTTGAAAACTGAATTTTTGATTTCCACCCATAAAAATTTTCGTATTTGAGAGGCCAATATCTTGAAAATGAAAAGAGACAGATAAACTTTGACAAGAGATTCTGAAAGCATGCACCCAAATTACCCTGGATAGCAATTTTCAGCCCACAACTACGATTTGTTCCTAAGATATTGGCCTCCAAAATCCCTATAAATTAACGTTCGTGATTAGCTTGGGGCATGCCCCCCCCCCATATCTCGGAAACCCCTTGGAGTAGCAGCCTAAAATTTTGCATGTGTTCATTATGAATATAGAGGTACTCCCAAAATAAATTAGAGCCAAATCTGACCGGGTGACCATGGAAGATTCTTGTAGTTTGGTTGAGTTCATATGGAATGACCCTAGCTCAAAGTTCGTTAGGATGTACCTTCCCAATTAGGAGGCTTGGAGCAAAAATTTTTCCAGTTCTGACCATTACTCCTGGGTCTCAATCATTCCCCCAAATTTGAAAAAAATCTGAGAGGTCAAGGGAAATTCTTGGTTGATTTGACATGGAATGACCCTTAATAGTTCTACCTTAAAGGGTACCAGATGGTCCTTTAAAAGTGCTTAAAGTCAATTTTACTTGAGAGAGATCTTGAATTTTGAAATGACACATACACTAACTGAGATAAATCCAAATACTTCAACTCTATGTATGTTACCACATCGAGACATCACAGCACTGGTACTCATGTTACTCTATCCAGAGGCATCACTGCACTGGTACCCATGTTACTCTATCCAGAGGCATCACTGCACTGGTACCCATGTTACTCTATCCAGAGGCATCACTGCACTGGTACCCATGTTACTCTATCCAGAGGCATCACTGCACTGGTACCCATGTTACTTATTCAGAGGCATCACTGCACTGGTACCCATGTTACTCTATCCAGAGGCATCACTGCACTGGTACCCATGTTACTTATTCAGAAGCATCACTGCACTGGTACTCATGTTACTCTATCCAGAGGCATCACTGCACTGGTACCCATGTTACTCTATCCAGAAGCATCACTGCACTGGTACCCATGTTACTCTATCCAGAGGCATCACTGCACTGGCTCATAGCAGAGATTCAGTGAAGTGCAGGGCTTGGCACCCTATGCCATAATAAAGAAGTGAATCTTTGTTTGCTTAAATTAGAAATAACCAATTTATCACAACCAGCAGGAGGACCCTTCATACCAACTGCGAGAACATTTTACTCGCCACTGACACAAGACACTCTGCGCACAGGGAACATGAGGCAAATGTGTTTTAAATTGCAAAAGGGCATTTATTCGTTTAACCTTTATTTAAACAGAAAAATCCTTGAGATTCAAAAATCTCCTTTTCAAGGAGACCAGGCCAAGACAGCACACAGTTTCATAATGAGTATCAGAACTCATCATCGTTGCCAATCATTCAAAAAACAAATGCTTCTTAAAATATTTTTGGTTCACCAATTTTACATGGTCATGCACAATTTTAACTGGAATAAAGGCCAAACACACAAAGGTGGTGTGCACTGCCAATAATAATCAATTCAGCACAAGCTCCAGGTAGCATATTTAATGTTAGCTCATATGTGACTCTGCCATGAACATCACCAGACAGCCAGCAACTGTGGCTGATGTCACTGACGGTGATTGTTCTCCTCATTCTCTGATGTCACAGGTGTTACCTCACTCCGATGTCACAGCAGGTGCTTATCCACCTCAGTTTCTGATGTCACAGAAGGTGTTACCTCACTCTGATGTCACAGGTGATTTCACACCTCATTAATAGGCATGCCTTCCATCAGAGTTTGCACTGTCCCTGTTGAATGGTGGGCCGTCACAGGTTCAATCAATAATTAAAACCCGTTCAGCATTAGCTCCCCTCATTCACCTGAAGAGAGGAAAGTTCCGGTGCTCGCCAGAGGTAAAACGGCCCCAGCTACTCTATAAACATTCATGCACATCTCTTCAACATGCGCAGAATCTTCAGCGCAGTGCAGTCTGCTGCAAATGAGACTGGACGGCACACAAATGCCATTCCCTCAGTGGATCTGATTGCTGAAAGCAAGGGCACAGTTTAGCTCAAATGAGGCATGACAAGTTTGTCCAAAGGAAGTGACTGTTCTGTTTCTGCAGCATACAGAAGTTTGGAGTTTTTATTAGAGATCAGTTCCCTTTTTCTCATCACAATACATCTGTCTTCCCTTCATGATTCCTAGGAGTGTTAGTCTGTTATATCATTCAAACATTATAGTGTATAGCTTACGCCATCCCTCCCGCTAGGCCTATGTAACAGTGCTGTTCACGTTAGTGCATATGGGTGGCAGGAAGCCCAATGATCTCCATTCAATTCAGCAGAGCCAATAAGGAAAGTAAAACATGAGGCACACAGTCAGAGGCCAAACACTGTCAGCCAGATCACAAAGGACTGCAACAGGATGGGAATAAAAAGCAGCTGATAACGTTCATTATGCAGAAAACTGAAGGACACTATAGTATGCCCCATACAGCATATGAGACCTGAGAAACAGCTTCATCAAAATGTTTTTACCTTCATCACATGCAAACAAGGTGAATCTCCGAGTAATATACATAATGAAATCCTGAGACTTAAACACATACATTTCTCCAATATTAACATGCATTATGAGGGACAATCCCTCGCTGTCGCTGCCTCAATGACAGAACACTTTTAATGAGAGAATGACTGTCATGACCCTCTCTGCAGTGTACATCACAGTGTAGCACCAGCCCTATTTGCCATGTATCACCAGTTACTTCCCTGCTGCACAGCCGTAAACAGCCTCATCTTTAATCATGTCTAGCACTGCTCGGGTGCCTGGCTTCACCGACTGAAACAAAAGTGATTCACATAAATAAGACCCGGCCAGTCAGGCATGAATTGTGAGCTGCGATTTTTAAAAGCCAATATCAGACTGTCACAGCTGAGGGAGTCAGTGACTGCTCTCACCTCACCATCAGCCACACAGGATGTGGAATATATTAACAAATCGCCAAAGCACACCCACTTCACCATGTACACGGTAGTCAGATAATTGCAAGCCGTTTTAACATTTAATCAGTTGGGCCGACTAGTAGCGATTTAGTTTTCACTTGTGGTAATTACATTTTCATGTGTCAAAATGTAATTTTGATTGGTTAAAATGTCTATTAAAGATCCCTGTAAAACAATTTTGACATGAAACAGATTAATTCTAACATGTCCAAATTACATTTTGACGAGTCAAACCTGATTAAGGGATATCTCAAATTTAAAGGTAACTGATCTGTTCTTTTTTTGATATAACTTAATAGATATGACCAAAACAAACAGGAATAAATGTTTTCTCCGAGAACGCTTGCAATCCCCGAATATTGACTGTGAAAATTGTTTTTGAGACCAAGAAAACTCCCCTACGCCCATTTGAAATACCTCATTAGTATTCACGAGTATGCAAAATGATGTCACGCGAAAAGCGGATGTGCGTTGTGGACGAGAAATCAAGAGAAGTTGGCCAACAGCAAAAAAAAGCGCCAAAGAAATATCTGACTAATTCGGGCGGTAAAAGTGCTAGAAAAGGCCCGGAAGAAGATCGATTGAAGGCCAGGATGAATATAAAAGGCTAAAGTGATCGCTGGCAAACTTTAAAGCCAGGTTTGGAGATATTTCCAATGAAGATGTGGCCCAACTTTTTCTGGATACGTAAGTAAACTTGATGCCTGGTGCAAAATGCCCACTTCCCTGTTTCCTAACACTTTCAGATCGTTGATGTACTTGAAATCGCCCCAAATTTGTACCTAGAAGTATTTATAGTAATGAATTTTAATGCATGAACGTAATTTATTTACTCAGCAGTCGAATCCGGTGACTGATCTGACGTGAATTTTCATACAAATCGCTCATGCGATAAGTAGTAGGCACGCTTTAAATGGTCATGTCCAGCAGCCACAATGGCTGATCTTAACGGTCGAAAGTGATTGCTTCCCTCGAAATTTATCCTTGTTAGAGGTCGAGGATGTTAAAACTTACTCACAAATCTTTTTATTGGAACAACCTGGCAAATTATGCAAAAATAAAAAAAAAAAAAAAAAAAAATGTTGAGGATAAGGAACGAGTTGGTTACCTTTAATTATACTGTATATATCTCTCTCTCACACACACACACACACACATACACACACACAGTACTGTGCAAAAGTCTAGGCACCCTGCATTTAAAAGAATTTAAGTCTGGCTCTAGATGTTTACTTTTTGTTTTTTGTTTTTACATTAGTGTTGCTAAAGATAAAAAATAGTGGCAAAGCCACTGCGCCTGCTCGGCCAAACGTGGCCAAAATGGAACGCCCCCTATTGGCCAAAGTATCAGTCCGATTGAGCTGAAAATCAAACTTGGTCTAATCCATAAGACGCTATATACACATATGAAATATGAAAAGGATCGGTGAAAAACTGAAGACGCTTAGAGCGCAGACAAGCTAAAAAGGATACGACGCTGCGTAACGGACGCACAACAGACCACCACTAAAGACCCCGAATAGCATAAGCCCCTTTGGGCCTTTTTGGCCAAGGGGAAAAAATTGGAGCTGCCTTTTTAGCTCAGAGAATAAGGGAGCTAGAGCTGTTTGAAGTTTTGCAGAAAAAGCCCCCTGGTGGCCAAACCGAGAATCGCAACACGCCCAAAAAATTGTACTCTCGGGCTAGATCTTGGGCCATACACTTGCAAATAAAAATATGAAAAGGACCCCTGAAAACTGAAGGCACTACTGCACTGAAAGAAAATCTGTGCATTTTACTTACCTTTTGACCTACATAACCTTAGAATTTGGGTCAAATCAAAAACCCATGACATACACGATGAACCCTTGGCAAATCAACCTACAGTAAAAATTTGAGCATCTGCGCTTGTAGAATAAAGGAGCTAGAGCTGTTTGAAGTTTTGCAGAAAAAGCCCCTGGTGGCTAAACCGAGGAAATTCGAGCGAGCCCAAAATCGAACTGGGGCTAGATCTTGGGCCCATATACATTCATTTTTAATATGACAAGGATGCGTTGAAAACCGAAGGCACTATTGCAGGGAAACAAAATCTGTGCATTTTAAAACCTTTGACCTACATAACCTTGAAATTGAGGTCAAATCAAAAACCCATTCCAATATGATGAACCCTTAGCAGAACACCCTACACTAAAAATTTGAGCATCTTAGCTCTTAGAATAAGGGAGCTAGAGCTGTTTGAGGTTTTGCAGAAAAAGCCGCCTGGTGGCCGAACCAAGAATCGCAGCATGACCAAAATCGAGCTATGGCTAGATCTTGGGCTCATATACATGCATATAAAATAGGAAAAGGATTCATTGAGAACTGAGGGCGCTATGGCGCTGAAACGAAACCAGCACATTTTATGACCTTTGACCTATATAACCTTCAAAATTTGGTCAAATCAAAAACCCATTACATATATGATGAATCCTTGGCAGACCACCCTACAGTAAAAATTTGAGCATCTTAGCTCGTAGAATAAGGGAGCTAGAGCTGTTTGAAGTTTTGCAGAAAAGTCGCCTGGTGGCCAAACCAAGAATCGCAGCATCACCAAAATCGAACTCGGGCTAGATCTTGGACCCATATACATGCATATAAAATATGAAAAGAATCTGTGGAAAACTGAAAGCTGTATCGCGCTGAAACGACAATTGTGGACGCTTAACGCATGCATGCACGGACTACAAAAGACCACCACTAATGACCCTAAGACAGCCTAAGCCCCTTGGGCCTGTTGGGCTGCTGGCTACAAAGTACATTTTAAATCTCAAATACTCATTTAAAAAATAGTTTGATAAATACATATTTGCATTTCATTAAAGACAACTGATATCAATGATATAGTCTCGACAGGGCACTGATGTCAACATCTTCATGGCTGTCTACAAATACTTGGAGGGACAGATGTAATGAGACAGTCTGCAGAAGAATGGTGTCAAATTTTCCATTCTGCTTCAAACAAATGAAAAACCAACCAAACATCCTATTGATATAAAGCACTACAGAACAGTCTTCCAAATATTTTGGCAAAAAAAGAAGTCACACCAAATATTGATTTGATTTAGTTTTCAACAATTTACAGCTGTGTTTAGTACATTTCTCTGTCATTGGAAACTTTTAATCATTTTTGCAAGCACATTTGCCCTATGAAATTGCTATAAAATCTGCCTAAGACTTTTGCACAGTCCTGTATATATTTATTCGCAAGGGCAGGGCTGGTGGTGTTGCAATGTACATTTCTGAGAAATTTCAAGGTTCTGTCCTTCACTCCATTATAAGTCCAAAGCAATTTGAACTCTTAGCTGTGCAGATACTGATAGCAAAAGCTCCCCTTACCATTATGGGTTGTTACAGGCCCCCATCAGCTGTCCCTGAATCCTTGACCAATTTGGCCGAAGCATTATCCAGTTTAGTCATATCTGAATTAATTTTGATGGGAGATTTAAATTATGATTGGTTGAGTGACAAATCTGATCATTTAAAGCAGGTTTGAGACACCCTGAATCTTTCTCAGCTTGTTGACAGCCCCACCAGAGTTACCTCTGCCAAATCTGACAAAGATACCTTAATAGACAAATTCATTAGAGTCTTCCCTAATGATATTAATGATCACTGCACACTTGCTTGTGTTAGGAGCACAAAACTGCCCAAAACTAAGAGCTTAATTGCACTTTAGGCGCTGCTTTAAATACCCTCTCAGCAGCTTTTTTCATGACTTGTTTGGGGTGACCTTAAGTAACCTCGATTCCTACTGTCAAAGAGGCAGTTGCCTTTCTCCAGCACCACTTTTTAAAGATTGTAAACAAGCTGCAGTTCTCTTCGAAAAATTCTAGATCAAAAATAGGGACAATCCTTGGTTCACCAAAGAAATTGCTGGTATGATTCATGCTCGTAATAAGCAATGGTCTTTAGCCAGAAAGTCACATGCTTTAGATGATTGGGCGCTTTTTCGCTCCCTCAGGAACAAATGCACATCACTCATTAAAAAATCTAAGGCTGAATATTATTTGTCATTAACCTCTGATTGCCTCAACGATCACTCTAAGTTCTGGAAATCAATTAGAGCCCTACAGAATAAGAAAGTCTCCAGTTTTCCCAGTAAAGTCAATGCCTGAATATCTATTTATAGATAAAAAGGAAATGTCCAATATTTCACCCTTTTCATTTTAAAAATGTAGCTAATTTGTTTGATGAACAAAGTCACGTCCTGCATAAAAATGAGAGCACACTTTGCAACCAAATGACAGCAGATACTTTCCAGTCAGCCTCCGTTTTCGACTTGACCCCCTTTTCAGCCTCTGAAGTCTTGCATGCCCTCCAAACCTTAGATCCAAAGAAAGCTGCTGGGCCTGATGGGCTTGATCCTTTCTTTTTAAAAATTGCAGCTCCAATCATAGCTAAGTCCGTCACTGACATTTTTAATCTCTCAATTCTTACCTGTAAATGGCCGGTATTATGGAAACAAGCCTTTGTTACATCGCTGTTAAAAGCTGGTGACCCTGCTGAACTGAAAAATTATAGGCCTATTTCAAATCTCTCTGCTTTGGCCAAGATATTGGAATCCTTAGTTTCTGCTCAGCTGAAACCATTTTTAGATTCACTCAATGTCCTTAGCTCCATGCAAACCGGATTCAGGGCTAGGCATAGTACCGTGACGGCTGGACTGGAGGTCCTCGATGACATCAAGAGTGCCATCGAAAAAACAGTATGTTGTTGCTATTTTTATAGATTTAGCCAAGGCATTTGATACTGTCGATCATTTTTTATTAATTGGTGCCCTTGCAAAAGCTGGTATTGGTCGTAAAGTGATCAGTTGGTTCCGGAGCTATTTAACTGACCGCACTCAGTTTGTCAGATTGGGTAACATTATTTCTGATCCTATTGTTTTGGATAGAGGAGTCCCTCAAGGATCCATTCTGGCTCCACTGCTGTTTTTATTGTACATCAATAACATTTGTACCAGTTGAAATATTCACGTAGCCCATGCATGCCGATAATACTGTTTTATATGCTCCTCTGCTCCTCTCCTATGATCAAGTAAGCTGACAAGTTGCAGTCTGATTTTGACTCGTTGCAGCAGGCTCTCATTCACTTAAAACTGTTTCTAAACGCAAACAAAACTAAGGCAATGTTATTTGCCCCCAGCAATACTGAGAGTTCCCTCTCTCTATCAACACCTTGGAAGGTGTTAGTATTCAGTTTGTTGACACCTATAAATATTTGGGGATATGGTTGGACAAAAACCTGAACTTCAAACACCACATTTGCATGCTATGTAAGAAACTCAAGCTTACACTGGGTTTCCTCTATAGGCTAAAGTCATGTTTCTCACCAGCTGCACGTAAAAGACTGGTTTCTGCTCTGTTCATGTCTCAGCTGGACTATGGTGATACCATTTACAGATTTGCTAGCCCCACTACCCTAGCAAAACTCTGCCTACCAGACTCACCACTGTGTACTGTATGACCTGGTAGGCTGGCTTGCTGTACGCAGGCTGCAGCACTGGCACATTTTAATGTATAAGGCCATTTTGGGAAGGTTACCCAGCTACATAAGTTCAAAGTTTGACTTTGTTCAAAACGCCTACAATCTTAGGTCCAATAATCAAATACGCCTAAAGGTGCCACCTGTGCGGACTGAGGCTGGTAAAAGGAGTCTGTTTTAGTTCGGCCCTTGGTCTTGGAATTACCTGCAGGCTACACCAACCTAAGCTCCTCGATCCCTCTTAGGCTTCCAAACAAAAGCTGACCCAAATCTGCACCACGAATTGTTCTTGTTTTAGTGCAAAATAACCTGTTTTATCTTGATGCATTTTGTTTATATGTGCCTTTGTATACTCGCAACCCTGTTCTGCCCTAAAATATTGTTTTGTATTTCGTTGTATGTATTCAGCTTGTTCTGATGTGCAAACTTTTTTTTTTTTTTTTTGCTGCCTTCTTGGCCGGGTCACCATTGTAAAAGAGATTTTTTTATTCAACTGGTTTTTTACCCATATAAAGATAAAATTAAATAAATAAATGAATAAAAATTCATTCATTCATGGCCTCACAGCTGTGACAAATTGGCCCCTTGTAACTGTAGGAGCGCATGTAGCGGGTTGATTTCTATTTAGGCATATTACACTCATATGGGCTCTGGGAAAATTGCCATGTCACTGCTGTCCCTCGTTACATTCATACAGGTTCTTACCCATAATCTATTTATTATTTTGCCATCTATGCAATGCAGGACTGTATCGAGATGCAATGGTTTAATGTTGTAGCTAAATATAAGTGTGATTTTGGTACGACAACTCCGCTGCACAGGCGTCCCTGTTATAGATTTGTGAAGGAAAATTCACATAACATAGAAACTGAGCAATACTTTTAATTCCAACTGAATGTTGTGTATTCTAAAATTTATTTCGATTTGTTTGAGGTGACTGAACCTGCAGTTGTGTAGGTCACGTGACATCCAGTGTATCGTGCTATCAAAATGCATTTCCGATTTACAAAGAAAAAATAAAGCCTCCTTTGTAATTATAAATGAATTAAAATTAGCATAGCTTTCCAAAGCCAAGGTAATTGACATCTTGACTGGAGAGGGGAGGACTGCTTAGATGACAGAGGTCTACGCCAAACGTCTCCGGCACTCCTGATGCGCTTCTTTCCTCTGGGCAGATACACAGTCTTCACTCTGTCCATCTACACAAAAGAGGGCTGCACATTCCACACACACCAGCCTGTTCCAAACTGGGGTGGGCAGAACGAACAAAATCGAGGAACATACTTGAGTCTCATTGGCGTCCCAAATCCGACATGATGTCCTGAATATTATTCTACCGCACACCTTCATGTAAACCTGCAGTAGGGTGACTGGGGTGAAATAGCCAGGCTCCACAGTTAAGTTACATTATTATCAATGCCAAATGTAGCCTGCCTGCAAGTAATAAAAATTGATGGTACAATTAAACAATAATCATGATACTTTATATAATTACCGTAAATATTTTTTACTGCGCCAAAATGGGGGAGGACGATAACCAGAGGGGCTGTCGCCTGATACAGATGGAACACTCAAATTAAACTGACAGTCCGTAATCAGTCTCATCGCTTTTTGAATCTGCTCAAACTCAAAGGTTGGAGGACCAGACCCAAAATTAAAATGTGTCACGCCCATTACTCATATGCTCAATTACTCATTACTGACGATTGCCTGAACTGCCCATCCATCAACTGTACACCATTGAGTGGTATGCTGTATTTATATGGAGTATATTTCCTGTAAAAATAGAAGCTCTGTGTAGAATAAGTGGCAATTAGCAGTAGCAAGCAAGCTAGTTTGGAATAGAATTCCCATGGGAAGAAGGTCCTAAATGCACAGTAATAATAGTGTGAATGACACACAGTAATCATAAATGAGCACAGTCACAAATGGATAGGCGAAAGAGGGCAGAGTCATGAAAGTGTACAGACGGAGATGATTGGGTGAATATCTGGGGGGAGGGGCTGTGGAGGTAGGGGCTCTAAACCCCGCCTAAACGCCCACAAACGGCTGCTTTTCCCCCGCCCCCACAACAATAGCCATGTCCACTTCAGCCAGCACTGCCCAACTTTACACCGACCACCAATCACAGCTCATCAGGCCTTGACCAATGAGCTCCTTGATGCAGTGAATGGTCTGAATCGGATAAATCACGACCTTAATACACGCTCAAGCAAAGCATCTCCCCAACCCCAGAGCTGCCGCAAACTACTGGAGCCAACAGCAATGCTACTCACCACATCAGGAGGGCAACACCATGCTGGTGTCCTTAGGTTCACCATTAATGTCGTTAGACTTAGCATCTCACACGGCAGATAAAGCTTTGGGCCACAGTGGGGGGGGACGCATCAGACCTCACTGCTTAGAAGCTGCAGCAGCCTCAGTCCCATTGAGTAGATAAAGCAACTGTGTCCAATTAAAGGTCCCCTCGCTCATCAACCATGTTATTCATGGCGTTTATTCATCATCCACACGGCCAGGATAGAGTTCCTCCATTCTCACTTTCTCAAACCAATCTCTGTCGTCGTCTTTATGAAGAATCATAAATACTGGGATCTATGTATATGTTATGATTCTGCCTTGCTTGACCATGTTCTGCCCATGATTCTGCTTTGTCTGACCATGTTTTGATTATGATTCTGATTCCATGCCATGTTCTGTTCTTGCTTTGTCTGTATGTCTGCCATATTCCATTCCCCAAGAGTTATATTCCGGTTCTTGTTTTGTTTTTGCCATGCATTGCACTTTGTCTCCCCCCTGTCTGGTCTCATGTCATGTGACTGCTCATTTCCCAGTATTATACACTTTCTGGTGATTTCATGGTTTCTGGGATTTCACCATTCCTTCAACTTTCTGCTCTTCTGCCTTGCTTTTCTATCATTACTAACAGTACTAACAGTTTGTTATTTTAGTTAAAGATACTAACCAAGACTAACATTGTTTATAGTACTAACTTACTAACGAGCACTAGGGATTGTATAGCTGCACTTTACTAATTGACTAACGAGCTCTCAGCATTCGCCTCCCCACCTTCACTGTCTTACTCAATCTACTTTTGTTGCGCCAGCGACCGAGACTCTTGTTCTGCCTCTCATTATCTGCAACGTTAGGAACTCCCTAACCTGAGCCGCATGTTTGCTCTATCAGGCTGTCTGTGTGATTCCCGTCCGTGTCTTGGCTTTCGCCACTGCGGTTAGGTTTCCCTCATGTGATTCCCCATTGTAATCAGTCTGATCCTGTTCCCTATCATAGCATGTGACTTCCCTACGTGTATTTAAGAGTCTTTCACAACCAGCCTCTTCAGAACGCTTCCCCTTTGGCTACAATCGCTTATGCCTTGTACTTCTTAGATTCTTTTCTGACTGGACCGCCTCCTCGCTTAGATTTTGGTTTGATTTGGGTTTGTTTGCATCTGTGTGAGGTTCGACACGAAGTTTTGTGTTTGCTGCTCCTGTTTACAACTTGGATTAAGGCCCTGGGATTCTGATTTTTGGATTGTGATCTTTGTACTGTTGCTTCCTGCTCTGCGAGGGTTCACCCCCATTCCTAATAAAACACAAGTTTTTTGGATTGCTTGGTTCTCATGTCTGGTTCCTGAGCGTAACCTCACAGTATAACCATACAGACTACAGGATAAGCCAACAATCAAATTAAGACAGAACCTGCATTTTACTTTTCTTTGAGTAAGGCCATAAGCACATGATCATGGGTGAGGTAAAGTGTATACCAGATAAGCTTATTGTTTCACAGCTGACTTTCGACCAGAGGATAGCAGTTTTTTTTTTTAATGGCACATGTAGTAAAGTACATTCCTCAGAAGCACAAGCTAGGATTCCTGAAGATGTTACCGTGTCGACACTTCCTGGTTTTTTTTTTTTAATTGAATGTTGGCCATGATCTGGGCAAATAGCAAATTCCTTTAGTGTGTCATGGCTAGGACTTTGTCAGCCTGTACTGCCGCACACACATGGCCGTTGGAAATCTCAATTTCAGAACATATTTTTGAACAAATATCTTCCTATCTTGGCAGTATGGCATCAATTTCAACAAATTCTTTTTTCATTCATTAGGAAAATATATCAGCTACAATGTGCATTGATAAGCACGTGATTATAATCATTGGTAACACTTTGTGGGGCCCCAGAATGGGTGGCCCCTCCCAAGAACTAAAAAATGTAAAAAAATATCATTTTTTGTCATAAAGAAAATTGATATCACAGTTTTCTCTGGTGAATTCATGAACCCCATGGGGTAGTTTATCAATGCTGAAAATCATTTTGAATTTGTTGGTTTGGGCCATAAACGCCCCTTAATGGGACTCCACCTTTTATGAGAGGTACTCTGACAGACGTGACGGATAAATTTTGGCTTGGAGTCATGTGCACAAACAAAGCAGAGGTTACATAATGTCATCTCAGAAAACCAACATCCATTACCTCCTATCTAATGCAAAGATCAGTGCTATCACAGCGAGGGGCTTCAGTAAACACAGATTTCACGCCAGCACTACAAGTCGAGCCAGGCAGACTCATCATGCCTCTAAAAATGGGAATATGATCTCAGACACACCGAAATCATAAATGAGACAGTGGTTCTCTAGCGAGCTCTAAGAGTTCATTATGATCAAATCACAGGCCCTTCAGTGATTTACAGCTCCACCAACAACAATCTATTTAGATAAAATAAGGGATACATACACAAATATCTCCATAATTACTGTATTATTTTTAGCATATGAGCTAACTTCATCCTAACCATCAGCTGATATGACATTGAATCGAGTTATTGATCATAAACAGTGCAATGATGAGCCAACCATCCATAAAGCATATTTTAAAAACATATGGCGATTTGGGTTGGGAAACCTTACCATCCCCAGGCAGGGCTTAATGATTACCACATGTCCAGAAATCCTCGCACTTTCTCCAGCCTTTCCCGCCAAGTCACTGCTGTCCTGTTTCAAAGTGAAAAATTGAGCAGCCTGGAGCACCAGCCCGCTGCTGACACAGATAAGAGCCAAGTTACCTTCTCACTGCTTCCCCATTGAATCTAACGGGACAACAAAATGGAAAAGTTAATTGCTGCACAGACACTGCAGTTTGATGCAGAATGATAATAAGCTTAAATTGCTTTCCTCAATCAGCCTATATATTAGCCAGCATCTTACACCCTAATTAACTTTCAACTGGATCCGTTGTCGATGACAACGCAGGCCAAGAATAGAATACACCCCTCACACTAATCGCTTTAGGGCACGCTGAAAGCAGTAAAGATTGCAGTAATGGTGTGTTTTGTGCAGCGTGTGCAGGAAAGCACAATGATGAAGCCTCTGCTCATTGTATAAGGGAGTAAATAAGAAAACCTTCTATGCACTGCCTAGCATTCAGAATCCAGCGTCTCCACAGAGAGGCTCTGTCTCCTCCTGCCACTGCAGTCAGTATTAACCCCAGACTCCCAGGGCACTACTGACCCGTCATAAAGTTAATCAGTCAGGTAAGCATATGCGTAATAATGCCTAATAGCTACCAAGACATAACTAAAGGAAACTAGAAAAGGCACATAGGATGCAACAACACTACATTTTAATTTTTTCTCCACTGCTGAGTCCACTCTCTTGAGAATGCAGCATAGAATAAACCCCACACCCAGAGGCAATGCCGATCAAACGAGACAGGTCGCCTGCTGGTGGACGTGGGGAGTTTCCATATCTCGAACGCACCTGTTCTCAACCCAGTCCAGAGGGTAAATAAACGAAATGCAAAGACAGATTAACAGTTTAATGGTATTCTGGGACTACAGGTGTGGTTGCAATGAAGACCTGCAAACACAGTGTTCCCCCTGGACTGAGTTTGAGAACCGTTGCGTTCGAGGATATGGAAATACACGTCCACCAGCAGGCGACCTACTGTCTCGTTTGATCGGCATTGCCTCTGGGTGTGGGGTTTATTCTATGCTGCATTCTCAAAGTGGACTCTATACAGTGGAGGAAAAAATTAAAATGTAGTGTTGTTCATCCTATGTTGCCTTTTTTCTAGTTTCCTTTGGTTATGTCTTGGTAGCTATTAGGCATTGTGCCGCATATGCTTACCCTGACTGATTAACTTTATGACGGGTCAGTAGTGCCCTGGGGAGTCTGGGTTAATACTCGACTGCAGTGGCAGGAGGAGACAGAGCCTCTGTGGAGACGCTGATTCTGGAATGCTAGGCAGTGCATAGAAGGTTTTCTTATTTACTCCCTTATACAATGAGCAGAGCTTCATCATTGTGCTTTCCTGTCACACGCTGCACAAAACCTACCCATTGTGATGAATACTTGAAAATTCCAAATATATCTAGAATTACAAAAGGAGGCAGAGATTCTCTTACAAAGCGCCAATTTTATGGAACAATCTCTCAAGACAAATTAGAGCTTCAGACACACACTCTGTCTTCAAGAGTAGGCTGAAAACTTATCTTTTTAGTCAAGCCTATGATTAGTTCATGATTAGTAATGTATAAACATTTATTTGGCTCTGGTGGGACTGACTACAACCTTGTTTTTTATGATAGTTTCACAAGAAATTGGAAGCCAGCGTTAAGTAAATCCATGTGGAACCAGTGGCACTGAGCATGCGTGCGGTGCCAGTGGGGCTTGCTACAGTCTTAGTCACTGGGGAGGTCCATTAGGTACTGGTGGTAGTGTTAAGCCAATCCAGTGGAACCGGTGGCACTGAGCATGCGTTGACAGTGCCAGTGGGGCTTGCTACAACCTTAGTCACTGAGGAGGTCCATATGGTACTGGTGTAGTGTTAAGCAAATCCATGTGGAACCAATGGCACTGAGCATGCGTGCCGGTGCCTGTGGGGCTTGCTACAGCCTTAGTCACTGGGAGGTCCGTATGGCACTGGTGGTAGTGTTAAACAAATCCATGTGGAACCGGCGGCACTGAGCATGCGTGCGGTGCCAGTGGGCTAACTACAACCTTAGTCACGGGGGAGGTCCATATGGTACTGGTGGTAGTGTTAAAAGCTAATCCATGTGGAACCGGTGGCACTGAGTATGCATTAAGAGTGCCAGTGGGGTTTGCTACAGCCTTAGTCACTGGGGGAGGTCCATATGGTACTGGTGGTAGTGTTAAGCAAATCCATGTGGAACCAGTGGCACTGAGCATGAATTAACGGTGCCAGTGGGGCTTGCTACAGCCTTAGTCACTGGGGAGGTCCATATGGTACTGGTGGTAGTGTTAAGCAAATCCATGTGGAACCAGTGGCACTGAGCATGAATTAACGGTGCCAGTGGGGCTAACTACAGCCTTAGTCACCAGGGAGGTCCATATGGTACTGGTGGTGGTGTTAAAAGCAAATCCATGTGGAACTGGTGGCACTGAGCATGCATTAACGGTGACAGTGGGGCTTGCTACAGCCTTAGTCACCGGGGAGGTCCATATGGTACTAGTGTTTTGAAAATCAAAAGTGATCTTGCAGCCTGGTGTAAGTGTAGGGCCTCTGTGCTGCAGGAAGTGGATGGAGGGGTGTTGACTGTTTCTGACCAATTGCTCCTAAATTCTTACTTGTGTTATGGCCCCAATTTGTAATAGGCGTCAATTTGTTATGACGTCACGGACAGCAAGGGATGACAGACAAAATTCTTAAACTTCAACAGATTTAATTAAACAAACACTTAGAACTAATCTACAATCTACCCTACTGACCAAGACTGAAATAAAAAAAAGATATTTACAGTCCCCTGGTAATTGAGATGGGCTGCTGTGTTGCGATGTCCTGGGACAGGAAAATGCTCCAACACAGGCAAAAATCCACAAAAAAGCTTCACAGATCTTGAAAAAGTGACAGGTCTGGTCAAATGTATCCTTCACAGTTTCTCCTTGCAATTTCTCCTACTACATCTCACTCTCTCAATTTTTCTCCTTATATACTCTTTTCTAGCCCCCTCTGAGGCATGCCCAGGACATGCCCAAAAACTAGCTCCAGACTGAGCTTAACAAAAAAAATTGTCAATACTGCCATCTAGTGGTTTTTTTTTTTTTTTCCCACATTACACAAGCAATTCAAAAACTTGTTTTATTAGGAATGGGGTGAACCCTCACAGAGCAGGAAGCAACAGTACAAAGTCCACAATCCAAAATCAGAATCCCAGGGACACAATCCAGTTGTAAACAGGGCAGCAAACACAAAACTCATGGTCGGGCAAAAAAAAAAGGTTAGGTACACAGATACAAACAAATCCAAATCAGAGCCAAAATCAAAGCGGGGGCGGTTCAGTCAGAAAAGAATCGCAAAGAGTACAAGGCATAAACGATTGTAGCAAAGGGAAACGTTCTGACAGAGGCTGGTTGTGAAATGACTGCTTAAATACACGTGAGGAAGTCACATGCTATGATAGGGAACAGGTGAGCTGGATCAGACTAATTACAATGGGGAAATCACATGAGGGAAACCCTAACCACGGAAATTTTGAAAGCCAAGACACGGATGGGAATCACACAGACAGCCTATTGACAAACATACGGCTCGGTTAGGGAGTTCTAACGTGCACAGATAATGAGAGGCAGTACAGAGTCTCACAGGTGCGGAGGATCCGCTGAAGCACAACAAAGTAGATTGAGTAAAGACAAGGGGTGGAGACTAGAATAGGGCGAATGCTGAGAGCTCATTAGTCAATTAGTAAAGTGCAGCCATACAATCCCTAGTGCTCGTTAGTAAGTTAGTACTATAAACAATGTTAGTCTTGGTTAGTATCTTTAACTAAAATAACAAACTGTTAGTACTGTTAGTAATGATAGAACAGCAAGGAAGGAAGCAAAGCGAGATTAGAAGAATAATTGAAATCCCAGAAACCATGAAATCACCCGAAAGTGTGGCACGTAATACTGGGGCAATGAGCAGTCACATGACATGAGAGACCAGACAGGGTGACAAAGTACAATGCATGGCAAGAAACAAAACAAGAACCGGAATCTAACTGAGGAATGGAATATGGCAGACATACAGACAAAGCAAGAACAAAACATGGCATGGAATCAGAATCATAATCAAAACATGGTCAGGCAAAGCAGAATCATGATCAAAACATGATCAGACAAAGCAGAATCATAACATCAAATTAGGTTTTACAGTATTGGCCAAGGTAAAAGGAATGAGATCCAATTTACCAGCTAAGGGTCTAATATATATAAGAGAAACTGGTGCAAAGACTAAGAGCAAGCACTTTCTGACTGAAGTTGAGGGGTGGGTTAAGGAAGTGGGATTGGAGGATAGCCTAATATCAGACCTAATGCAGATCCCTGTTCCTTTTTGGCTGCTTCCTGAGGTAAAAAACAGATCTATCTTTGTTGGAAATAATGAAGAATAAAGAAAATATACTGCTGGATGTAAAATCTCATGTTGAAAAAGCTGTGGGGACAGTATTTAAAATCTACACTGATGGATCAAAGGATCCAGTCAATGGAAGGGCAGGCTTTATATACGCTGTTATAAACTGAGTATACGCTGTTATAAACTGATCGTAAAATTACAGTTAAAATAACTGGCAAAAAAAGGTGCCAGTGAATTCAACTGTAAAATCAAATCGGACTGTGATTTACATTTACCGTGAGTTTACCAGCAATAAACAGCAATTTCGCATGGCTGTGATGTGCATCTGCTGTGATTGTACTTGAATTCAACAGTAAAGTTACGCCAGGCCTTGAATAGCAAGTGCCCTGTTTTTACATGCATTTAACTGTGAAATTATGCCTGTGCGTGATTTGCATTTACAGAAATTTTACGTGCAAATAACAGCAAATGTACTTCTGTCCATGACTTGCATTTGCTGTGATTTTATGTGCATTTCACTGTGACATAACGCTAGTCTGTGATTTGCAGTTACTGTAATTTCCCATGCAAGTCACAGCAAAAAACGCCTCTCCGTGACTTGCATTTACCATGATTTAATGCGCATTTCCCTGCGAAATTACGCTAGTCTGTGACTTGCATTTGCCACACTTTTACTTGTAATTCACAGCAAAAATATGGCAGTCTGTGTCTTGCATTTATCATGATTTTATGTGCATTTCACTGTGAAATTATGTCTGTCTGGGATTTGCATTTACAGAAATTTTATGTGTAAGTAACAGCAAATTTACTTCTGTCCGTGACTTGCATTTATCGTGATTTAATGTGCATTTCACAGTGAAATTACGCTAGGCCGTGATTTGCATTTACCACAAGTTTACGTGTAACTCACAGCAAAAATATGCCCCTCCGTGACTTGCATTTACCGTAATTTTATGTGCATTTCACTGAAAATTGTGCTTGGCTGTGACCTTTTTTTTATCAAATTTACATGCAATTAACAACAACGTTATATGTGCCCGTGACTTGCATTTACTGTGATTTCACATGCATTTAGCTGTAAATTTTCGCATTAAATGATTTGCATTGACCGTATTTTCATGTGCATTCCACTGTAAATTTATGCATGGCTGTGATTCGCATTGTCTGTGAATTCGTGCAATTAAAACAAAATGATGCTGGCCTTGATTTGCATTTACTTCGATTTTCTATGCATTTGATCTTAACCCTATAATGCCCATCCACAGACATCATTACAGGAAAAATATGACGCTGTAATATTTTTGAAGTATTGAAGGGTAGTATTCAGATCCACTGTTCACCATTAGGTGTTGTGACCGCTAAATATACATTGCTGAACAGAACTTCTAATTCCAGGAGTATCATATCTGATACAGCCAAAAATCAGCACCCTCCAGAACTCAACACTCAAAATTTCAAATAATTTATATGCTCTCTACTATCTATAGCTAACCCTTAACCTGTATAAGAATAAGTTTTTTGTGTAATATTTACCTTGGAATGCCGAACTTCACTGCCAAAGTCCAAGGAAATTCATGAATTCTATTCACATAGGGAGCTACTACCTTGAAGTGAGTGACTAGGGGAGAGCGACTCCTGTAATCTCACTTCTTCCCTCCAGGTGGCAGCACTGTGTATCAGATATAATACAGTGAGCAGTCGTGGTTGTGTTGCATCTTACCAGGTGGGCATGGTCCATCAAATTTGGTGTATCATATATGATACAGGGGGCATTGCCATGAGTTCATGAGCAGTTCACAGAAAAAATTACACCTGCCCATGACATGTATTTACTGTGATTACTCATATATTTCATACCAATACAATTCCCTTGACCTGTAAATGGACACAAAATTTTTAAGATGATGGGGAGGATAAATAATTCTTTACTTTGACAGGAATGTTTACCTTTAAGAAATACCTGAAAAGGAGAAAAAAAGTGGCACAAACCACAACAGATCTTGGATAAACTTTTTTATTAGATGCTTGGCTGAACATTTAAATGTACAACCCCAATTCCAAAATATTTGGGACAAAAGTAAAATTGTGAATAAAATCGAAACGCAATGACTTTCAAGTCACACCAGCCAGTATTTTATTCAAAATAGAACAGAGATTACATAACAAATGTTGAAAATGAGAAATTATACAATTTTATCCACAAAATGAGCTCATTTCAAATTTGATGGCTGCTACAGGTAGGCTGCTCACGCAAGCTATCGGCCTGCATCTGCCCATATTAATACCAGCTGTATGTTACTTTTTTTTTTTCATTCCACAATCTCACATAATACTCATCAGCATCAGTCCTGTTATGACCCCAATTTGTTATGGCGTCACGGACAGCAAGGGATGACAGACAAAATCCTTTAAGTTCAACAGATTTAATTAAACAAACACATAGAACTAATCTACACCCTACACTACTGACCAAGATTGAAAAAGAAAATAAAAAATGAGATATTTACAATTCCTGTAATGGAGATGGGCTGCTATGTTGTGATGTCCTGGGACAGGAAAATGCTCCAACACAGGCAAAAATCCACAAAAAAGCTTAACAGGTCTTGAAAAAAGAGTGACAGGTCTGGTCAAATGTATCCTTCTTGCAATTTCTCCTACTACCACACACTCTCGATTTTTCTCCTTATATACTCTTTTCCAGCCCCCTCCCATTCTGGGACTTTCCCCTCTGGGCATGCCCTGGACATGCCCAACCTAGCTTCAGACTGGGCTTCACAAAAAAAAGTCAATACTGCCATCTAGTGGCTATTTACCACATTACACCTCCATTCCAAAAGGGGAAAATTTTGACTCATAAAGGCAAAATTTTTCTTGTCAATCTAAAAATGGTTAAGTAGACATATATATATATATATATATATATATATATATACATATAATACAATATGCTAATAAACACAGGTGATATATATACACATATTCAAACACGGGATAAGCAATCAGCAGTTACATTGTCAGCACCCTTTACATGCTTAATTTCCAAGTCAAACTCTTGTAAAATCAAACTGCAATTCAACAATCTCCGATTTTTGTTTTTCATCTTACTCAAAAACATTAACGGATTGTGGTCAGTATATACAATCATTGGCTTTTGCCCTGTACAAACATAAACCTCAAAGTGTTGTAAGGATAGAACCAGGGCGAACAGCTCCTTCTCAATTGTGGAATAGTTCTTTTGGTGGCGATCGAACTTCCTGGAGAAGTATGCCACGGAATGCTCAATGTCATCAGAGTCACTTCTCTATAGGAGCACAGATCCACAAGCTTGGTCGCTAGCATCGACCGCCATGGAGAAACGGTTTGTTGAAGTCAGGAGATTTGAGCACGGGGAAGTGACACAGCAGAGACTTCAGGCGTCGAAGGCTCTTTGGCATGCTTCATCCCAAGTGAACTTTACGCCTTTCTTCCAGTTGGTTGGTGAGACTGAGAGCAATCTCAGCAAAGTTCTTGCAGAACTTCTTGCGGTAGTACCGATCATTCAAGGAAGCGGCGCAAAGCTTTTTTTTGTTGTCAGGAACTGGAAAGTCCATGATGGCTTGGACTTTAGCATTTATGGGTGCCACCTTACCCTGGCCTATAGCGTAGCCAAGATACGTGACAGTAGCACAACCAAAGTCTCTCTTGTTCAGGTTAACAGTCAGGTTAGCCTGGGTCAACTGGAACAACGTCTCTACATCTTTCGATGTTCTTCCCAGGAGTCACTCCATGTGATCAGGTCGTCGATATCGCACCCGTGTGTGGCAATCCGGCAATTGTAGACTGTATCATCCTTTGGAACGTGGCTGGGGCATTTTTTCATGCCAAAGGGTAGGACTTCATACTGGTATAACCCAGATGGTGTGGCAAAGCAGAGATGCTCTTGGCCCTCTCAGTTAAAGGCACACACCAATAACCCTTCAACAAATCAATCTTGGTCAGAAACTTTGCTTGCCCTACTCTATCGATACAATCATCAATCCTAGGTATTGGAAACACATCAGTTCTAGTTACAGCATTGACTTTGCGATAATCTGTACAGAATCTAGTACTTCCATCAGGTTTTGGAACTAGAACACAGGGTGAACTCCAATCTGAGTTAGAGGGTCTGATAATATCATGTTCTAACATGTACTCAACCTCTTTCTCAGCAATCTTTCTCTTTCAGGATTCATCCAGTACGGATGCTGTTTTATTGGTTTGGCATCACCAACATCTACATCATGAGAGGCTATAGAAACTCTCTTTGGAACATCAGGAAATAGATCTTTATATTTCTAGATCAACCTCTCAAACTGATCTTTCTGTGAGGGTTCTAAGTGCTGGAGTTTTACATCAAGATTTTGCAACACTTCAGAATTTGACAATTTACATGAAAGAACTTCAGCTTTAATTCTAGGTTCATCATCTTGAAACTCCCCCTCATCTTCACAAGTCTCGGCCATAGGAGGATCTGAAGTGACAGCTGCAACCCTAGCATTCCTATCATGATAAGGCTTCAGCATGTTAATGTGACACAACTGTTTTGGCTTTCTCCTATCTGGAGTCTTCACAATGTAATTGAGATCACTGAGTTTTGTCAGAATTTCATAAGGACCATGAAATCTAGCCTGCAATGGATTGGACTGCAAGGGAAACAACACAAGGACCTTGTCTCCTGGTTTAAACTCACGGCTTCTAGCCTTATGATCATACCGAGTTTTCATTTTTCCCTGACTTGATTTCAAGTTCTCTTTGGCTAGGTCTGGCTGCACGCAGTCTTTCCTTGAACTTGCTAACATAGTCTAACAGACTGATATCTGGCTCTTTCTCTTGCCATTGTTCACTCAACAATAACAAAGGTCCTCTCACTTCATGGCCAAACACTAGCTCAAATGGACTGAATCCAGTAGACTCCTGCACTGCTTCTCTGGCTGCAAACAACAGCAAATGAACACCTTCATCCCAGTCTTTTTCATGGTCATAACAATAGGTCCTCATCATTGTCTTGAGAGTGGAATGAAACCGCTCTAAGGCACCCTGACTCTCTGGATGATAGGCACTGGAAAGAATCTGCTTCACCTAGTTCATACACAACCTGCTGAAACAATCTGGAAGTGAAATTGCTACCTTGATCTGACTGAATTTCCTGGGAAGGCCAAACAACGTGAAGAACTTTATCAAAGCCTTCGAAATTGCAGTTGCCTTGATGTTGCGTGAGAGGTATGGCTTCAGGAATCTGGTAGATGCACACATGATTGTCAACAAGTACTGATTTCCAGATCTAGTCTTGGGTAATGGACCAACACAATCAACAATGACCTTGGAGAAGGGCTCCCCCAAATGCTGGGATAGGCTGCAATGGAGCTACAGGTGGGTCTAACTGGTGTTTTTCCAACTACCTGACAAGTGTGACAGGTTTTTGCAAAAGTTGGAAACATCTTTCCGAAGTCCAGGCCAGAAGAAGTGTTTCATGATCTTGTCAACAGTCTTGTTAACACCAAGATGACCTCCTAAAGGCAAACTATGAGCCATTGTTAAGATCTCATTCCGTAGACCTTCGGAACAACAATTTGCTTGACCACTGCCCAATCTGCATTGGCAGGGATATCAGGAGGCGCCACTTCCGCATCAACACTCCATCCTTGAGATAATACCCAACTGGAACTCGTCTATTTCTTCATCAGGAAGGGCTCTCTTTTTAGCCCACAAATTTCAGGATCATTGGTTTGCTCCTGAATCAACCGCTTTCTGGACAGAGACGAGTCTCCAGACACATCAGAATCACCAGACCCATCTGGCTGGCTGAATAGAGAATTGATAAAAGTGTCTGATAAGTCCTCAAACGGAGAAATCATAGTAGGCTGAATAGAGTCATGAGGCAAACCACCTGAGTCATGACTATTCAAGGTGCTGGACGGCACCACATCATCTTCTTCTTGAGCCTTCTTGGCCATAGCACGAGTCACTGCACAGGAAGGATACAGAGATGGGTCTTCATCGCCATCTTCAGTGCTTGGCTGTGAAGTAAGATGAACAGGGGGAACTACATTGCCCCCAGCCAGGTCATTGCCTAGTAACAGAGAAACACCCTTGATAGGTAGACTTGACATAAGTCCCACCTTTACCTGTCCTGTAACTAAATCTGACTTCAAGAATACAGAGCGCCGGGGGAAAAGATACAGTCCTCCCTTCAATACCTTGTACAAGTATGAAATCCCCAGAAGCGGTCTCATCACGTAACTCCAAGGAGTCCATCAACAAAAGTGACTGAGAAGCTCCGGTATCCCTTAGGATATATATGGGGACAGGAGGAGAATGCTCATTCAGAGCCACAAATCCCTCTGACACAAATGGAAGAAATTCCTCCCTCACAAAGTCAACAGTATCAGGCTTCTTAGCCTCACAAGGAGCAGGCAATTTAGCAGATCGGTCATCTACTACAGGGGTTTCTAACCTTGTCTTCACAAAGGCATTGGGTTTGGTATCCTTTTTCTTGTTCTTTCTTAGCTGTAAGGAACCAACAGTTAGTTGTAACATGACCAGATTTCTTGCAATAATTGCAAACTAGACCATTTTTGTCACTGTCAGCTTTCACACTTTGTTCAGACCTTTGACTGGATTTCTGAGCACCATCACCAGATTTGTCTTTGTCTTTGGGTGAGGAATCTTGGGTATCACCGTTACCTTTCTTCTGAAATTGGGACCATCTATTGTTACTGCTAGACTGAAATTTGGACTTATGTGTGAGAACATATTCGTCTGCAAACTTGGCAGCTGATTGCAAATTCAGTGCTTGCTTCTCATTAAGGTAGGTCTTAATATCATCCTTGACACAGTTCTTGAATTCTTCAACTAACACCATCTCTTTTTGTGAGTTGAAATCATCCTTGACCTCCATAGAAGTACACCAGCGCTCAAAAGCAAACCTTCTTCTCGTTAGCAAATTCCACATAAGTCTGATTGTCAGATTTCTTCAGACCTCTGAATTTCTGTCGGTAAGCCTCTGGAACCAACTCATAAGCTGTCAAAATAACCTTTTTTGACAACCTCATAATTAGAGGAATCATCTGCAGACAAAGCCGAATAGGCTTGTTGAGCTTTTTTACCCTTTTGAGGACAGTTTGCAACATCAGAGGCCAGTGTTCCTTTGGCCACTGACAACTCTTAGCTACCTTCTCGAAGCACTGGAAATACTTATCAACCTCCTTCTCTGAAAATGGAGGCACCAGCTT
This sequence comes from Gymnothorax javanicus, assembly GCA_029692085.1. Taxonomy (NCBI): domain Eukaryota; kingdom Metazoa; phylum Chordata; class Actinopteri; order Anguilliformes; family Muraenidae; genus Gymnothorax; species Gymnothorax javanicus. Next base: position 287,653 of record CM056203.1, read on the forward strand.
TACCTCCTGGCTAGCCGAAATTTGTTTTTAGGCTTCTATTTTAATTTTTAGTTGCTCCATTTGGAGCCTTTCTTCTCTGTCTAATTTTTCTAAATCGAAATCTCTCTGTCTCTCTCTCTCTTTCTGCTCTTTCCTCTTCTCTTGCTAATTTTTCTAACTCAAACTGCCTTTCTTTCTCTCTTTCTGCTCTCTCGAACTCTCTTTGTTTTTCTTTTTTCTTCAATTTCTAGCATTTTTAATTTAAGTTCCAATTCTACATTTGGATTTTCCACGGAAACTGTTCCAGATCTCCTGGTGCAAACACATTTTCATCAATGTAATATTCAGCGATCTCTCTCGCCAGTCTTGCTTTTCGATGGCTGGTTTTTACATCTGTCAGCTCTAACTGTCTGCATATTTCTAGCAGTTCTGTCTTTTTAAAAGACTTCAAAACCTCTCTGGTTGGTGATGCCAAGAAATCATCCATTGCTGTTGATCTGCCAATATATATCTAGGAAAATTCAAAAAACAATTTCACTATTTGAAATTTTAGATTTTCAATAAATAGCCCAGCGCACAATGGTCTATCCCGGACGAGCCCCCAATTTTTTATGACCCCAATTTGTTATGGCGTCACGGACAGCAAGGGATGACAGACAAAATCCTTTAAGTTCAACAGATTTAATTAAACAAACACATAGAACTAATCTACACCCTACACTACTGACCAAGATTGAAAAAAAAAAAAAAAAGATATTTACAATTCCTGTAATGGAGATGGGCTGCTATGTTGTGATGTCCTGGGACAGGAAAATGCTCCAACACAGGCAAAAATCCACAAAAAGCTTAACAGGTCTTAAAAAGAGTGACAGGTCTGGTCAAATGTATCCTTCTTGCAATTTCTCCTCCTACCACACACTCTCGATTTTTCTACTTATATACTCTTTTCCAGCCCCCTCCCATTCTGGGACTTTCCCCTCTGGGCATGCCCTGGACATGCCCAACCTAGCTTCAGACTGGGCTTCACAAAAAATAGTCAATACTGCCATCTAGTGGCTATTTACCACATTACAGTCCAAAAAAAAAAAAGTTGCATGTATAGGTGTGACCATGAGACAAAGGTACAGTTAAGCTTCAACAGTATCAAACTTGCAACCTGGATAAGTTAAATTAATCATCAAGCTCTTGTAAAAGGCCAATAGGGGGGGGGGATATGTGCCTGTTTCTCTTAGAAAGGTAATATATTTGCTGTACACCACATTTCAATCATCAACTTTAAACTTTTTTAAAGTACAAACTATACATTGTTTGTTCCTGGGTCGGTGCCATAGTCTACGCGCTAACTAGCTACACAGCACTGACAGATGCATCGCGGCAAATGAATTGCTTCCAAATGCATTTAAAAGACAGCCCAGCTCTGACCATTCTGACACTCGTATGGGGCTGCCCTGAATATACAGGCTGTGTTGAGTGACTTCACTTACACCTACTGATTCTGATTCATTAAGGAAGCATACAATTTCTACAGAAGCATTTAACCAACATGCCAAAACAAAACTGCTGAAGAGAAGTTAAAATTTACCTGGTAATATCGACAACAATGATTGTTGCGCTTCCTGTGCTTCTTGCTACGGAGAACCTAAGAGCTCAACGTATTGGAATTAAAGAAAAATACATGCAGATAAACAGAACACTTACAAACAGACAAAACATAGCTATGCAGATCAAACATCCTCATCTGTTTGACAACACGTGCGCAGCATTTAGAAACATCTTTGCCAAATTGACATCACATACACCAAATTTCTTCATGGTGGTGTTGAAGAATGAGCAAAACGTTTTCTCACACTTATCGCAGATTGATTTCATTACAGATTTATTTTGTCAACATAGCGGTGGCCTTCTGCTTATTATTACCCTTCCAATTAAAATAAATAGACGTAATACGCACAATTTATTGTGAAGATCACTGTACCAGTTAGGTAATAGTTTTGGAACCCATAATTGAAAATATCATCTTTAACTATCGATAAGTTTTGCTGACGAGACAAATAAAATGAAACCTGTTGCTTCAATACTTAATCCATAAGCATTCGTGAACACAGCTGGTGGTCGTAACTAATACCCAGTTAATTATCAGCTAACTGAAGGATGAGAACTTCGCTGACACGGGAATAATTTTGGGATCGATCAAGACCTATAATTCAAAGAAAGTGCATCTTTGTCCCCCTTACTTTTTCTGTTTGTGAGCAGGACAAGATTTATGTGTATTTCGTCAGGTTATATTTGAGCTGGGAGGCTAATATGCGTCAGACCAGTGCTAGTCAACAGCATGTATCTGCAGCAGTATCAGAATCATGCGATCACAATGTTTAAGATAGCACTTACATTTTAGCTCATTTTTAACAAGCTGCCTATTTGCATTCTTTCAGTGCTTTCCATGTTTAGAGCAGTTATTTACCATTACAAAGCACAATGCTGACGGCCATGTATTTAATCATTCCCCCATTGAATCTCATCATTCAGCGCCCATTTACAACCCCAGATCAGAAAATTTTAAGACAGTGCGTTGAATGGAAATTAACTGTAACCTGTGATTTTTAACATTATTTTTTTATCTGGGTTGCATTGAAAACTATAACAGAGCATTATTTAATGTTTCACAACGTGATTTAAAAAAAAAAACCACATTTAATTTCGATTTTTGCGACATATTTAAAAAAAAAAAGTTGGCTACGGGTTAGTATCAAGCCAAATTGAACACGGGGGTCAATTTTTAAATGTCATCAAATTGATTAAATGGTTGCATCACTGGAAAGGATATTACTTCAAGTTCCTAAAACAGTTGAAATTTTGAAAATATATTGAGAATTAAGGATTTTATGAGCATTTGACTTCAGGGTATTGCCAAAACTTGGCTCGGAACAATTGTTCATTTCAGACCCAGATTTTCAATTCTCTGCTATTTGGTGTTCCTTTAGAATAATAATAATTTTTTTGACTGATTATACTTTGGTAATATCTCTTCTTTCAATACCTTTTAACATTTTTAATAAAAATGAATATTTAATAACCATAAATACAATATGAATATCGCATAATTCTTGAAGATGCTGGTGTCCCCCCAACATAATAAAATAAATGTTTTTTTTTTCTTTTATAATAGTTAAAATTCATTTATTAAAATGAAACTTCCTTAAAGTAAGCATGTAAGGATATGTAAAAAGACTATGTAATTTAGAAAGAAAAAAAGTTAATAGTATTAAAGTAAAATTGGCTGAAAGTTTGTCCTCCCGACATAATTTCGGCCATCTTGGATTCAGTCAGTTCTAGTGTACATGGATGTGTATTATATATCCTGACATTAATCCAGTGTTTTTAATTAATTATAACCTAGAATATAATGAACATATCACTGACTAAATATTGTGATAAGGCACATGACTAAAAATTATTATTTTGAGCTTCAGATTTATGAAGCCACCCCTCAAAGACACATCAAACAGGCTGGTGTGAATCACCCCCTAAAGGAATATTTCTTGCATCCTGCAGATTAACTTCACAGTTCAAAATAAGGAAGTTTTTCTGGAAGCCACCCCTTAAGGAACAGATTTTCACGCTCTGAGGCAGGTGTCACTTTGATCCTCCCTCGGGGTGGGTGTACATACCGGTCCTGCTCAGCTCTCAGATCATTTACCAGTCTTTTCTCAAACACTGCACTACTACAGTCAACTATGGTTACTGATAATGCTTCTATGTGTAAGTCCTATCGGGCTAGGAAGCAACTCTATACCTGTGTCATACTGGAGTCAAGACCTCTATACTTGAGAAACAAAAATTGTAAATATGTAAGGATTTACATTATGTTGTAATTTTACAATTGTTATTGGTTATCTATCATGAAATAAAAAAATGTTCAGTTAAAAATGCATTTCTTTTGTTGTTATACCTGTCAAATGCTATATAAACATCATGTCCTCCCGACATAAATTCTTTGCTTACATTTCTTGCCATAAAATCCTTAAAAAATTTTTTTGATCCCAAACTTTTTCCTTTTACAAGAGAACTATTTTTTTAATCATGTTGTTCATATTTGAAAATTTTTCAAAGTAAGGAACAGCAGGTTTAGCTATTGAGAATTTGATGTAAGAAAATAGGTGAGCTTTTTCTGTACCCCCGACATAACTAGTTTTTGGACAATCATTATGCAAAAAATTATTTTAGAGATTTTGTCAAATTAAATTTAATTTAGTATTCTTCAATACTGACATTTTGATAGATAATATAAGTCCTCAGCATTATTCTTTCAAAAGTTATAGCAAAAAAGGTGTAACTTGTCCCCCCAACATCGGCTTGATCTTGACCTTTGGTTAATTTTCCATCCTGTAATGATGCCATTTCTTTTCACAACCTTCACCTAATTGGTGTCTTCAGTCTGTAAAGGTTTATTAAGCATCTCAGGTGTAATTTTATCAGATTCCTTCCACAAGCAAGTCTCAAGACGTACAAAAGTACAGGGTTTTTATTGGCAGTTGTTCCATGTCTAAATTTAGCACGTTCTCTATTTGGGGTAGGCTGGATCTCCAGGCTAGCTAGTCCGTGATCCACACCCTCTCTGTACACAGCCATGCGTTTTTAATACCCATGGAATACAGTTAAGAGTGGTCCTGTTTAAATATGGCTGGACGTTCCTGGAAAAGATGTCATCTTGAAGGTAGCATACCTCGCCCCAAAACCGGAGAGTACTTTGCAGAATTAATGGAGCCTTCACAGAAGTGGAAGTTAACAAGGGCACTGACACAACCTCATGGAGTTGTTCCTGGTAAGTCTTGATTGGTGGTTCTCAAACTCAATCCTAGGGACCACCATGTATGCAGGTTTTCATTTCAACAAATGTAACCCTAGAATTTTAATCAGGTGCTACTTTTTCTTCATTACCCTTTTAAGCAATATTGTCCAAAACAGGCATGCATACCAAGAACAATTCAAGGTTCATATCCACATCATGCTATATGGGAAACACCTGAATAAAAGGAGAGAAATTTAAACAGATGCACTTACAACTTACAAAATATGAGTAGGCTCTTAATTAGCTTAATTATTGATGCATGTCACTAAATTGAACCATTTGTTTGATAATGAGGAGTTAGAAGGTAAAGCTTTTGACAATAACTCACACCTGTCTTTTGTTTATTTTGTGGAAAATTTAAGAACTTTAAGCTTGTGTGCAGCAACATATATGATAATTAACTTTTGCACAACTTGGATCAGTAAATATAATAGGCCTTATGCAATTACTTGTATTGCAGCATTATAAACACATGGCAGGCATTGCATTTCTTTCATCATATGAAGTTAGAGGGTCAAAAAAATCTGACTAACACTCTGTTTACACGTGGCCGGCTATTTTCATAAATGAACATTTCACCGTCTCCGTTTTCAAAAATAGTATCATGCACACGTATCAGTTTTCAGAAAAGTTTTCGTTTACACGTACCCGTGTATATGCCGTCAAGAGCATATCAAACCTGTGGGTGGCAGTGTAATGATAAGCTCAAGCCCACGTTAGCCAGTCAGAATCCTGAAAATAGCAACAACAGAAACGAATCACGATCATCCATGGGTGTATCTCAAAGCCTAGACTGCATCCTTCGAAGGCTGCAATTTTAGGGGTCGTCACTAAATTCGATCCGCCAAACTGACGTAACGCCATTTCATCTCCATTAAACAGCTTTGGTTTAAACGAGTCGTCACTGGTTTCCCTAACCTTAACCTTAACCCTAAACCTAACCCTAAGTTTAACCTTGTCCCTTACCCTAAATTTCAGTTTGGCAGATGGAAGTAAGAGACAACCCCTAAAAATGCAGCCTTCGAAGGATGCAGCCTACGCTTTGAGATGCACCTCATGATCACCACAGCATGTAATGTTGTAATGTAATGTAATGTAAGCATAGGTCTCACTTTTGATGCAGGTGCAAGTTCTGGCGCATACTGTGACGTCGGCTACCTAAAACTCCGTTTTTCTCAGTTTACATGCAAACTTGCAACCGAGGTTTTCCAAAATCTCCACTCTGGCCGGAGTTTTTAGAAAGAATCGTTTTCAGAAGCGAATTCTCCGTTTGCATGTAAACGAACGCAAACGCAGGGAAATGTCTCCGTTTGTCAAAATAACCGTGTACGTGTAAACGGGGGCTAATTAAAGCAAATCAACAGCTTAGAATAATTCTGGGATTGCAATTGTGGTTGCAATGAAAACCAGCATATGCAGAGGTCCCTTAGGACGAGTTTGAAAACCACTGGTCTAGACTGTCCTTTTCTTTTTTAGGTATACAGCACATTTGCATTGTGGGAGAAAATATCCGCAGTCAGGGCCACTGGACCAAGTGTTCCTCTCACCCAGGGGTGTCCAATCTTATCGGCAAAGGGCCGGTGTGGGTGCTGGTTTCCCCAAACAGCCCAACACTAATACACCTGATTTTACTTATCAAGGTCTTGATTGATCCCCATGATTAGTTAATTTGATGATACAGTTGTTATGGCACTGGGATAGAATAAAAACCTGCACCCACACTGGCCCTTTGCAGATAAGATTGGACACCCCTGCTCTCACCCTTGCAAATCTATCTTCAAGGAACGGACACATTCTCCAGAGTCTGATGCAATTGAGTTTATTCTAAGTAGCTCAAAGTGAAGCACAAAAACCTGGGCTGGTCTGCGCAAACCAAGTAGCATTCATTCTTCAAGAATCACCTGACACAGACTGACCAACAATTATCACGTTTCCCAATTTATTTCCATTTCTGGTTTCTCCTGGGGAATTACTGAACTTGACACCGTCCACCTAATCAAACATCATTAGCTCCTGATTGTTACATTGTCTTAATTGAAATTTTCCACCTTATCTACGAGTTTGCAAGAATTATCTTTTTCAAAAGGCGTGAAGTCACTTTAGGCCTCTAGGGTGGCTCATAAACTGCACCTGTCCTTCTAAAAAAAAAAAAAAAAAAATTCAGGATTCAGCTAACCTTAGTTAACCCCTCTGGGTTTCCATCATGAATTGACATGAATTGGCTGGACCCTCTGTTTTGTCCAAAATATACCACTTCTTTTTAATGAAGCCTCTCATAGCTGCTACCATTATGGACATTCCGGAAAACTTGTTACATGCTTTAAAGGTTGCTAGAATCTCCTCATCTGGGACCTTATTTACAAAAATTAGCATGGATTTCAAACCTAAATAATACGTACGCACAAAAAAATTAAAATGACATTTTGTGGAAAATAACCTAATTTATAAACCTATGGGTAAAATAAACTGCATGTAATTTCATTTATTTAATCAGGATGGACTTGGAATGTATTGATATTGAGCTTAATCTTAATAATTTCCCTTTTTTTAATGTCAAGTTTGTTTTTGTAAATCAGAAGGACTAGGCTATTTTTCCACCACTGCATCCAAGAGAAATAGACAGGCTTTCTGGACACTTAACATAGGCTTCCTTTTTGCACAGTAAAAAGCGTTTTGCTTGCTGACCATGGCTATTTTTACGATGATCGTAAACTTATTGTGATTAGGTATTCTTACAAACTTGCGCATGAACATGGACAATGAACGATGTTAACAAAATCGAGTCCCGTTTCTGTCCTCACGCTCCTGTGTATCACATGTCTAACTTGAGATAGACCGGGAGCTGGCTCATTTTATTTATGTGAAAAGGGTAAAAAGGTTTGACCCCTACAAGTCAAGCTATTCTACGTGATGTATATAAATCACTGGCTGCTGGACCTGTCCTGTTTGACCCTGGCACCCTTTTTAAAGGGCTCCAAAAGAGGTTTATTTATGTGAACGCCGACAATGAAATCAACTACATGGGCTCGTGGGGTGATGATGCGGCATCATAAATTTGTCAACATCAGCAACTTCAGCTTGAACCCTTGCAGGGACAGTGAGCCTTTAAGGGGTAAAAAAAAAAAAGCCAAATATTTATGAGAAGGCCGACAGACACGTGGTTTACCTTTTCTTGAAGCTAGAAGAGCCCGCTACTTGAAAACTGAATCGCCAGCAAGTTTTGAACGTACCAAACCTTTCCCAGCAAGACCCTTTTTTTTAAGATTTTTTTTTTGGGAATTTTTCCTTTATTTGACAGATATACAGTGTAGAGAGACAGGAAAGTTGGGGAGAAGAATGGGGGAAGACATACAGCAAATGACCTGACCTGGAATTGAACCCAGGTCGCTGCGGGAAGGACACAGCCTTTCCGGCATGCGCGCTTAGACCATTGAGCCACCAGGGCGCAGCAAGACCCTTTTTAAGGGGTGAAAAAATCAAAATATTCATGCAAAGGCCGATAAACACGCGATTTACCTTTTCTTGAAGCTGGAAGGGTCTGCTATTCAAAAACCAAAGTGCCAACAAGTTTTGAGCATACCAAACCCTTGCCAGCAAGACCCTTTTTTTTAAAAGGGTACCCAATTTCAACTTGGTCATCACATAAAAAGCAACAATATCCAAATTAATTTTCAGTCAGTACCGTATTAAGAACATAAATTGCCTTTATTTTTATATTAATGACATTACAGAGATGGAAAAATAAGAACAAAAAATCATATTAGGGAGCCTTACAATGTTGGAACATCAAGACACATAAATTTTATGTCCCACACTTTGATATACACGGTTGTCAGTGATTGTAACTGGTGACTGACGATGGAAAAAAGAACAGATGACATACACAGGTCCCAGAATAGTTAAGTGGCACGACTGGCCATTCAAGTACCTTTACTTACATGTGACAAGACAGTCACCAAAATAATAGTTTCTCCTGACAGGGCTTGCCTATGATTATGGCAATCATTTACATGTTCTCATCAGTCTCGCTGTCATCACTGTCCCCGCAACAGAGCGCTCACTCAGAGTGGGGTGGGTGTTGGGTAATGCTCACTCAGAGTGGGGTGGGTGTTGGGTAATGCTCACTCAGAGTGGGGTGGGTGTTGGGTAATGCTCACTCAGAGTGGGGTGGGTGTTGGGCAAGCACAAGAAGCCATTCTCTGATGCAGAAAAAATAAAAGAATGTATGACTGAAGTGATGGATTTTCTTCCTTTCTTGTGTCCTTAAAGGAAAAGTGTTATTTACCCCCCTCCTGATATATCTGTTTTGGATTCTTTGCATGGGGTATGTTTTGTTTTGTTTTAAGTATTTATTTACAACCCCAATTCTGAAATAGTTGGGACAAAGTGTAAATTGTGAATAAAATCAACGCAATGACTTTCAAATCACACCAGCCAGTATTTTATTCATAATAGAACAGAAATAACACAGCAAATGTTGAAACTGAGAAATTTTACAATTTTATCTACAAAATGAGCTCATTTCAAATTTGATGGCTGCTACAGATCTCAAAAAAGTTGGAACAGGGACCTGTTTACCATGGTGTAGCATCCCCTCTTCTTTTTAACACAGAGTGAAGGCGTCTGGGCATTGAGGAGACAGGTTTCTTGAGTTTAGCCATTGGAATTTGATCTCACTCTTGTTTAATACAGGCTTCCAGCTGCTGGAGAGTTTTGGGTCTCCTTTGACGGACTTTTTGTTTTATTATGCGCCAAATGTTCTCAATCTGTGAAAGATCAGGACTGCAGGCAGGCCAGTTCAGCACACGGACTCTTCTACTATGAAGCCATGCTGTTGTAATATCTGCAGTATGTGGCTTTGCATTGTCCTGCTGAAATACAGAAGGTCTTCCATGCAATGTATGTCATCTGGAGGGGAGCATATGTTGCTCTAAAACCTTTATATACCTTTCAGCATTCATGGTGCTTTTTAAAACATGAAAATGTCCCACACCATATGTACTAATGCATCCCCATACCATCAGAGATGCTGGCTTTTGAACTGAATGCTGATAACAGGAGGGGTGGTCTCTCTCCTCTTTAGCCCGGAGGACACAATGCCCATGATTTCCAACAAGAATGTCAAATTTGGACTTGTCTGACCACAGGACACTTTGCCACTTTACTACAGTCCATTTTAAATGATCCTTGGCCCAGAGAACACAGCGGCGCTTCTGGATCATGCTCAGCAATGGCTTCCTTTTTGCATGATAGAGTTTTAGGTGGCATCTGTGGATGGCACGGAGGACTGTGTTTACAGACAGTGGTTTCTTGAAGTATTCCTGGGCCCATTTAGTAATGTCAATGACAGAATCATGCCGGTGAGTGATGCAGTGGCGTCTGAGGGCCCGAAGATCACGGGCATCCAGTAAAGGTCTTTGGCCTTGTCCCTTATGCACAGAGATTTTTCCAGTTTCTCTGAATCTTTTGATGAGGTTATGCACTGTCGATGATGAGACCTTCAAAGCCTTTGCAATTTGACGTTGAGGAACATTGTTTTTAAAGTATTCCACAATTTTTTTTTTTTAAAGCCTTCACAGGTTGGAGAGCCTCTGGCCATCTTTACTTCTGAGAGACTCAGCCTCTCTAAGACATCCCTTTTATAGCCAATCATGTTACACACCTGATGCCAGTTAACTTAATTACTTGCTAAATGTTCTTTCAGCTGATTAAACTTATATATTAATAGCTTTTTCAGCCCTTTTTTGCCTGTGTCCCAACTTTTTTTGAGGCGTGTTGCAGCCAGAAAATTTGAAATAAGCTCATTTTGTGAATAAAAATGTAAAATGTCTGTTTCAACATTTGAAATGTTATCTATGTTCTATTGTAAATAACATATTGGTTCATGTGATCTGAAAGTCATTGCATTTTGATTTTATTCACAATTTACAGTTCATCCCAACAATTTCGGAATTGGGGTTGCATTTATTTATTTGAATTTATGTTAAAAAGACAAAGAAATTTTGTTTTTGAGTATTTTTCATTTGTTATTTTGTTAAAATCAAAAGGACATTTTATTTTTTAGTATGTAATTTTTGTTGTTTTTATGAAAAGGAAATTTTGTTTTCTTTAACCACAACACAGTATCTCCTGATATATTTATTTATCTGAGGAATTTTGGAGGGGAATATGTTTTGAAATTAAAATTACTTTTTATCATTGAGTCATGTATTTTATTTTTCTACTGTACACCACAGTATTGTTGAGTTGGTTGGTTGGTGGGAGATACGTTGATTTGTCGTGGCTTGACCGACTAATAAACGGACCTTTGACTCATTGAAAAATTTCTTTGTGGAGTTATAAGATTTGTATTTGAGGACCCCTGGTCTACACTGTATTCAAAGGCTGTTCTGAACAAGGTGAAACCATACCTGTCGTAAGTGGGTCTTGCTGGTGAGGGTTTGGTACAGTCAAAACTTGCTGGCACTTCGGTTTTCGAATAGCGGACCCTTCCAGCTTCAAGAAAAGGTAAATCGCTTGTATATAGGCCTTCGCATGAATATTTTGATTTTTTCACGCCTTAAAAAGGGTCTTGCTGGCAAGGGTTTGGTACAGTCAAAACTTGCTGGCACTTCGGTTTTCAAGTAGCGGGCTCTTCTAGCTTCAAGAAAAGGTAAACCATGTGTTTGTCGGCCTTCACATAAATATAAATAAGTTGCTGGTGTTGACAAATTTATGATGCCACATCATCACCCCACAAGCCCATGTAGTTGATTTCATTGTCGGCGTTCACATAAATAAAACCTCTTTTGGAACCCTTTAAAAAGGGTGCTAGGGTCAAACGTACAGGAGTCCAGCAGCCAGTGATTTATATACATCACGTAGAATAGCTTGACTTGTAGGGGTCAAACCTTTTTACCCTTTTCACATAAATAAAATGAGCCAGCTCCCAGTCTAAGAGGGGCTGCTTGGGTGAAACCTGTTAAATGTGTATAAAACTAACAGATTCTCTGCGAATCGAGCTGGTGCAGCCGTATCCCATCAACCTTGGCTGTTTGCAAAGCTTGGACCACCGCAGTGACGCGTGCAAATGTCGCTGTTCCATGTAAGTTAACTGTAAAACCACAGTTAAATGCGCATAGAACTGGATTTACAGTTAAAATAACAAGTAAACAATGCGTTAATTTAACTGTAAGATCGTAAAGGTGTCGAGGGAAATGAGATGGCAGGTGAAGTTGCCAAAACAACACTGAAAAGGGAGAAAGTTGACATTGAAGTACCCTAGGTAAAAGTGAATACAGAAGCAAAATTAAGGAGGGTATTAAAATGATATGGCAATTAGAGTGGCGAAATGAGAAAAAAGGGAGACATCTCTTTTCAATACAGCCTAGGGTTGGTGGAATGAGTGGGGTTAGTGGTATTGGTGGGTCAGAAGGTCGGAGTGATATGGTTAATAAACAGATTAGGGCGTGGTCACTGTGGGTTAAATTATTATCTGTGGATGATTGGGAAACAACCTTCTGGGAAATGTCAATGTGGGGAGGATGAAACCAAAATGCATATTATGTTCCGTTGTAAAAATTACCAGTCAGAAAGAAAAATGTTGTTCGAGCTAGGAACAGATCTTGGGGCTCCCGTTTTTCTTTTCGAAATTTTTTTGGCGAACAAGACAACCGCTCCCAATTGAACAAAGCTATAATACAATTCCTTCATGCGATGGGATTGTATTCTCGAATTTGAGAGCTACAATAATTTAATGGGAAGAATGTACAGAGGATGGCCGTAATACGCCTAAAATGCATCTATACTGCCGTTAAGCCCCAAAAGAAGAAGAAGACGAAGACTGTCTGCAGAGGGTTTAATCAGCCACTTACAATCCATGGGGATTGGTTTGGGATGACACTCAATGTGGCGGACCCTCCGCGGGAACGCGCAAACGCGGGGGGGGCAGTGGATAGGGCTGGTGGATAGGGACCGGTTTGGGATTGGGCCGAAGTTTCGGACTTGTCCTTGTGATTACGCATACTATAGATTCCCTTCTCTTCAGTGTTGGTTATTAGTTAAATCTTCACTGTTGTGCTTCCGCCACTCATAGTTTTACGCACGGGACTAAGCTGTGTGGCGCGTTTTCTGGAAGGTCATTTGATGAATTGCCACTGTTTCCACTGCCGCTGGAATAGTACGACAGGGGGTGCCGCCTCTGCTATAGGCGCGCAGTTCAGAATGGAACACGCTGGCGATGACTGGAGCACAACAGCAGAACATCGAAAACACCGCGAACCCAAACATGTCGGATGACAGGCGTGTGCTAATGTTTCTTCTGGTGGAGCCCAGCATGAGGAGCGAGCAAGAGCGATTAAGGACATTTGAAGACTGGCCGAGCGATGCTCCGGTAACCGCTGCTGATCTGGCCAAAGCTGGGTTTTACTTCCTGGGACCAGGTGACAAGGTGCGATGCTTTTGTTGCGGTGGGATATTGAGATACTGGGTCCATGGAGACAGTCCTTTGGGGGAGCACAAAAGACACTTCCCAACTTGTAGCTTCGTTTTGGGAAGAAACGTTGGGAACATTCAGCTTCCAGCGCCTGGCTCCTCTGATGCCGTTGATGGGCAGCTTTTAAGTCAGATTCAGAGGATGACGGTGGATGACCAGGCGGTGGTCGGACAGGCGGTATACCCGGAGATGGAGGCTGAGGAGTCACGGTTGACTACATTTCATGATTGGCCGACTGGCGCTTCTGTCCAGCCTGATGTTTTAGCGAGAGCTGGATTCTTCTACACGGGTGCGTACAGCCCTCCGAGCTGCCTAAACCATCACGGCAGGGTGACAAAACTATGTGGGCTTGGCTACTGCTTAAGCTGAAGTAAATCTTTTTTGTAAACCTGCTCACATTTAACATCATTTCTAATATAAATAAATCGTGTTTGGAGTTCATCATGAATATTATGGTTATCAGCGGAGTCACGTAATTTCGCGGAAGAAATCAGGTTGTTGCACCTTGTTAAAAAGAAAAAAGAAAAAAAAGCGGCAGCATGTTCAGCAGCCCATGATAATAGCGTTTGGTCTTTGTGTCGATTCACTTCTACAAAAGGGCTGCAGTGTCATGGGATTCTGTGGAGAAAATACTGGAGCAAACTCGCTTTGCTCCCACAGCAGATTTTCGATTTTTTCAGTAGGATTCGGCTGCACAGCGGCTGGTACGTTTTATGCGGGTATTTAACTTATCTAATCCCTCAGGTAAACTGTATGTGATACGGTATTGTGGCTCATACATCGTTCTTCATGCTTCTGATATCTGGCTGAAATGAAAAGAGCACCATATTTTGATCGCTGAAGCTCGGTACACTGCTATATATATATATTATATAAACCATTTTCGTCAGAGTGTTGAAGCTGAAAATGCCCAGAACTGATGAACATGTTATAAATATCCTGAGGATGAGAACCAGTACTGATATAAATTTAATTGTGTCAAGATAACAGAGTTGACAGACTTGCTGAAAACACTAAAAACCCCAATTCCAATTGTGTAACATTGACACATTGGACATTGTGTAAAATGTGAATAAAAACAGAATACAATGATTTGCAAATCCTTTCGACCCATATTCACTTGAGTACACTACACTGTAAAAACTGTTACTTAGATAAAACTCAAAAAAAATAAGGCAACATTTTCCAAGCACTTTTTCTTAGTTTTGTGAACTTCTTGTTTTTTTAAGTTGAGAAAACTCAATCATAAAATTTTAGCATAAAGTAAAATTTTTAAGAATGGTCTACAAAAAAACCCCCAGGAAATTGAGTACAACCATTGTCAAAATGGACAGCATTTTAAGTACATCTAACTTAATTAAATTAAGTTGTATTTAAAAGAAAACATGATTTTTACTTTCATTTTAATTTTTTTTTTTTATATTTACCAATTCCAAACTTCTCCCAGGGGCTCACCTGTCCTGTATGTTTTAGATCTCTGCCTGCTCCAGCGTAGGTGATTCAAATGATCAGCTCATTATCAATCAGCTTCAGGGGAATGATAACGAGCTGATTATTTGAATCACCTGTGCTAGAGCAGGCAGAGATCTAATATGTAGGACAGGTGGTCCTCCAGCAGAGGTTTGGGAAGTACTGTATTAAACTACAAACCCCAATTACAATGAAGAGGGAACATTGTGTAAAATGTAAATAAAAATGGAATGCAATGATTTGCAAATCTCAAACTCACATTTTATTTACAACTGAACATAGACAACATAATGTTGAAATTCAGACATTTCATGAAAAATATTGGAAATATTAGCTCATTTTGAATTGGATGGCAGCAACACATTTAAGAAAAGTTGGGACAGGGGCAATAAAAGGCTGGAAAAGTGGTGCTAGTAAAAAGGAAAAAAAAAGGGAGCATTTTGCAACTGATTAGGTTAATTGGCATCAGGTCAGTAAGATGACTGCTATAAAAACAGCATTCTGGAGAGGCAGTCTCTCTTAGATGGGCAGAGGTTCACCAATCTGCATCTAAAAAAAAAAAAAAAAAAAAAGAAGAATTTTTCAAAAAAGCTTCTCAATCTTAAATTGCAGAAGTCTTTGAATATCCCACATCAAGAGTACAAAAGATTCAGAGAATCAGGAGAAATGTTTGCTTAAGGGACAAGGCCGAAGGTGAATATCGGATGCTTGCGATCTTCGGGCCCTCAGACAGCACTACACTAAAAACGGGTATGATACCGCATGGGAATTCACTGCATGGGTTCAGGAACACTTCCAGAAATCATTGTCTGAACACAGTTTACCGTGCAATCCACAAGTGCTAGTTAAGGCTGTATCATGTAAAGAAGCCGTATGTAAAAATCCAGAAATGCTGCCATATTCTCTGGGCCAAATCTCATTTAAAATGGTTTAAAATGGACTGAGGTAAAATGGAAAGCCATTTTAAAAATGAGCTTTTGAACCCCGGTCGTACCAACCGGCAGTGGTCGGCAGCTTTTTCAGAGTAGCGCACAATTGGCCATCGCGCTACA
Source organism: Gymnothorax javanicus (assembly GCA_029692085.1). NCBI lineage: Eukaryota > Metazoa > Chordata > Actinopteri > Anguilliformes > Muraenidae > Gymnothorax > Gymnothorax javanicus. Next base: position 303,476 of record CM056203.1, read on the forward strand.
GGGTTTCAAATTGGGAAGGGACTGCCGGGAAAAGGGAAATAGCTGAATAGCTTTGTTCGTTGCCTCCTGTTGGCCAGACGGGCGCTCGTCAGGAAGATTCTAAGCCTGGTCATGTCCGGGTATCCTCCGCCCTCGTTCTGAACTTGCAAAGATTCAACCAATGACTGTATAAGAAGCAGTGGCTGACGGGCATGTGCTTCGGAGGAGAGCTGTGAACTGTCTTCGCTCTCCTGAGTTGGCAACAGGGGGTCGCATACGAGCAAGCTTTATACATAGTTCACCAATTGGGCATTCCAGATTCGGGTGGGATTGGAGATGCCAAATTAAAAAAAAAAATAAAAAAATAATGAGCTTTGGTCCTGAGCAGATGGCACCATTTCTGGATTGTGTTCACATATTGCTTCTCTGCATGATACAGCTTTAACTTGCATCTATGGATTGCACAGCAAACTCTGTTCACGCAGTGATTTGTGGATGTGTTCCTGAGCCCATGCAGAGAATTCAAGTGCAGAATCATACTTGTTTTTAATGCGGCGCAGCCTCAGGGCCAGAAGATCGAGCATCCAATATTCACCTTCGGCCTTGTCCCTTGCGCACAGATTTCCCCAGATTCTGAATCGTCTTTGTATTGCAGATGGTGGCATGATCAATGTCTTCGCAATTCACATTGAGAAATTTTTAGATGCAGATTGGTAAACCACTGCCCATCTTTACTTCTAAGAAAGAGAGCCTTTCTAAAATGCTGCATTTATACCCTGTCATGTTACTGACCTGTTGCCAATTAAACTAATTAATTGCAAAACGCTCCTCCAGCTGTTTTTACTGGGTGTGCTCGAGAAGTGATGACAAGTGGCAAGGGAGGAGCATATCTTTAAAATGGATAGGAAAATGTCTACCGGTGGAGGCGTAGCAAAGTAAAAATAAAAATTTTTCAGAGCGATCAATGTTCATAGTTTCATAAATCGCAGACGAATTAACATCGCCTCGGGAAGATCTAGTAATCCAAACTTAATGATGGGCTGTTTAAATTTGTAGTTGCTATTTGAAAACATATCCAACAAGCATGCGCACAAGCTTGTAAGGCGCAAAAAAAAAAGACCAGACAGTTGGAGTTTATCTGGGGGATTTTAAGTCATTATTTATGCACATAAGAAAACGCGTCATAACTTTGTGAAGCAACTTAAACAGTGCAATCGAAAATAAAGTGGACTGTTATACTACCAATTAGTTTTAGCAACTGTTGCTAATCAGACAACAAACTGCAGCAGGATTAGATAATTAAGCATACAGATGTGCCATTACCTAAACGTCTTTAATACCGCCAACGGACTGCTATTGATTTAAAACACTTGTCTGTCGTTCCACATGTGCAGATAGATTATTCATGACGTCAAACAGCAACTAAGAATGGCTGGTAACGCAACAGGGGACAAGCAAGGCCATTGGTCAAATAAATTTCCCAGCAAACCCGCTTTCTGAAACTTTTAGGACGAAAACAACATTAAATAAATTGTACATAGATTAAACCCATGCATCGCTTTTTATTTGCAAGAATAGAGTTTTTCGGTCATTATATCATGAAGCAAATACATAGATAGATACAAGCGGCCATGACGCAGGATAACCAGTATAGTGAAGTAGAACCATCAAAAGTGGTATATATAACATTGAGTCACTCTATTATGACCTTGTGTAGGAACCAAAGTCCCCACCTACATGCTTTACATCTTTAGTCATTTTAATAAAGGAATAGAAAGTTTTCGTGTTAAGGCGGTAACGCTGAACAAAGCGACACCACTGCGCTATCGCTCACATTAATGAGAGCTATCGGCCACCAGTGGGCCGTCTCGCAACTGCGATTTAGGTCTTTCGCCCGGCCGGACAAGATTGACCTAGCGGCCCACCGAAAAACTCCCGTATATACCCGATGGCCAGTCCGCCCTGCACTGCCAAATATTAATAATCCCTTTTGTTCACTCTTCTACTCCATATTTCACATTAAACAAGGTCTGACTTGCAGATTCAACATGTTTACTGAAGATATTAAGTTACAATGCTGAAATGTGTTCTCCAATTACTGCATGTGGGCGGGTCCTGACAATTTACTTATTGAATACGTTTTTAAACTAAGTTTCGTGAAATCAATTTATTGTGGAGTACCAGAAAATCAAATTTATGATAAAAAATTTTAAGTTACTAAACCATTAGCACTTTTTACTTTTCTCTTACTTAAACAGTCAGTAAAAATCAAATTTATTGTACTAAATATACATTTTAAAATTAAGTAATTTGGACATTGCCATTGAAGGACTTTTTACAGTGTACAAAGACAAGATATTTATTGTTCAAACTGATAAAATTTATTGTTTTTCTGGAAATATTCACTCATTTTGAATTTGATGCCTGCAACGCGTTCTAAAAAAGCTGGGACAGGGGCATGTTTACCTCTGTGTTACATCACCTTTCCTTTTAACAACACTCAATAAGCGCTTGGGAACTGATGACACTAATTTTTGAAGCTTTGTAGGTGGAATTCTTTCCCATTCTTTCTTAATGTACGACTTCAGTTGCTCAACAGTCTGGGGTCTCCATTGTCGTATTTTGTGCTACATAACGCGCCTCTCATTTTCAATGGGAGACAGGTCTGGACTGCAGGCAGGCCAGTCTATTACCCGCACTCTGTTGAGAAACGTTGCTCTTAAACTGTTGGATTATTTGCTCGTGCAGTTCTTCACAAAGTGGACATCCTTGCTTTTGAAGGACTGAGCCTTTCGGGGATGCTCCTTTTATACCTAATCATGACACTCACCTGTTTACAATGAACCTGTTCACCTGTGGAATGTTCCACACTGGTGTTCTTGAGCATTTATCAACTTTCCCAGTCTTTTTTTGCCCGTGTCCCAGCTTTTTTGGAATGTGTTGCAGGCACCAAATTCAAAATGAGTGAATATTTCCCAAAAAAACAATAAAGTTTATCAGTTTGAACATTAAATATCTTGTCTTTGTAGTGTACTCAATTGAATATAGGTCGTAAAGGATTTGCAAATCATTGTATTCTGTTTTTATTCACGTTTTACACAATGTCCCAACTTCATTGGAATAGGGGTTTGTGATAACATAGGTGGAGTTTGATGGCCATGTAAGGGGGGCACTGGGGTGAGGGTGTGGGGTGGGGCGGATTTGGGGAGAACCTGGGAGACCTCCCCCCTCTTAAAGCAGAAATGCATAGTTCTAGTGAAATAAGGCAAACATTTTCTTAGGGGAGCTCTCCCAAACCCTCTGCGTTATTTAGACCATTGCCATTAGGTGGCTATGTTTTGATAAGACTTCCGTAAAACTCCAATTAATAGCCCAAGCTCTCATTTATTTCAATCACTGAATTCAGCCAGCCAACTTTTGGAACAGGCCTCTATACGGATAGGCCTTTAATTCCTCTCCCACAGAACTCTTGCTCAGCGAGGATGGGAAATATTATCATGCTGTTTATTTAAAGCAGTAGGACGACCACTCGTTTAAAAACTGGGCTTTAAAAAAATTTTAAGAACATTTAGGCCTAGATCCAACATAGACGTTCTAATGACAAAAAAAAAAGAGTGTAAGAGTGTAGCACCAACTCAGTGTCAATGTAGACATACCTCACGAATTCAGAAATTGTGAGGTATTTTGAAAAGTAATGGCAAAAGTGCTGGTAAGACAAAAAATTATGAAAATAAGTGAACATTTTAATTGATTACAAATCTTAACATAAACATGCATAATCCAAAACAAAAACCAAGAAAAAATAATATGCGTTTTGTAACTAGTGCTATAGAGCTGTCTGTGCTGGCACTTTTTGTTTTGTTGTATGTGAGTGCATGTATAAGTGTGTGTGCATGCGTGTGAGTGGATGTGGGTCTGTGTGCAAGCATGTATGTGCGTGCGAGTGTGTATTTGTGTCTGCATGCATGCATGTATGTGTGTGTGGGCATGTATGTGAGTGTGTGTGCATGTCCGTGTGTGAGTTAAACAGTAATTGTTGGGCAGCACCATGTTGATGCATAAGATGGCTGCTGGTTTCCTTTTAAGGCCACGGTGACAATGTCAAATGCTTCTTCTGTGATGGAGGCCTGAGGAACTGGGAGCCCGGGGACGACCCATGGCAGGAACATGCAAAGTGGTTTCCCAGGTAACCAGCAAAATATAATCTCGATACTGCAAGATTTCCAAGCAATGATTCACAGGATACTTTTGATACCATTTGCAAGTCAATCATAATTATTTTACAGAAAGTATTAAACACAATTACATCCTAATACTGTCTTGTCCCTCACTGACTTATTAGTGATGTAATATGCAGTATGGAATATTTCCTGTCATGCATTATCCTGTTTATTCTTCGGTCAGTTTTCATCAGGCCATTTATGCAACAGGATATAAAGCTCATGTTTAGAAGTAATCGTTTTAATAGTTCTTTTTAAACATAGCGAACAGAAAAAAAATGTAAAGTATAAGTTAGGAAAGGATTTAATCTTCCCTCCCGAATATTCAGTCACTTTCCAATGTGCTAAAAGCTCAGTTCTCTGCCAGCCCTGCAGATTAGCACGTCTGCTATGTTCCCATAGATGTGAGTTTTTGCTTCAGACAAGAGGACAGCCGTATGTCACCTCTGTTCAAGAGTCACATTTCAGCATTAGCGGAACTGGGGTGAGTCACATGGTATTCAAGAGCAGTAGGATATAAGGTGTGCTGTGAAGATTTAAAAATGAACATTTTTCATAAGAAACTCACCCAGTTTTCTTTTCTTTAGAGCAGTGGACAGAACTCTATGGTCAGAGATATCAGCTCGGCATATGGTGAGTTCAACAAAAAATCTACAAACCCCAATTCCAATGAAGTTGGAAAGTGGGAGTCTAATTTCTTGGCGCAGTGCAGCGTGGCGCAGACCACGCAGTGGTAATTTTGTCTGGTGCAGACCACGCAGTGGTAATTTTGTCTGGTGCAGCCCACGCAGTGGTAATTTTGTCTGGCGCAGCCCACACAGTGGTAATTTTGTCTGGTGCAGCCCACACAGTGGTAATTTTGTCTGGTGCAGCCCTCGCAGTGGTAATTTCGTGCGGTGCAACACCGTGCACAGCCACTTTGGCAATTTTGTAGACAGATGCGCACCGAGATGGGTGTGGCGGCGTAGTAGGGGGAGGTGTGACATATTCATCATGACGCAGTGACAATTTTGTGGATAAAGGCTCTGCCGAAAGTGCGCAGAGAGCTCGCCTGCTCCAACCTGGTTTACTTTCTGTGCAGTGGTAATTTGGCTGACCGGCACACAGTGCGCTGCGTCACCGAAACCTCACAGGCAGGTTTCCAGAATGTCAGGCACATTTCAATGCAATAAATAATTACAGCAACCACTATTTAATGTAACTATCTAAATCAGGACATAAATTATAGTATCTATATCGATTGTCCTGATGTCAGTAATGGAAACTCGACCTGGCTTAATCAACGCAGCTGAATCTGTGATGCAAACTAACGACTTCCCATCTTTCTCAGCCAACCACAAACTGCCTCGGCATCAGGCAGTGCATATATGTATATATATAAAATGCTTGCATTCTATGCTCAGTAAAGCCCCTTGCACACTGGACGCAAAACGAATTTTTCGCAGGACAGATTACATTCAAAGTCAATGCAAAGATGCGAATACACGCGTGTATTCACATCTTTGCATTGACTTTAAATGTAATCAGTCTTGCAAAAATTTGTTTTCGCGTCCAGTGTGCAAGCGGCTTAATACTACTATTATTGTCACTTCGGTTTTATCGTTTTTAGTGGGGGAAAGGAATACAGCCTGATTGCTGTGATCTTGTACTGAGTTAAGATCACATGTTGAAAATAAATGTGTAATGTATCTTGCATTGTTGTCCATGCATGTTAATCCCAAAATTTTAAGCAGCAACAAGGTGTTATAATAGGAACACGCTATCCATAATTTCTCTTCCCAATGATGCAGGCAGAAGAAATAATTGAGCAACCGTCATATTTCATTCCAGCTTCATAAGTTTGAATGATCTTACGTAGTTTCCTTTTGAAATTCCATTCAAGTTCGCTAATGGTAATAATTCACGAATGCCCTAGCTAGCCAGCTAACTCATATTCGTAATGCTTAATACAGACGTAAGTGGTGCAGAAAACATGCCTGAAGCAGCAAAGTAAAATGCAACATTAATGCATCATGCAGATATAGGACAGAGGCTTCTTTATTCCAACATTTTAAAGGTGAGGAGAGGAGCTCATTTGATTGGTGAAGATTTGACTCGGCTGCGTTAAACCCACTCACGCCTTCTCTCCTCCCTCTTTGCCACTTGCGCCGGCAGGAGGGACAGAGGTGGGACAGACGAGTACTAGCGCTGGGCTGCGCGGGGCACGAAATTGCAAAATACGCCTGGACACACCACCTTGGCGCGGCGCTCCCCCCATTTGCCGCACCTGCGCCTTGTCAACGAATTTAGAGACCGTTGTGTAAAAGGTGAATAAAACAGAATACAATTATTTGCAAATCCTTTTTGACCTTTATTCAATTGGGAACACTACAAAGACAAGATATTTAATGTTAAAAATGATAAACTTTGTTGTATTTTTGGAAATATTCATTCATTTTGAATTTGATGCCTGCAGCACGTTCCAAAAAAGCTGGGACAGGAGCATGTTTACCTCTGTTTTACATCACCTTTCCTTTTAACAACACTTAATAAGCGTTTGGGAACTGAGGACACTAATTGTAGAAGCTTTGTAGGTGGGATTCTTTCCCATTCTTGCTTGATGTACGACTTCAGTTGCTCAACAGTCTGGGGTCTCCATTGTTGTATTTTGCGCTGTATAATGCGCCACACATTTTCAATGGGTGACAGGTCTGGACTGCAGGCAGGCCAGTCTTTTACCTGCACTCTTTTACTACGAAGCCATGCTGTTGTAACAGGTGCAGAATGTGGCTTGGCATTGTCTTGCTGAAATAAGCAGAGATGTCCCTGAAAAAGACGTCGCTTGGATGGCAGCATATGTTGCTCCAAAACCTGTATGTACTCTCAGCATTAATGGTGCCTTCACATATGTGTAAGTTACCCAAGCCATGGGTACTAACACATCCCCATACCATCACAAATGCCGGCTTCTGAATTTTGCACCGATAACAATCTGGATGGTCCTTTTCCTCTTTAGCCCGGAGGACACAACGTCCATGATTTCCAAAAACAATTTCAGGGCTCGAATTTCACGACGATGCCCTACCTGTTTGCCGTGCTGCCCACCTATAAAAGCCCCAGTTCGGCAGTAGAATGCCGTGCCCTTTCCCCGCATTGCCGTAAGTGCCCCTCGGCCAAAACACCTACCAAAATTAATAAATACACAGTATTTCCCGTTTTTACCAGTGGAGGTTCGTCGGCCATAACAAAGGGAAGCCAAAACCTCGCCCTTCAAAGTTTAATGACTTAAACATTTCGCAGTTTACTTTTCTTGATCAGCAATTGCTCATACGAATTGGTAGAAGGACAGTCTAATTTATTTTCTATAGCAAATGACGACGCAAATTATCAATACGTCTTTATAAATTAGTTTGCGAGGCTTCTTTTGCAAGAAGCCAAATCCGTTTTCTACAATCTTAATATAGAAGTAAAGAATGCGATGTTGCTCAGCTTATTCCTTAATGAGCCTCACTAATCAGTTTGCGAATCTTTGCCGTTTCATGAGCTTCCTGAGCGCGGAATTTATAAAGACGCAGGCCTATGGTAATTTATGTCGTAATTTATGTGTGAAAGAAAACCCCTCATAATTTCGTGGTGCAATGTATAACAATGCTATCGAAAATAAATTTGACTCAATTGACTGTTCTTCTAACAATCCGTATGAGCAACTGCTGATCAAGAAAAGTAAACTGCGAAAGGTTTAGGTCATTAAGCTTTGAAGGGCGAGGTTTTGGCTTCCCTTTGTTACGACCGACGACCGCCACTGGTTTTTACAGCTGTCTTTTTTTTCCCTTTTCTTGCGATCGTGGGCGCAGAATTATTCTTGAATAATTTATGTATCTCCTCTGTTTTTAACTCCGATCACGATGCCGACAGGTGAAAGGAACAAAAAAAGAAAAAAAAAATGCCGAATTACAGTCGGCAGCCGCAAAGTGTGGCAAATTGACGAAGTTATGGAGGTACTGAAATTCTCTTAGGTTGCCTGTTGTGTGTTGATAAAGCTTGGGAAGTGGTCTTAATAGCCAGTATCTAGCGCTGTTGTCAGTGTGAGTGTTGGAATGACAGGAGAAAGTCCGAATTTCGCGGGCGGCAGAAGATGGACAAAATGGCTAAATATGATTATTTTTTCAATGACCCGGCGATTTATTGGAATGTCCTTTGCTTGTACTTGCATTATAGCAATGCCCAAACGATGTCCCAGTGCGATACTGAGCCAATTTCCAAGACGGCAAGCGGGGAAAAAAACGGGAAACGTTTTCTTTCAAGAATGGTTTTGATTTGCATAGTGCACGCTGATTGGTCACTTTATGTGAGGAACATCTGAGACTACGGACCTTTACTTTTTATTAGCTAAAGTGATAACCTGAAGCTCCGTGGTGGATTTGCCGCTGTGCCCCCAAGGTAGCGGCAGACTTTGCTGTGGTGCCCCTTATATGGAGGCACATTTGCCGTAGTGCCCTTTTATTTTCAGCATGGACCACGGCAACTTTTGCCGTGCCCCTTATCACCTGTACTTCAAGGCCTGCAATTTGAAATGTGGACTCGTCAGACCAGAGCACACTTTTCCACTTTGCGTTAGTCCATCTCAGATAAGCTCGGACCCAAAGAAGCTGGCGGCATTTCTGCGTGTTGTTGATATATGGCTTTCGCTTTGCATGGCAGAGTTTTAACTTGCCCTTGTAGATGTAGCGACGAGCTGTGTTAACTGACAATGGTTTTCCAAAGTGTTCCTGAGCCCGTATTGTAATATCCTTTACAGAATGACTATGCACTATGCAGTTTTCAACGGCGTGCCTTGAGCCTCAAAAGCATCATTGCTTTTGAGCTGTCTCTGTTTAATTATCACGTAGTTCAGTTACTAAATAATCAGTATTGATCAATAATCAGTAATCGATAATAAACCTGTAATTATGAAGAAATTATTAAGAAAGCACAGATCACTTATGGGCTGCACTGACAGCGTAGTTAATAGTGATATTGTAGGAATGGGGGTAAAAGAGTTCATTAAACCAGTACTCTGAGTTCCATCTCCCATTTTAGCATTTATTTTTTCAGCAGTGGAACCTAATTTATTTTAAGATTGCACTAATCAAAATGTTCTCAGGGTTCAGAAGAACAGGCTACATTTGCGGGGAAGCGCAGTTGCAAACTGGTTGCCGCGATGCAATTGTAATTAATTAAATTACCAGAGCTTCTTGCGCCAAAACGTTGGTAATTGAACATATTAGTAAAATGGTTATTAGTGCATTGAAAGGAACGGGCATAGACTCCAAATGCAGTTCAGCATCGGCAGGGCGTTTATTGGGGTTAACAAAGCTCATGGTCAAGACAGAAATGGATCAATAGCCAGGCAAACAGAGAAATGCAGAATAGGCAGAATCGAAGTCAGGGGACAAACAAAATATCCAGTAACCAGAGAATCAGTCCGCACAAAGACAGTAACAAAGAGGGCTGAAACTAAGGGAATGGAAGGGGAAGGAAAAAGGGAGTTGGATGGGATAAGGGAGAACACAGGAGCAGCTAAACAGATTGGTACAAGATGGGAATCAGGGAGAACGAAGTACTAATCAAACAAACCGCAATCTCACAACGCAATACAAACAATCAATTACAAGACTTACGGGAGAATCACGAGAAACGAGCTTTCAACAATGGGAACGAGCTTTTCATGGGAAGTTAAAAAGGTGTCTCCAAAAACAAAAATTTTTAATTTTAGGCGAGCAAACTTTGACAGGATGCGGTCATATCTAAGTGAAACAAAATGGGAGACACTCCTGGACTGTGAGTCTGTAAATGAGATGTGGGAAAGATTTAAGGGGGTTTTACTTGATTCACAATGTAAATTCATTCCAAAGGTGTCCAAAAGTAAGCTGAAAAAGCAGAATCCTCAGTGGATGACAGCAGCTATTTGTAGGAGTTTGAGGGAAAAGAGGAATCTTTATAAGATGTACATAGAGGATAACAGTGAGATTACTAAGGCCGAATTCTGTAAAATGCGGGCTGTGGTCAAAAAAGAGCTGAGGAATGCTAGAAGACTGTATAAAAGACAAATTGTAGAGGGGCAAAAAACTAACCCTAAGCGCTTCTTTTCAGTACTGTAGCAGAAAAAGGAAAGTCAAAGAGCAGGTTAAGTGCATAAAGAATAAAAATGGATCGCTGTTATTTGATAATAAGGATATTGCGGACACCTTAAACGGTTACTTTGTTGAGAATTTTACCTTAGAGCGGGTCTTTATTCGCCAGAGGGCTTGTCCAATGCTCAAGATTATTTAGCGGAAATTGAGGTTAGGGATAACGTCAGATTAGACAAGTTGCATCAACTAAAGGCAGATAAGGCGGCGGGTCCTGATGGCTTATTTCCTAGAGTGCTCAGGGAAGTTAGTGAGATCATCTTTAGGCCGCTATCTGCCATCTTTAGATGGTCTTTAGAAACTGGAGAAATATCAAATGATTGGAAACAGGGCAATATAATACCAATATATAAAAAAGGGGACCGTACTGAGCCAGGTAATTACAGGCCAGTCAGTTTAACTTGCATTGCGTGCAAAATATTGGAATCTATCATAAAAGATGAGCTGGACTTATTTCTTGAACGTAACAATATCTTGAGGGATAGCCAACATGGTTTTCAGAAAGGAAGGTCATGCCTGACAAACCTTCTGGAATTTTTTGAAGAGGCCACCAAGACTTATGACCAGAGCAGGGCTTATGACATCATATATTTGGATTTTCAGAAAGCATTTGACACAGTACCGCATAAGAGACTAATTTTTAAAATGAGCTCCATTGGAGTTACAGGTGGTATTCTGAAGTGGATTCATAACTGGTTGCAGGACAGAACACAAAGAGTGGTGGTCAGTGGTATATCATCTGAGCTAGGTAGGGTGGGGAGTGGCGTCCCCAGGGATCGGTGTTGGGACCCCTGCTGTTCCTCATCTACATTAATGACCTTGATAGGAATATTGAGAGCAGATTAGTGAAATTTGCAGATGATACTAAATTGGGGGGCTTGGCAAATAGTTTAGAGTCCACTAAAGTGATTCAGGATGATTTGGATAGAATTCAGAATTGGGCAGAAATGTGGCAAATGAAATTTAATGTAGCGAAATGTAAAGTAGTACATGTAGGTAATAAAAACATTAGACGGGATTACTTCATGGGAGGTTTTAAACTGGAATGTGCTCCACAAGAGAAAGATCTGGGAGTGATTGTTGACCAAACCCTCACAGGCTCTAGCCATTGTGCCGTAGCTGTTAAAAAAGCCAATCGGATGCTGGGATACATTGCCAAAAGTATTGAGTTCAAATCCAAGGAGGTGATGCTTCTTTTGTACAACACATTCGTCAGACCACATCTAGAGTATTGTGTACAGTTCTGGGGACCATACTTTAAGAAAGACATAGAGGCTTTTAGAGAAAGTTCAGAGAAGAGCCACAAAGCTAATTCCGGGTATTAAAGATGAAAGCTATGAGAAAAGGCTGAAGATCCTTAATCTCTTTAGTCTTAGGAAAAGGAGACTAAGGGGTGATTTGATTGAGGTCTTTTAAATATGTTAAAGGGATTAACAAAGTGAATTATGTAGGATTCCTTCGACCAAGTGTTGTTAGCAGAACTCGGGGTCACAAATGGAAGCTGACTAAAGGTAAATTTAGCACTGATATTCGGAAATATTTCTTCACCCAAAGAGTAATTTCAGTGTGGAACAGCTTGCCTGACCATATTGTTGAGGCAGAGACCTTGGGAGTTTTCAAGAGCAGACTTGACTTAAAGCTAGATACCATTCAGTCATTGAGTATCTGAAGTGATATATTCACGATGGTACAAAGAAACTGGCGAGCCTAGTTGGGCTGAACGGCCTGTTCTCGCCATTCATGTTATGTTATGTTATGTTATGTAACAATCGCAACGAGAAAAAAAGCGCAGAAACGAGACTGACCAAGACGAGCCGTGGTAGAAACGAGTCTTCTTCTTCTTCTTTGAGTTAACGGCGGATCGAAAACAACTTTTAGGTGCATACCGCCACCTACTGTACTAGAGTGTGTAACAACATGCCCTTAACTTCCTAAATTCTTCCTATCAGTCTTGTGTCTGAAAGGAAAGTAAAGAGCGCCCTCCTGACTGCTCTTACACCTTCTGCCTCCCCCTCTGTTCCCAGCAGTCCTGCCAGACTCCACTCATGCCCTGCTGTGTTATTTAACCCTGTATGTCCCACACCCCTCTGATTGTCTTTTCATTATAAAAGTGTTAAACCCTTCCCACCCTTCTCATTATAACTTCCTCCCTTTCTTCTTTTCCTCATAGGTCTTTGTTATTACTGTTTTTTGTATTTTGTATAAGCTCCTTCCTTTCTGGTCTTCTTCCCACCTTTTCTGCCATATTTCAGTTCCTTTCTTTTTAATTACTGCTTTCCCTTCCCCTATCCCAAGAGGTATTTGTACTGTTATGTTCTTTTCCAGAGCCCCTTTTGCTAGTTTATCAGCCGCCTTGTTTCCTTTCACCCCCTGGTGTGCTGGTACCCAACAAAACTGCATGTCCACACCACCCCTGTGTAATCGAAGCAAACTGTGCTGTATATCAATGAATAGATCTGTCCTTGTGGTGTTTGATGTTTGTATGCTTTCTAGAACAGCCAACGAATCGGTGCACACCACCACCCTGTCTGGCCTGACCTCCTCCACCCACTGAAGGCTGATAATTACAGCCACCATTTCTGCTGTGTACACTGATAATTGATCAGACAACCTTTTGGACATATTGATTCCGAATTCTGGTATACATACACCAGTTCCCACATGCCCACTCGTGTTTTTAGACCCATCTGTATAGATTTTCAGGTAATTAAAATAATTGCTCCTCAGGTACACACTTGTTTTAACTCCAACCTCATTCATACTCCATTCTCTCTTCATTTCGAGTAAACTCATGTCTACTTTAGCCTCAGGATAGAGCCAAGGGGGAATGTTACTGACTGGAGTGGGCTGGGCAAACTCAATTTTGTCAATTCCAAATGCTTTGGCACATTCGTTCATACTCCATCCAAACCCTTTCCTCTGGAACTTAGAGTATTCCCAGCAGTTTTGTATGGTCCTTGCTGCAGGATTTTCTTCCCCACTTCCTTTCAACTTAGCCCAATAAACCAATGCCAGCTTTTCTCTCCATATTTCCAGTGGAGTCTCTTTTGCTTCTATGAGTAAAGCGTAAATGGGGGTTGTTTTAATAGCACCGGTGCACACACGAAGGGCTCTATACTGTAACCTATCCAGTCTTAGCTGCTGCTCCATACACACAACTTCCATAGTCTAATGTTGGCCTCATTAATGCCCTGTATATGTCCATTAACGACTGTTTATCCGCCCCCCAGTCAGATCCGGCTACTGCTCGTAGTAACTGTATTACTTTTTTGCATTTTGTTTCCAAGTGTTCCAATTGGGTTTTCCATAGATATTTGCAGTCTAGCCATAATCCTAGATACTTAAACTCTGTTACTCTTTCTAATGTCTGACCATATAGTGAAAGATTCTCAATATCAATTTTTCGTTTATTAGTGACCACCATGTAGCAGGATTTGCTCGTTGACATCTTGAACCCACAATCATATGACCACTTCTCTACCTGATTTATTGCTCTCTTCATATTTCCTATCACATGAGATATATTTCTTCCTCTCATCCAAATGGCCCCATCATCTGCATACAGTGCTGATTTAATACACCCCTCTAGGTTTGCGAAAATATTGTTTATCATAATATTAAATAACACAGGGCTGATTGCACTCCCCTGCGGTGTGCCATTTTCCACCCTGAAATCAGTGGAGATGTCTGACCCAACTTGAATTCTTATTTTCCTGTCCGTCAAAAAATTCATTATCCAGTTAAACATCCTCCCACCAATTCCTATTTGGCTCAGCTGTATAAGTAATCCTTCCCTCCACATTGAATCATATGCTTTTTCTATATCAAAGAATACGATCACCATTATTTCTTTCATTTTTAGGGTCTTTTCCATGTCATTGCTCACTCTAACTAAAGCATCAGCTGTGGATCGACCTTTCCGAAATCCACACTGGTAGTTTCTGTAAATTCTTCTCTGTTCCAACACATGTGTCAATCTATTAACTAGTATCTTTTCCATCCACTTGCACATGTGGGATGTGAGGGCTATAGGTCTATAGTTACTAGGGTTGGATGGGTCCTTCCCTGGTTTGTTAAACGGTAGTATAACTGCTGTTTTCCACCAGCTCGGCATAACCCCGTCGCTCCAAATTCTATTGAAAAGTTTTAACACTTTTTCCAACGTTGCATTAGGGAGCTGCCTAAACATGGCATAACAAAGTTTATCCTCTCCCGGGGCCGTGTATCCCGTTCCCTTTAACGCTGATGTAAGCTCTGCCATTGTTATTTCCATATCTATACTTGATGATATATCTTCTCTCCTCTCCCTCACATTTTTGTTTTCCCTGAGCGCCTTTTCCTTCTGCTGTCTATGTTTGTCTCCAAGATGTTCTCCACTATGAACTGCAGCAAAGGCCTTGCCTAACACCTCCGCCTTTTCTTTATCTGATATAGCTAATTCCTGACCATTAATTAGTGTTGGTATTTTGTTATACTTTCTTTTCCCACTCATTTTCTTAAGCATAGACCAAATGTCTTGTATTTCTGTTTCTTTTCCGATGGTGGAACAAAATTCTCTCCAAGCTTTCTTTTTGGTATCTTTAATTATTCTTCGAGCAACCGCCCTCTTTCTTTTATAATCTATCAAATTTTCTTGTGACATATTTTTCTTTAGAGTTCTCATTGCTTTATTTCGCTCTTTAATAGCTCTACTACACTCCCTGTTCCACCAAGGGACCACCTTTCTTCCAACCTTTATTGTTTTCCTGGGGATACTCAAACTTGCAGCATTCAAGATATGCCGAGTGATTTCCCTTGCACATTCCTCTATGTTTCCCTCCATTTTAATTAGGCGGGCTGTTTGCTCACAACAAATTCTGAATTTCTGCCATTCTGCTTTATCAAAGCACCACCTGTCTCTTGGGCATTCCTCTTGTATATATATATTTGCATTTGTTATTGTTGTGACCACTGGGAAGTGATCACTACCTAGGGTAGAGTCACCTCTGACAAACCATTCACACGCATTCGCTAATCTATCAGACACTAATGTCAGATCCAAACATGACACTGTACCTCTATTCACATTTATTCTTGTGCCCTGCCATCATTCAGGCAAACCAGTGATCTTTCTTCCATCATTTCTTCAACTATATCTCCATTGCTATCTGTATGATTGCTGCCCCATAAGCTGTTGTGTGCATTGAAGTCGCCACACCATATTTCTCTTCTACACACATCCCCTGCTGTTTCCCTGAACATGTCTCCGGTTAACCTTCTACACGGATTGTAGACATTAAATAACTTAAAGTTGCCATCCTTCCTTGGACTATACAGCTCCACTATTACACATTCTAATTCTTCTTCACAGGGAATTTCCCTATACGCCAACCCATTTTTAATAAATGTAGCGCAACCTCCTCCACAGTTATCATTAGCTCTGTCACGTCTTACTACACTGAACCCTGGGATTACAAAATCCAGCTGAGGTCTCAACCATGTTTCCTGCACACAGATCACATCTGGAACAGCCTCTAGTTTGTATATATACTTTTTAAGCTCCTGACCGTTAGCGACAAGGCTCCTAGCATTCCATTGCAGAATGAGCAGGACCATGATAATGGCTTCAAGCCTCAGCTTGTCTGTTTTCTGTTGTTTCCGTTGTTGCCAACACTGCATGTATCTGATCTGCTTTTATACCTTTCATGTCTAGAAACTTTTCTGCTGCCTTCACTATTACCTTGATTCTGTCACTTTTCTTTTTCAACTGTGCTGCTACATTTATTATATGACATATAAAGGCCACAAAGCTTGCTTTTTCCACCACCATAGTGTTTTCGTTCACTTTACATTTGTGTGTACAAACACTGTGCACCAGTGCAGGGCCTCCATGGGGTAGGACCTGGTTCTCCGCATGTTTATAGTTTTGCTGTGTGTTTCTTTGGGTCTTTCCACTGTCCTGCAAGCTGTTCACACCCTCCATCCTTACTTTCTTTAAAGCTTCTGCATAGGATACCTTTTCCATTATTTTAATTCTCTGGGCTTCTCTGGCTTCCCTCTGAACTACACAACCTCCGTATGCAGCACTATGCTCTCCCCCGCAGTTGCAACATTTCACTTCAGCATCTTTTTCACACTGTCCATACTCATGCGGCCCTCCACATCTAGCACACCTCAATTTTCCTTTGCACTGCTGTGCTGTGTGCCCCATTCTTTGGCAAGCATAACACCGAAGTGGTTTGGGAATATATTCTCTCACAGAATAGCTCATGTAGCCTATCTGCACTGATTTGGGCATAGCTTTCTCAAATTGTAATATCACTGCCATTGTTTCTTGCACCGTACCTTCTCTTTTGCTCTTAATTCTGTTAGCTTCAACTACTTTGCCTCCTTTAATTTCCTTTTTAACATCCTCCATTGTCATATTTAGTGGTGCCCCTGAGATTACTCCTCTCAACTTTGCTAGCGTTCCAGGGATGTAGGCCTTCATCCCTTCCCCTGCAAGCATTGTCATTTTGTGGATTTTTTCTTGTTGCTGTCTGTTCACCGCATGTATTAGCACTCTCTTATTGTTCAAAAATTTTGTTAGCTTAATTCTCCCGATTTCCTCCTCTATGGCCTTTGTCAGTTTAATGGGGTGATAATGACCACCATCCCGATTAAACTCAATCATAACTTTCCATTCATTCCCCTGCGGTTGCTCTGTTTGTCTTTGCTTACTCGGACTGCCCCTCGATTTCTTGTTGCTTCTTGTCACAGTCTTGCTCCCGTCTGACCAGCTTCTCGCTCTTTCTTGCCTATCTCTATAAGCCCTTTTCAGTCTCGCAGACCGAGCCATCATCCACTCCATCTCACTCTCATCACTGCCATCTGAAGTGTTAGGCATGCTGCTACATTCAGAATACAGTTTATGCAATCCGCCAAAAAATAAAAATAATTTTCAATTCTACCGCTCTTGTCGCGCTGCTCCAGTCCTGACCCGGAACCGGAACTCCTCTGGTCAATCTAGAAACAAGTCGACAAGAAGCTGAGGGAAAAGTGGGTCTTTTATACGCAAACAAATTAAGTGGAATCCCAGCTAAACACAGGACAGCTGTAGAGAGAGGTGGAACTAGAAAAGCAAGGACGGTGATAGGAGAGAGAGGGGAAACGGGTGGAGTCCTAACTCTAATCTAACTAAACACCCGTGCCTCAATAAACTACTCTCAGGTGCGGATAGCCAATGAGAACAGCGAAAGAGAAGGAAGTGGAAACACCCAACCGAAATTACAGGGAAGAGACTGTGATGAAAAAGACAAGACGCCATGAGACAGAAACGAGAGGAAGACACTGAAGACCAGAGACAGAGCAATCATCCAGCAACATATATGCTCTAAACGAATAAATATAATAAATATATAAATAATTATAATTAGCAATACTAAAAACTAACAAGAAACGTACTAGGAATTAAAACCAGAAACTAAAACCAGAAACTAACTAAAAACAAACATACAAATCACTGATCTCTAACATGCATTGTGAAAGTTCGATGCATGGCATGCATTTAAAATGATGTAAACTGCATGCCATGCGTCAAACTTCCATGTTAGCAAAATCATTAATGAGGTCTTTATTGTTCAGCTTCTGGGAAAGTCGTAGGAAGACTACTGTGATAGAGCAGGTCTGTCACTGACCGCAGACAGCATGCATCTACACACAGAAACTCCCAGCGCTCTCACTTATCAACTGTCCATAAAATGACCGACCACACCATCTCTCTCTCCCTCTTTTCACTGTTTGTAGTGCGACTAAGGGTGCACACTTATCTAATCACGGGTTACCAGACACCTGCACATATGCAACAGTCACTTACCTGACAGACAGCAACCCAGCACTGTTAACCAAATTGAACACATCTTTCCCTGAGTTTAAGTAACCCCTATAGTGATCATTTCCAGATCACGGATGCAACGTCATAGGATCAATTTGTGTTAAAATATAATTAATGTGGTAATTTAAAGGAGTCACTTAAAGGAAACCAGTGGAGAACATACCAGTATTTTTGTTTAAAATTACAAACTGAATTGATGGTTGGTCCATACTGTATTGTTCTTATGAATGTGTTTTATTTGATTTTTGGTGACATAATTAGCCCAGTGGGTGGGGCTAAAGGTGAAAAAGGATCTGACTTGAGGCAGCTTGGGGCAGTCTTGAGCTTGTTATAGAGACGGTAACATTGTGAGACATTGCTGGTTATACCGGATTGTTGAGTTACTGAAGAGCTCTATTTTTTTTTTTTTTTTTAAATAAATTTGGCATTTATTAATCCCACCCGAATCTGGAATGCCCAATTGGTGAACTATGTACGAAGCTTGCTCGTATGCGACCTCTTGCTGCCAACTCAGAGCTCTATTTTTTTTTTTTTTTTTTTTTTTTTTGTGAGGACAGAGGATTTTGTTTATTTATTTTTGCATTTTTCCCCACTTGCTGTAAATAGTCTGCACTGTCAGCACTTTGGGCTGGCTGAAATAAAAACCACTTAAAGAGCTTAGGACATGAAATTCAGCTGTTTTTTATGTGATAAAATTCTACAAAGTACCTATCTTGAACAATTAGTGATGGTTTTAATATTGTGTACTTTACGCAATGTTTAAAAAAAACACATTTTATCTGTTAAATTATCCACTTGAGGGAACGCCCTCTTTGCCTCAATCGAGAACATTTGCGCTGGGCCAGCTCAGCCACGTGACTTCATAAGTTGTACACGGATTGTGTCCAGGTGGTTTGCCGTAGTTTACGACTCTGGTCTGGACGGAGTATATCTTAAAGAATGGACCAACAAAAATCACCGACAGTGAACGGAAAACGATGTGTAGTGTGGGGATGCAGTGCAACGCATGCTTATGGCCACGGAATGTTTCTGTGGCCGAAAGATGCAGAGATATCGAGAATATGGACAAAACAAGTGCAACATACTAGTGTCGACTTTGCTGGCCCAGGCAAGCCTGGGTCACTGAAACCTACGATATGCGGCCAACATTTAGAGTATTCATGTTTTTACATATCATTATTAGGGCCCGAGCCGACTGCAAGTCGTCTGCGGAGGGCCCTATTGAAATCGCGCTGTTTATTATTATTATTATTATTATTTTTTTATTATTATTATTCTTCCAACATTTCAAAGGCCAATTTCGCCCCTTTCCCAATGGTAAAAACGCGTCTAATTTTTTCACATTCGTCCGCCGGATCCGGAATTTGCCCGATATTTTTGGGTGATCGTTCATGTTCGACGCAAAATGCCAAAATAGCGCCCCCTAAACACGTTTCAAAATTCCCATAGGGAAATTCGGTAACTTTCTCGTAGGCAGACGAAATTTGGTAGACATATGCATCATACCCAGACATACAAAAAATTTCATTGGAGCCACGCCCTAAACCCAACAGGAAGTCGGCCATTTTGATTTGAATTTTTGAATTTTAAAACAAATTCCTCCTAGGGATTTTGCCCGATCAACTTCAAATTTGGTCCAGATCATCTAGAGAGCAAGCTGATCAAAATTTGTGCTCTGCATGTCTGTAGGTCAAAGGGCGTGGCTGCTAGGGCGTGACAAAATTTGGCGACTCGACAAAAAAATTTCAAAATGCTCTCACGCCCATATACTTGATCTTACCAGCTTCAAACTTGCTGGACATGATGGTGTCTCCGTCCTGAACATCTCCATATCATAACTTTTCACTTTACTAATAGCGCCCCCCAGTGGTAACAGGAAGTGACTAGTTTTTACTTTGAAAACGAACTCCTCCTAGGGATTTTGCCCGATCGACTTCAAAATTGGTCCAGATCATCTAGAGAGCAAGCTGATCAAAAGTTGTGCTCTGCATGTCTGTTGGTCAAAGGGCGTGGCTGCTAGGGCGTGACAAAGTTTGGCGACTCGCCAAAAAAATTTCAAAATGCTCTCACGCCAACATACTTGATCATAGCAGCTTCAAACTTGCTGGAAATGATGAAGGCTCTGCCCTGAACGTCATGATATCGTTATTTCCCACTTTACTAATAGCGCCCCCCGGTGGTAACAGGAAGTGACCTGTTCGGTTACTTTGTTGTAGGCAGAAGAAAATTCAATACACATATGTATCATACCCAGACATACAAAAAACTTATTGGAGCCACGCTCTAAACCCAACAGGAAGTCGGCCATTTTGATTTTAATTTTTTAATTTTAAAACGAACTCCTCCTAGGGTTTTCAACCGATTGACTTCAAATTTGGTGCAGACCATCTGGAGACCAAGCTGATCAAAAGTTGTGCTCTGCATGTCTGTCGGTCAAAGGGCGTGGCTGCTAGGGCGTGACAAATATTGGCGACTCGCCAAAAAAATTTCAAAATGCTCTCACGCCAACATACTTGATCCTAGCAGCTTCAAACTTGCTGGAAATGATGAAGGCTCTGCCCTGAACGTCACGATATCGTTATTTCCCACTTTACTAATAGCGCCCCCCGGTGGTAACAGGAAGTGAGCAGTGTGGTTACTTTGTCGTAGGCAGACGAAATTCGATACACATATGTATCATACCCAGACATACAAAAAACTCATTGGTGCCACGCCAAACCCAACAGGGAAGTCGGCCATTTTGATTTTAATTTTTAATTTTTTAAACCCTCCTAGGGTTTTAACCAAAAAGTTGTGCTCTGCATGTCTGTCGGTCAAAGTGGCTGTAGGGCGTGACAAATATTGGCGGCTTCAAAAAAATTTCAAAATGCTCTCAACAGGATGTCAGCCATTTTGATTTTAATTTTTGAATTTTAAAATTTCCCACTTTAACTCCTCCTAGGGTTTTCGACTGATTGACTTCAAATTTGGTACATATCATCTAGATACCAAGCTGATGAAAATTTGTGCTCTGCATGTCTGTCACTCAAAGGGCGTGGCTGCTAGGGCGTGACAAAAAATTGGCGACTTCGCCAAAAAATTTCAAAATGCTCTCACGCCAACATACTTGATCGTAGCAGCTTCAAACTTGCTGGAAATGATGATTGCTCTGCCCTGAACGTCACAATATCATAACTTCCCACTTTAATAATAGCGCCCCCTGGTGGTAACAGGAAGTGAGCAGTGCGGTTACTTTGTCGTAGGCAGACGAAATTCGATACACGGATGTATCATACCCAGACATACAAAAAACTCATTGGAGCCACGCCCTGAACCCAACAGTAAGTTGGCCATTTTGATTTGAATTTTTGAATTTTAAAACGAACTCCTCCTAGGGATTTTGCCCGATCGACTTCAAATTTGGTACAGATCATCTAGAGACCATGCTGATCAAAAGTTGTGCTCTGCATGTCTGTAGGTCAAAGGACGTGGCTGCTAGGGTGTGACAAAGCTTGGCGACTCGACGAAAAAATTTCACAATGCTCTCACGCCCACATACTTGATTGTAGCAGCTTCAAACTTGCTGGACATGATGATTGCTCCGCCCTGAACGTCCAGATGTATTAACCTCCCATTTTACTAATGGCGCCCCCCCTGTGGTAACAGGAAGTGACCAGTTTTTACATTCACTTGTACTGATGACACATAGTTGAACCCATCAACTTCATTCCACTGCTTAAACATGCAGAATAAGTTGGTGAAGCTACATTATGAATGCTGTGAAGCTACGAGTAATGGCGTCCGTGTGGCGACGCGGCGACTATGGATCCCTCGCCATGAAAATACGTTTGGGTTTCACAATGCTCTCACGCCCACATACTTGATTGTAGCCGCTTCAAACCTGCTGGACATGATGATTGCTCCGCCCTGAACGTCCAGATATATTAACTTCCCACTTTACTAATAGCGCCCCCCTGTGGTAACAGGAAGTGACCAGTTTTTACTTTCACTTGTACTGATGACACATAGTTGAACCTATCAACTTCGTTCCACTTCTAAAACATGCAGAACAAGTTGGTGAAGCCACATTATGAATGCTGCGAAGCTACAAGTAATGGCGTCTGTGTGGCGATCCGGCGACTGTCGATCCCTCGCCATGAAAATACGTTTGGGTTTTTGATGTCTTTAATAAACTCGTATCATCATAAAAGTTAATACACAGGTCAAGTGTTGAGAGCTCTTACATCTGATATGGGCAGCGCCCAAAGCGGGAGGAAAATGCCTCTATAGCGCCCCCTTGAAATATTCAAAAACCCCTCCCCATAGGGGTTTTTTTGGAGTAGGAAGATGAAAATTGGTACACATGTGTATGTTGCCAAGCCGTACAAAAAAGTCTCTAGCACCGTTGGTCTACTTTAAACAGGAAGTCGGCCATTTTGATTTTAACGTGTCATTTTGGCCTGATTTCCACACGTTGTATTTTAACGAACTCCTCCTAGAGATTTTGTCCAATCAACCTCAGATTTATTTCAGATCATCAAGAGACCATGCAGATCAAAAATTATGCTCTGCATGTCTGTAGGTCAGTGGGCGTGGCCGCTAACAGGAAGTGACCAGTTTTTACTTTCACTTGTACTGATGGCACATAGTTGATCCCATCAACTTCATTCCACATTTACAACATGCAGAACAAGTATATGAAGCTACATTATGAATCCTGTGAAGCTAAGAGTAATGGCGTCCGTGTGGCAATGCGGCGACTATCGATCCCTCGCCATGAAAATACGTTTGGGTTTTTGATGTCTTTAATGAACTCGTATCATCATGAAAATTGGTACACAGGTCAAGGGTTGTGAGCTCTTTCATCTGCTTGGGGAGTTGCCCGTGGGGGGAGAAAAAGGGACTCAATAGCGCCCCCTTTAAATTTTCAAAAACCCCTCCCCATAGGGGTTTTTTTTTACATAGGAAGATGGAAATTGGTCTACATGTGTATGATGAGAAGACGCACCAAAAAGTATCTGGCACTATTGGTCTCCTCCAAACAGGAAGTCGGCCATTTTGATTTTAATTTGTCGTTTTGGTCTGATTTCCACACGTAGTATTTTAACGAACTCCACCTACAGATTTCGTCCAATCAACCTCAGATTTATTACAGATCATCAGGAGACCATGCTGATCAAAATTTTTGCTCTGCATGTCTGTAGGTCAATGAGCGTGGCTGGTATGGCCTCCCCATTTCTGATGCTTCGCCATGCATATTCCAGCAGCTCTCTCTCAATCATAATTCATCCAAACGGCTTCAAAATTCCTGTACATGATACGAGCCCCGCCCTGAACCCCTCCATATCCTCGTAGGCAATCTCACTCATGGCGCCCCCTTGTGGAAACAGGAAATCCCATGTTTGACATTGACATTGCCGATTTGCTCGGAACTTCACATTTGTGCTGAGGGTCTGCCTCTGAATGCACCTGCCCATGTTTGGTTATGCTCTGAACGCCCCCTGGTGGATGAACTGTCAACTTGTCATAACTCCTTCGTGCTTTGTCCGATTCGCTCGAAACTTTATCACAGGTTGGTGCCTGTACTTGACCTGTCCAATGGTCGTGAGTGCATTAATGAATGCACTGAGTGAATAATAATTATTATTATTTGCGGAACCCAAATCGTTTCTCTGCACTGCCTGTTCAATAGCCAGCCAACTCGTTGTTCAGTGTGATCTAGGCAGCTAAGTAGTGAAATGATACTATTCGCGGCGCTCTATTTATTTCTGTGCACTGTGTGCTTGCTAGCTTACTACCTAATTATAGCAAGCTGCAAGATATGGTTTACACATGTTGTGATATCATTCACGGCTCTATATTTCTGCGCACTGCGTGTTCACTCGCTAACTAGTTAATAATAGCAAGCTGCGAGGTACGGCTTACACGCATTGTTTCGAGAGCTCATGAAACAGTGCACAGAAATGAGTAGAGCGGCAAACATTATCATTTATCATTATCATATCATTTCACTACTGGCTAGATCAGGCGTGAGTTCAACCACCACTAATGCTATTCTTAGCCTAATATATTATATATGGTCTTTCTTGGTAAGTTAACCAAAAGTCAGGTCTATTAAACTCACTTAAGGTTGAAAAGTGAGTAGGCTGGTTATCCAACACGCAGTGCACATAAACAATTGTAGAACCGGAATAATAATCATTCCGCTGCTTGGCTGGTAAGTGTTGTACAGTCTGGGACAGGCGGAGACACTGACAATTAGCTGTCTTCATTGCTCGAGTACTCAGGCTGGAATCTGTATGGTTCTGAATCCCGTGTTAAGCTGCTTTTACACTGGACGCAAAACTAATTTTTTCAAACGACAGATTACATTCAAAGTCAATGCAAAGATACGAATACGTTTCACGTGTATTCGCGTTTTTGCATTGATTTTGAATGTAATCCGTTGTGCGAAAAAATTCGTTTTGCGTCCGGTGTGAAAGCAGCTTTATGTGAGTTTCCTCATCTTCCATAAAAAAGTACTCTTCTTTATCAAAATGGACAGATTCGATGGAAAATACTGAGGAACTATCGGAATCTGACTCGGATACCATCGTTGTTGGACGCACAATCGCCCACCGTGTGCTACTTATGACGTGACCACACAGGGGAGAGCCAGAATCGCTCTCTGCGTTGCTCAGAATGTTTGTTAATGAGGGGGGCGGGGCAAGTAACAAAAAATTGCGATTTTTGTAAAAAATTATTTTCTACATTTTTTTTAGGCAGACGATGGGAATTCTTTTAATTGTACCCTTTTATATTCATAAACATGCTCAGTGCATGTCCTAAGCTCTTTAAAGGATCTACAGACTTGCCATTTTTTTCCACAAACCCACAACAGCTACAATATGAGATTGTATAAACGGCATTTATTTAAAGTCTAGTTCATGATTGCTGTCCATGCAATCTCATATTGTAGCATTTCTCTTTGATGCAGAGCTATGTCTTAATGATTAATGGCAACGCAGCTTATTGATAGCCTATTGGCTCAGTAAATTAATTCAATTAATAGTCCGATTCTTAATCGGAAACACCTGCATTATGGTAATGTCTTTGGTTGAAGACAGTTTTATTTTTACTTGAACTTAACACACGGACCCAAGACGGCAAAACCACATTTTTAAAAACATTTTCTTAGGCGTACCAAGCTGAACACACACTGACGCAAAAAAAATATGAACCAATTTGTGAGCTACGGGAATTCAGAAGCTTTGAAAGACTGATGTTATATGTCACCATTATTGCGGATAGGACAATGCTTGATCATCATTGTAATGAACAATAATGCAAGCTGAGGGGAAATGGACCGTAATTCTACCGATTGACCCTCGCAACTGAACAAATTAACCCTTAGTTGCTAATCAGGAAATGTAAATGGTAATGGGTTTGGAGAAGCAATGCTCTTTAAGGCATTAATCCCAGGTGGGACTGGTTCACCCTGACTTCTGGATTAAAGTGCTTTTCTCATATAAAGCAGATTGGAGGGAAAAAAAATCCGAAATTTTCAGTACCAGACTAAAAACACACATAACTCCCAGCTGTACCTTTCATCAATTAGACTTTTATTAAGAGTTAATGTGAAAATTGATTTCCCTCACTTCCTGAAGTAATCTTCAGGAGCCCAAGTTAAAACTGGTGCTTTCTTCTCCTGGCTTTATCTTTTGAACTTTAGTTGATTTTCATGCTTTTTAAAAGCAGGTTGAGTATAAAAGTGCTCTGCAAAAGGTGGCTGTATGGCCTTACCGCCAGAAAATGGGGTATATATTAAGAGTGCAAACATGCTCAGAGGAGAGTATTATAAGTACATATGACAGCATTTATGATCAAGCAGGGCCATTTTATTATAACTAATGCTGACTGAGCAGATTTTTGCATGTGGACCTGTGATGGACACACATTCTGTCTTCTCCTCCACACAGACCTGGGTCAGACGCCGGTGTCCCCGTCCCCTCTGCTGTCCCCTGCTGTACAGACAGTGCTGCAGATGGGATTCGATGCTGGATTGGTGGAGAGCTTAGTGCAGACCAAATACCTTCTCACTGGCAGCCATTACACGTCTGTGTCTGACCTGGTCACTGACGTGCTGCGGGCAGCTGAGGAGGACAGACAGGGGCCAGAGATGCTCAGAGGTATAGAACCGCTCCCCTAGCAGTTTTCTGCAGTTAGATAGGGCTGCAAATGTAATGCCGCCTTTGCAGTTTGCTGCAGTTATCCAGGGCTGCAAGTGTAATGCCCCCATAGCAGTTTGCTGCAGTTACACAGGGCTGCAAGTGTAATGCCCTCCGGCAGTGTGCTACTGTTATACAGGGCTGCAAATGTAATGCCCCTGTAGCAGTTTGCTGCAGTTACACAGGGCTGCAAATGTAACAAGCTATAGCTGTGTGCTACAGTTATACAGGGCTGCAAATGTAATGCCCCCCAGCAGTGTGTTGCAGTTATACAGGGCTGCAAATGTCATGCCCCCATAGCAGTTTGCTGCAGTTACACAGGGCTGCAAGTGTAATGCCCTCCGGCAGTGTGCCACTGTTATACAGGGCTGCAAATGTAATGCCCCTGTAGCAGTTTGCTGCAGTTACACAGGGCTGCAAGTGTAATGCCCTGCGGCAGTGTGCTACTGTTGTACAGGGCTGCAAATGTAATCCCCCTGTAGCAGTTTGCTGCAGTTACACAGGGCTGTAAGTGTAATGCGCTATAGCAGTGTGCTGCAGTTACACAGGGCTGCAAGTGTAATGCGCTATAGCGGTGTGCTGCAGTTATGCAGGGCTGCAGGTGTAATGCGCTATAGCAATGTGCTGCAGTTATGCAGGGCTGCAAGTGTAATGCGCTATAGCAGTGTGCTGCAGTTATGCAGGGCTGCAAGTGTAATGCGCTATAGCAGTGTGCTGCAGTTATGCAGGGCTGCAAGTGTAATGCGCTATAGCAGTGTGCTGCAGTTACACAGGGCTGTAAGTGTAATGCGCTGTAGCAGTGTGCTGCAGTTACACAGGGCTGCAAGTGTAATGCGATATAGCAGTGTGCTGCAGTTATGCAGGGCTGCAAGTGTAATGCGCTATAGCGGTGTGCTGCAGTTATGCAGGGCTGCAAATGTAATGCGCTATAGCAGTGTGCTGCAATTATACAGGGCTGCAAATGTAATGCCATCCAGCAGTATGTTGCAGTTATACAGAGCTGCAAATGTAATGCGCTATAGCAGTGTGCTGCAGTTATACAGAGCTGCAAGTGTAATGCGCTATAGCAGTGGATTTATACAGGGTTTTAGAGCATGAACAGCCTGTTTAAGGTCATGCCACAGCATCTTTATCAGATTTAAGTCCAGACTTTCACTAGGCCGCTCCAAATCTTTCATTTTGTTTTTTTTAAAGCCATGCAGAGGTGGACTTGCTGGTGTGTTTCAATCATTGTCCTGCTGCATAAACAAAGTGCGTTTGAGCTTGAGGTCACAAACTGATGGTCAGACATTCTCCTTCAGGATTTTCTGGTGAAGAGCAGAATTGACAGTTCCATTAATTACTGCAAGTTGTCCAGGTCCTGAAGCAGCAAAGCAGCCCCAGACCATCACATTACCACCACTGTGTTTGACTGCTGGTATGATGTTCTTTTTATGAAATACTGTGTTAGTTTTACGCCAAATGTAACGGGACGTACACCTTCCAAAAAGTTCAACTTTTGTCTTGTCAGTCCACAGAATATTTTCCCAAAAATCTTGGGGATCATCAAGATGTTTTTTTTGCAAATGTGAGACGAGCCTTTGTGTTCTTTTTGGTCAGCAGTGGTTTGCCTTGGAACTCTCCCATGGATGCCATTTTTACCCAGTCTCTTTCTTATTGTTGAATCATGAACACTGACTTTAACTGAGGCAAGTGAGGCCTGCAGTTCTGAAGATGTTGTTCTGGGTTCTTTTGTGACCCCCTGGATGAGTCGTCGATGCGCTCTTGGAGTGATTTTGGTAGGCCGGCTACTCCTGGGAAGGTTCACCTCTGTTCCAAGTTTTCCCCATTTGTGGATAATGGCTCTCACTGTGGTTCGCTGGAGTCCCAAAGCCTGAGAAATGGCTTTGTAACCCTTTCCAGACTGATCGATGTCAATGACTTTGTTTCTCAAATGTCCTTGAATTTCTTTAGATCGCAGCATGATGTGTTGCTTTTAGAGATCTTTTAGCCTACTTCCCATTGTCAGACAGGTTGTATTTAAGTGATTTCTTGATTCAACAGGTCTGGCAGTAATCAGGCCTGGGTGTGGCCAGGGAAATTGAACTAAAAAAATTTGGTTAATCACAGTTAATTCATGATTTAATAAGGGGGGAGGGGGGGGGATTACTTTTTCACATAGGGCCAAGTAGGTTTGAATAGCTTTTTTCCCTTAATAAATGAAATCATCATCATTTAAAAACTGCATTTTGTATTCACTTAGGTTATCTTTGTCTTATAAATTTTTTTGATGATCTGAAGCATTTAAGTGTGACAAATACGCAAAAAATAAGAAATCAGAAAGGGGGTGAATACTTTTTCACAGCACTGTACGTATATTATCCTCCATTATTATGTCCATGTTATCTGCTCTTTAAGGAATAGTAAATCATTAATGTATGTCAGATTACTGCTGGAATCTCCTTTCCTCATTGGTGTGATGTTAGTGTTGTGTTTATTCCCCAGAGTCAGTGCAGCGGCTGGGCGTGAGTACAGGAGTGGAGACGACACACACCGATACCAAAGAGAAAGGTGAGATCAGACCGAGTGTGTATCCAGATCTCCTCCATCACAGAAAGACTCTGTGGTTATTTTGCACAGAATAGCTGTAAAAGTGTTCCATTTAGTGGGCTGTAATAAAACATGATATTGAGTGATGCTCTATTCTGGGGTGTAAAGTCTAGGGATTGGAGTGTAAAAGTCATGCCATACCTTCCATTCACCAATGAACTTAGCCAGCAGATTAAACTGACTGGTTCACCCTCTGAGGATGACTGACGTCTGACTATGGTATCTGCAGAAGAGATTTCTCCGCATTCACTGTACTTTCTGGTCCATGCCGTCTTGGAAAGATCCGTAAATTAATGGATGAGGGACCTGTGCCAATGTACCCAAGCCAATATATGGTATTCTCTCAACACTTTTAAAACAATGACTTCCAGAAGTTCTGGAACATGGGTTCCCTTCCGTGCCAAACCAGTATGGCCGCCAAAATTCTAAAGAATGTTTTTAAATGGGACAACATCCAATTAAACAATTCATTTACCATATTGCACGAAATAAACTGTTATGCCATTAACAGTCAAACTCAATGTATAGCATGATGAGTTGTGTGCTGATATGGCCTCTCTTGCTCTGTGTTGCCTGTGTGAGTTGTGTGTTGTTGTGGCCTCTCTTGCTCTGTGTTGCCTGTGTGAGTTGTGTGTTGATGTGTCCTCTCTTGCTCTGTGTTGCCTGTGTTGAGTTGTGTGTTGATGTGTCTCTTGCTCTGTGTTGCCTGTGTTGCCTCTCTTGCTC
This sequence comes from Gymnothorax javanicus, assembly GCA_029692085.1. NCBI lineage: Eukaryota > Metazoa > Chordata > Actinopteri > Anguilliformes > Muraenidae > Gymnothorax > Gymnothorax javanicus. The sequence continues at coordinate 333,177 of CM056203.1, forward strand.
TGTGTTGCCTGTGTGAGTTGTGTGTTGATGTGTCCTCTCTTGCTCTGTGTTGCCTGTGTGAGTTGTGTGTTGATGTGTCCTCTCTTGCTCTGTGTTGCCTGTGTGAGTTGTGTGTTGATGTGGCCTCTCTTGCTCTGCCTGTGTCTGTGTGTGATGTGGCCTGTGTGTTGCCTGTTGTTGTGTGTTGATGTGGCCTCTCTTGCTCTGTGTTGCCTGTGTGAGTTGTGTGTTGATGTGGCCTCTCTTGCTCTGTGTTGCCTGTGTGAGTTGTGTGTTGCCTCTGTGTTGCCTGTGTGAGTTGTGTGTTGATGTGGCCTCTCTTGCTCTGTGTTGCCTGTGTGAGTTGTGTGTTGTTGTGGCCTCTCTTGCTCTGTGTTGCCTGTGTGAGTTGTGTGTTGATGTGTCCTCTCTTGCTCTGTGTTGCCTGTGTGAGTTGTGTGTTGATGTGGCCTCTCTTGCTCTGTGTTGCCTGTGTGAGTTGTGTGTTGATGTGGCCTCTCTTGCTCTGTGTTGCCTGTGTGAGTTGTGTGTTGATGTGTCCTCTCTTGCTCTGTGTTGCCTGTGTGAGTTGTGTGTTGATGTGGCCTCTCTTGCTCTGTGTTGCCTGTGTGAGTTGTGTGTTGATGTGGCCTCTCTTGCTCTGTGTTACCTGTGTGAGTTGTGTGTTGATGTGGCCTCTCTTGCTCTGTGTTGCCTGTGTGAGTTGTGTGTTGATGTGTCCTTGTCTTTGTTCTGTGTTGCCTGTGTTGCCTGTGAGTTGTGTGTTGATGTGGCCTCTCTTGCTCTGTGTTGCCTGTGTGAGTTGTGTGTTGTTGTGGCCTCTCTTGCTCTGTGTTGCCTGTGTGAGTTGTGTGTTGATGTGGCCTCTCTTGCTCTGTGTTGTTGTGTTGTGTGTTGTTGTGGCCTCTCTTGCTCTGTGTTGCCTGTGTGAGTTGTGTGTTGTTGTGGCCTCTCTTGCTCTGTGTTGCCTGGCCTTGATGTGTCTTGCTCTGTGTTGCCTGTCTGTGAGTTGTGTGTTGTATGTTGGCCTCTCTCTTGCTCTGTGTTGCCTGTGTGAGTTGTGTGTTGATGTGGCCTCTCTGCTCTGTGTTGCCTGTGTGAGTTGTGTGTTGATGTGGCCTCTCTTGCTCTGTGTTACCTGTGTGAGTTGTGTGTTGATGTGGCCTCTCTTGCTCTGTGTTGCCTGTGTGAGTTGTGTGTTGATGTGGCCTCTCTTGCTCTGTGTTGCCTGTGTGAGTTGTGTGTTGTTGTGGCCTCTCTTGCTCTGTGTTGCCTGTGTGAGTTGTATGTTGTTGTGGCCTCTCTTGCTCTGTGTTGCCTGTGTGAGTTGTGTGTTGATGTGGCCTCTCTTGCTCTGTGTTGCCTGTGTGAGTTGTGTGTTGATGTGGCCTCTCTTGCTCTGTGTTGCCTGTGTGAGTTGTGTGTTGATGTGGCCTCTCTTGCTCTGTGTTACCTGTGTGAGTTGTGTGTTGTTGTGGCCTCTCTTGCTCTGTGTTGCCTGTGTGAGTTGTGTGTTGTTGTGGCCTCTCTTGCTCTGTGTTACCTGTGTGAGTTGTGTGTTGATGTGGCCTCTCTTGCTCTGTGTTACCTGTGTGAGTTGTGTGTTGATGTGGCCTCTCTTGCTCTGTGTTGCCTGTGTGAGTTGTGTGTTGTTGTGGCCTCTCTTGCTCTGTGTTGCCTGTGTGAGTTGTGTGTTGATGTGGCCTCTTGCTCTGTGTTGCCTGTGTGAGTTGTGTGTTGATGTGGCCTCTCTTGCTCTGTGTTGCCTGTGTGAGTTGTGTGTTGATGTGGCCTCTCTTGCTCTGTGTTGCCTGTGTGAGTTGTGTGTTGATGTGGCCTCTCTTGCTCTGTGTTGCCTGTGTGAGTTGTGTGTTGATGTGGCCTCTCTGTGTTCTGTGTGAGTTGCCTGTGTGATGTGGCCTCTCTTGCTCTGTGTGTGTTGTTGTGTGTTGATGTGGCTCTTGTGTTACCTGTCTGTGTTGCCTGTGTTGCCTGTTTGAGTTGTGTTGTGGCCTCTCTTGCTCTGTGTTGCCTGTGTGAGTTGTATGTTGTTGTGGCCTCTCTTGCTCTGTGTTGCCTGTGTGAGTTGTGTGTTGATGTGGTCCCTCTTGCTCTGTGTTACCTGTGTGAGTTGTGTGTTGATGTGGCCTCTCTTGCTCTGTGTTACTGTGTGAGTTGTGTGTTGATGTGGCCTCTCTTGCTCTGTGTTGCCTGTGTGAGTTGTGTGTTGATGTGGCCTCTCTTGCTCTGTGTTGCCTGTGTGAGTTGTGTGTTGATGTGGTCCCTCTTGCTCTGTGTTACCTGTGTGAGTTGTGTGCTGATATGGCTTCTCTTGCTCTGTGTTGCCTGTGTGAGTTGTGTGTTGATGTGGCCTCTTGCTCTGTGTTGCCTGTGTGAGTTGTGTGTTGATGTGGCTGCTCTGTGTTACCTGTTGTGTGTTGTTGATGTGGCCTCTTGCTCTGTGTTACCTGTGTGAGTTGTATGTTGTTGTGGCCTCTCTTGCTCTGTGTTGCCTGTGTGAGTTGTATGTTGTTGTGGCCTCTCTTGCTCTGTGTTGTGTGTGTGTTGTTGTGGCCTCTCTTGCTCTGTGTTGCCTGTGTGAGTTGTGTGTTGATGTGGCCTCTCTTGCTCTGTGTTCTGTGTTGTGTGTTGATGTGGCCTCTTGCTCTGTGTTGTGTGAGTGTTGTTGTGTGCCTCTCTTGCTCTGTGTTGCCTGTGTGAGTTGTGTGTTGTTGTGGCCTCTCTTGCTCTGTGTTGCCTGCCTGTGTTGAGTTGTTGCTCTGTGTTGCCTGTTGTTGTGTTGCCTCTCTTGCTCTGTGTTGCCTGTGTGAGTTGTGTGTTGTTGTGGCCTCTCTTGCTCTGTGTTGCCTGTGTGAGTTGTGTGTTGTTGTGGCCTCTCTTGCTCTGTGTTGCCTGTGTGAGTTGTGTGTTGATGTGGCCTCTCTTGCTCTGTGTTGCCTGTGTGAGTTGTGTGTTGCCTGTGTGAGTTGTGTGTTGATGTGGCCTCTCTTGCTCTGTGTTGCCTGTGTGAGTTGTGTTTGTGTGTTGATGTGGCCTTGTCTTGCTCTGTGTGTTGCCTGTGTGAGTTGTGTGTGATGTGGCCTCTCTTGCTCTGTGTTGCCTGTGTGAGTTGTGTGTTGATGTGGCCTCTCTTGCTCTGTGTTACCTGTGTGAGTTGTGTGTTGATGTGGCCTCTCTTGCTCTGTGTTGCCTGTGTGAGTTGTGTGTTGATGTGGCCTCTCTGCTCTGTGTTGCCTGTGTGAGTTGTGTGTTGTGTGTGGCCTCTCTTGCTCTGTGTTACCTGTGTGAGTTGTGTGTTGATGTGGCCTCTCTTGCTCTGTGTTGCCTGTGTGAGTTGTGTGTTGATGTGGCCTCTCTTGCTCTGTGTTGCCTGTGTGAGTTGTGTGTTTGTGTGCCTCTCTTGCTCTGTGTTGCCTGTGTGAGTTGTGTGTTGTTGTGGCCTCTCTTGCTCTGTGTTGCCTGTGTGAGTTGTGTGTTGTTGTGGCCTCTCTTGCTCTGTGTTGCCTGTGTGTTGTGTGTTGTTGTGGCCTCTTGCCTCTGTGAGTTGCCTGTGTTTGCCTGTGTGAGTGTGTGAGCTCTGTGTTGCCTGTGTGAGTTGTATGTTGTTGTGGCCTCTCTTGCTCTGTGTTGCCTGTGTGAGTTGTGTGTTGTTGTGGCCTCTCTTGCTCTGTGTTGCCTGTGTGAGTTGTGTGTTGTTGTGGCCTCTCTTGCTCTGTGTTGCCTGTGTGAGTTGTGTGTTGATGTGGCCTCTCTTGCTCTGTGTTACCTGTGTGAGTTGTATGTTGTTGTGGCCTCTCTTGCTCTGTGTTGCCTGTGCTGTGTGTTTGCCTGTGTGAGTTGTGTGTTGTTGTGGCCTCTCTTGCTCTGTGTTGCCTGTGTGAGTTGTGTGTTGTTGTGGCCTCTCTTGCTCTGTGTTGCCTGTGTGAGTTGTGTGTTGTTGTGGCCTCTCTGCTCTGTGTTGCCTGTGTGAGTTGTGTGTGTTGTTGTGTGGCCTCTCTTGCTCTGTGTTGCCTGTGTGAGTTGTGTGTTGTTGTGGCCTCTCTTGCTCTGTGTTGCCTGTGTGAGTTGTGTGTTGTTGTGGCCTCTCTTGCTCTGTGTTGCCTGTGTGAGTTGTGTGTTGATGTGGCCTCTCTTGCTCTGTGTTGCCTGTGTGAGTTGTGTGTTGTTGTGGCCTCTCTTGCTCTGTGTTGCCTGTGTGAGTTGTGTGTTGTTGTGGCCTCTCTTGCTCTGTGTTGCCTGTGTGAGTTTTGTGTTGATGTGGCCTCTCTTGCTCTGTGTTGCCTGTGTGAGTTGTGTGCTGATAGTGGCTCTCTTGCTCTGTGTTGCCTGTGTGAGTTGTGTGTTGATGTGGCCTCTCTTGCTCTGTGTTACCTGTGTGAGTTGTATGTTGTTGTGGCCTCTCTTGCTCTGTGTTGCCTGTGTGAGTTGTGTGTTGATGTGGCCTCTCTTGCTCTGTGTTACCTGTGTGAGTTGTGTGTTGATGTGGCCTCTCTTGCTCTGTGTTGCCTGTGTGAGTTGTGTGTTGATGTGGCTTCTCTTGCTCTGTGTTGCCTGTGTGAGTTGTATGTTGTTGTGGCCTCTCTTGCTCTGTGTTGCCTGTGTGAGTTGTGTGTTGATGTGGCCTCTCTTGCTCTGTGTTGCCTGTGTGAGTTGTGTGTTGATGTGGCCTCTCTTGCTCTGTGTTGCCTGTGTGAGTTGTGTGTTGATGTGGCCTCTCTTGCTCTGTGTTGCCTGTGTGAGTTGTGTGTTGATATGGCCTCTCTTGCTCTGTGTTGCCTGTGTGAGTTGTGTGTTGATGTGGCTTCTCTTGCTCTGTGTTGCCTGTGTGAGTTGTGTGCTGATATGGCCTCTCTTGCTCTGTGTTGCCTGTGTGAGTTGTGTGTTGATGTGGCTTCTCTTGCTCTGTGTTGCCTGTGTGAGTTGTGTGCTGATATGGCCTCTCTTGCTCTGTGTTGCCTGTGTGAGTTGTGTGTTGATGTGGCTTCTCTTGCTCTGTGTTGCCTGTGTGAGTTGTGTGCTGATATGGCCTCTCTTGCTCTGTGTTGCCTGTGTGAGTTGTGTGTTGATGTGGCTTCTCTTGCTCTGTGTTGCCTGTGTGAGTTGTGTGCTGATATGGCCTCTCTTGCTCTGTGTTGCCTGTGTGAGTTGTGTGTTGATGTGTCCTCTCTCGCTCTGTGTTTCCGGTGTGAGTAGTGGGGGACGGTAGCCCTGAGGATCAGCTGAGGCAGTTACAGGAAGAGCGCACCTGTAAAGTCTGCATGGACAAGCTGGTGTCCATCGTGTTCATCCCCTGCGGCCACCTGGTGGTCTGCGCTGACTGCGCAGCCAGCCTAAGACACTGCCCTATCTGCAGAGCAGTCATCCGCGGGAGTGTCCGAGCCTTCATGTCTTAACCTGCGGAAAACCCATGGTACAGTTTCCCCCATCTGTCGTGATAGTTAATTTGCACTGCCCAGTCCATGAGTATTTAGACCGCAATGCAATTTTTATCATCTTGGCTGTGTAGGCCACCATAATAGTCTTGAAATGAAACAATAAAGATGTGCTTGAAGTTAATTGTTTCAGCTTTAAGGATTTTGTCAAAAATTGTATAAACTGTTTGAATTGCAATAATTTTTATACATTGTCTCCAGTATCAGAGGCTCAGATGTAATGGAATCATAAATTGTCATTTTTCATACTTGATTGCAAATCCTCTCTTGCCTGGTGATGAGCTGCCAGACATTTACTCTGGCGTATTCAGGTTCTGCTCATTCTTGGGCCATTTTGCCATCAGCGATTGAAATGTTTGCTTGGTTTCAGGTCAGTGAATTGAATCAACCGTTGTCCTATATTTTAGTTCTTTGCTTTAAAAAAGTTTTGGTTCTGGTCACTTTTGCAGCATGTATTGGGTCATGGTCAGTCTGCACTGTGAAGAGCATCCAACGGGTTTGGCCCAATCTGTACAATTCAGAATTCATCTTTCTCCTCTTATCAACAGTCATAACATCAAGAATTACATCAGAACCAACACTTTTACCAGTAGCTATACATGCCCACACCATAAAACTACCTCCACCACAGGTCACAAATGAAGTATTCTCTTCCCATCATTCTGGTACAAGTTGACTTCTTTTCTTTTTGGGAATTATGCAGCAAATTTTTAAGTAAATTATAATATGATCTCCCTGTTTTTGAGGCTTATCAGTGGTCTCTTGTGATGATCCCTCTGCATTTAATCTGACAAAAAACCTCTCTTGGTTGTTGACTTTGGCCTTGATATCCTGCCTGAAGGAGAGCGTTTTTGATCTGACTCGCTGTTGTGAAGGGGAATCATTTTCCAGTCGTCCACTGCAGTCGTTATCCGTGGTCTTACTGGCCTGTAAACTGACCCTGAGCTCACCCTTGAGTTTAAGAATGCACCAAGTAGCAGATTTGGTCTCAGCTAATGCTTTAGCCATCCTCTTCATAGTCTTTTTTTGATTTTTTTCAGCCAAAAATGGGCAGTTAACTCTAAAAATGAAGTCCAAAAAGCTTTTTATCAGCAACAGATTCCAAATGCAGATGTCACACATGAAATCAACTCTAGACCTTCCATCTTATCAATCGCAAAACAATGAGAGAATAGCGCACACATGGCATGGAACAGCTTAGAAGCTCACTGTCCAGGTAGTTTTTATACCTTGAAGGTATTTTTGTGAGGACCACATAATACTGCAACACCAGCGGTTCTCTCCCAGTATGGAGATAAATGCCGTGAGATTACAGCTGACAGTCTGTGCTCTGAGCTCATGTTTATCCAATGTCAACTCAAAAACAATGTGGTTGACAACTAAAATATTAACTTTGTCAGCGTCCACATATTTATGAACCTGCTTGTATGTCTATCTGCTGTGAGGTCAAAATTGCCAGAAATTCAATATGAATGTTAGAATACATATAGTAATGATTAAAGTACTATTGAAACATAATTTGCATTTAAAACAAAGAAGTAGAGAGTTTATTGCCAAGCTTAATATTTACAAAGGTGATGTCTAATAATGCTCACTGTAATGGCCAGCAGTGCGCCTAATCGGCCACACAGGGGCACTACATGAGTAAGTTCACAAAAACAAACTGAGCGCGTGTTATATACCAATGAATGAGACGCCTTCACTAAGATGTAATTCCCCACAACTTTACATTTATTAGTATCAATGAGAAAATAATTGAAAAGTCACATAAGTTGAAATTTGAGTTTGAGTTCATGAACATCATTTAGAGCGCTAAACTCATTATGTTCGATTTACGTCGATCGTGGAATCTTAAACACCAGAGCCAAAACTAATACCCGAATCCTCAAATTTGTGCTTAAATTCTAAAAGATAATTGATATTCAAATGCAATTTTAATGTTGAATATTTTTCCAACAGGTTTGACATCAGTTGTTTTAGTCCTACCATGCTGTCAAATGATCCTTATTTCAGTAAATATGAAGCTGGTACCAACAGAAAATGTCAAAACTGAAAAACTAAAACTTTTGATTGGCCTTTCATGCTTGGTAGTCAATGATCAATAACCATACTACAACCCCAATTTCGAAATAGTTGGGACAAAGTGTAAATTGCGAATAAAATCAAAACGAAATGACTTTCAAATCACACCAGCCAGTATTTTATTCAAAATAGAACAGAGATAACATAACAAATGTTCAAAATGAGAAATTTTACAATTTTATCCACAAAATGAGCTAATTTCAAATTTGATGGCTGCTACAGGTCTCAAAAAAGTTGAGACAGGGGCCTGTTTACCATGGTGTACCATCCCCTCTTTTTAACACAGAGTGGAGGCGTCTGGGCATTGAGGAGACAAGTTTCTTGAGTTTTGCCATTGGAATTTGATCCCACTCTTGTTTTATACAGGCTTCCAGCTGCTGGAGAGTTTTGGGTCTCCTTTGACAAACTTTTCGTTTAATTGTGCACCAAATGTTCTTAATCGGTGAAAGATCAGGACTGCAGGCAGGCCAGTTCAGCACACGGACTCTTCTACTACGAAGCCATGCTGTTGTAATAGCTGCAGTATGTGGTTTTGCATTGTCCTGCTGAAATACACAAGGCCTTCCTTGGAATAGATGTCGTCTGGTGGGGAATATATGTTGTTCTAAAACCTTTATATACCTTTCAGCATTCATGGTGCTTTTCAAAACATGCAAGTGTCCCACACCATATGCATTAATGCATCCCCATTCCATCAGAGATACTGGCTTTAGAACTGAACGCTGAATAACAGGAGGGGTGGTCTTTCTCCTCTTTAGCCCGGAGGACACGACGCCCATGATTTCCAACAAGAATGTCAAATTTGGACTCGTCTGACCACAGGACACTTTGTTACAGTCCACTTTAAATGAGCCTTGGTCCACAGAACACGGCGGCGCTTCTGGATCGTGCTCAACAATGGCTTCCTTTTTGCATGATAGAGTTTTAGGTGGCATCTGTGGATGGCACGGTGGACTGTGTTTACAGACAGTGGTGTCTTTGAAGTATTCCTGGGCCCATTTAGTAATGTCAATGACAGAATCATTCCAGTGAGTGATGCAGTGGCGTCTGAGGGCCCGAAGATCACGGGCATCCAGTCAAGGTCTTCAGCCTTGTCCCTTACGCACAGAGATTTTTCCAGTTTCTCTGAATCTTTTGATGATGTTATGCACTGTTGATGATGAGACCTTCAAAGCCTTTGCAATTTGACGTTGAGGAACATTGTTTTTAAAGTATTCCACAATTTTTTTTTTCGCAGCCTTCACAGGTTGGAGAGCCTCTGGCCATCTTTACTTCTGAGAGACTCAGCCTCTCTAAGACATCCCTTTTATAGCCAATCATGTTACACACCTGATGCCAGTTAACTTAATTACTTGCTAAATGCTCTTTCAGCTGATTCTCTTATATATTAATTGCTTTTTCAGCCCTTTTTTGTCTGTGTACCAACTTTTTTGAGAGCTGTTGCAGCCAGAAAATTTGAAATGAGCTCATTTTGTGGATAAAAATGTAAAATGTCTCAGTTTCACCATTTGAAATGTAATCTATGTTCTATTGTAAATAACATATTTGCTCATGTGATCTGAAAGTCATTGCATTTTAATTTTATTCACAATTTACACTTCGTCCCAACTATTTTGGAATTGGGGTTGTATAAAACAGCACCAATATCTGGGAGAATCCTTAATTTTTTTATAAATGAAGACTTTGTTTCCAAAATGCAAAAAGTGCCAAAACTACAAAAATTGAGATATTACCAAACAGTGACAGCCCTGGGCTTCTTATACATGGTGCAAAAATCCGTTTTTAGAATTTTGTACTGTAAGGTGTATTTTTCCTTGGTCAAAGTTTTTGTTTTTCTATAAAATGCAATAGGCGGCAAAAGAGAACAGGCCGATTTACTCAAGATGAGTAAAATGGATATATTGCGTTTTGGAAACAAACTCCTCAAATAAAAACCAGTAACATAGTAGTATCACAGGTGTTATTTACAAACATTAATATTTTTTTCTTTCAGAGGCACAGAATTGCTGAATCCGCCACGCTGCACGATTACCTCGGAAGAAAAAATATCCTCCAGTGTGGCGAGGAAATTGAGACAATATTGATCTGTGAGAGCATGTTGGGCAGAATTATGGCAAAGGAATGGAGTTAAACGGAGGGAAAACAGTACTTCCTGCAATGCAGACTGGCACTTTTTCTGTACAAAATTGAATAGAAACAATTTCTTCTCTCTAGACAGTGATTTGTGCAAATATGACTGATTCAACATTTTTTCTGCAGTGCAAATTTACGTCCTCTATGTCAAGTATGAATACGCATTTGCTACATTTCCACAATAATTTTCCTCTTATATATGAAAGAACCAGTACAGCAAATGATTCTGTACAGGCCAGACAAAAGAGGCAAACGTAGTCATGCAAAATGCAAATAGAACACCATGTGTGCTCTACACGCTGGGAAACACATGAACAAACAAGACTGGTTCATTAAAAGTACACAATTTATTAACAAACTTCTATTTACACTTCTGAATACAAATCACATAATTAAAAGATGCATGATGAAGGGATAATGTTTTGCAGTACAAAAAGCATTCAGTAAAAAAATGACAATATATTATCTACTGAGAATGATACAACAGGTAAGAGAAAATAAAAACAATCCTATTATAAAATGATACAGTAGTTTCTATTTACCTTACGTCTGGTTTGGTTCACAAATTGGTGACCACTAAAGAACAAGCCCCTACATAGTAACCAATTGAAGTGCATCATAAGAAAATTGTGCCAGAATATTCTGCTTTTGTCAGCCTTCATACATGCTACTCAAAAGCAGTTAGTTCAACGCTTAAGAGCCAGAGTCTGTAACTATGAACCAGGGGGTGATATATCATGTTCCAGTAGGCCACTGAAGATTTTTGTGGGCGTAGATATATCGTCCAAACTGACAAAATTACGTTTTTTATCAGAAGATCCCCTTCGGGTGGAAATTACAGCCCTTTTTAGGGTAGGGGTCAAAAGGGCCAAAATATTGACATGGTCAAAATCTGGACTTTGACCTTCTAATATCTTCGTACGTCCTCTGTAACCCTCCTTGATCTTATGATATATGAATGTATGGGTAGAGTTCTTCCATCTAGCATAATAATTTTCAAGGTTTACTGAGGGCGCCCCCTATAGGTGGCCCTTCAAATCATGACTTTCTGCATTTTGGACTACATTTGAGACCCTCCCAGGGCCTGCGCCCTCATTAAACCTTGCTTATTTATATGTATTTGGATACATTGGGACTAGTTCTTTTCAAATTTGCATAAATGGCGGTGGCTTAGTTAGGGCGCTTTTGCATAGGTGGCGCTTTTTTTGGCAAGAACGCGATTTTAGGCGATTTTCATTTGGCCATATCTCAGTGCGCCCCCTATGGATTTCAGTGAAACTTGTTTTATTATGTTTGTCTATTTCTCTGCTATTCATGATAAAAATTTCAAGAAGGCTTTTTGCCTCATTAACCCTTTACATGCCAGAGTTTGACGTATGTCGCAATCAAGCACCACCTCTGAAAAATGTCCATTTTTGTTTTAGTCCCCACCAACCAGTGGGGAGAATTACTTGAGTGTTTTCAAGGCATTGAGGCAAGAGGACTTATTCAAAAAAAGCAACAATTTATTAAATTGTTAAAAATGAAAAGTCAGAAAAACAACAATCAAGGCACCCATAGGTGCTGAAGATACTTAGGCCTTGATGGACGGCACCTTTCTGTTGGTGCCACCACCACAGAATAATGACTCAATAATTCTAGAATTGTTTAGCATGGAATAAAAACTATATAAAAATTGTACCCGTAACAGAGGCTTCTGCGTTGGTATTCCTGAAATAGTCTGAAATAAATGACTGCCTGTCATTCTAACTAAGGGACACGCTCCTCAAGAGGTTCTCATGACAGCAACTGAATTGCACATAGTTCACAACTGGCTAAAACGTTTGGACAGATTTGTCCTGAAAATCTCACAACATAGTTCAAAACGAACTGAAGGACATCCTTGTCCAGAAGTTTTAACCCACATCAACTAAAAATATGGGACAAACTTGTCCAGAAAATCTCACGACATAGTTCAAAACTGAAGGGCATCCTTGTCCAGAAGGTAACCATAGTACTTTTCAGAGGGGGTTGAGGACCTTGTCTTTACATTCTGCATTGCTGCATGCATTATGCATACAAACAGGCCACGCCCATTCAAAAATTTGATCAGAAAATATATGATCTAATATCTTGGGAGCAAAACTAAGCACAATATCCCACAAGGTAAAGATGGAACGATGTACCGCTCGCAGGTCTTAAAATCAGAAGATGTTCATGATAAAGCAGGATTTCCACGGCTCTATTCCGACTCTGAACATGCCATCAAAATGTGGTCACAGCAGTGCTGCCACCTGCCATATGAGCCGCCTATTGGAGCATTGGAGAACTAACCTTTTGTCTTTCTTGATTAAAGTGGAGTGTGATCTGGTGTGAACGTTTTAGCACAAAGAGGGTTAACGAGGCAAAAAGCCTTCTTGATATTTTCATCATGAATAGCAGAGATATAGAGAAACACAATAAAACAAGTTTCACTGAAACCCATAGGGGGCGCACTGAGATATGGCCAAATGAAAATCGCCTAAAATCGCATTCTTGCCATAAAAAGCGCCACCTATGCAAAAGCGCCCTAATTAAACCACTGCCATTCATGCAAATTTGGAAAGAACTAGTCCCAATGTATCCAAATACACATAAATAAGCAAGGTTTAATGAGGGTGCAGGCCCTGGGAGGGTCTCAAATGTAGTCCAAAATGCAGAAAGTCCTGATTTGAAGCGCCACCTATAGGCGGCGCCCTCAGTAAACCTTGAAAATTATAATGTTAAATGTAAGAACTCTACCCATACATTCATATACCATAAGATCAAGGAGGGTCACTGAGGGCGCACCAAAATATTCAAAGGTCAAAGTCCAGATTTTGACCATGTCAATATTTCAGCCCGTTTCACCCCTACCCTAAAAAGGGCTGCAATTTCCACCCCGAAGGGATCTTCTGATAAAAAAAAGTAATTTTTGTCAGTTTGGACAATATATCTATGCCCACAAAAAACTTCAGTGGTCTACTGGAACATGATATATCACCCCCTTCAATGAGCTGGTCCAAAGTTACAGACTCTGGCTCTTAAGCCATCAGCAGTGTTTCTGTGCGAGCAGAACAGAACATGACCACATTAGCTGTCCAAAACATCATCTCTTAGGGCAGGATGACACCTTAAGCCCACCTCAGCATGCAATCATGCTTAAATGCTTAAATGAACCAGAGTAATTCCACGTCAGATCGTCCAGGGGGCGCCAGGTCACCACGTCAAAATTCTTTGAAAAAATTTGCGAGTAAATATTCACACAAAATGAAAAAATGCCAAATATTAGGCCAGTATCTCAAATAGTTTTCAATTTATAGCCCTTTGAAATTTGAATAATATTTTAAGTTTTTTGGCGAACCCATTTTCAGCCAACTTTGGCAACTTATTCCTCCAAATTGATTGCTTATACAAGGCTGAAATTGGGTACACTAACCATATTCATCCCCTAGAATCTGAAAATGGCCTTAGATTCTGTGTATCTTGATCCACTTGTGTATGGTAAAGCCTCAAAATCAGCCCAAAACACAAAACGCCCAAAAATGACGCCACATTTTATGACCTGGAACTCAGGAACTAAATAAGACAAAAGGATAGAATTCTTTTTTTAATGATTTTATGATATATCTCTCTGTAAAAATGCAGTAATCCAAGTAATATCATTTGCAGAAGTTTTTTAATGAAATAATTTCTAAGTAGATTTTTCTGGTTTTGCCCCAAAATGCCTTTTTGGGGCAAAAAATGACCATGTCACCATTTATTCATCTCACCAAAATTTTTTCTGTGCAATCTTATAAATGTGAACAATGTCTGACAAAAAAATTTGAATGATGTTCTGCTTACTTTATTTGTTATGAATTTTTAAATTGTTCCAAAATTTCCGTTACCTAAAGGAGTATAGGCCTGCTGCTTTTTTGTAGTGAATGCTTCTGGGATCTGCACAGTACCTTTGATTCTGCTCATAGCAAGTTAAAAACATTTTACCATGATGACAACACAGAGAATCAATCTGCGGAACACCAGACCGCCACTGCATTAAAGCAGTATCCTCTCTTGAGAAAGTATCTAGTCCCAATAGTCCAGTTTTTCTTGTAAATTTCCTTGAATGACATGCGTCATCTAAATGGATTCCAATACTGCACCAAGGTAAATTACTCCCCTCCATTTCAGTGCTCATGATGATCTAATAATCCCCAAGTAGGACTGCCTCCTTTTATAGTGAACTATTATTGCGCAATTCACTAACACAAGTTTGGGCTCATTTAGGATAACTTCAGAAGCCTGTGATCAGTCAAGTCATGGCATGTTTGAGGCACTGATGTCATCCCCAAACAGTCATCCCCAACAAAAACAATGAAACCAATGAAATTTAGGAATAAATCTGTGGAATCTAGCAAACACCAAAATATTCTGACAAGACCTCTGTCATGCATTGTACTTTTAGATGGTGTATTCTGTTCAAAAAATATTTTTAAACAATGTTTTGTTTTATATTTAGTAAATAACAGCACTTGCAGCAGGCCTATACCCATTTAGTCAACGAAAAAATACACAATTTTGGAACATTTTAAAAATTCAAAGCAAAAAATGTAAGCTGAACATCGTTTTGATTTTTTGCTTTTGTCAGACATTGTTCACATTTATAAGATTGCACAGTAAAAATTTCAGGGAGATGAATAACTGGTGACATGGTCATTTTTTGCCCCCAAAATAGGCATTTTGGGGCAAAACCAAAAAAATTTACTTAGAAATTATTTCATTAAAAAACTTTTATAAATGATATTGCTTGGATTACTGCACTTTTACAGAGAAATGTATCATAAAATCATAAAAAAATGAATTTAGCCTTTTATCTTATTTAGTTCCTGAGTTACAGGTCACAAAATGTGGTGTCGTTTTTGAGCGTTTTGGGCTGATTTTGAGGCTTTACCATACAAAGGTGGATCAAGATACACAGAATCTAAGGCCATTTTCAGATTCTAGGGGATGAATATGGTTAGTGTACCCAATTTCAGCCTTGTATAAGCAATCAATTTGGAGCAATAAGTTGCCAAAGTTGGCTGAAAATGGGTTCGCCAAAAAACTTAAAATATTATTCAAATTTCAAAGGGCTATAACTTGAAATCTATTTGAGATACTGGCCTAATATTTGGCATTTTTTTTATTGTGTGTGAATATTTACAAAACCCAAAACCAGTGAAGTTGTGAATTTCAGGTGGAACTTTTCCCATTCTTGCTAGATGTACAGCTTTCAACAAATTTTGAGGTGGCCACACATTTTCAATGGGAACAGGTCTGGACTACAAAATCTAGTACCCGCACTTTTTTACTACGGAGCCATGCTGTTGTAACACGTGCAGAATGTGGCTTGGCATTGTCTTGCTGAAATAAGCAGGGGCGTCCATGAAAAAGACGTTGCTTGGATGGCAACATATGTTGCTCCAAAACCTGTATGTACCTTTCAGCATTAATGGTGCCTTCACATATGTGTAAGTTGCCCATGCCTTGACTAATACACCCCATACCATCACAGATGCTGGCTTTCTTTGAATAACAGTCCGGATGGTTCTTTTTCCTCTTTGGTCCGAGGGACACGACGTTTTCCAAAAACAATTTGAAATGTGGACAGACCAAAATTTCCACTTTGCAAGATCATAGATATTGGGCCCAGCGGCCGGGCGTTTCTGGGTGCTGTTGATAATTTTCGCTAATTGTAGAGTTTTAACTTGCAAGATGTTTGTAGTTAACAGTGGTTTTCTGAAGTGTTCCTGAGCCCATGTGGTGATGTCCTTTTGCAGTACCGCCTGAGGGATCGAAGGTCACGGGCATTCAATGTTGGTTTTCGCCTTGTTTATCAATTTCTCCAGATTTTTTATGACGATATTACGGACCGTAGATGATGAAATCCTAAATTTCTTGCAATAGCTCAATGTTGTTTTTAAACTGTTCGACAATCAGCTCACGATTTGTTCACTAAGTGGTGACCCTCGCCCCATCCTTGTTTGTGAATGACTGAGCATTTCAGGAAGCTGCTTTTATACCTGAATCATGGCACCCACCTGTTCCCCAATTAGCCGCTCACCTGTGGGATGTTCCAAATAAGTGTTTGATGAGCATTCCTCAACTCTCTCAGTCTTTTTTGCCATCCAGCTTAATGAAACATGTTGCAGGCATCAAATTCCAAATGAAAATATTTGCAAAAAATTACAAAGTTTACCTGTTCGAACATTAAGTAACTTGTCTTTGCAGTGTATTCAATTGAATATAGGTTGAAAAGGATTTGCAAATCATTGTATTCTGTTTTATTTTACGATTTACACAACGCATTTGCAAATTTTTTCAAAAAATTTTGAGGTGGTGACCTGGAAAATTCCTCAAAATCTGGATGATTTGACATGGAATGACCCACCAATGACTTTGATATATTAATTTCGAACAGTTTCAGAAGCCTGTGAAGATCAGTTTTTCACAAAATACAAGATCATGTATCTTGCAATGAATGTTTTCTACATTTTGAACTTATCACAATTTATCAACATTTTCTATACAAGAAATTTACTGAACATTTCTAAAGACTTGGTTAAATGTGAGGCTGGATCAACATTAAAAAATGAACCAGAGGCACACATTTTCTGCACAGTACAGAAATTATTCCTCTATTTTTCATTTATAGCAAGCAGTGACGTAACACAATGCAATACTCACAGAGGCACATGCTAAGCAACCAAAGCTGGAGAAAACCCTGGCAGTGGTCCCAGTCACCATTTTTATTTTATTTGTTTTTGAACAGCTTTGTTTTCTTATTTAGAATTAAATTTCAATGACTCACCATGTCAAATGCCCTGAAAGACAAAGGCAAACACTGCCTACATTTTTGATAGGAGGGAATTTAGTTCATCGCCAAATAATAAACATATTCAACACCAGGGGGCGGTATGTAATATAATCAAATTATTAAGCCCAAGGGACAAATTACACAAATATAACCTGCTCATTGTTTCACCATAAATATGACCCAGGAAAGGAATAACATTACTATACTGAACTCCAGTTTGCTTAAATAAATATACACTGGCAATACAGACCATTCAAATAAAAACTTAAAACTTCTGCTTTTGCATTTTTCTTGCAATAGCGGAATGCACTCCCAGCATAACAGCCAACAAAATACTGTCGCAGAAACAAAACCACAGTTAATCGTGGGTTGCTTGTTTTGTTTTTTTTTTTTTGGTGGTCCAACAAATTTAAATATTCTGCATTGCTCACAGGATAAGTTTGCAGATCAGCGCTGTTGTAAGGATGACCCCTTTATTAGTCTTAATACTGGACTGGGCTGTGAATGAAAAAGCCTCCCATTCACTCGGAGTCTCTTTTCAATGACTTATGCAGCCACTGTGCTTCCCCTCCCCCCTGCTACCGACATTAGAATACAGTACCAACCGGTGGGAGATATTGGCAGCTTTTACTGGCACTCTGTACCAATACCTCCCCGTTCATCATCTCATTATGGAGGTCTTATTTCACTCCTGGGAAATGAGAGTAGCAGATAGAAGCTATTTACAAATTCCGCTTCCAACACCTCTAAAGCACCCACTGCTTTACAGGTGCAAAATATAAAATTTAGCCAGAATTTTAGCTTAAAACATGATAACTAAAATGATCAACATGTGAAGAATTAACAGTAATGAAGTCATGTCAAAAATGCCTAAATATTATTTCTTGGAGATTCAGAGATTAGCATGCTTGCTAGGTAGCCCCGGCCCAGCCCGGCCCGGCCCGGCCCATCCTCCTTGTAATACTACTGTGTAGCTCAGAGAAATGCACAGTATTGTCACTGTAGCATATTCTTGCACTGCTGTAAGTAGGCATCTTCTTTTATTACAGATTACTGTGAAGCTAAATGTATGGACTCAGTCAGTACTAGATTGACTCTGCCTTCTAGTTAAGTGCTGCCCCCCATTTGTTTCAAGCAGGTGGTGCAATCTTACATATTGCACCTTTAAACACTGACCATAAATAGCTTCTGATATTTCGAAGTAGTAGTACTTTTCAAAACAATGATAATGTAATATCTGTATATTCAAGTAGTGGCCTTTATTTTTTTTTGTTTTTCTTTTAGTTAATGATAAGTGTACCATTTAACAACATGCTCTCATGTTGTTTTTTAATATGGTTCTTTTGTGTGTGTATATAATCGTTTTGTTCCTTGGGGTTTACAGCTTTGTTTTCAAAAGCTGGCTCGTTTCCTTACTCGTAAGAGGCCAGTTTATCTACAGGATCCCGGGTCTGATGCAAACTGTGAACTATATCTCAGCAGTATCAATTAAAAACATTAATGAAAGACAAAACAAAACAGGTTTGGAATCCAGTGAACCTCTCAACTGGTCTGTGTACTTCTGTGGATACATGAAAAACACAAACAAAGACAGGAAAGGAATTAAAGAACAGAGACAGGCCCCAAGACCCAACTGACTAATGCCACCAGTAATGTAACTATTAGTTCAGTCAAACTAACTCTGTGCATTCAATTGTTCAAGTGTCACTGCCCTCCCGCACTGTTTGTTTGTTTTAGCAGTGAACTTGCAATACTGAAAATGGACAGGAAATGTAAAGCAGGGAATGTGTCAGCGAGGTCTCATGGATCCGCACTGTGTTAGAAAGCCCCTGACTCCTGCACCTGTTCTCCATGTCAGAACATCTTCCCCATCTTCACAAATGACCGTCACATTCCCTGAAGCGCTACTTACGCAGACCTGAAATATGCAAGAAGAGAAACCGAGTGTCACAAATACCTGCTGACGGATGCAGACCACACATAAGCATGTGCACGCTCACACACGCCTGCATCACAGTCCAACAGACCCAAGGAGAAGTTCATTCCAGAGTGTTTGCCTCCGTTTTGTTACAAATTGACCCATCCCATTCACTGTCTAGACAATGAAACTAGTCTGTAGACTACTAAACTGTCAAGACACACACTCTTCAGGTGAAGGACCTTCTCAGTTTGCCAAAATAAATCATGTGCTGCCAGAAAGCACAGCCTTCAGCAGAAATGACTCAAAATTATATCCCTCAGGGTTTCAGATATTTAAATTGATTGAGGAAACTTTATAAGTACTACAAGGAATATGTAAAATGCAAAATACAGCCCCAACTCAGGGAAGTGAGGCCAGTATGTAAAATGCACATAAAACCCAAGACCAATGATTTCTAAATTTACTTTAACTTGTATTTAATTGCAGTAATTATGAAAACAAAATATTTCATGTTTTGTCCAGTCAACTTCATTTTATTCGTAAATATACATCCATTCTTGCCATTCAGGCCTGCAATGCATTCCAAGAAAGGTTGCGGTAATGAGGTACCAAAAAAAAATGTGAATAATGATGTGATTTGAACCAGCTGATGTCAACATGTGTTTGTAATGATGATTCTAAACAAAAGCAGCATTAAGGAGAGGGCAGGTCCTTCCGGGGCAAAGATGGGCTCAGGATTTCCATTTTGCCCACAAATGCATGAGAAAATCATTAAAGGTACAAAGCTAATGTTCCTCAAAGAAAGATTCAAGGGAATTAAGATATTTCACGCATTACTGTGAAAAACTTAATAAAGACATGCAGGGAATTTGGAGGAATTTTTGTGGGTAGAGGGCAAGGATGCAAGCCTATGCTGAATATGTGCGATCTCTCATTATTTGGACAGCACTGCATCAAGAACCATCATTTATCTATAAAAGATACCCACAGGGTGATTCCGGCGACACGGTCTCATGGCAACTGAAAATTCAAGCTTAAAATATCCCAAAAAATTGTGTTTAGTTATAAACTTTGCATATTGAAGTACAAGAAAAAAAGGATATTTGAAGCAGTTTGTAAAGAATTAGGATTTATACAACATATTCAATCTCCGCTAGAATTTTTCAAACCTAAAGCATAATTTTTCGACCCAATGACTGCAAACAAGTGCATGACTTTATGCAAGAGTGCGTATAAACTTTTGAAACTGGATTTCAGAGTGTTGGAAGTCAGATTTAGATTTTGAATGTGTATGGGATGTAGCCTATTCTGGATGATACAAATGGGTCAGTCCAAATCTGTAACACCGTAAAAAAAAAAAAAAAAAAAAAAAAACTTGCTGACTTTTTTCTTGTTTCACACCGCTATAAGATATGAAAGATTCCTGTCCTTTGAGGGTTCGACTGCCAAAATCTAACATGACACTGTAACATAACACTATGTAACATGAGTAACAGTAATGTGAGTAACATTCTAGGTAACGCGAGTAACACAATAATGTGAGTAACACTATGTAACGTAACACAGTAACGTAAGCATAGACTGTATAAAAAGATGGACGAAGCAACTGTGACGTCACCCATTGGTTTCAGCATACCATTTAGGAAGCCTTGATTTTGGCAATTTGAATAGCGCCATTTTGTCATTTTGAAACTGGATGTGATTCTCATTGGATGACAGCGTGAATTGAATATCCAGGGAGGAGCGAGGGGTGGATCTACGGGTGGATCTGACCGTATCAGACTAGGACCAGAGGATAGCCACGCCCCAAAAGCATATTCTGGCTTTATCCTTTATTCTAGTCTATTTGGGACCATAATTTAGAAAAATGAACATCATAATTTATCGAAGGAGACTTGAAACTTGCGATAGATACCATAAAGTAATGTGGAAAATCATTATTGAAATAATAAATCAGGTGGGAAAGTACGGTCATTTTCTCATAGACTTCTATAGGATTGAACATCTTTCTGCAACTACCAATGTCGCCATCTGCCGGCCGTTAAATAGAATGCAAATTTTAGAGATTTCCGCATTGGCCTCAGTTTTCAGACCCAGGTGCAGCGTCCATCTTTTTGTACAGTCTATGAAGGTGAGTAACACTATGTAACGTAGCACTATGTAATGTGAGTAACGCAGCTTTCTGTGCAGAGATCAGAGGAACTTGCCTTCATTTTCACAAATGAGTGGAATCTTATTTGAAGGATTGCAATTACATTATCAAACTTTGCCATTGGTGGTGCTGCTGCTATTCTTGCCAAATCCTTGGCTGACTCACTGGACGTTAAAGGAGGTCGAATTCTCCATTTCAGAATGTGAAATTTGGTAAATACGCCCACCGATGCTCTTTGCTAGCAATGCAACACCAAGTCAGGGTACGATACACAGCTGCGGTATTAGCTTCGCATGAACATACAGTATAAACTATGATTGTGCAAGAGCTCAAAATATTCTCCAGAAAAAAATACAGGAATCGTGAAATCAATTAGAAAAAATTCTATTAATTGATAGGATGTAGACCATTTCCACTCAGTGAATACTACAGGTTACCTTATAATTTCAAAGGAATATTCCACCTCCTTTCAGGAAAAGTAGCTCAAGCTGCAACCATATTACCTGATGTACCACAGTAACAGATTCTACACAGGAAAGTGAAAGGAGAGAGAATGGGACGCACTGCAAGTTCCTCCAGTCAAAATGTGATTCAGTTTCAGTGGGCACCATCTCAGTGAGATTAAGATCAGGTGACCATCTCATCCACGGCCCCGTCAGCTTGATTGGGCAGGATCCATTTTCTGTGCTGGAAGATGCGCTTCAAGAAATCAGGAAAAATACAAGAAACTGGAAAAGGAAACTACTGGATGTCCATTAACATCATTAGCAGGTGGTGATGAGCTGTCCTGTCGTTGCTGATGAGGGAATTCGTTAGGGTTAAGTGGGTGGGGGAGGGACCTGCTAAAGCCGTCTGCATGATTAAACAAGCATGAAATACTCAGATCCCCCGCCACGGGATGGCTGATATCTGTCCTTGAAACAAAACGTGATGGAGGGAAGGACAGACAGACAGGAAGCTGGATGGAAGTATGAAAAAGGTACATGTACACAATTAGATGTATCCATATATTAAATTTTGTTGAGAAATACTTGAATGGTTTAGGAGTTCTGGCACGGAAAATAAGTGTGCTGGATGGACATACAGACGGACAAACCGCCAGCACTCACTCCTATATCCCCATCCACTTCCAGGCTCAGGATAGTAATCATTTATGACACTCTTTAGAACAAAAACTTGATAGTCCCATGGTAAGATGAATTCTTGTTTTACATGTGGCGATTTGTGTGTCTCTAACGTGAGTAACGTAATGTGAGTAATGCCTCTTTTTAATTTTGGTGTCTCCTGTGACAACAGGTCGATGACTTATGCCCATAGCTTTTGTTCTGTAATAAAGTAGGTGATAAAGGTTCAAATGTTATTCATCAATTTTGTTGCATCGCCAGTAGATCAACGAGAATCAAAAAGCACCTTTATGATAAAAAATACCACAAGACTTTTGCAGAACGAGAGTAACGCTGACAAAAAATGGTCCACAAGAACAACAAGAGAGATTTCCCTCAGGGTGTCATGTCTTGACCTCTGCGATGGTTTAAGGTTTTCATGATGCAGAAATAAGCATGTCAGTCCCATTATTAAACAAGAGGACAACTTTATTCAAGTGTTAATGTTCAGTAAATGTAACGATGAGTAACACTGGAATTGCACGATTGTTTTCAGTCCCTATAAGTTTATTCAGTATTGTGAAAAGCAATGGCAACATTACAAGGTGGTTAATACTTTATAGTCCCAATATTTTTGAAATATCTTTCGAGAAGCAAAATCGTAATCGGTTTTATTTTTAAAAATCAAAAAAACAAATCATGAGACGAAACCTCAACTAATGCCCTATTGTATAAATTTCAACATATTGCAGGTCAAAGATAATTTAAAAATCACTGCTTTCAATTTTAATTTCAATGATTTGAGCTCGTCAGAGACTGAACTGGATAACTGAGAGGATTAACCGCCCTTGAGACTCATGTTAAGAGCACAAACATCCCAAAACTGTCATGCACCCCAACACACGTTTCATAGAGGATTTTTATCTACAGTAAAATACAAAAAAAAAAAAAAAAAAAAAAAAAAGAATCATCATGAATAATTTCCTGGAATCCATACATATCAAGTGCTGGTCGCTCCCAACGGTCACTCACTGATATAGTCTGGCCTCAGACGTATAGGCCAGCGTTTAGCCCTTACGTCACTAATGAACTGGCTATATAAATATTCATATTTTCTGCTCTTGGCTGATTGGGTGACCTTTTGGCGAGAACCACCAATCGCGCGGTGCCATTTGCAGAATGAATGCTGACCGGGTTATCCGTCGCTTCTTGTTGTCAGAAATACAAGTATCTATCTTAAATCTGCATGTTGTGTGGATATTTCCTTTTACTTTGCTACATCAGGCATTTTAAAACACAACTAACGGCTGTACTCAGCGTTACGAATATGAGTTAGCTGTGGCATTCGTGAATGTTATTTGACATGAGCTTAAAAATTAGATTGTGGCTTGCTTGCGTTTACTCTTGGAGTGGTTAGGTTTTGAACAGGATAATGTTCGGCCATATCTGCATATAGTTTATTTCAGTGGGATCCCCCGGTATAATAAGGCTAAATTAAATAATACTCAAATTACATAACGTATTTCACTGTCATTGGCATTAACTATAGCTTGAAGGGCATGATTGCATCAGCTAGTTTTAGCCTATGAAGCTGGTATGTAATACGACAGTTGCTAATTTTTTCCTTGCCTGTCTACTTTCTTCGGAAAAGAGAAGATGGATAGCTTGTTCCTATAATTGCAACCGATTGCTGCACAACGTTTCGGCATTTTTAACGTGGATGGCCATCGCTTGTTTATTTTGCCGCTTTTCCCCGCTTGCTTAATATCTGATATCAATCCAGCAACAGATCATAGCGATCAAATATATTCCTTTTCCCTTTAAAAACGATTAAACATTGATAGCAATAACAGCATCACTGAACACATAAACACAAGCATTATTTCAGTCTGAAAGCTTAATTCGTCGTTCGCCGCAGTCCATACTGTATTTCTGTATTGCCAGACGTAACGTGACCGCTGCTGAGAGAGACACAGGTCTCGAACAAAGTTCATTTTCTCCGGATCTGTTGATCTTAAAAATGCCATTGCAGCACCAGAATGATTGGAAGATATGTGGCCTGTGAAAAATAAGTCCAATATTTAATTCTGTGACAATGGGGCAAAATAATCGGTGATAATCTGTGCTCACGTTCACTTCTCCCCACTGGAATCAATTCATTCAGGACCCGCCGCAAGTCTATCTAAAGGGGCGGGGCGCCCTTGCGACTGTGAGCCAATCACAGATCTCGCATGGATTTTGTGCGAATATTTGAAAGTCAAACGCTGGCCTACCGACTCAGGCCAGACATATCAGTGAGCGACCGTTGGGAGCGACCAGCACTTGATATGTATGGATTCCAGGCAAGTGGAATAATACTTGAAGGAAAACAAGTATTTAACACACAATATGCATCTTGAATTCACATAAAATTACATTAGAAACATGGATTTTATAAGAGCAGAAAATGGCTGAAATTTGCAAAATCTGAAAGAGCCATTTGTGATGTAAACAGGTGAAATACCAGAAGCGTTTCCCCTTCTGAGAATCCAGACTGTTCAAAGGGATTTTATTCATACAAGATGCTGCATATTTTCTTCTGAGTGAAACACTGCGGTTTATCCCAAAGGTGATGAAGATTCTTTGCAGCTTCAAAATCATTGTGATCTCCGTGTGGAGTGCATAGCATCTTTTTTCCAAGTATATTCAACATTACTGAATTTTAAAGCACCTCAACCATCAGTTTTGCAAAACCCCTGTCCTTGATCCAAATCCAACAATAACAGGCCATCCAAACTTCAATAATTTCCCTGTTGCACAAACTCATTTGAAGAACAGAATGCACCATTAGAAAAGTAATTATGGCCTTCTGAGACCGAGGCACCAATCACAAAGATTCAAAACATAATTTTGTGAATGTATACAATACACCTATACATCCGCCCCGAATGTATACAATACACCTATATATCCGCTACAAGAAAGGGCTAAGAAATCGAAAAGGGTAAATCACACGCAACACACTCAGTCAGCAAAATGTCAGCAACATTTCAGTCAGCAAATAATGCTTTCCTTTTTCATGTTTTTCTCCAAAGCAACTTGCAAAAATGTTTGTCAAATGGGAATAAATGACAGAAGGACGAGAGATACAATCATTTAGTGTCACTGTAAATACACACACCTCAAAAATCATAACAAAATAAAAAAATGAATCAAGGATACGCATGCATGCGCACACAAAAACACACACACACACACGCACACACACGCACGCACGAACACAAAAATCATTACAAAATAAAAAAATGAATCAAGGATATGCATGCATGCGCACACACAAACACACACACGCACATATGCACACACACACACGCCCACACGTGCAGGCACACAGGCACACGCGCACACGCACATATATACACGCGCACATACATACACGCGCGCGCGCACACACACACACACACACACACACACACAAACGCACACAAACACACACACACGCAGCCACGAATGGGCCCACAGTTGTGCTTGTTAATGACAGACCTCAGTAAGTAGTCGAGGAGACTGTATCATATACAACCCCATTTCCAAAAAAGTTGGGATGCTGTGTAAATTGTATATAAAAACAGAATGCAATGATTTGCAAATCTCATAAACCCACATTTTATTCACAACAGAAAATAGACAACATCTCAGATAGTGAAAGTGAGATATTTTACCATTTCATGGAAAATATCAGCTCATTTTGAATTTGATGGCAGCAACACAGCTCAGAAAAGTTGGGGGAGGGGCAACAAAAGGCTGGAAAAGTAAGTGGTACTAATAAACAACAGCTGGGGGAGCATTTTGCAACTAATTAGGTAAACTGGCAACAAGTCAGTAACGTGACTAGGTATAAAAAAAGCATTTTAGAGAGGCAGAGTCTCTCAGAGGTAAAGATGGGCAGAGATTCACCAATCTGCAAAACACTGCAT
This sequence comes from Gymnothorax javanicus, assembly GCA_029692085.1. NCBI lineage: Eukaryota > Metazoa > Chordata > Actinopteri > Anguilliformes > Muraenidae > Gymnothorax > Gymnothorax javanicus. Next base: position 358,809 of record CM056203.1, read on the forward strand.
GTAAAAATTGTGGAACAATTTCAGAAAAATGTTCCTTAATGTAAAATTGCAAAGACTTTGAATCTGCAGCACAAAATATCATCAAAAGATTCAGAGAATCTGGAGAAATCTCTGTGCACGAGGGACAAGTCCAAAGGTCAGTATTTGATGCTCGTGATCTTCGGGCCCTCAGGCGGCACTGCATTAAAAACAGGCATAATTCTGCACTGGAATTCACTGCATGGGCTCAGGAACACTTGCAGAAATCATTGTCTGTGAACAATTTGCTGTGCAATATACAAATGCAAGCTAAAGCTGTATCATGCAAAGAAGATGCCATATGTGAACACAATCCAGAAACGCCACAGTCTTATCTGAGCCAAAGCTCATTTAAAATGGACTGAGGCAGAATGGAACAATGTTCTGTGGTCAGATGAATCAAAATTACAAATTCTTTTTGGAAACCACGAACGCCATGTTGTGTGGTCTAAAGAGGAGACGGACCATCCAGCTTGTTATCAGCGCTCAGTTCAAAAGCCTGCATCTCTGATGGTATTGGGTTGCATTAGTGCCTATGGTGTGGAGAGCTTATACATCTGGAAAGGCATTATCAGTGCTGAAAAGTGTATAGAGGTTTTATAACCACATATTCTCCCATCCAGACACTGTCTCTTTTAGGGAAGGTCTTGAATATTGTAACAAGACAATGCTAAACCACATCCTGCATCCGTCACAACAGCATCGCTTCACAGTAGAAGAGTCTGAGTGCTGAACTGGCCTACCTGCAGCCCACACCACTCACTAATAGAAAACATTTGGTGCATCATAAAACAAAAAATCCAGCAAAGACGACCCAGGACTGTTGAGCAGCTAGAATCCTACATCTGACAAGAGTGGGACAACATTCCTCTCCCTCAATTTCAGCAATTGGTCTCACTTCCCAGACATTTATAAACTGTTGTTAAAAGAAGAGGGGATACTAAACAATGGTAAACATGGCCCTGTCCCAACTTTTTTGAGAAGTTTTGCTGCCATTAAATTCAAAATGAGCTTATAGTTTTCATGAAATGGTAAAATGTCTCACTTTCAACATCTGATATGTTGCCTGTGTTCTATTGTGAATAAAATGCGAGTTCATGAGATTTGTAAATCATTGTATTCTGATTTCATTGACATATTACACAGCATCCCATCTTTTTTGGAATTGGGGTTGTACTAACAGGTACATAGATTGAGAGACTGCATCATATACTTACAGGTACATGGGCTTTAAGAGGAGGTGGGATGGTTTCTCATTGACATGGTAGAGGGGGAATGGATCAAATCCACCGATAAAATCAACTGAAAACCAAAAAAGGGCAAAATGAAACTGAAGCAAAATCTTGAGAAGATGGGATATAATATTCAAAACAATGATTAAAAAAATTACAAAAAATAAACAGCACCACTATGACAGCAGGAAGTACATATGAAGATGGAGGAAGGGAACATTGAGAGTGATGCAGTTTATGAAGACAACGGTTGGTATCAATGAGCCGCTAAAGATCAGGCACCCGCTGCACTGATGACCAGTGAGAGCCGACACTGACACAGCCTGCAGGTGACCAGCGAGAGCAGACACTGACACAGAGCAGACACTGACACAGCCTGCAGGTGACCAGCGAGAGCCTACACTGACACAGAGCAGACACTGACACAGCCTGCAGGTGACCAGCGAGAGCAGACACTGACACAGAGCAGACACTGACACTGCCTGCAGGTGACCAGCGAGAGCAGACACTGACACAGCCCGCAGGTGACCAGCGAGAGCCTACACTGACACAGAGCAGACACTGACACAGCCTGCAGGTGACCAGCGAGAGCAGACACTGACACAGAGCAGACACTGACACAGCCTGCAGGTGACCAGCGAGAGCAGACACTGACACAGCCTGACACTGACACAGCCCGCAGACACTGACCAGCAGAGCAGACACTGACACAGCCTGCACACTGACCAGCAGCCTGCAGGTGACCAGCGAGAGCAGACACTGACACAGCCCCGCCAGGTGACCACACTGCCCAGCCTGCAGGTGACCAGCGACAGACACTGACACAGAGCAGACACTGACACAGCCTGCAGGTGACCAGCAAGAGCAGACACTGACCCAGAGCAGAAACTGACACAGCCTGCAGGTGACCAGCGAGAGCAGACACTGACGCAGAGCAGACACTGACACAGCCCGCAGGTGACCAGCGAGAGCAGACACTGACAGAGAGCAGACACTGACACAGCCTGCAGGTGACCAGCGAGAGCAGACACTGACACAGAGCAGACACTGACACAGCCTGCAGGTGACCAGTGAGAGCAGACACTGACACAGAGCAGACACTGACACAGCCTGCAGGTGACCACGAGAGCAGACACTGACCAAGAGCAGACACTGACACAGCCCGCCTGGGTGACCAGTGAGAGCAGACACTGACAGCAGACACTGCAGGTGACCAGCGAGAGCAGACACTGACACAGAGCAGACACTGACACAGCCTGCAGGTGACCAGCGCAGACACTGACGAGCCCGCCAGCAGGTGACACTGAGATGCAGACACTGACACAGGTGACCATTGAGACACTGAGACACTGACACACGCCTGCACAGTGAGAGCAGACACTAACACAGAGCCCACACCACAGGGTGACCAGCGAGAGCAGACACTGACACAGAGCAGACACTGACACAGCCTGCAGGTGACCAGCAGGACACAGAGCAGACACTGACACAGCCCGCAGGTGACCAGCAGAAGACACTGACACAGCCCGCAGGTGACCAGCGAGAGCAGACACTGACGCAGACCAGACACTGACACAGCCCACAGGTGACCTGCGAGAGCAGACACTGACGCAGCCCGCAGGTGACCATCAAGAGCAGAAACTGATGCACAGCCCGCGGAGGTGACCAGACACACTGACACCAGACACCACAGCCCAGGGAGGCCATTGAGAACAGACACTGACACAAAGCAGACACTGACACCGCCCGCAGGTGACCAGTGAGAGCAGACACTGACACAGCCCGCAGGCGGCCAGCGAGAGCAGACACCGACACAGAGCAGACCGTGACACCGCCAGCAGGTGGCCAGCGAGAGAAGACACTGACACAGAGCAGACACTGACACAGCCCGCAGGTGACCATCGAGAGCAGACACTGACGCAGAGCAGAAACTGACACCGCCCGCAGGTGGCCATCGAGAGTAGACACTGACACAAAGCAGACACTGACACAGCCCGCAGGTGACCAGCGAGAGCAGACACTGACGCAGAGCAGACACTGACACCGCCCGCAGGTGACCAGCGAGAGCAAACACTGACACAGAGCAGACACTGACACAGCCCGCAGGTGGCCAGCGAGAGCAGACACTGACACAGAGCAGACACTGACACAGCCCGCAGGTGGCCAGCGAGAGCAGACACTGACACAGCCTGCAGGTTGCCAGCTAGAGCAGACACTGATACGGCCCGCAGATGAACATCGTGAGCAGACACTGACAAAGCCAGCAGGTGACCAGCAAGACCAGACAATGACACAGAGCAGAAACTGACACAGCCCGTAGGTGACCATCGAGAGCAGACACTGACGCAGAGCAGACACTGACACAGCCCGCAGGTGACCAGCGAGAGCAGACACTGACGCAGAGCAGAAACTGACACCGCCCGCAGGTGGCCATCGAGAGTAGACACTGACACAAAGCAGACACTGACACAGCCCGCAGGTGACCAGCGAGAGCAGACACTGACGCAGAGCAGACACTGACACAGCCCGCAGGTGACCAGCGAGAGCAGACACTGAAGGAGAGCAGATACTGACACAACCCGCAGGTGACCAGCAAGAGCAGACACTGACCCAGAGCAGAAACTGAAACAGCCCACAGGTGACCATTGAGAGCAGACACTGACGCAGATCAGACACTGACACCGCCTGCAGGTGACCATTGAGAGCAGACACTGACGCAGATCAGACACTGACACAGCCCGCAGGTGACCAGCGAGAGCAGACGCTGACGCAGAGCAGACACTGACACAGCCCACAGGTGACCATCGAGAGCAGACACTGACACAAAGCAGACACTGACACCGCCCAGCAATGACAGGTGGCCAGCCCCGCAGGGGTGACCAGACAGACACTGACGCACAGACACTGACACAGCCCGCAGGTGACCAGCGAGAACACTGACGCAGAGCAGACACTGACACAGCCCACAGGTGACCATCGAGAGCAGACACTGACACAAAGCAGACACTGACACAGCCCACAGGTGACCATTGAGAGCAGACACTGACACAGCCCGCAGGTGGCCAGCGAGAGCAGACACTGACACAGAGCAGACACTGACACAGCCCGCAGGTGACCATCGAGAGCAGACACTGACACAGCCCGCAGGTGACCATCGAGAGCAGACACTGACACAGCCTGCAGGTGACCAGCGAGAGCAGACACTGACGTAGAGCAGACACTGACATCTGTGAAATAATACAAAACATCCTTTGCATTCTTATCATCTTATTATCATCAGTATTATTATCAAAACATCTTTTGTATTATTATTATCTTTTACTGCTTAAAACATCTTTTATGTCAATACCCCAAAGCTTATAAACCTATTTGCCCAGAATGTGTGTCTGTGTGTGAGAGGAACTGTACAGAGGACCAAGGTCAAGAGTGGCACAGGAATGCACAGTTTCTGCCAAGAAAGAAAACGCCCTAAGCGCAGTCCAAAGGGGCATCAGGTATCCCGTAACCGCCTCTCAGTGACCTGTCCAAAGTAGACTGGACAATACTATGAAGAAAGGTGGGAGCTGATTAGACTACGGTTATTGACAGATCTACAGCCAACTGATGTACAGCTAAAGGACTGTGGATTATAAGGACTGATGCCCGGGCAGAGCGCTCTCCAAACTGTGGCCAAGAACATCCCTCTGTTACAGTTTGTAATTTTTACTCTTTGTCTGTTATAAATTTACTATATTTCAATCACAATCTGGTCAAGTATTTATTTCAATTGTCTTCCACCCTTAACGAACACCACCGGGTAACAAGAGGTAATTTCCCCACAAATCTGGTGACCCCGACGTGGAGGGGGAAGATTCTTGGGTCTGACCAGGAAACTCGATCAGAATTTGGACAACGCCTTGATGACAATCACCAGGCACTTCACGGCCGGCCAAAGACAGAGGTAGGCAGAAGCTTTTTAATCTGCATAGGATAGAATACGAAGTGTCTGACGTTTGACAGAAAGGTATAAAATTATTTTATTATATTTTTGTATGATTTCAGTAACAGACACAGGGTAATATTCTATACTGATTTCCTGTATGCGCATTCCAAAACCCAACTCTAAAGACTAGTCTCAATAAAAGTCCTAGGTAAAAAGTGAAATAAGAAGTGGATACGGGGGCGTTGTAACGGCAAAAAAAAAAAAAAAAAAAAAAAAAATCCGTTGCAAGTAAGCCAGAGAAATACCCAAGGGATATTTTAATTTGAAACGTGTGGGCGACGGTGGACACGGTAGGACACGAAGTACTTAATAGGTTAGGTGGGGGGACGTCAGCCACTGAGTTCTGAACGGTCTAGAGGTCCTATACGGGAGATCCATTCAGATCGCCTTACAAGTTAATACACACGTGTATGTGACAAGAGTAAAGGAAGTGGGGAAGAAACTTGCAGATCACATAACAATAAAATATCCAATCAAGGACTTGGCCATTGCACTGTGCATGTAGAGATCAGGACCTGAGTGTATATTATTGTAAATCCACGCTGGTGGTGGCAGTGAGTGAATTGGGAATGGAGCAAGGAATGTTTTCGAGTGCTGTTGGCAGGTGCTTTAAGTGCTGAGGTGTATGTGTGTGTATGCTGAGCTCAGATTGTGTGTGTGGAAGTCAATGTGAATGAACCGAACTCTGTGTCTGTAAACAACTGCATTGCTGGCATATTTGTTAGTTCTGTCTTTGTTAGATTGAATACAGTTGTCATTCTATTACATGAAGTGCTAATATAGATGTCCACAATAAAATTAGCATTTATTCAAGATTAATTTCAGGTGCCCGTTGATTAGCCTATATTTACAGTATTTTATGGAATTCTTAGAGTAATTGCAGGATTGGTAAAAAGTGAAGTTGGTCAGGGTAAGTGAAATTAGTTGGTCCGAGTAAGTGAAGTTGGTGTAAGTGGAGTCGGTTAAAGCAGGAGTTTAGCCATTTTAATGGCTGTGGTTGGTCAAAGTAAGTGGAATTAATTTGGATGGTAAACAGAGAGCAGGAGTTTAGCCATTTTAATGGCTGTGGAGTTGTAAAAGGACAAAGTTGGTAGAAGTGAGCAGAATAATTATTCCTTGTGAAATCAAATAAAAGTCCCTATTTCTTGATTCAATAAGCGTATGCCCTTCTTGAACGATCAGTAACTATAAACAGAGGGAAGTTTAGAGGAAGTAATAATTCAACGTCAATTACATGAACGTGGATAAAGTGTTTCTAATGTGGCTAACTGAATTGCTTTGAGATGCAGGACAAAGTCCAATATTTAAATGCTCTAATATTTGGCGGAAGTCATTCATTGCTGAGAAAACCACTACTAATATCCTCTATGAGCGTGAAGTAATTACACCATTTGAATTTGTTCAATATTTGCAAAATTGTAAAGAGCTAGAAAATCTAAGCAGTTTTCTGTAAATAATTAGGCTGTGTGAGATTGGTGTGCTAGAAGCATGTCTCTGAAAAGAAAATGAAGGAAAAGTACCAACAAGAATAACACTGTGTGTTCAAAATTTGCCAAAGTACTGTTTAACACTGTATACAGTAAGAGACTCTGTGCCAAATTTTATTGATACAGAGGTTTCTCAAGTATTGAAAATTTTCAATTGATATTTGAAAAAGATCAGAAAAGTACCTGGAAATATAAAATATAATATGAAATTTAATGGTACATATTAGATTTATAAAAATAAAATAAAAAATCAAGTGAACTATTGTGGGATTAGAGACTGGATGGGTTTTTAGATGGAGGAATGCAGAGTCAAAACAATAGAGGAATGGAGCCTTATTGACCGAAGCAGATTAGGGAGCACAGATAAGTGAAAGGTCAACATGCAGAAGTCAGAGAACAGAGAATGATGCATTGTGATTGAGCAAATGCGACTGGAAGCTTTCCTGACCATTTCCATTTCCTGAAGAAATGCAAATGAATTAATGAAAAATCTTTTCTCCATTTCAAACAGGGACTATCAACCAGTGATTCTACATGGGAAAAAACTAAGAGGGCATGATAACCTTAATTTTTTTTTAAACTTCTACAGGAAAGGATCCAAGCGAGTGGAAAAACGGCAAAATTATGTTGATGAAGTTTTTGTTCATTGTTGTATGCATCTAACTCATTCAATTGAGACTTTTCCACAGAGGACTCACTGCAGAAGATAAGGAATGAAAAAAAATCTGAAAGTGATTTGCTGGCCAGCTAAGATTCAGCTCATGGAGTTCTAAAAATAAATTTGGGGAAATCCAATTCGGAGTATTAACACAAGACTAAATTCAAAAGGTGGACCACCATATAATTGAAAAAAGTCGACTAATAACGTGATCACATTCTAAATTTATTTTTGATTAGGCTGACAAAATCTTTTATTCTGACTAGTAGTGAGAAGGACAGGGACTTTCAAATAAAAGGTACTGACTGACTGACTGACTGACTGAGCTGACCAGATTTGGGATGATTGTTTACCTTTATGTGCTGGGGAGCCCAACAGAAAAAAATTGTTACAGTTGAAAGTTCAATACGTTACCCATTTTTTGTGAATAATAAAAAAAAAAGAAATTGCATATTGTAACACAGTCTAAAACAACTCCACCTGGTTCTGCTGAGGATATGGGGAATTGACACTATGGCTGGGGCTAATAAGCCCTGACTGTGCATCTCCTCCATGCTTTTAGCGGAACCCTAGACAGAGGCGGATTGCTCAATCATGATTAATTGAAAAAAAAAAACACTTTGAAAAGAAATTATTGTTACTGTCCCATTTTTGACCTGGAATACAGAGGAATACCAAATCATGAATATGCTGCAAAAATTAAATAAATAAATAAAATAAATAAATAAATATTAATGCAAAATTGACAGGAGCTCAGTAGCAAGGATGAGCAAATTTAGTAATTATGAATTTTTAAATAAAATTAATTTATCAAGGTGGCACATGCACTGTGATCGACAAGGCAGTGTATTGCAAACAATTCCAATGAAATCGATGATTTTGTAAAACACATTCAGACCAAGCGAAAATACACAAGAGAAAGTTCTTGAATTGGGATTTATTCGTCAGGTAAAGAAGGGATCTAAGTGAATTCCATTGACTCTTTTGCTTGATTTCGTTTTACAGATTTATTGATTTCTATAGATGTTTTAGTTTCCCCATTTTATTATCTGCCAATTATCATTGTACACTACTTTGATTCAACTTTGTTGTTTTAAATGTTCTCTATAAATAGACCTGACTTGACTAATGTTGCTGAAGGAATTTTTGTTGTTACTATTATAATTCCTCTAAATAGTGTTAAGTGCACTTAAATTTTATTACATTATAGTTTTACTGCTTAAAAACAAAATAATATATACTTGTTAGAAATGTCAATGCTTATTTTGTTCTCCGCTTCAGGCTCTGAGAAAACTGTCTGTGGGAAAGTACTGATGGGAGGGGTATATGCACCTGGATAGGAGTTATGGACTCATGTCTGGGAAATGTCCCAACTTAGCGAGATAACAGAATTGTTTCTATCTGTACCAGGCCTTGAAACTGAGCCCCTAAGCACAAGATGTGACTCCTCCAAGCGCATCCCTAGAGCAGAAATCTTCAAAGAATAAAATATTTGTGTAATTTTGTGATTGATTGCTTGAAGGATGCCTGGCTAGAAGGGTATAAGAATTGCTTGTGAAAATTATTCAGCAGAGACCAACCTCTGACTGCTGTGGACACAGAGTCCCTGTTTGCTCTCTCATTCTGCAGAATTATACTGCAATAAACTGTTGATCATGTTTCTTTAAAAAAAAAAAAAAAAAAAATTTTGTTCCCATTGTTTCAAAGAAGTCCCATCTAATAATACTGCATGTTCTGGACTCAAGGACACCCCTCTATCAAATCCTGATATTGAATACTTTGTTGATGGTTCGGCATCAAGAGTCGATAAAGGCAACCCATGTGTTGGATATGCTGTCTGTACTCATGATGCAGCAGAGCTGATAGCTCACATCAAAACATGTTGACCCAATCAGTTTGGCTGACGCCTTCACAGACAGAGAAGCAAGGGACAGCCAAACACACTCTTGTGGGGCTATTTACACCAATCTGAAGATTCAATTTCATGTGACCTGCAGCGAGCAGAGCATGATGCTGCTCCCCCACAAGAAAAACGTCAATGGACATCACATGGAACACAACACACTGATGACAGGTGGATGGGACCCAATGGTAAACCTATATTGCCAAAATCCCTCTTCCATATTGCTGCAGATTTGGTGCATGGGCAGTGCCATGTACCAAGAGGAGGGACCAAGGGGTTAATAGAGCAAAGTTACTATCACTTATCTACTAAAAAAAATAAATAAATTTCTAAGAAATGTCCAACATGACAAAGATGGGTAGTAGTACAGAAGGGGGCAATCCCTACACCCCCTGGGCCATTCCACATGTTTCATACATTTAACACTATGTGAGGGAAGAGGTATGCGTTAGTACTGATATGACCTTTTTTCTAAATGGGGTAGAAGCTATAGATGCAATCACAGTAGCAAAATCCTGAGTAGAGAAATTATTCCTAGGTGGGGAATTCCAAAGACATTGTATAGTGACAATGGGTCAGAATTTAGGAATGAAGTGTTGACCCACATGGGAGCAAAATTAGGAATAGGATTGAAAAAGCATTGTAAATATCATTCGCAATCAGCAGGATTAGTGGAGAGAACTAATGGAACCCTGAAAGCAAAACTGGCAAAAGCCATGTACTCCACTAATTTGACCTGGGTTGAGGCCCTCCCACTGGTACTATACTCTATGCGCCAGCAACCAGCGAAAAATACGTTTCTTTCACCACATGAATTACTCACTGGGAGGCCCATGCTTGGGCCTCCGGGAGACCCTAACGTGGTCCCCACCGCAGCCGTGCTGCAAACAGATTTGTCAGATTATATGCGGGCTTTGGGCAACATGACTAAGCTTCTCTCGCCAGGTGCAAGCAGCAAATTCCACAGGAGACGAGGACAACGGCACCTAGGCCCCAGGGGTGACCACTGGCGACTGGGTCTGGTTCAAGGCACCAGGCCGTCCACGCTGGGACGAACCGATCTGGACGGGACCATTCAAGATCACTGAGGTTTCCGACCGCGCAGTGCGGGTTGAAAAGGAGGGAGATAAGACCTGGCATCATTTTGCACACTGTGCAAAAGCAAGACCACCAGAGCAGTCACTAGAGCAGGTAAGAACTAACCTGTTGTCATTCCAGGACATCAACAAGGAAGATGGAGATGGAGAATCGAAGGAGGGTGAGGAAACGTAATGAAATGTGGCTAGGAATAAGGAAGGAGGGATTTGCTCTCCTAGTAAGATTTTCTTTACTTCTTGTAGGCGCTTTGCTATACGCTGAACGCACTCAGAAAGACGCCCACACGACACCTACACCACACCAAGAATTCACGGAAGACATGTTGATGGTAGCGGCAGTAGTAGGAGGACTAATAGCAGGAGGAGCATTCTCCAGCCTGGTCTTGCAGTATATACATCGTTGGGTCCTAACACATACATCACTGGAATACACAGACAAGACAAATTTAATTGCACGTCCCAAAAAGTAACATGAAAATAGCAAGTACTATTGTAATTTTGGCTTTGGTACTGGTAACAGACACAGCTACAGTGAACTCAGACCCCTGTGGAGCCAAGGTAATTTTAAAGGTGGACCCGGACAGTGAGAACACATTTCAATTTGATTTATGTAACGTAATCAACTGTGGTACTGACCCCTCCAAATGGAGGGGGTATGAAGATATTGAGTTAGAGGAGTACCGTGATGAACCCATAGGCCTGGAGGCCGGGGGACTTGCCCTAACCTCGCCCGACGAGGCGACTATGTTACTGTACCAACAGGTGACCGGGAATGTGACAGGAAGTGATGAGTGGGTGTGTCCTCCAGAACCCTACACGCCCAACTGCCCTATTGGAAATCCCTACTGCAAACATGGACAAGGCGGAGGAGCAGGTTGGGCTTGCTGGAAGTGGGCGGAGAAGTATTGCCCAGACCTGCCTAACCTCAGAAAACAACTTCTGACTGATCCTGAATTTCAGCGAGCCTACTGCCGGGAGATTCTGGGGTTGTCTGAGGAGGAGTGTGAATGAGATTTGAGTGGATGAAGGGTATTGGCTTAGTAAATTTATGACGTTAGAGTGTGCTCATGTGCTCACATGCTGGATCCATATTCCGTGATTGTGGCTGATGAGTGCACTTGCACATATGAAGTAAAATTAAAATGCCGGAATATGCAGATTTGCTGTAGGACTAAAGGGTTTCGCTTGGAGCGGACGCTGGGCGGCAACCAAGCCGACCTCCACTGGCGTCATGGCTAAGCCATGGTCATGTGGATCCCTGAGTTGTCAAGGGGTGAAGGGGGGCACCCAAGGAGGGGTCCCAGTGGTCAAGTAGAGCCCGGAGGTCAGGTTTTGCTTTGCTGCGCTAGGATGCTAATGCAATCACCCCATTGATAGCAATATGTAACGTAGGTGCTCACAGCACAAAAGGGTGAGAATGTAATCGCTTCAGCACTTAGTGTTGCCCCCATAAAATGGGGCCAAAGGAGGAAGTTGTGGAATAATACAAAACATCCTTTGCATTCTTATCATCTTATTATCATCAGTATTATTATCAAAACATCTTTTGTATTATTATTATCTTTTACTGCTTAAAACATCTTTTATGTCAATACCCCAAAGCTTATAAACCTATTTACCCAGAGTGTGTGTCTGTGTGAGAGGAACTGTACAGAGGACCAAGGTCAAGAGTGGCACAGGAATGCACAGTTTCTGCCAAGAAACAGCCCGCAGGTGACCAGCGAGAGCAGACACTGACGCAGAGCAGACACTGACACCGCCCGCAGGTGACCAGCGAGAGTAAACACTAACACAGCCTGCAGGTGACCATCGAGAGCAGACACTGACGCAGAGCAGACACTGACACCGCCTGCAGGTGGCCAGCGAGAGCAGACACTGAAGCAGAGCAGACACTAACACAGCCCGCAGGTGACCATCGAGAGCAGACACTGACGCAGAGCAGACACTGACACCGCCTGCAGGTGGCCATCGAGAGCAGACACTGACACAAAGCAGACACTGACACAGCCTGCAGGTGGCCAGCAAGAACAGACACTGTCACAGAGCAGACACTGACACCACCCGCAGGTGGCCAGCGAGAGCAGACACTGACACAGCCCGCAGGTTGCCGCTGAAAGCAGACACTGACACAGAGCAGACACTGACACCGCCTGTAGGTGACCATCGAGAGCAGACACTGACACAGAGCAGACACTGACACAGCCCGCAGGTGGCCAGCAAGAGAAGACACTGACACAGAGCAGACACTGACACCGCCAGCAGGTGGCCAGCGAGAGCAGACACTGACACAGAGCAGACACTGACACAGCCCGCAAGTGACCATCGAGAGCAGACACTGACGCAGAGCAGACACTGACACAGCCCGGAGGTGGCCAACGAGAGCAGACACTGACACAGAGCAGACACTGACACAGCCCGCAGGTGACCATCGAGAGCAGACACTGACGCAGAGCAGACACTGACACCGCCCGCAGGTTGCCAGTGAGAGCAGACACTGACATAGAGCAGACACTGACATAGCTAGCAGGTTGCCAGCTAGAGCAGACACTGACACAGCCCACAGGTGACCAGCGAGAGCAAACACTAACATAGAGCAGACACTGACACCGCCCGCAGGTGACCATCGAGAGCAGACACTGACACAGAGCAGACACTGACACCGCATGCAGGTTGCCAGTGAGAGCAGACACTGACACCGCCCGCAGGTTGCCGGTGAGAGCAGACACTGACACAGCCCGCAGGTTGCCAGTGAGAGCAGACACTGACATTGCCCGCAGGTTGCCGCTGAAAGCAGACACTGACACAGAGCAGACACTGACACCGCCTGTAGGTGACCATCGAGCAGACACTGACACTGCCGCAGGTTGAGCAGACACTGACACAGCATGCAGGTTGCCAGTGAGAGCAGACACTGACACAGACACTGACACCGCCCGCAGGTTGCCGGTGAGAGCAGACACTGACACAGAGCAGACACTGACACCGCATGCAGGTTGCCGGTGAGAGCAGACACTGACACAGAGCAGACACTGACACCGCATGCAGGTTGCCGGTGAGAGCAGACACTGACACAGAGCAGACATTGTCACTGCCCGCAGGTTCCAGTCCCAGTTCCCATCCAGATCCCTCATGATTATCTGTAAATCCTGCAGAACAATGAGGGGCTAATATTTGAGGGATGTTATTGCATAATACCTAATTTGCATAATTCCATAGTTCCTCAAGCTTGTTTTGTAAAGGTCCTCTCTCTTGTAACCAGGTGCACAGCCATTTAGCAATGACAAGTCATTTCAAACTCTGCCCCTTCTTTACATCACAGGGGGAAGTGACTGCCCAGTTTATCAGTGCTTTCATCATTCTGGGTGTTCAGCTCCCCCTTGAAATGTCATGAAGGACAGATTTTGAAATTGTGAGTAATGGCTACTTGGCTGAGCACCTGGTAACATAATAGTGAAATTTAAATCAATCATTTTACCCACAGAGACACCAGAGTCAAAAAATGAGTGAAGATAGAACAAAGGCTGACATTTTTTTTCTGTTTCCCTGAGTTTCTTTTCATAACAATACTATATAAAAGGAATAAATAATCCATTTTTGATGCCTTAGGAGTGCCGGGCCACGGTGCATGAATCCCCCACCAAAAACCATCACTGCCTCCATCCAGATATCCTTCTACTAAAAAGCGCAACTGATTTCAGCTTGTGATTAAAGCCATAATCTACCATCCCACAACTTGATTGGTTAACTTGCAATTCAATTATTTACTTCTGACACTATATAACACAAACTTTGTTCCTGGATAGTGAGTGTTATTCGTTTGTTGCTTATGTTGTAAAAGAATTGAAAATGCCCTTTATTCCCTTCAAACTGTGCTTTCGTGACCTGGATAATGAGATTTAGAAATTCACCTATTTTTAATCGCAAAAATGGGCCAAATTGCACATTTTCATTTACATAAGGTCTGAATAAAACAAAATATGAATTTACTTTTATTACATTTGTATATCAAATCTTCCTATTTACGCGAGCAAAATTTGTCTGTCTTACATCAAAATTTTTTTGCCGTGCTCGTAGATGAAATGAGATGCCCAGAGTTTGTGCTGATCCCTGACAGGCATGCCAAAATATACCTTGCAGACTTCATATATTTTAGCAGACACAGTCACAGAGTACTTTTTTGCCTGTGTATTGATAAATTGGCCACAGACATTGCAGAATGCATCTAGAGAATGCTTGCAGCTTCTTGATGCCATCTCTGAAAAATTCAGATATGTCTGTGTGTTCACTTCGGCAGCTAGAACTAAACTGAGGCGGTGAGCGGTGAGCTGCTGTATAAGTATTGCTATGGAAAGATCTAGAAAATTTTAAATGGTTCTTGAAATTTTCTGAAGTTCTGTTGTACAACATCCTCGAAAATTCTTGAAACTTCTTGGAAGTTGTGCAACATTCTAGAAAGTTCTTGAAAATTCTTACAAGCTCTAGAAAATTTTCTATTAACAAGTCAGTACTGAATCTACCTTTACTGTCCTGGAAAATTAATAAATTTGTGAATTTCATAACCCAGGTCACAAAAGCAAAGTTTGAAGAGAAAAAAAGGTCTTTTCCATTTACTTTCGGCACCAGAACAAGAAAAAGTAATTTAAAATCCTCTGATTGCAACAGACTCCAAAAAAGTTAGGGCTGGGACAATTTGGGACCAATAATGATAGAATTACTTGTAAAAATAAGGTGATGTGACACAGGATGTTGAGGAGGTGAGCTAAAAAGGCCTCGTCTCCAAACTAAAGACAGGTCAAGCTCACCAATTTTCCAACAGATGCTTATGCTTGTGATATATCATTCTGAGTGCATTGCTTCCTCAAAGATTTTGTAGGATTTAGGGCATTCCATCCTCTACAGTGTACTACTTTATAATCAACCCATAAGAACCAATGGTAACACGGATGTCAGAAACCCTCCTGAGAGATGTTTGGTCTGTTCTATAAATCCCCTATAATTTTCCCTTGAGGAGAAATGGGTCTGGGTTCTTATAGTTAAAATATGGCAGGAATCCAATGAACTCTTGGTGGACAAAGTGTAAAGCCGAAAACAACTTCAGAGTAATCAATGTAATCGCTGAACCCCCAGATGTAACCGTTGTAAGAACAGTCATACGACTGTAATCGATATCTTAATATTGGCTCGGAAACACCAAGATAAATCTTTATCAGGCAGAAACATTTGCCGCTGCATCCAGATGCCAGTGAAAGGTTTACTGTGCAACACCAAAGTCACATGTCAACTTAGTCCAAAAGAGCCACAGCCTGATCTGGGCTCAATTTCATCTGAGTTGGACACATGTACAGTAAAAGTGTGTTTATTTTATGGTCGGACGAGTCAACATCTCCAGTGGTGTTTGGAAAATCCTAGAATTACTGCCTTCCGGTTGGATGCCCCTACCAACCAGTCAAGTTGCAGATTACATCCATGTCTGCCAAAAATCATATCTTACATATATTGAAGACTTTGAAGGAAATTAATAAAAGGTATTAAGTGCATTTTTTGGTGAAACGGAAATTATCACTATTTTGACACGTAGGATACCAGAGCACAATTTCCAGGGAAAAACACGCTGCAGTGATTGAATCGGTCCTCAGAACCAAAATGACAAAAAAGGGGCCAATGTCCAATGAATTATGGCGTTCACTGTACATAGAGTATGATGAAATTCATTCAAATGGACATTTAATGAGAAAGGCCAATGATTTAATAATTAATAAGAATCCCAAAACAATTTCTCGCAGTGTTACCAATCAAACCGTATCGCATATATCCATAAAACTAGCAGGCACTGAGGCTAAAGCTAAGGCTGCTCGGCTAAAGGATAGAGGGATGTGCACCTTGGAAAACAGCCCACAGGTGACCAGCGAGAGCAGACACTAAGAAGTAAACTGTAAGGACAGGTCACTAGTTTCCTGATGGTTTTAGTCCTGCCAGCCTGCGGTCCTGGGGGTCCTGATCACAGCCAACAGCCAGGGTGGGGGGTGCGGGGGCGGTGGTATGTGACCTCATGAAAAGAGCAGTAATTCTTCAACAGCCCCATTTAAATTTCCCATTTCACTTCTTCATGTTCCAAAGGCGTTCAAAAAGGTGTGAAGTATCCATTGTTTACTGGCCTAATGTCATTACCGGCTTGAGAATGTCATGGACGTTTAACACAGACCATCAAACTGTATAGTTTCGGATCTGAAAAGGATTCTCTGACCTTTTCTCACATCAGGAAGGCGAGTGCTGATCAGATTTAGAGGCCACAGGCAGTGTGCGAATTCCGTTCAGCATATTAAAGAAACCCAGGGGACAAGAATCTAAAGACGGACTGAAGTTTACATCCATCTCGTTTAGCCAAAGTAAATCATAGCATAAAATACGCACACAGCAAAGTGTTACAGATAATTATTGTACAAATGATTTTCACCACAACGTGGAAGACAGGTTTTCTATGATATGAAGATACGCCGTCGTCCAGCTAATGAAAACACTGAGAAATAACTGCCCACTGCCCATGAAAAATGTTGCTGAAGCTCAGGCATGCAAATGGATAGAAATCAAAAATTCAGAAGAAATTTACCCCAAAAACACCAGGAGAGACCTCCAATAGAGGCCTGTGAAATATACATATATGCCTTTTCATGAACAATTATTCCAATGGGTGATGCATGACGCTGAGGAAGACCAGTCCCAGGTAATACAAACACAAATCTGTCATTAAGTGACCCACCATAAAAGCACAGCTGCACCTGCGGCAGGAACAGCACTGCAGCGCCACTGAGATTAATATGCAATGTGAGTCATAAGAGAATGTAAGTTGTGATGTGGATTTTTCAGAAACTGCTAACGAATAATCCTTTTGGATAGAATGAGGAGGAATGAAAAGGGGAAGCAGGAAGAAAGGGAGGGAAGAGGAGCAGGCGGGGAGCAGGAAAGGCAGAGGAGATAGAGAGAGGGAGAAAGTGAAAGACAGTTGGGCTGAAACAGTAGGGGGAAGGTGAGGGGTGATAGAATGCGGGTTCCTGAGGGAAGCTGCCCGCGCGTCTGCACCGTGTCCCATCTCAGTTCCTGTTGCTTATACTCACAGCTGTCCTCCTCCTCAGTGAAGGCGCTGACCACATAACAGGCGAACACGAACCCCAGGAGCTGCAGAACCACAACAAGCAAAACAATGTCACAAAAGCGCAGGTTTAGGAGCTACAACCGAGAGAAGCACAGGGTATAGTGAGCTATTTAAACTCCTTGGGAATCAAGACAAGGATTTTAATTCTGGCCAATAAGGACAGTGATAAAAGAGATTCGAAAGAGTCCTATTCGCCATTGTTTGCCCCTTGCCAGTCTTGGATGTCAGAAAGATGGAGGAAGATATTGGGCAACTCATTATACAAAGAATATCCATACTGTTGCAGTTGATGAAGCTTATATCATTAATCAATGTGAAGATCTTTTTTTAATGATCATTAAATCATCGATGCAAATAGTAGTTCAAATCTATTTTTATCACACCAACACTTTCAAGTTTAAAATTTGCTCAAAAAGTGGAGTTTCTGCAGGTTTCTTCAGTGTTGACGTTTTCCCGAACAGCAGAGCAGCACACTCGGGTCTGCGCTTCATCAGTTAGACGTTTGAGGCAGGGCCGGTCGCCATCATTGTTGAGTTGCTCAATTTCCTTTACGTTCTCATCCAGTTGGCTTTTTATTCATGAGAACTTTTCTAGTAAACGGTAGCGTCCTATATGGCACACAAACAGTTTGTTTGAGGAATTTACAGCAGTGTTCACGGAAAAAACACTGCTTACAACTGAAGGAACAGCGAGTTGACTTTTTCCATAAACACATTTTCTCGTTCCTCAATCCGATTCTTATTTTAAATAAAAGCAAATGTCATTATCACCAAGTTTTTTTAAGGAGTTTCTGTACCTGCCATTTTTATTTATTAACCCTTAAAGTTTTTAATTTTACTTACCCTATCCCTGCAAAAGTTCATCATTCATTATGTAGTTGACAAATCACCTTCATGAGGACTCATAGGTACCTGTGAACCCTTATAAAGGCCACCGCCAACTAATTTGCCAACTAAAAATTAACAAAATTGTTGACCTTTTGAAGGCTGAAATCTGAAATTTTGCGTCTTGTGTGACTATAGCAGTGATTAGCACTTTATAGGTTAATACTTGACAGGGGAATCCCACAAGGACAATCATATTACAAGCATTCTGATTGGCTTATTTCACACAATGCCATGACGTCACAAAACACAAAACCTGGCTGCAGTGCGCAGACATGTAGAGGGAGGGAAGTGAACCACATCAGACCTCTGCAATGGAGGCTATACTGAGTACAGGAGCAGACATGATTTAAAGATGAGATAAAGAGGGAGATGAGAAAATTCAGAAGCCAGATTAATAAAGGCTCATGAAAGCCAATGAGGCCCTGTCCACACATATGTAACAGTCAGATTGAGAAACTAGTCATTTCATGAAATAACTAATATCCGGTTTCAAAATCTGACAGTAAATTATACACAGATATTTTTCTATGTGTTTGGGCCTCTCGTCCTAAAGCAAATGGCGTTTTAATTGAAAAAAGAAAATGGAGGTTTTTTTTATAACGTCTACAAAAGAGAAGATTTTTTATAAACGCTCGTTTCTGCGTCTCCGTGTGGAAATGTAAAGCAGAGCTTTTGGAAAACAATGATGTCACAGCTCATTTCGCGCAAGCCCATTGTTGCGTTGTGTTACGTTCTTCTCTGATATTAGGCCATGTAAATGTACACGTTATCGCCACCTATTGGTGGGGAATACTTAATTTGAGCGCTTGTAGTTGTTTCTGCATTCTCTTGTGGACGTGGATATTTTGTAAAACTAGGTTGTGTGGACAGAATTTTTTTTTTTTTTTTTTTTTTTTTTAATGGAGGGGGAAAAATGTCCCTTTAGAAAAATATCTGTGTACGTGTGGACAGGGCCTGAGACAGTGCAGGGGTCTCCTGTCCAGTGTGCTTTAGGGCTGTAATTGAGCGATTAGAGTGAGTCCACTGACACTTATTTTATTATTATTATTATTATTATTAGAAGCAGCAGTAGTAGTAGTAGTAGCAGTAATTTCACATGGAGTATGTTTGCCAGGATTCCCCTGCAGAACTGGGTTGCAGCAGTTAAGCTTGTTTACACATTTGCCAGGACGTGTTCTAATCCGTCACTTTCCCAGAGCGACAGACTATGGAAGAAGAGGAATTTTATGTCTCAGTCACTGCCCCACAAAGCTAACAGGAGAGGACCCATCACCAGCCCAAACGGCTTAACTCTCCTTAACCTTCACCTTCCTCGCACAATTTCAAACACACAGACTTTCCCTAACAGTGAAATCACACAGGAGGGATTTTTGTTGCTGAAAAAGCAAGCGGAAGCCTCATGTGCAATGATAGTGTCTTCCTTCTTTTTTTGCTCCACAAAAATTTGACTCTTCTTTTATATCGTTCAAACCATTTGCTTGTCCACAAAAAAGTGAAAGCACTCCAGTGGATTCCACTATTTATTATCAGCATGATAGTGGAACGAATGCTGCCCCCTCCCTCACATAAATGATCCATCACCTTCAGGCTGATGAGACGATCTCCCAGGGCCCCTGCGGAGATGCAGGCAGATACCGGCCCTCAGGGGCCCCAGACACATGGGGCTGGACTGTAATCTCCATCCTTACCTCCATATGTGAGGTGTGGCAGGGTTACCCCTCTTATGACTAATCCTTTCCCTTCTGCTGTCGGCGTGTGGGGACTCGACTGAGCCTTCAGGGGGGCAGAATATGACGCTATGTGCTATGGACGATAATACGCCCCCGCATCCCCCTCCCACAAACCACAGCACTGCGGGCCAATCGAGCGACTTCCACATCCCGCAAGGGTTAGTCACTGATGGGGTGGCTATACTGTAGCGCGAGAATGTACCGCAGGGGGTGTTTCCTTTGGTGTGATTCTGCAGTGTTTAAGTGCGGCAGACACATAATTGAGCATAATCGCTGCATAAATAAACTGATCACATCACCATGTAGCCCTTATACCACACAACAACAACCTCAGAACCTGTTTGAGCCTGAAAACAGCTGAGGACAATTCATTTCACAAGAAGGAACAAATGAACCATAAATTACACAACGTTCCAGGATTACAATGTATGAAAGGCCTCTTAATTTAATTACACTCATCTGACCTTGCAGTGTAGAAAATATAAAAGCACAGTGAAGCCCTTTTCTGATTTGAGTGCTTTAATGATTTTACAGCCACTCTGAGCGCAATTCACTAGAACAAAACAACAAAGAAATACGTGTTTTATTCCGGGAGAGCTGAAGAGAAAGGCCACATCTGAGGGGAAGAAACAGACGATGAAACCTGTGTGACCGAGTCCAGCATATTCTTTCAGCTGAACAGCCCTGCACTTTATGACAGAAAATGAAATGATTATCATCCTCATGACAACCACATTAAACAGAGCAGTTAACTTCCAGTAACACTGTACATACATGTGTAATTTACTGTCTGGCTGTCCTACTTCAGTCAGTGCTGCATACAGGTGTCAGGCAGACTGCACCTCATCAAGCCTGTGTCTGTGCTGGACCTGACGCTGTGAGACACGTCTGTGTTATTTCCCCTCTTCCAGCACTGAGACAGACCTTTATCGGGTCTGTCCCACCGTGGACTCTGGGGCAGCTATGCTAACAAGAGCTTCATGCTAACATACTCACAGCAACAAGGATCTGGAAAGCGCTGTGCAGGACTTCGATGTACTGGTACTCCAGCAGGCAGCCTATGACGGAGATGTAGGACTGGTTGTCCAGACTCTGCAGACTGGCGTTGGGCGCCTCTCTGTGCACACAGCCCGGGCCGTGCTCCCTCCACCAGGAGTGATGCGCCGAGATGCTGAAGGTCAGGAGGTCGCTCTCCTACAATGGCACAGAGCAACTGCGACTCAAACCACGAGATACGACAGAGCACCGTCCAATCAGAACCTTCATTAAGGCGATACTTCGCCAATTTTCAACAAGCTTTGTATGACTACATCATGGTTAGTACATGCAAATGAACAATGTTTAATTTTCGTCAATGTTGCCTGGACTTAGAATTTTCTGTTTATTCATCAGAAATTATCCACCAGATGATTTCTGGTTCTTGAGAGTTTGATCAAACTACAGACTGTACCTCTGCATTTGTGGAAACTTTAGGATCCCGAATAGAAACCAAAATAAACCACCAAATCAGCTGTAAGGTGGTAATGAGAGAAACTGCGTGACTGTTTGATCTAAATAAACACCTGGAAAAGCCTCAGAGGCAGAACAGCTCCTTCTAAAAAGACATTTACACAAACTACGCAAATATCATCACAGAGAGCCTCGCATGAGGGAAGCGCTAAATCCACATCTTCCAACAGGTCTGTGTAGCACAGCATTGCACCCTGGGCCTGTGTGTGTGTGTGTGTGTGTGTGTGTGTGTGTTGCAGCACGGTTGGAACAGTCATACACACACACCCCAGCAGTGACCCTGTCTCTGGAGCAGCAGGGGCTCCGTCAAACACAACGGTATTGGTGGCTCCAGGCCCCTGCGCATGGCCTCAGCCAATCAATAAAGAGACACAGGGAGCTGTCAGTGCCGATAGCACATTAAACACATTCACTCAGCCTGACTGACAGCGCGCCGCGCTCTCCCACAGGGCAAAGCAAGCCCCCCTCAGCATGCGCATCATAAACTCTCTCAGAAATCAATGCAATTCCATCAGAGGATACAGGATACATGCCCTGTCCACAGCCTGCATGCGGGCAACACAGACAGCGCAGCAGCGGAGAGAGACCGAGGACCAGAATCACAGACACTGAGGGAGAGGCCAAGAGAAATATAGATGGGGAAAGCAAGGGAGAAAGTTGGAGGAAAGGAGGTGGAGAGCACAGGGAGGGCAGAAAGAGAGAAGAAAAATGAGAGAGCAAGTGTAGGGATTGAGGCAGGAGGTGCACACACTGATCCAGGAACAGAGACATAATTACAGAGAGAGATCAAGACTGATCCAGGGACTGAGACAAGATCAGAGAGAGAGAGATCAAGACTGATCCATGGACAGACACATAATCATATAAACAATAAAGAATGATTCAGGGACAAAGACATGATCACAGAGAAATAAAGACTGATCCAGGGACAGACATATAATCATATAAACAACAAAGAATGATTCAGGGACAAAGACATGATCACAGAGAAATAAAGACTGATCCAGGGACAGACATATAATCATAGAGAAATAAAGACTGATTTATGCACAGACACACAATCATAGAGAGATGTAGGGTCCACAGAACTACATTTCCCATGCAGTCAACAGGAAACGGAAACAACGTCTACAGCACCACCCCCTGCCTGACGTGCATTTTACGTTTCCCGATAGAAAGAGCCCAAAAGCAATAAAACGGGCGATAGAACTTTTAAAACTAGGGACTCCACCCAGTTCATTCTCTCTTGGCTCAATTCCAACTGATAAGCACAGGCTCTCTTGGCTCTATTCCCACTGAGAAGCCACACTCCCTCTTGGCCCGCTCTCTTCAAGCGCAAAGGCAGCACTTGTATTGGAATTCGCGCATCCTGCGCAATTTCATTCAGTCTACTTCCAGAGTGCTCGCAACTCTATGTAAGTTCAGGACAGCTAATCTCATTTAACTAGCTTATGCCCGATGCTACTGCTAGTTGATCATGGAACAACTCCGTAAAATAACTTTTCCGAATCTACAAGGACATTCCTCTCGGCGACTGACACAGCAGAGCAGCACGCAACTCCAAGTGGACACAGGACGTCGGGTCTGCGAACTCAGCAGGACATCCACGCCAGAACTGCATTGTTCATTGGACCCGGAGAGGAATCCCAAGGGAAGAACTTCAGTAAGACTAACTGAACATTCCAGGCAGTCATGCAGTTTAGCGGTTTTAACTTAAACTGTACCGCATTTCAGTTTGTCCTTTACTGATATATATCTACTCAAAGTTTGATAGGGATCATAGGAATTTTTTTGTGAAATGACATGCAAATTTGATAACTGCCACTGATGAACAATATATTGGATAAATGACATGCAGTCAGACACAAAACACATTTGCAAGTGCATTTAATGGCATTAAATGAGCGTGCAGCCTCACACTTTTGGCTTTCACGAACATTTCATGGTTTCACCTCTGACATGTAAAAGTGAAAACAGACAGTGTTCGTTTGATGTTTCATTACCACAGTTAATGTCAATAACGGGTATGGCCTCCCCTAGCTTGAATGACGGCTTGACAACGTCGGGTCATACTGTCAATCAGAACCCGGATGCTTGCAATTGGAATGTTGTTCCATTCTTCAACAAGGGCATTTCTGAGCTCTTCTAGAGTTGTGGGTTGTGCCCTCGACCGAAATGGCGACCTGCAGCATGTTCCACACATGCTCGATAGGGTTTAGGTCCGGCCGACAGCGCTGGCCAGTCCATGCGGACAATTGTCTCCTGCTCTAGGAATTGATTCACCACCCCAGCACGATCGGGGGCGGGCGTTATCATCCATCAAGATGAAATCAGGGCCAACAGCACTAGCGTATGGTCTTACGTACACATTGAGGATCTCATCCCTGTACCGCACCCCTGTCATCGTCCCTCTCCCCATGACATGCAGGTCCGTTCTGCCATTCCTGCTTATTCCTCCCCAGACCATAATTGATCCGCCACCATAATGGTCGTGCTCGTTGATGCAGGCATCATTAAATCGCTCACGTTGTCTTCGCCACACCCGTTGCCTCCTGTCAGTAAAGTCCAAGCAATATCGAGACTCATCAGTAAAGAGAAATGGAGCCCAATCGTTTTGTGTCCATGTGACATGATCGTGAGCCCAATCCAACGGTCACACCTATGACGCACGGTCAGTGGGATTCGAACACATGGCCTTCTTGAGTTGAGGCCGGCAGTATGAAGACGATTCCGTATCGTCTGAGTGGATACCCTGACCCCTGAGGCGT
Organism: Gymnothorax javanicus; assembly: GCA_029692085.1. NCBI lineage: Eukaryota > Metazoa > Chordata > Actinopteri > Anguilliformes > Muraenidae > Gymnothorax > Gymnothorax javanicus. The sequence goes on from CM056203.1 coordinate 383,230, forward strand.
TATGAAGGTCATTTCGTAGGGTGGTGGCTGTCCAGAAAGGATGACGTCATGCCTGAAGTGTGAGAAAGTGGTCTTGTCGTCGTAGTCGATCTCTGACAACCACCCCCATGACGGTGTGCTGCTGTACCAAACGTTTGATGCCGGTTCCACGCTCTGTTCACAACGCTTTGGCTGACGTTAAGTGCATTAGCAACGTGACGTTGTGAGAAGCCAGAGTCAAGCATTCCGATGCATCTTCCCAATTGCTCTGAAGTCAATCGACGTCTAAGATGTTGAGGAGACATTGTTATTGCTAAATGTAATGCAAAAAATTTGGGAACTTCCAAATTTTTACCAACAAGCAACACACACGCCTGAGTTGAAATGGTGAAGTGTTAGTCAAAGCCAAAATGTGAGGCTGCACGCTCATTTAATGTCATGAAATGCACTTTCAAATGTGTTTTGTGTCTGACTGTATGTCATTTATCCAATATATTGTTCATCAGTGGCAGTTACCAAATTTGCATGTCATTTCACAAAAAAATTCCTATGATCCCTATCAAATTTTGAGTAGTAATAATTGTATAATCGCATTGTGTCCGTTTTTATATTTTATGAAGTTAAATAGCCATTGATTGTTTATCTTTACATGCGTAATCTTTTTTTGGCTAATTTTCTAATGCTGCAATTAACTATCACGCATGCCATAGTATGGATGATAACTCAATTAGTAATACAAATTGCCTATGAGCTGAAGTAAACTCTTCTCGCAATTCGTTGAAGCTAAATGGAGTTACCCAGCCGGGCATCGGCCTGCCTATACATTTAGAAAATTTTAGCAGCCCCCGCGCTGAAAGGCTTAGTCCCAAAACAAAGGAACTCGTGCCCACGAGCACACACGCACATCTGCCACGCACGCGGACACGAGCCTGCCCACTCCCAAAAGTGCACACACGCCCATAGGCAAACGCGTGCACATGCACACTAGCAAGTAAACACACACACACACACACACACACACACACACACACACACCATTGTTACTCTCTCTAGTTCGTATATAGTCCATCCGTAGATTAGCCCATGTATGTTCTGCGTTTGTTTGTTTAATAAATTCATTTATTAAACCTGGTGTCTGTTTTGGTGCTGAAACACGTGGGAGTCTAAGTCAAAATACCCTACGTAGAACCCCAAAAATCCTTCAGATTATTAATTAAATATTTGATTTAATTATTCTTTACTTCAATCATTAATACAGGTTACTTAAATTATTAATTAAAATTCCATATTTTTGGTTATATTAGTAATTTTATGAGACTGGTCACTAAATTTTCAGGTTTCCTGCTGAATCAAGTGGACTATGAGGACGAAACATCTGAATTATCCATCCTCGCTATTTTACCTATCGTAAAGGCATATTCACCGATACATCTTGATGCCTCATGGGAGGAACTTTAAAATTTTTATTAAAGTTTTAATAAATAATAAACTAATTTAATTAGTTATTAATTACATTGGATAGCCATTTAATGCCCTTTTAAGCTGCTGCACCAACAGAGATAAAGACTGATCCAGGGACAGACACACAACCATAGAGAGATTACAACTGATCCAGGGACAGACACATAATCATAGAGAAATAAAGACTGATCCAGGGACAGACACATAATCATAGAGAAATAAAGACTGATCCAGGGACAGACACATAATCATAGAGAGAAAAAGACTGATCCAGGGACAGACACATAATCATAGAGAGATAAAGACTGATCCAGGGACAGACACATAATCATAGAGATAAAGACTGATCCAGGGACAGACACATAATCATAGAGATAAAGAGGGACAGACACATAATCAAGAGATAAAAAGACTGATCCAGGGACAGACACATAATCATAGAGAGATAAAGACTGATCCAGGGACAGACACATAATCATAGAGAGAAAAGACTGATCCAGGGACAGACACATAATCATAGAGAAATAAAGACTGACTCAGGGACAGACACATAATCAGAGAGATAAAGACTGACTCAGGGACAGACACATAATCAGAGAGATAAAGACTGATCCAGGGACAGACACATAATCATAGAGAGATAAAGACTGATCCAGGGACAGACACATAATCATAGAGAGATAAAGACTGACTCAGGGACAGACACATAATCAGAGAGATAAAGACTGACTCAGGGACAGACACATAATCAGAGAGATAAAGACTGATCCAGGGACAGACACATAATCATAGAGAAATAAAGACTGACTCAGGGACAGACACATAATCATAGAGAAATAAAGACTGACTCAGGGACAGACACATAATCAGAGAGATAAAGACTGACTCAGGGACAGACACATAATCATAGAGAGATAAAGACTGATCCAGGGACAGACACATAATCATAGAGTGATAAAGACTGACTCAGGGACAGACACATAATCATAGAGAGATAAAGACTCATAATCATAGATTGATCCAGGGACAGACACATAATCATAGAGAGAAAAAAACTGATACAGGGACAGACACATGATCATAGAGAGATAAAGACTGACTCAAGGACAGACACATAACCATAGAGAGATAAAGACTGATCCAGGGACAGACACATAATCATAGAGAGATAAAGACTGATCCTGGGACAGACACATAATCATAGAGAGACAAAGACTGACTCAGGGACAGACACATTATCATAAAGAGTGAAAGACTGATAGCGAGATACACTAGGGGGGATGACGGCTCGGTGCTCCATCTGCTAGGTGTCCGAGAAATGGAATATGATTTACGGGGGAATGATTTGAGGGGGGATCTGGGATGGGGGGCGAAGGGAACAGCCAGACTGTGGGGCTGTCAGGGAATAATTAGGCCTGAGCCTCACAGCTGCTGTGGACCTGCCTGCATAAACACAGCAGATGGACACAGCCTGGATTCACCTCCATGCATACGGAGGGCGGGCTGATGGAGGCAATTGCCCACCCGCGAGGGGGGTGGGGGCATTACAGCCGTCCATCGTACTGGCAGAACAATGCCTTCAGCAGACAGTATGCGTGGTCTTCGTTAAATGTGAGAGCACTGGGTCTGCTCAACTGCACAAAACCTCCAAAACCTCCATTAGCTCTGAACAGACAAAGCACAGCTTTGTTCAAAGGAAGGCGATTCACACACAGTTTGTCCGTTGTGCTCGGTTGGGCAGTCAGGCAGTTGGTAAACAGAGGGGACTGTTTGGGTTTATACTGTGCTGAGGTCAGGGTTCCAGAAATAGGGTGTAGGAGGAGAGAAATGCAAGTGAAGAAACGCTGGTTTAAGGGAACAGAGATCAAATCTTGGCTTGAAAATCTTTATCAAGCAGTGGCTGCTGGTGGATGAAAATGGAGGAAGCGCAGGACATCCCTTGAAACTAATGATTGGTCTTGACCTGTCTTCAACCATTTATTTAAATTAGCACTGCTTGAACTCAGAAAACAGTCGAGTGCAGTCAAGTGAAGCCAGTTCTCCTCGTTACAGAAAGACGAGAACTCCTAAGTAGGGTTATCTTGGCCTGTTTTTAATTATTTTCCTTGATTAAGAAGTTTTACAATGATCAGAATAACCCACCGGCAGTTAAACACACACCATCCTTCTTACTGCAATACTGCAGCAATTAAATTGAAAATTCAATATAGAAAAATGTTTTTTTTTCACTTTACCAAAAAAAAATAAACTACAAATTAAACTTTTGTTTGCTTTAACATAACCTGCACTATCTAACCTTCGCTTCATAATTGTTTACCATCATCAAAAACACCAAAGATTATTAACATGTATTCACAACCGAATAACGTTGACTGAAATGCAATTTTGCGTTGAAATGACTCTTAAACTTCTTGTGGTACAAGTAAAACAGACAACACCTTGCAATGTTCTGTGTTTTCAGAGTTCCTGTACTGTTAATTCAGATGAGTGATTCAAAATGGATCCAGACCAATCATTCCTTTCAAGGGATTTTTGAGCTCCCTCAGTTTTCAGCTCACTTGCCACCACTGATGGCTTTTTAAACTGTACATAGGAATGGTAACGTAGAAGCAAATATAGAGGGTCACTGGCAGACTGAGGTGCTGTTCGGTGTGGAAAAGGGGCCTTGGATTCCTCTCTGATTCAAGCACATCTCAAGGCTCATGAAAACACCCCATAAACATACCTTAAGCCATCAACTAACCAGAATTTCACAGGATACCTGCAACAACTTCATAGTGAATGACATCAGACTCCATCTTAAATATAACCTGACTATTACACCTCACATTTCTTTATTTACTCAAGATATTAAATACAAGCACTATGCTTCAGAGATTGATACACCTCATGATGAGCTTTATCCTTCTCTACAGGATAAAGTTTCAGCTGTATAAAGCTGATATTTCAACACAATGATCCCTCCCCTGACTGCTGTAACCTGATGGAGACGAGCTGGTTTGTTCACAGTTGCACTTTTATGCCTGATTGAGCTGGGTGACGGCAGGACACATCGAGCTGCAGCATGCGTTTCTCACTTTTCCGCTATTTAATTGGCATCTATTCTCAAATGAAGGATCTCTGGGAAAAAAAATTACACTGTAAAAATTCTAAACAAAGGATATCATGAAGCGAAGATAGCCAGGGGATAAACCATACCATAAGCCCTTCAACTACATGGAGGTCATCATTCAAGAGAATAAAAGAATTTTTTAAAAAGTTGAAAAAAAAAAATTGAAGGAAAATGAAATGGATTACATCCTTCAAAGATCCTGTGCTTGCTGCTGCTATTTCTTCAACAATATGATTGGCATCTAATTCATAGACACGCATTTCATGCTCAAACTCTCCATCTTTCTTTGTAGAGCATCTTGTGTGTTACTCAGTAGCTGGCCAATGACAGGGGTGCAAATTATATCTGGTGAAGGGGCGGTGCTCCAAAGACAAGAAACAAGGGGGGGGAGACAGATGGAAGAACAAATTATGCACCTCTTGTTCAAATAGAATAAACAGAATATACTAAAGCCCCCATCCGAAAGGTGGGATGGTGTGTTAATGAAACTTAAGACGGACCTTCATCCTTGACCTTTATTACATTGAAAACAATAGAAATGCACATTATTTAATGTTTTGTCTCATTAATTTAAATTCTTTAATTTTAGGAATAAAAATTTTATTGAACAATAATACTGCATAACTTCATAACTGTACCTGAACAGACAATTCAAATGAAGTATTACTCAAAGGTTTAGTAGCAAATAAATCCTGCATAAATGTGACAAAATGCTTTCATGAATCATTTAACGGCCTCCATCTTACATCCAGTGGGAAGCGTAAAGTGCGTATTTTTGCTACTTTCCGACTGACGTAAATACCATTAACCCACCCAGGGTCTAGTCTGCCAAGGTAGGGAATGCATTTGCGTCAAATTGAGCACCCATGGGCGTGTTGGTCTTAAAATGAGGTGCGGTCAAGCGCATCGCTAATTTTAGGACCGCAAAAAGCGATCGTGCTATTGACCAACAAAACCTGGTCTGAAGTCAATGGTCAATTTTTGACTGCTCATGTCAGGGCGCATAGTCAAACAGTATTTTGCAGGTGAGTGCACAACGCACGTACACTCTACTTGTTACATAATACCCATGCAGGAACGAGCACCAGCGCATGCAACCAATTAAAAATAAAGAGATTGCAATGTGAAAGATTTTTTTCAAGATATTTCAAAAATGCATCTCAGAATAGTTAGTGCGGCCGATGTCCGCACAGCTGGGGATGCTGTGATACCCCACACGGAAAGAACCTATATAAACATATAGGTTTTAATATAGGGCCAGATATAGGTTTCGTATATGTGCGACATACATAAAATTGGCCGTTTTCATATATTATATGTACATATATGTACCTATAATATATGAAAACGGCCAATTAAAACTTCAGTTTTTTTTTTTTTTTTTTATTTGGCATTCCTAATCCCACCCGAATCTGGGATATCCAATTAGGGAACTATGTACAAGTTCTTTGGCTATTTCGCATATGCAGCCCCCTGTTGACAGTTCAGGAGAGCGTACACAGCCTGCAACTGCTTGCAATTGCCTTTTATATATTTGCTGGGCATAATTTCGCAAGCTCATAACAAGGGTGGAACATAAACAAATTCTTTGCAGGTCAGAATCATATTTATGAGTGCCCGTCTAGCCAACAGGAGGCACCTAGGGGAACTCTAATCTACATAACCCTTCCCAGCAGGCCCTTCGCAATTTGCATCCCTGTAGCGCATTGGCCAATTGCGCGCTACTTCTGAAAAGAGCTGCCAACCACTGCTGGTTGTTATAAGGCGGGGATTAAAACCTATATGTTTATATAGGTTCTTTCCGTGTGGGAATTTAAGAATCCTTGTTATTTCATCCCTGTAGGAAAAAGTCTGGGACCTTTAGTTGCTAAACAAGCATCTCAGATAAAAGACAAGTGTCTGTTCGTTAAAACTGAACAGAAATGTAGACTTTGTCTTCAAATTCATTAACCACAGTGAAATGCTCAAATAGATGTAGGGATGAAAATGACTTTTGGCAGGCATGTTTACTTGAATGTATGTTCTTCTATGTACTTTTATTTTGTTATTTTTGTTTTATTTTGCTACATTTAGACTAAGGACCTCTGAGCCATATTCATCTAGAAACTGCATTACAGACAAGATAGAAAACATTGCATTTGGTGGATGTAACAGCGTAGTTTATAACCTTTCAGTGGATGTGTATGAGCTGTAATGATGTGAATCCAATTTTATCTAATGTGGTGAATCTGGCAGTGACTTAAACTTGAATAAATGCTTAATTGATGAAATAAACATAATCAAACCATTTTGTTTTTATACATTTCCATCTCTTCCACAATACACAACTCAATCTTCATAGAATGGAAATAAGTATGGTCAAGAAAGAATTGATGACCTTGTTATTGTTAATGTTTCAGGAAAAAAATGTAACAAATAGTATTGGATATTTGTGTTGATATCATAGCTTTTTGTCTTCTCTCACTTGCCATAGTTAATAATGACTGGTTTACACATAACATGTCGTCACATGTCAACATGTATTCAGGATCAAATGTGATGCCAATTTCACATGTTCACATGCAATTAATAAGTTATTGCGTGAAATTCTTGTTATTTCTGTAAGGGACTTTGGACTAATATGCAGATATTACCTTGAGAATAAAAATATGAGCTAGGCATCATGTATGACAGTTGCAAAAGTGAGATATGAGCTATACAATAGGTATGACAAACAGAACCTGCCACTGGGTATATGAGCTATATAGGAGACCTATATGCCCTGTATATGCACATATATGTACCTGAATTTGGCCTATATGCATATATGTTGCATATATGCATATATGTTCATATAGATTCTTTCCATGTGGGACAGGCTATTTAATTCGTCAGTGAACCGGTTCCATCAGGTAATATGCGATTCAACATGTGCGGTTATGCATGTAGGTGCTCGCAAATTCTTCTGGATAAAGCCACGACTTCTTGATATTGGTGAGCTGCGTCATTACTGCTGTTCTGCAGGCGATCTCTCCTTGGCTGGCTGTTGGGGACAATCATAACATGATACATTTTCTAAAACAGAGCGTGGATCTTCCTTCAATCACACAAAACATAATGTTTGAAGTGCAGAAAATGCGCTTCAGATCTTTGGATAAGTCGTGCATGGGACGACCCGTGGTCCGAAGTTATCTGAAAAAATCCATTTTGAATCCTACCTGATGGTGTCTCCGTCTATAATTAATCCAAATTTCTTCCATGTATCGGATTTGACGTGTGATGCTAGATGTGATATAACTGAAAATTTCACTTAGCTAGTGGCTTAATGCTATAAAGGGTGACATTGTCAGCTAAGTGACATTGTCACTGTCACATCTGGCATCACATGCTGAATAAGGATGTGTTATTTCACCCTTTACAAAGCATGACATTTGCTTATGTATGATTTATGAAGACATGTCTCATTTATGAAGGCATTATACATGCTGTATGAAGCCTTTATGAGCAACACTTCATCTAAAGTGTGACCGTTCTTTTTTTCATTTGCTTGTTTTATCCACAAGTTGTAATGTAATGTAATGTAATGGAAAGTTCAAATGGAGCCATGGAAATACACCATGATGATTTTTAACATCAGGATATGAGTAAAATAATTTGGAACAATATTTCAAAAATGTTTTAAAGATTACCGTGTTCCAGCTTACATACTTTAAGTAATGGTTTACTCGTCTCGTGCGCTTTGCTGACCCTTTCATCTGCAGTCCACACTTTGTTTTTTTGCCCCCCCGCTACCAGGAAAGTGCTCCCTTATAAAAGCAGATCGCCAAGGTGGTGCTGGGGCATCTGGCTTTCAAAGGACATGGGAGATCACACTCTCATTGGCTTATTTCGTGTTACACCAAGAACACTCCTATGATTAATTAAGAGATTAAGTTCGACCCCTTTGAACCCTGCGACTTGCATTGCGCCCTGATAACCCTTCACTAAACTAGCAAAAATGGGTTTGCACACGCCCTAAATGCACTCGCGCCACACCCTTCAGACTATGCGCTTAGATCGTTAAAATAGGGCCCAGTGTCACACTTTATAATCCATGACAGTACACCTTATGCAGCATAATATGCCAAATGGAATTTAAACAACAATGTAACCTGGCTAATTGCTAAACATCTTAAAGAATAACATACAGTTAGTGCTTATGTTTGATGTAGGGCAAATTATCATACAAAATAGGTCACAGACTTCATGAAGCAACCGAAATAAACTCGAGGGAAGTTTGTCCTGTCGACATCAGTACCCAAGGCAGTAAATATCTCTATTGTTAAAAGTTTGCAACACGGTCGTCCCAAAATAGATAACACCACTTTGTAATTAAAATACTCCTAAGATCCATTCATCTGCGGTTGGGACACACCACATGAACGATCAGTCCTTGCAGACTTCATTACCTGCTAAACTCAGAGGTGAGCCAAGTGGCAATATCTCTCACTGTAGCTCCCCGATGTGAATAAGCTCTGCTCACCATCCTCCGCATAATTCACAGAGGTTACACTCCAACATTGGATTCAAACGGCTGAACAGCGGAAGAAAGGTTTGGGTTGTTTCGGGTTGACTCCGCCCGAGTAGGGAATTATGCAAATCCCCCAGTGCTGATGCCCCAGGCAGGCATACAATGGCAGATTAATTCCCCACAATTCAATGTCCAGAAACTAGCTAGAAAAGGCAAAAAGAAAGCAGTCATGCTGTGAGAGTTAGATTCTCACTCTAAACACAATCCTTTGGCTAATTTCATGTCATTATTCTTTTTAAGCTAGCAGTCACAGACTTAGGAGGCTACTAAAGGCCCTATTTATAGCACCAATACCTCCATTATTCCCCAGCTCTTCACCATGCCTGTGTTTAGAGGACGTGACAGAAACGGCTCGTAAATCAGACACTATGGGCGGAGTCTCCAAGCCTGAGGTGCACTTCACACACTGAGCAAAAATGACCATAATCCTGAGAGCAGCAAAGATCCTTCTAGTATGCAGGAGTCGTGGCTCTCTTGTGAAAATGCTGGAGGAAACTAAGACTGTGACTGGGTCTCAAGCGAGGGTTAGGGTTTAGGGTTTAGGGGTTAGAGTTAGGGGTTAGGGTTTAGGGGTTAGAGTTAGGGTTTAGGGGTTAGGGGTTAGGGGTTAGAGTTAGGGGTTAGGGGTCAGTAGTTAGGATTAGGGGTTAGGGTTAGGGGTTTTGGTTTAGAGTTAGTTAGGGGTTAGGGATTAGGGGTTAGGGAAACTAAGCCTGCTGGTGAGTCTGGCGGAGCAGTGGGGAGGGCGGGGGCAGCAGAGTTATTTGCCAGTCATCACTCAGGCTAACACGCAAACAGTTCCCTACAATGAATTAGAAATGCTGGAAGTCAGGGAATAATAAGGTCTGTTTTTCCAAAGTGGCATCAAAGCTTTCAGAACAGATCAAGTTCTATGGAGTTTGATAATTTTTATCTCTGGCGGGGCTCAGGTGTTATTAAAGATGCAGGTCCGAAGATATTAGCAAAAATGGAAAAAAAAAAAAAAAAAAAAATCCAGGTAGGTCTTCAAATTAAATGCATAGGAATGCCCACTTTTAAATACAGAAGCAAACACAAACACAGCTCAGTGACTAATGAAGACTAATAGTGGAGACAATGATTAGCATGCAAAACTGCTCTGATTATCATTAGAGGCAGAGTGAGAACAGAGGAACAGGATTTGGTGAACAAACGTAAGCAGGTGCATGTTACCTTGGACAGACCTCCCACCTCCAGGTATAAGCAGATGATGAACACATTCCACGCCACCCACAGCGCTGTCCAAATAGCGTACTGTAAGACACAGGGCACAGACACACAGGCACACACCCATGCACAAACAAACGCACATACACACAAACACACAACACACACACAGAAATTCATCATCATGCCAACAACATACCATAATGAGGCTAAAGGTAAAAACATCAACACTGGGGGGGGGGCAAACAAGCACTAAAATAAAAATAAAAAAGTACTTACTACATTAATCATCACAGCAAAACACAGATAATTGCTAATCATTTTGTAGTCTTATATTTTTTCTATATTTTATCCCAGTAAGTTCCTGTGTTATGTAGGCCTATATTGTCATTTTGAAAGCTTGTTCCTTTACTTGTTGTAATCTCGTCAGCCCCAGCTCCTGGTGACGCTGGTGTTACGGGATTTTTAGTTCAGTGCCGTCAGATAGAAGCCTCTCACCTTTCATGCATGATGGATCTCTATCTGCTAATGTTTGAGATCACCTCATTAACAATGAAACATTTTTTTCCCTTCATTACCAAGACCAATAAGTCTAGAATGATTAGAAAATTCTTAATTAGGAAATGACCGAGAGACCAGCGATAGGCTCTAATGAAAATGTAAATTGGCCCTCCATGCAATATTGTAAGGATGACAATTATGCGCATAATTAATTCATCCAAAACTTTCCCTGAATTCCAGCTCTCATTTCAGCATTTTTTTACATTGGAAACATCTTCGTGATTAACCCTATGTAACATTGGCGCAGGATGGGTCACTTATGATCCTATAGCCATTATGTGCCATTTTATGTGTTACAGGACTCCATCACCCCAAAAAATTAAACAAAAAGTCCCTGGACAAACTCCTCAATTCAAACAAAGCGATTCATTAAATAAGTTACTTCTTGAATTAAATCATCTTTCTTTAATGAATATAGCTTGTCAATTTTGTCAACATATATACATGCAGGCAGTAGGCTAATACAATGACAACATCCGCAGGCGTGAGGCAAGCCGGAGGGCAGTAATTGACCGCAGCTAAAAATTCAGCCTTGAAATGTAATTACTTTTCAATACGGATTGAAGCAGAATGTTTCATTACATAAAAATATGTTGTGGATTTTGGAAATGATTGCATCCATCTTTATTCGATAAATTTTTACTTTTTGAATTTGAACGATGCCCTGGAGTTATTAGACATGTTCGGTTCATGAGAGTCGGAAACAATGCTACGCCACCCCCACTAGAATCTAATTCCACAAAAAATACGATACTATTGATATTAGCATAGCCTAATCTTTGTCTGCAAGTATGCAGAAATACCAAGTTTAAATCGAAATTAAAATAGAATGAATAGATTCAACAAAAACAGTGACACATTCCAGTATTGACTGCCCGCTTTAATTAAAACTCTTGTAGACTGGACTACATTAAAAAAAAAAAAAAAACAAGTGGTGCCAAGCACAACAAACCCCGCCCCTCGCACATACTTTGACCTACTTTTCCTAAATTCAATAGGCATCTATTCTGGGTCAGTGGCGATCCCTAAACCCAATTTGGGGTGAATCTGGCCATTAGTTTTGCTGCTAAAGTGTTAAACAAACACACACACAAACAAACAAACAAACAAACCGAACCAAAAACAATACCCCTTGCCCTCCCCCTTCGGGCAGGGCGGGGTAAAAACTAAAAAGCAGTTATTTGAGTACTCTTTCACGCAATCGGAGGAGTACTCGGTTAGAGGAAACGCTGAATTTCTGAATCCCTAATCTATTTATTTTTAGACAAAGGCACACAGACAGCCAGAGAGGACCTATACATATAATCTAGCTTAATGTTCCAAACATTGCTGCTGAAGTCTTAAGACATATTGCTTAATGCCTGGGGCCTGAATACTTTACTCATAAATTCCTAAAAAACTCAAGCCAGTCATTTTCTCACACATATGAACACAGACAGTCCGGTCAGCCGCGACCGCATGGGTGTAACCCCCAAAAACCCGCCTCTCCCCTTTTTTGCACATTATTCGGCCAATAAGGTCGCCATGGCAACCAAAATCGATTGGTGTCACAAGTGAAGTGTAACACATGTCCATACCAAATATCGAGGGCTGACTGCAATAAACAGTTATGTCCCGATGTTATATATTGGACATAACTGTTTATTGCAGTCAGCCCTCAAAATGAAAGTAATTGGTAAAAAATTGCAGAATGTACTGCATCCTCAATTAAATCTCTATGTTTTGCCACTAATTTGCAAATTATTCGGCCAATACTATTGCCATGGCAACCAAAATCGATAGGCGTCATAAGTGAAGTGTAACACATGTCAATACCAAATATGAAAGTCATCGGTCAAAAAGTATAGCCTGTACAGCGTCCACAAGAAAGTGTCCACGGACACGGATGCGGCGGCGGCGGCAGAGACGACACGTGAATCGAAAGGAGCAGACCGACTTTGTCTGGAGGCAGCAATAATACAAATATTCACAGTACACCAGTAATCCTTCCTGCCCAACAGCCAGCATCCTGCAGTTATACCCACAGTCTCCAGGGCATAATGGTTTTAAGGCATTAAAAAATACCGTGCTAATCGCACTTAAGACCCCTCGGCTACGTATGTAAGTTGAATCGGGTGTTAGTTGGATTCTGATTGCAGAAATTATACATTTAATGAAGCCAAGCGCTGATATAAATAACCTTGGCTTGGCCATTTTTCATTTTTCACAATATGCCCCCTGGTGGGCAAAGTAAGAGTCGAAATTGGCTGGAATTCAATAGGGAAGTGAAGGATCCATAGATGAACCACCCACTGAAAAATGAGAAATCTAGAAGCAAACCTGAAGGCGGTAGAGCAGTAAAGTCGTTGAATGTAAAGATCGGCAGCATTTACACTACTCAACCTAGAAAATGGTAAAAAAAAGATAGGTCAAATCAAAAACTCGTGGGATATGTGATGAAGGATGATCCCATGTACCTTCAGTAAAAATTTGAGCGTCCTAGCTGAAATAAGGAAGTTATGGTAATTTTTCATTTTTCAAAATAAGCCCCCTGTTGGCCGAACTAAGAGTGGAAAATGGGCGGAATTCGATAGGTTTGTGAAGCATGTGTAGATGTACCACCCACCCGAAAGTGAGAATCCTAGAAGCAAACTTGAAGGCGCTAGAGCAGTAACATCGTCGATGGACAGATGGACAGATGGACGCCTCAGGGGACGAGAATACCCCTCGGCCGGCCGACGTGCCGCCGGCCTAGGGGTAAAAACTTACGTAAGCATATCAAGATATAAAAAGGTGTTTCTTTTTAGAGGCTGTTTGTTGAAGGTGATGCATTTGTTAGTCACGCCTTTGAAATCAAGTTTCTTCGAGAAAGCGAATGGTTATGCCAATCTGAGAGCCAACAGACAACATTTAAGACCAGGGAGTGAGAGAGGACAATTCATTCATCATCTTCTATCATAATAATAATAATAATAATAATAATAACAACAACAATGGGAGAGATGAGGGCAGATGATTCGTAAAATTACGGTGAGGCAGAGTAATATGAAGTTCAGTGGTTCTCGATCTGGTGTTTCAGCCGTAAAAACAAACGGTATTTCAGGCTGAATCACAGAACAAATTTCTGCTTTCTAGTGCAGTATTACCCAGAGACGGCCGTTCTGTTCTGAGACTTTATATCTTACATCTCATGCAATCCATTTATTTCCCAGCAATTTTACCAGAGGAGCTGAGGTTGACTCGGATGGGGCTCTGGGAATTAAAATTATGCGAAACCCCATCAGGCACTGAGCCCCACAGTGCAGCCACTAATCAACACGGCGTCTGGCTGACATGGCTAGTCGCGAATGTCAAAGTCTTGATTTATCAGCCTGTGTCCTCAAGTTTTAAAGAATACTACGACAGACTGGGGAAGCAACACCCACTGCTGGCAGTGACAGAATGGTGTGAAATGAAATGTAATAGAGTGGCAGGTCTGCAGCCAGGGTTTGGCAGGAATTACCCAACACACACTCCTGTGGCCCCCAGGAGACACCATACTAACAGGACTGCGGGAAACACCGGCTGAGCCACGTGACTGACTGTACGAGGGAATGATAATTTAGTCACAGCAGTCCGTACAGGGGCAGGTCACTCAAAGGAAAAATATACAGGTCTTAAAATAAATAAATACAATTTTTTTTTAAAAGTGTCTATTTTGAGGCAAACCTGTAGGGTATTATATATCTCATACCACTAAATTTAAATACTTGAGGAGGGAAAGTTTCATTCAGGAAGGAAAGGCACTGGTTACCTTTGAAAGCACCAACAACTGATGTAAGGCCTGTTCATTTAACAGTGTCTCTAAACATACTTCAGGCAGCTTTCAGCTGCAAATCAACTCTCCCCCATTGAACAAGGGTGGGGTTGACTAAGTGCTAAGGTCTCCGTTACCTGATTGAGCCCAATTACTGGATTTACTGTAATTACAAGAGAATTAAACAGATGCAAGATTATCAACAACACATCTGTAGGATAAGCATCATATTCTATTTGATTTAAAGATGAAATATTGTTATACAGAAACTATTTTTGATTACACCTTGAATAGAATATCAAAAAAACTTGCCAAGCTTGACATTCACAAAAGACACATTGAGGTGGTGAAAACATGACATGAACTGTGAGCTGGCAGCTTCCTGGTGATGCAGATTATAAAAGCATTGTGTGTTTGGCTGCCGTCACAAGCCAGCAGGAGTTTCTAAACAGTATTTCCAACAATAGAAGACAATTGAACAGCACACTTCATGTTTCTCTTTAAAAGTACTTGAATGAGTCACCCATATTTCACAATGGCATGTGGAGGACACAGGATTTTATCTCAGCAGGCTTCAGGGTAAACAACAGCCACTGAAGGAAACTGCTGTGGCAGCGCATCAGTCGTTAGCTGCTTGGTTTATAGTTATTTTTCCATTTTGAGACGAAACAATACTGAACAGCAAAAGAATAGTCAAAATTTTGATGATTGAGGCAAACAATACTGAATGAATGATGCATTCAATAGAAGACAATTTTTATCAGCAAATATCTTTATGTGGGGGGAAATACCATCTTTTCATGGAAAAATGCCAGTAATCATGAAATGGAAATGCCATCTTGATCATGGGGGAATATTTTATTAAAATGCCATCTTTTATCACACAGGATTTTATCATGGGGTTCAATACAGGCTTCATGGGGAAATGATCAGATCATAAGGAAATATCTTTAGGAAATGCCATCTTGATCATGGGGGAAATATTTAACTCTGCCATCTTTATCATGGGGAAATATTTTTTCATGGGAAATAGATCTTTTGTCATAGGAAATTTCATTTTGATCAGAAAATGCCATCTTTTATCATGGGAAATGCCATCTTTATTATGAGGAAATAATTTTATCATAGTCATGCCATCTTTATCATGAAAATATTTCTATCATTGCCATCTTTATCATGGGGGAAATATTTTTATCATGGGAAAATGCCATCTTTATCAAATTTTTATAGAAATGCCATCTTTATCATGGGAAAATATTTTTATCACGGGGAAATGCCATCTTTATCATGGGAAAATATCTTTATCATGGGGAAATGCCATTTTTATCATGAAATGCCATCTTTATCATGGAAATGCCATTTTTATCATGGGAAATGCCATCTTGATCATGGGGAAATATCTTTATCATGAAATATCTTTATCATGGGGAAATGCTTTTTATCTCTTTATCATGGGGAAATATTTTTATCACGGGAAATGCCATCTTTATCATGGGGAAATATTTTTATCATGGGGAAATGCCATCTTTATCATGGGGAAATATCTTTATCATGGGGAAATGCCATCTTTATCATGGGGAAATGCCATCTTGATCATGGGGAAATATCTTTATCATGGGAAAATGCCATCTTATATCAATATTTAATTGCCATTATCATGGGAAAATGCCATCTTTATCATGGAAATGCCATCTTTTATCATGGGGAATATTTTTATCATGGGGAAATGCCATCTTTATCATGGGGAAATGCCATCTTAATCATGGGGAAATATCTTTATCATGGGGAAATGCCATCTTTATCATGGGGAAATATTTTTATCATGGGGAAATGCCATCTTTATCATGGGGAAATGCCATCTTTATCATGGGGAAATATCTTTTATCATGGGGAAATGCCATCTTTATCATGGGGGAATATGCCATTTTATCATGGGGAAAATGCCATCTTTATCATGGGGAAAATGCCATCTTTATCATTGCCATTTTTATCATGGGGGAAATGCCATCTTTATCATGGGGAAATATTTTATCATCTTTATTATGGAAAATGCCATCTCTATCATGGGAAATATCTTTATTATGGGGAAATGCCATCTTTATCACGGGGAAATATTTTTATCATGGGGAAATGCCATCTTTATCATGGGAAAATGCCATCTTTATCATGGGGAAATGCCATCTTTATCATGGGGAAATGCCATCTTTATCATGGGGAAATGCCATCTTTATCATGGGAAAATGCCATCTTTATCATGGGGAAATGCCATCTTTATCATGGGGAAATGCCATCTTTATCATGGGGAAATGCCATCTTGATCATGGGGAAATATCTTTATCATGGGAAAATGCCATCTTTATCATGGGAAAATGCCATTTTTATCATGGGGAAATGCCATCTTTATCATGGGGAAATGCCATTTTATCATGGGGAAAATGCCATGCCATCTTGATCATGGGAAATATTTTTTCATGGGGAAATGCCATCTTATCATGGGAAATATTTTTATCATGGGGAAATGCCATCTTTATCATGGGAAATGCCATCTTTATCATGAAAATGCCATCTTGATCACGGGAAATGCCATCTCTATCATGGGGGGAAATGCCATCTTTATGATGGGGAAATATTTTATCATGGGAAAATGCCATCTTTATCATATTTTTATCATGGGGAAATGCCATCTTTATCATGGAGAAATGCCATCTTTATCATGGGGAAATGCCATCTTGATCATGGGGAAATGCCATCTCTATCATGGGGAAATGGGGGGAAAATGCCATCTTTATCATGGGAAAATTTTTATCATGACTTTTATCATGGGGAAATGCCATCTTTATTATGGGGAAATGCCATCTTTATCATGGGGAAATGCCATCTTTATCATGGAGAAATGCCATCTTTATCATGGGGAAATGCCATCTTTATCATGGGGAAATGCCATCTTTATCATGGGGAAATGCCATCTTGATCATGGAGAAATGCCATCTTTATCATGGGGAAATGCCATCTTGATCATGGGGAAATGCCATCTCTATCATGGGAAAATATCTTTATCATGGGGAAATGCCATCTTTATCATGGGGAAATATCTTTATCATGGGGAAATGCCATCTTTATCATGGGGAAATGCCATCTTTATCATGGGGAAATGCCATCTCTATCATGGGGAAATGCCATTTATCATGGGGAAATGCCATCTTTATCATGGGGAAATATCTTTATCATGGGGAAATGCCATCTTTATCATGGGGAAATGCCATCTTTATCATGGGGAAATGCCATCTTGATCACGGGGAAATGCCATCTCTATCATGGGGAAATCATGGGGAAATGCCATCTTGATGATGGGGAAATATTTCTATCATGGGGAAATGCCATCTTTATCATGGGGAAATGCCATTTTATCATGGAGAAATGCCATCTTTATCATGGGGAAATGCCATCTTGATCATGGGGAAATGCCATCTTTATCATGGGGAAATATTTTTATCATGGAAAATGCCATCTTTATCATGGGGAAATATTTTTTTCATGGGAAAATGCCATCTTTATCATGGGGAAATATTTTTATCATGGGGAAATGCCATCTTTATCATGGAGAAATGCCATCTTTATCATGGGGAAATGCCATCTTGATCATGGGGAAATGCCATCTCTATCATGGGGAAATATTTCTATCATGGGAAAATGCCATCTTTATCATGGGGAAATATTTTATCATGGGGAAATGCCATCTTTATCAAGGGGAAATATTTTTATCATGGGAAAATGCCATCTTTATCAAGGGAAATATTTTTATCATGGAGGAATGCCATCTTTATCAAGGGGAAATATCTTCATCATGGGAAAATGCCATCTTTATCAAGGGGAAATATTTTTATCATGGGGAAATGCCATCTTTATCATGGGGAAATGCCATCTTTATCATGGGGAAGTGACATCTTGATCCATCTCTATCATGGGGAAATCATGGGGAAATGCCATCTTGATGATGGGGAAATATTTCTATCATGGGAAAATGCCATCTTTATCAAGGGGAAATATTTTTATCATGGGAAAATGCCATCTTTATCAAGGGAAATATTTTTATCATGGAAAATGCCATCTTTATCAAGGGAAATATTTTTATCATGGAGAAATGCCATCTTTATCAAGGGGAAATATTTTTATCATGGGGAAAATGCCATCTTTATCAAGGGGAAATATCTTTATCATGGGAAAATGACATCTACGGAGGTATTTACATCTACACACAGCATCTATGGACATTTTGGAGACCTAACAACACAATTACTCACCACCACAATGTAGCGTGGTCTGTATTGGATGGTTCCAAAAAGGCCCAGGATGACGATGATAATGTGACAGAAGTTCGCCAGGATAGGTGCCCACTGGTATCCCAGAAAATCAAACACTTGCCTCTCTAATGCCACCATCTGAGACAAGAGGAGAGAACATCATTGTAACCAATTTCCTTCAATCCCACATGCACACTATACAATTTGCTTTTTTAAGACTGACACTCTCAGACTGCTAATGACAACAGCAGGGGTGAAAACAAGATTTCTACCACAGAGTTCGCAGACCAGAAGTAAAACCATATTCACAGATATACAGCTTCAACCACAGTTTTAGAAATGCTTCATTAATAATTAATGCACAAGCTAAAGACCAAGCAGAAAACCGACTCAGGCAGGTGTCTTAAGTATAATGTCAGAATCTTTACACGATCAATAATGGAACTGGCCAAATGCTCAAACAGATGGAGTACAAATACTAGTTGCTTGGTGATAGAAAACCTATATTCTAAGCCAGTGGCTACCGAAGTAAAATTAATAAATTATAAATTAAAAGATGCAAGCAGCATTTGAAGGGCCAAGCGAATGGCACTATCTGCAGCCTACGGGACAACAGAAAAGTTGATTCTGTACTAAAATGCTTGATAGATTTCGCTCGTGATAAACAGACCGGACCAAAAGTGCGTGGCGGAAAAGTTTTCATTCGCTCGTGACAGCATGTAAGTTTGCAAAACGTTGACTCAGAAACTGCTGCTCTGACCAACCAGTTATACCCAGAGACAAACAACTTCAAACATGAAGAACAAAATGGATCATAAGGTTGCAAATTAACCCATGCTTTAGATGTAAGTTACGTTCTTTGTTCTGACGCCAGTGGTGTCTAGCCACCTTTGTTTCGAACGGATACCAATTGCTCACTGGGTAATTCCGTGCCAAATCACCGATTTCAGAGAAAGTTCCCGACTGACCATCTCAGATTTTGTTCATATTTTTTATTTTAATGTCCTTGTTACGAACAACTGCTGTGCAAAATTTTAGGCCAATTTCTCCTCTAGTTTTGGAAATATTAAGCCTTCAAAAAGGGGACGTGGCCCCATATTTAGCATAAAAACGAGTACTACAATCAAACATCCATAGTTTGATGGCTAATAACTTTTGAACTGTTCACACTAAATGGTTCAAATTTTCACACATGATTCTGTACACAGAAGGAGAGCTTTGTTTAGGCCTTTTCTCACTGGCAAATATTTTGCTTAGCCCCAGCAATTGGTGGAGCTAAGGCCCCCCTTTATCCCCACCAATTTCCTGGGGTTAAGCTTAGTACCGCTTCTGTTCTTACTGGGTTTTTGGAAAGTGGGCTAGCTCCACCGATAGTACAGGACTATCTAGCACCGCAAATTGGTAGGGTTAGCACCGCAATTGCGGTGCAAATGAAGGCCAGTGAGAACAGAAACAGAAATAGTCCGGGGCTAAGGAAGCCGATGAAAACAGGTTGCGCTGCAACTAATCCGAGGCAAGACAGTCATGAATATTCAGTTCCACAACGTGATCGCGATGACGTCATGCGGTATCTTGTAAACAAACCCGCTCTGGTGTATGGTCATTGCGAGCGGAAGTAGCAGACTTCTTCGATGGAAATAAATATTTATTGAATTGATATTAAGCCTTAAATTATTGGTAGATGGCTGAAAAGACATTTTGTAATATTTGTTTTTATTTTATGATTGAGTGTGAAAGAGTGATAAAATGGATACGCAATGAAATAAGATCAGAATGCATGACATTTTGTGTCGATGTTGAAACGGTGCTGTGATTGACAGCTTGCTTGGACACACGTGTTTTGTATGCGTGACAAAAAGACACGTTGTTATATTGACCGTACGTGTGCACGTACCCACGTGTACGGTGGGTTATTTGTATCGAACACACCACACAGAACACGCAATACGTAGCTAGCTACCTGTACTTCGTTTGGACTGTCATCAACTCATTTGTATTAAATTTGACAATGGCCGGCAAAAGGAGCAATTGGGAAGACTACGAAATTAGATTCACAAAGTCTCGATAGTCCGGGGTTAACAATAGCAAGTGAAAACAGGAGCGATTTTTCTTAGCCCTCGTTTTGTCGATAGTACGGTACTGAAAATGCAAGTGAGAAAAGGGGCTAAGGATAGTCTGGGGTTAAGGATAGTACGGAGCTAAAGAAAACCAAGTGAGAAAAGGCCATATGTGACATATTTGCAGATTTATGGCATGCCAAATATGGCTTCCTGGAATGCGCGTTTGTCCATGGTAGCACTTTTAGCTCTCAATATCTCCAGATTTAATGACACCAGATGTCTGATTCTTTTTAGTATATGAGACATGTTATAGTGCCATCAGGAAAACATGTTATATCTGAAACAAAAATTAAACTTTCTCATATATAGGCCCCTAATAATGGAAAAAAGCTTATCGCGTCTGTATTTTGAATGCTTATAACAAAAATCTGGCAAGGTCTACCAGAAAACAAATTAGATCAGTGAAAAGAGCAAGTTCTAATTGCTATATGTACCAAATATGAAGTTGATGCTATGAAGAAAACTATTTTATTCAAGCTGTTGTATATAGAAGGTTTTATGACATGCGAAAATGCCATTCACAAGGTTACATTGTCATGGATTTGCTCCCACTGGATGAATACTGCAATCCGGCGGGAGCTAGGACCATGGGCCTAAAAGAAAGTAAAGGACCCAAACGCACAGGCTGGAAAAAAGCTTTAAGGATTTTGGTAACACTTTACAATAAGGGTACATTAATTAACATTAGCTAATGCAAAAAGAAGTATTAACTATCACTTAGTTAACAGTAAACTAATGGGTCTACCAATCATTTACTAATGGTGTTCATGTTAACAAAGGTATTCATTTATATATTATTGGATAATTTGATGTTATGAGGTGTTACTTAAGGGATACTTAAGGGATGTTTTCAACTTCATGATAAGGATGTCAAAAAGCATTAATAAATGGTAAGTGAAGATTACCTAATGCTTATTTAGCTATCTGATGCATTAGTTAACTGTTGATTAATTGGAAGTTCATGCTTCTTACTGCAATAACTAATGTACCCTTATTGTAAATTGTAACCAGGATTTTAATAAACTTTTAAAATCAAAATAAACACAAGTTAAAAAACCAGGGGAGCAGCTACACATAAATCATATTTACAAATATACTAAATATATGTATAGTCAAGAGAATTGAATTAATAATGATGTAGCATGTGTGATGTAACCTTGTGAATGGCATTTTCGCATGTCATAAAACCTTCTATATTCAACAGCTTGAATAAAATAGTTTTCTTCACAGCACCAACTTCATATTTGGTACATATAGCAATTAGACCTTGCTCTTTTCGCTGATTTAATTTGTTTTCTGGTAGACCTTGTCAGATTTTTGCTATAAGCATTCAAAATACAGACGCGACAAGCTTTTTTCCATTTTAGGGGCCTATGTATGAGAAAGTTTAATTTTTGTTTATTTATTTTTATTTTATTTATTTGTTTTTTCATTTCGGCATGATTGTACAGTCATTCCATGACAATTTCAACACAACATGTATCATGACCGAAAGGGGTCGCGGGAGAAGCGAAATCGCTTGTCAAAGTCCCGCCCCAACTCCCAGAAAAAACAGTTTGATTATGGGTAAGATATCATAAAGATTTATAAATCACAACAGAGCTGAGTGTCTATTTACACTACGATTTAAACGTCACAACATAAAAATCATAGAGATTTATGACAGTCATGAAGAGTTTTAATCACAGTATAGCTGAGTGTTTATAAACAACCCCTATTGTTTATGCCCGCTATGGTTCTGTTTAATTTATCCAATGCCATTTTTGTTGGATAAGTTCATAGTTATTCAAACATGCACATTTCAGAAGATACTTAAAGTCTTTCAAATTGTCTGCCCTTCTGACCTTGTGTTCAAGTATGTTCCATGCACTGACTCCAGCCACCGATAAGGAGTGCTCACTCCGAGTCGATCTGACCCTTCTAGTTTGCAACAACATTCTGCCTCTTAGGTCATGAAGGCATTCACGTTGGAGAAATAGGCATTGTATATTTCTAGGCAATTCTTTTGTGGTATCCTAAATATACAATTTGCAAGGAGTTGAATTTTATTATATCCTGCAATTTAAGAAACTTTGCCTTAATAAACAAATCGTTTGTATGAGTTCCATAGGGAAACGTTATGAATAATTCTAAGGGCCTTTTTTTTTGGAGTTTAAACAATGATTCTATTGTATTATTATAAGTGTGTCCCCATACTTCAGCGCAGTAGTGTAAGTGGGGTGCTATGAGTGCTGAATAGATTATTTTAAGAGACTTGTATTTTAATAATTTTTGCATTTTCCAAAGAATAGACACGCTTTTAGCCAACTTTCTTTGAACCAAGTTTACATGTGGTTTCCAGCTTAAGAGATTATCTAACATAACTCCCATGAGTTTATATTCGTTTTTACCCTTTCAATGCTGGTACCATTTACCTTTAAGTCTATGTCGTCCTTTTAGGCCTTTTTTTCCCCAAATATCATAAATTTGGTCTTTGTAAGATTTAATGACAATTTGTTTACATTAAACCACGTGTGAAGTTTAGACATTTCTTTATTAACCACTTTTGCCAATTGCTTGAGATCGACACCTGAGCAAAAATAGTCGTGTCGCCTGCGAATAAAATTAGTTTTAGGATATCGGACACCTTAACAATGTCATTTATGTAAATTATGAACAACTTGGGACCTATGACCGAGCCCTGAGGAATTCCATTAAATGTCCAAGCAATTCGATTTGCTATTGCCCATCTGCACAAATTGCGTCCCTACTTGTTAAGTAATTTTTTGATCCATTTTAATGCGGTCCTCTTAATCCATATTTGTAAAGTTTTTCAATCAATATATCGTGATTTATAGTGTCGAATGCTTTCTTCAGATCAATAAATATGCCTATAGAATATAAGTTTGAATCTAGTGAATCTTTAATCATTTCAATAAATTCTGTTAGGGCTAGTGCTGTCGAATGCTTTTTCCTGAACCCATACTGGCTGTCACACAGTAGTTTGTGTTTATCAATGTACTTGTCCAATCTGTCATTGAAGAGCTTTTCTAGGACCTTCGAGCATTGAGGTAAAATCGAGACAGGACGATAGTTTGAGAAATCATATTTATCCCCACTTTTGTAGAGAGGATAACTTTCGCTATCTTCATTTTATCTGGAAACACTCCGCAGGAGAAGGATAGATTGCATATATGCGTAAGGGAGTTACAATTGCGTTAGTTAGTGTTTTCAGTAATTTCATATCTAATTGATTTACATCAACAGATGTCTTAGCTGTACAATTTTTCAGAATTGATCTAATTTCAGATTCGGTAACAGGAGTTAGTGTCATTGTGTCTTGGATTTCCTCATCCTTGTCAAGGTAGTCCCATCTTAGGTGTGAGGATTTAATACCCTTTGCTAGTTCTGGCCCAACATTCACAAAATAACTGTTAAAATTCTCCACAACCAATTCCTTGTCCTCTACCTTTTTGCCATTTATATTACAGAATGCAGGGTACTCCCTCCTCGGTGTCCTCCCAGAGACGTTCTTTATTATATTCCAGAGATTTCTGGTGTAATGTTTATTTTCTAATAAAAGCTTTTCATAATACTCTTTTTTATGTTTCCTTAGTAAATTTGTCATTTTGTTTCTGTAATTTTGTACCTAATTTCTGCTTTCTCAGTTCTTTCTCTCAGAAACTGTTTATACAATATATTTTTCTTCTTGCAGGCATTTGCCAGTACTTTTGAAACCCAAGGTTTCCTCTCTTTGTTCTGCTTCAGTTTGTTCGTTATTTTGACTAGACAGTGTTTATCATACAGGGAGTTTACTGTCCGTAGAACAGCCTCATAGGCTCGATTTGGATCTTTCTCTGTTAATACATGATCCCAATTCTGGTTCAACATATCTGATTCTAGTTTCTTTAGCCTTTTTTCGCTTTTAATTCTGATTTCTGTGTGTTCCAGGGTTTTCAATCTAGCCTGGTCCCTTATATCTAATTTTCAGTTACAAATAGCAAAAACTGGTAGATGATCAGTAATATCATTTATCATAATGCCACTAAATATTTCAGAATCTAATACATTAGTATACACATTATCTATCAAGGTGGCACTGTGTCTAGTAATCCTGCTTGGTTTTGTGATTAATGGTTGCATACCCATGGCATACATGGTGTCAATATACTCCTCTATTATAGAGCTATTATTTGGATTTATCAAGTCAATATTAAAGTCCCACACATAAAAACATTTTTCTGGTTCATATTGACAAGTAATTCACCCATACATTTACTAAAAACATCAATTTGCGAATCCGGTGCTCTGTACACACAACAAATAACCGTATTTTTTACCTTTCAACCTAGGAATCTCAATTGTAAGGCATTCCATTACATTTTCCACAACAATTGATTTGCATTCTAGTACCTGGAAGTTTATGGCCTCATCAATAAATAGTCCAACACCCCCACCAGCTTTATTCAGTCTGCTCTTACACACGAAGTTGTAACCCTCCATGTAGAAGTCCTTGCCCTTTTCTTCTTTAATCCAAGTTTCCGATAGTGCGATGATGTTGAACGGATTAGCCAATGACAGAAGGTATTCCTTTATTTGGTCAAAGTTTGCATATAGACTCCTACTATTGAAGTGGATAATGGACAAACTCCCTTCCATTTTAATGTTCTTGTTAAATTTGTCTAAAAAGTAAAGTATCCGCATGCGTTTGTTTAAGTAGTAGAAAAAATGGTTGTCCGGATCAATTTCTTCATTAGGGTCTATTCCTGAGTTTTGGTGACTTGTTGTTGAAAAGCCAGTTTCCTGATCTGCAGTTTGGTTTATCAGATAACTGCTCATAGAGATTTGTCAGGGATTTTAACCTGCCTCAGTGGTCAAAGATTGTTAAAGATATAACATGTTTTCCTGATAGTACTAACATGTCTCATATACTAAAAAGAATCATACATCTGGTGTCATTAAATCTGGAGATATAGAGAGCCAAAAGTGCTACCATGGACGAACGCGCATTCCAGGAAGCCATATTTGGCGTGCCATAAATCTGCAAATATGTCACATACAAAGCTCTCCTTCTGTGCACAGAGCCTTATTATATCAAAGAATCGTGTGAAAATTTAAACCATTTAATGTGAACAATTCAAAAGTTATTAGCCATCAAACTAAGGATGTTTGATTGTAGTACTCGTTTTTATGCTAAATATGGGGCCACGCCCCCTTTTTGTTGGCTTAATATGTCCAAAACTAGTGGAGATATTGGCCTAAAATTTTACACAGTAATTATTAGTAACAAGGACAACAAAATAAAAAAATATGAACAAAATCTGAGATGGTCAGTCGGGAGCCTTCTGGTGATTTGGCACGGAATTACCCCACTCCCGGTTCCATTGATCTGTTGTTGGCTGATATTTACCTTAATCAATGGCCCTGGTTCCCATGGAAAACATGGCACCAGAGGCGTGAAGTTTCCTCTGTAACTTAAGAAGAAATGCGGGCAGCTGAACTGTTCTCAGATTCTAAACCATATCTAGTCAGAAAGAACTTTGTAAACTAATTTCTAAGATGTTGAGGCTACAGAATTTTAGAAAATGTGTGAAGAAATTGCCATGTTCATATGAAACAGTGTGGCATTGAAATTTCTCTTGCCATGTAGCCGCATCATTGTAAAATTTAAGGCAGCTGTCAGTAGCCTGAGCAACAACAGGAGACTTGCTTATCCAATTAACCCTTGATCAGGTGGTTGTCCAGGGCATTCATAATGAATTTGCCATTTCTGTAGAATGGAAATAGAAAATGTACATCTCCCTTCTATAGAAGAGTAATTTCTATGTGATTTTCTATAGACAATCTAAAGACGCCTTCCATATAAAATTAACCAAATTTTGAGCCAATCAGTTGAATGGTGTACGAAGAACAAACAATGTCACTTCCTCAGATTTTTAGCCTGAGGCCACAGGGAAGGCCCAAGAGCCACCAACATCACCTCTATACATGAGGAACATTCACAGAGGGTATGACATGGTCCCTATCAAATCTGTTTGAGTTATGGTATCTGGAAATGTTGAATTTGAGTAGTGGTTCCAGAGGAAATATTGCAGAGCCACTACAATCAGTAACTTCCTCCTTTATGCGTCAGTACTGTTTAAAGCAGATTTGGCATGATGCCTACTGAAATTGATTGAGTCATTGCAAGCTGTAAACATGAAAGCCCTGGCCTGGCGCTGGTGCAACAGCAAAAGACCAACTTTAGTAACAATGATCATAAGACATTTGACATACTTCCCATCAAAACTGTATGAGTCATTACATCAAAAAGAAGTTAAACCAAGTGGTGGCATAACAGGAAAGGTTGTAGGGAAACACATATCAATAGGATTTGTCCACAATGCGCCAGAAATGAACACAGCGTTTCATGCGATTCACGTAAGAACTGTTTGAGGTATCGCACTGACATGAAGAATCTGCAGTGGCGAAGCTGGCAGCAGAGGCTGTGGCAGCCAGGCCAATCCCATCATCTCAAACACTCTGCTTTGGGAATATAATTACGGCCAAACTGTGAAGGGAAAAAAAAAACAACAAAAAAAACTCGCTTGCATAAAAATATTTTTTTGCCTAGTTTTTGACCATATGTCAATTTGTTTTTGCCAAAAACACAAAATCCACAAATTCCTTAATTTGACTGTTTTCCCCTTTTAATGCAGTTCTTTCCAACACATCACAATGTACATATTATACGTTCATTCTTCATGGGGTGCATTTCTATTTCTGTCAAAATGTGGCTTGATAAGATAAAACGAACACACAAACGGGGCCCCCAGGAGCCATAATGAGAAACACACAAACGGGGCCCCCACGAGCCATAATGAGAAACACACAAATGGGGCCCCCAGGAGCCATAATGAGAAACACACAAACGGGGCCACCAGGAGCCGTAATGAGAACACACAAACAAGGCCCCCAGGAGCCATAATGAGAAACACACAAACAGGGCCCCCAGGAGCTGTAATGAGAAACACACAAACGAGGCCCCAAGGAGCCATAATGAGAACACATAAACAGGACCCCCAGGAGCCATAATGAGAACACATAAACAGGACCCACAGGAGCCATAATGAGAACACACAAACAGGGCCCCCAGGAGCCATAATGAGAACACACAAACGGGGCCCCCAGGAGCCATAATGAGAAACACACAAACAGGGCCACCAGGAGCCATAATGAGAACACACAAACGGGGCCCCCAGGAGCCATAATGAGAAACACACAAACGGGGCCACCAGGAGCCGTAATGAGAACACACAAACAGGGCCCCCAGGAGCCATAATGAGAAACACACAAACAGGGCCCCCAGGAGCCGTAATGAAAAACACATAAACGGGGCCCCCAGGAGCCATAATGAGAAACACACAAACGGGGCCCCCAGGAGCCATAATGAGAACACATAAACAGGACCCACAGGAGCCATCATGAGAACACACAAACAGGGCCCCCAGGAGCCATAATGAGAACACACAAACGGGGCCCCCAGGAGCCATAATGAGAACACACAAACGGGGCCCCAGGAGCCATAATGAGAAACACACAAACGGGGCCCCCAGGAGCCATAATGAGAACACACAAACGGGGCCCCCAGGAGCCATAATGAGAAACACACAAACGGGGCCCCCAGGAGCCATAATGAGAACACACAAACGGGGCCCCAGGAGCCGTAATGAGAAACACTGGAAGAGGAGGAGGAAGAAGACAACAAAAGAAGACGATGAAAGAGGACGAAGACGAAGAAGATGAAGATGATGACGGAGACAAAGAAGAAGAAATATTTACAAAAAAATACTGTTGGTCCCGACTCACCTATGATGCTTCGCTCCGAAATATAAATATTACTCTCAGGCCACAAAGCAGAACAGAAATACCCATCACACTTCAGAAAACTATAATTCCCACTTGTGAAACATCACACCTCTAAAATCATGTCCAGATCATCCTTTCATGTCGTTCTGATAGTAACAGCCCAGGGAAATCAAATCATCAATTTAAACGGGAGATGGATTCTCAAATCACATTAACTGAACAGCTTCCACACACCCACACCCAACAACTCTCTCTCAGTTACCACTGACAGTCAAATAATCCACAGTAAACACATTTTTACAGGAAAGACCCAATTTGCAGCTTTTCAACTAAAACTAGAAAACACATGAGGGAGGGAATAGACCTCAGACGGGAGAGCACAGCACTGCCGCTCAGATGGAGTGTCAGGCGGCAAACGGAGGTGTCAGCAGTGTGAGGCGCAGGGATGATGACTAAGAGGGAGATGAGGATGCAGCATCACCGTATACTATTCCAGTTACACACTGCCATTGTATACTATTCCAGTTAAATACTTCCACTTTATACTACTCCAGTTACGCACTGCCGCCTTATACTATTCCAGTTAAATACTTCCACTTTATACTATTCCAGTTACACACTGCTGCCTTATACTATTCCAGTGAAATACTTCCACTTTATACTATTCCAGTTACACACTGCTGCCTTATACTATTCCAGCTAAATACTTCCACTGTATACTATTCCAGTTACACACTGCTGCCTTGTACTATTCCAGCTAAATACTTCCATTTTAGATTATTCCAGTTACACAATGCCGCCTTATACTATTCCAGTGAAATACTTCCACTTTATACTATTCCAGTTACACACTGCTGCCTTATACTATTCCAGTGAAATACTTCCACTTTATACTATTCCAGTTACACACTGCTGCCTTATACTATTCCAGCTAAATACTTCCACTTTACTATTCCAGTTACACACTGCTGCCTTGTATATTCCAGCTAAATACTTCCATTTTAGATTATTCCAGTTACACAATGCCGCATATACTATTCCAGTGAAATACTTCCACTTTATACTATTCCAGTTACACACTGCTGCCTTATACTATTCCAGTTAAATACTTCCGCTGTATGCTATTTCAGTTACACACTGCTGCCTTATACTACTCCAGCTAAATACTTCCACTGTATACTATTCCAGTTACACACTGCTGCCTTATACTATTCCAGCTAAATACTTCCATTTTAGATTATTCCAGTTACACAATGCCGCCTTATACTATTCCAGTGAAATACTTCCACTTTATACTATTCCAGTTACACACTGCTGCCTTATACTATTCCAGTTAAATACTTCCGCTGTATGCTATTTCAGTTACACACTGCTGCCTTATACTACTCCAGCTAAATACTTCCACTGTATACTATTCCAGTTACACACTGCTGCCTTATACTATTCCAGCTAAATACTTCCATTTTAGATTATTCCAGTTACACAATGCCGCCTTATACTATTCCAGTGAAATACTTCCACTTTATACTATTCCAGTTACACACTGCTGCCTTATACTATTCCAGTTAAATACTTCCACTGTATGCTATTTCAGTTACACACTGCTGCCTTATACTACTCCAGTTAATTACTTCCACTTTATACTATTCCAGTTACACACTGCTGCTGTATACTCAAGTTCAAGTTCAAGTGTTTTATTTTGCCATTTGTCCAAATACAGGTGCACATGGGCATTGGAATTCTTGTACGGTTCACTCAGTCATTTAAAAAAAAAAAAAAAACTATTATTCCAGTTACAGACTGTTACATTGTACTATTTCAGGTTAAGACTTCCACTTCATACTATTCCGGTTACAGACAGTATCTGTATACTATGCGAGTTACAGACTGCCACATTGCACCATTCCAGTTGAATACTTCCACTTCATACTATTCTAGTTACAGATTTCCACAGTATACTATTCCAGTTACACACTGCCCCCAAATACTATTCCAGTTAAATACTTCCACTTTTTACTATTTCAGTTCAGACTGCCAGCGTATGCCATCCCAGTTACAGACTGCCACATTGTGCTATTCCAGTTAAATACTTCCGCTTTATACAATTCCAGTTCCAGACTGCCAGAGTATGACAATCACCACAGCTAGCAGCCATGATAGAAAAACCAAAGCTCCTGGCTTGTCAGAGATTCATGTACAGTCAGTCACCAATTTCAGACTAGACAGACGGTCGCACCCACTGGTTGACGTGCAACCCCGGACCCCTTTATGCAATCACTCCCAAAATCGATAGGCTTTGCGACCTGACTACACACAAGGCCCATGCTGAATATGAAATGAATCGGATGAATTTTGTGGCCTGTAGAGCGCTCACAATCAAATCTCTATGAACGAAGTGGCAGATATGGAATGACAATCGCTGAACCATAGTATCCCCAACTCGTCGTCTAGGGATACAATAAAAATACATCTGACATATTTCAGAGCAGGCCTTCAAGGACAGGATTGTCATCATCCAGTTCACTCACAAAAGGACAGAAATTTTTATAACGGCTTTCCAGTAATTTTCATTGCACCTTCCTCAGATCAACAAGATGCATGAGAAAATGTTTTTAACAAGAGAATCAGAGACACAAATTAAAATACAATTTATAAATGACAATACAAAAAA
This sequence comes from Gymnothorax javanicus, assembly GCA_029692085.1. Lineage (NCBI taxonomy): Eukaryota > Metazoa > Chordata > Actinopteri > Anguilliformes > Muraenidae > Gymnothorax > Gymnothorax javanicus. Next base: position 414,771 of record CM056203.1, read on the forward strand.
CTTCACAAAGGGAAGATGGCAAATTTCTCATGACATAGTAGCTTTCCTAAGGCATCTTTATACCCACATGTATATTTTACCTGATTGGAGGTATCCCTGCGCTGGAAATCATGCCACAGTATCACTTCAGATGCTAGTCCTTTGCCAAAATGAGAGCCCTCAAAATAAGCTACAACACACCTTTTTCAAGTATGCAGTTCATATCTCAGTGCTATCCATATCTCAATGTTTTCCTTCAATCAACTCGAAATATAGAGCATAAGGTGGGAATCTATTTCAATCCACTAAGCAGGGAGACATTTCACAAGCTTCAGTGGCACATGTAACATTCAGCACTGTTATCATCTACACTCACACTTATCTATACTATACTGTGTATGGCCGTTATCCTCTCTATGCTCACACTCATCAGATATATCTAGAACGTTCGGCCATGGCGCAGCGCCATGCCCGATTCTCTCCCGCCATAGCTGCCCCTTTTCTCATTAAATCCCGCCATAGCTGCCTTATTTCAGAGTAAAGTCTCCACAGCGGTCCTTTTCTTCCCAAGGAAGGTGGGCCACGCTAAGTTGCGAATCCTGAGAAGGCAAAGGAAGGTCCCGCCTTCACCACGCCTCCTCCCCAACTCCCAGTAACTACGCCACGCCTGAATTCGTCAGTTGCCGCACTTGACGATCGCTGTAACTGATATCTCTATTCTACCTCACTCACAGAAAATGATAATGTACAGAAACCCAGTGCTGCGGATGTGTTGCGTTTTCCCAGGTATTCAGATTGATTTCAGTTTTATTCTCCACCGCAAATAGTGGCGCTTCTGTCGTTTCCCGGAATTCGGCCGCATTTTTAATGTTATTCGCATAACAATCACCAGATCATGCCAACATGTAAAAGAAGACTTGACCAGGTGGCTAATCGGCGAAAAAAGGAACATCGTTCCATCAAAGAATGTTTTCCGGTAGGAACAAACAATAAATGTCCAAAAGTGTTGATCAACTTCAATGATAAGATTTTTGTAACGCAAAGTGCGATTGTCTGGCGAAAAGTCGGTAGTGTAATTATGACGCGTGAACGAGCTGGGCACGGCTCCGTCATTCACTGTGAGCAGCCGATATATTCGTTCACGTCATGTGGTCGAAACTGCTCGCAATCAAAATAAAGAGATTGAGTCCCATTTCGTGGTTACTCTGCTCTTGTATTATGCTTCATAGGTCTGTCCGCCAGTTAGGCTAGTTGGGGGGAACTCTTTGCAGCGGAAATTTTGGGGTTATTTTCTTATTTGGGCCACCGATAACCTGCAAGTGATGGGATTGTCTGCTGTGATCAGATTAAGTGGTTTCGTATCGCAAAATGTTAACTTCTCCCATTGTTATGTGATTTAGGGAATCGCGTATTCACCACCGGCCGCTCTCGATAATTCAAATACGTGATGTTGTGATGTCAAAATATGACTGAGTCGGAGAGTGCCTAGCGTGACTGGATTTTAATGGGAATGGATCCTTTCACATCTGATCAGGTGTTATCATCATATGTTACAGTAAGGTATAGATAAGACAGCTGTACTGCAGGTTACAAGTACGACCTCAATTCCGAAATAGTTGGGACAAAGTATAAATTGTGAATAAAATCAAAATGCAATGACTTTCAAATCACACCAGCCAGTATTTTATTCACAATAGAACAGAGATAACATAGCAAATATTGAAACTGAGAAATTTTACAATTTTATCCACAAAATGAGCTCATTTCAAATTTGATGGCTGCTACAGGTCTCAAAAAAGTTGGGACGGGGCCTATTTACCATGGTGTAGCATCCCCTCTTCTTTTTAACACAGAGTGGAGGCGTCTGGGCATTGAGGAGACAAGTTTCTTGAGTTTAGCCATTGAAATTTGATCCCACTCTTGCTTAATACAGGCTTCCAGCTGCTGGAGAGTTTTGGGTCTCATTTGACGGACTTTTCGTTTAATTATGCACCAAATGTTCTAAATCGGTGAAAGATAAGGACTTGAGGCAGGCCAGTTCAGCACACGGACTCTTCTACTATGAAGCCATGCAGTTGTAATAGCTGCAGTATGTGGTTTTGCATTGTCCTGAAATACACAAGGCCTACCTTGGAATAGATGTCGTCTGGAGGGGAGCATATGTTGCTCTAAAACCTTTATATACCTTTCAGCATTCATGGTGCTTTTTAAAACATGCAAGTGTCCCACACCATATGCACTAATGCATCCCCATACCATCAGAGATGCTGGCTTTTGAGCTGATCGCTGATAACTGGAGGGGTGGTCTTTCTCCTCTTTAGCCGGGAGGACACGACACCCATGATTTCCAACAAGAATGTCAAAATTGGACTCGTCTGACCACAGGACACTTTGCCACTTTGCTACAGTCCATTATAAATTAGCCTTGGCCCACAGAACACGGCGGCACTTCTGGATCATGCTCAACAATGGCTTCCTTTTTGCATGATAAAGTTTTAGGTGGCACCTGTGGATGACACAGCGGACTGTGTTTACAGACAGTGGTTTCTTGAGGTATTCCTGGGCCCATTTAGTAATGTCAATGACAGAATCATGCTGGTGAGTGATGCAGTGGCGTCTGAGGGCCCGAAGATCACGGCCATCCAGTAAAGGTCTTCGGCCTTGTCCCTTACGCACAGAGATTTTTCCAGTTTCTCTGAATCTTTTGATGATGTTATGCAACTGTCGATGATGAGACCTTCAAAGCCTTTGCAATTTGACGTTGAGGAACATTGTTTTTAAAGTATTCCACAATTTTTTTAAGCAAGCCTTCACGGGTTGGAGAGCCTCTGGCCATCTTTACTTCTGAGAGACTCAGCTTCTCTAAGATATCCCTTTTATAGCCAATCATGTTACACACCTGATGCCAGTTAACTTAATTACGTGCTAAATGATCTTTCAGCTGATTTTCTTATATATTAATTGCTTTTTCAGTCCTTTTTTGCCTGTGTCCCAACTTTTTTGAGAACTGTTGCAGCCAGAAAATTTGAAATAAGCTCATTTTGTGGATAAAAATGTAAAATGTCTCAGTTTCAACATTTGAAATTTTATCTATGTTATATTGTAAATAACATATTGGCTCGTGATCTGAAAGTCATTGCATTTTGATTTTATTCACAATTTACACTTCGTCCCAACTATTTCAGAATTGGGGTTGTAGTTTACAGAAATGTCATTGAGCAACAAAAGTGTTCTGTATTGAATTAAGATTGTTTAGGGTAAAATTGATGCCTTTTGGAAATAATTTGTTTTGCTTTCAGAGTTGTATTTCTCTTGTAATTGTAATTTGTCATTAGGGTCATTCCATATTGAATCAACAAATTCTGAGAAAAGGTCCCACATGAACTCTTCCAAATCAGCTGAATTTTTTTGCGCAGTAACTACGATTGCAAAAAAGTCCTGATATGCAGCACCCCCTACATGTGTGCCCTGAGTTACCCTCGTAAAATTCATCACTGGTAAATAATTCAGTTCCTACTATCATCTTCCAAATTATCACTGAGGATGACTGAGCGTGCACTGAAAAAAAAAAAATCATACTTTACCCTCTGTTAACCAAGTACCTTTCCAACTGTGTAAAATTCATTTCCCTAGGCAAATATGTTGATTATGAGCCAATATTTGGAAAATAGTTAAAAAAAAAAAAAATCAACCCTTTGGCCCACCTTTCCAAAAATGTAGCAGATCTGCTACATTGGGTAATAATGCGAATGGAAAAATTAAAGTGACGGACCATTCAAGTTATTCTCAAATGTTTATTTGGCAATAAGAAACAAAACCAGCAGGGTGTCCAGGCTGTTAACCCTTTCACTTTATGTAGCAGATATGCTACGGTGGTTAATAGAGGGTTAAAACCACACTTTTGCATGTTATGCAAATTGTTGCTTTCAGACCATGATCCCTGATCACCCCTTAAAAAAAAAAAAAAAATGAAGCGTTATTCCCGACCACAATTGTGCTTTTTCCCCTTCTGCAGCCATACATGTACCTTGTGATGTATCACACTGTAATAGAAACTGCCTGAATTTTAGAAAAACTGGCTCTTAAATAATTAACGTGGCAAAAATTGCATAATTAAAAAGCTCACAGTACACATTTAAATACTTGGTCGGATGAAGAGTATAAGCATGTGTGCGTTTCGAAAGTTACGGATGTAACTACGGTTCTATGAATCCTGGATGACCGCCAGAGGTGGTGCTTCAAGCACTGGATATTCCGCTTCGCGCACGCGCAGGTCGAGTATGTATACCAACAAAGTCACCCGTGACCCCTGGATGACCCGGGAGAGGCTATATCTTCCGTTGTCATCAGGGGATCTGTTCCTACAGAATCTTCGCGAGCACACGAGGATTCTGAGTGACTGAGCGCTCTGGCGGTCATCCAGGATTCATAGAACCGTAGTTACATCCGTAACTTTCATTCTACTCGTATTTCATCCCTCCTGACCGCCAGAGGCGGTGCTTCAAGCACTGGATGACTAATATCAAAAAAGTCACGAGGAATCCTGAGTAACCACCTCATTGGGTAGAACCAGAGGATAGTGGTAAAAGGACCACCCCCAGTGGATGGGGAGTTGCCACATTAACACTATAGAACCTGGAGAATGTATTCGAAGATGCCCGTGAGGCCGCGGCACAGATGTCCTCCAGAGGCACTCCTCTCAGAGATGCCCATGATGCGGAGACACTCCTAGTAGAGTGGCACTTCACACCAGATGGCATTGGGCGGCCACTCATCTCATATGGGTGGCAAATGGCATTCACAATCCAATGAGAAAGGCGCTGTTTGGAAAGAGCACGACCTTTCTTAGGTCCATCATAGCACACAAACAGCTGCTCTGATCGCCGTATTCTCGCTGTAGCCGCAATATAGATTCTCAGGGCCCGCACTGAGCATAATAGTTCAGGCTTCCCATCCCCATCTCCTGGTAGGGGTTCAAATTGCGCAAGTTTAATAGGCTGGTTGATGTATGAGCGTGAGAGCACTTTTGGAAGGAACACTGCATTCGGCCATAGAGTGACGCCTGACCCGTCCGAGGTCCACACTAGGCAAGAATTACTGACAGACAACGCGTGCAGCCCACCGACACGCTTTGCAGAAGTGATAGCCAGGAGAAATGCAGTCTTCGAAGACAGCCACTTTAGCTTTGCCTGTGCCAAGGGCTCAAAAGGAGGCTGGCACAGAGCATCCAACACCAGGGGCAGGTCCCATGCAGGAGCCCTTGGAGCCCTCGGGGGATGCAACCTCTGGGCTCCCCTCAAGAAGAGGGATATTAAGTTATGGCACCCTACCGTACCATTGTCAACCTTGGCATGCTCACACGAAATCGCAGCGTACGCTCTTTGAGTAGCGGGAGACCTACCTTTGTCCAGGAGGGATTGCAGGAACTCGAGGATCACAGGCATGGAGAAATGCACTGGGTCCTCATTCTGGTCCGCACACCAGTCCGTAAACAGCTTCCACCGGTTTTCATACTGGGAACGAGTGGATGGTGCCCTGGCATGCATGACAGTGTGCCTGACAGATGCTGCGCAGCTGCTCAGGAGCATTCCGGGCCCTTGAGCGGCCAAACCCAAAGTTGGAGGCGGTGAGGGCTGGGATGCCAGATCCGACCCCCCAGCTGAGACAGGAGGTCTTTCCTGTCAGGGAGGCGCCAGGGCGGGCTGTGGCAGAGACTGCGAAGCAGGGGAACCATGTCCTTGCTGGCCAAAAGGGGGCCACCAGCAGAACCCTGTGGCCTTCCTGGAGGACCCTCTGAAGCATTGGAAGGATTAGAGGGAGGGGCGTGAAAGCATAGAGGAGACCCTCTGGCCAGGAATGAGCCAGTGCATCCTGACTCAGAGGGCTGGTCGTCTCCGCCAAAGAGAACCAGAGAGGGCAGTGGGCCGACTCTTCCGTGGCAAAAAGGTCTACATCTGCCTTGCCAAAGAGGCTCCAGATGGTGTGCACCACCTCTGGGTGAAGGCGCCACTCCCCGGAGGAGGCTTGTGACGGGAAAGAAAATCTGCAACCTGGTTCCGTTCCCCCGGTAAGTACATTGCCCGCAGGCTGGTCAGGCGGGGGTCAGCCCACGTCAGGAGGTCCCGAGGCACTTGGAGCAACCTCCGGGATTTCGTACCTCCCTGATGATTTATATGAAAAACAGCAGAGGTGTTGTCTGTCCGTACGAGAACATGTTTCCCTCTCAGGTATGGCAGGAAGTGCTTGAGAGCCCTGTGCACAGCTTGTAGCTCCAGCACATTGATGTGCTCCATGTGCTCCTGTGTAGACCACAGACCCTGAGCCGTCCTGCCCTGCCACACAGCACCCCACCATGAGGGGCAGGCATCTGTTGTGACGGTCTCCCGACGGGATGGTACTGCGCCTAAAGGGACACCTGCCGTGATGTAGGACCTCTCCCTCCATGGGGTCAGGGTGACAAGGCAAAGCTGAGACACCCAGAGTTTCTTGTGTCTGTGCTGCCAGGCATCCAGGTGAAAACTGTTGAGCCACCTCTGCATGGGGCGCAGTGACAGTAGACCTGAGGGAACAACGGCAGAAGCCACTGTCAGTTTTCCCAAGAGACGGAACAACATGATGTAGGGCAACAACCTCCCTCTTTGGAAAAGGAGGAGGAGGTGTAGGATGTCGTCCACATGTCCGGGGGATGGACAGGCCCTCATAGAGGTTGTGTCCAGGTTCACACCTATGAAGGTTGTTGTCTGGGAAGGGTGCAAGCAACTCTTGTCCTAGTTCACATTTAGACTCAAGCGGGCCACATGTGTCAGGACACGGGCCGTGTCTTCGGCTGCCAGGCGCCTGGACAGAGCACAAATTAGCCAATCGTCCAGGTGTGATCTTTATGCCCTGAGACTGTAGGGGTGAAAGAGCTGCCGCCATGGACCTGGTGAACACCCGCGGGGAGAGGGAAAGTCCAAATGGAAGCACCCTGAATTGATAGTGGCGACCTCTGTAGGCAAAACGCAGGAACTGCCTGTGGCGAGGCGCAATCGGCACATGAAAGTAGGCATCTTTCAGGCCGATGGACGTGAACCATTCCCCCCCGCGATTGCTCGAATGACATCCGCAGTCCTCAGCATGTGAAAGGGTAAGACCTTGAGGAACTTGTTGAGTCCCTTCAAATCTAGAACTGGCCGGAATCCGCCAGCCTTTTTCTTCACTAGGAAGTATGTTGAGTAGAACCCCCTGGGGTGTGACAGGGGCTCTTCAGGCTCGATTGCAGCTTTGGTCTGGAGGGCGGATAGCTCCTGATCCAGTGCAAGAGGTTTTGCCGGGTCCCTGATGGTGGTCACCTTGACCCGGCCAAAGGTTGGGGGCCGGTGTCGGAATTGAAGATTTCCACCTTAACCCAGGGGTACAATCACCCAAGGGTCTGGGGTTTGAGCAGCCCAAAACTTGAGCTGCTCCTGGGAAAAATAACCGAGAGCTGGCCCCAAGGCCTCAGTCTCTAGCATCCCGGCCCTTGGGGGCCCTGGGGGGGCTGTCGAAACTGCTCAAAAGTGCGAGGTTGCTCAGAGGCAGAACCACAAAAATCACGGCCTGGCCTCTGAGCAGGGCGCTGAGGCTCTTGAGCTGGGCGCTGAGGCACGTGGCGCCCACTGGACTGAGCCCGAGGTGGGGCGCGGGCTCGGGTGTTGGAGGGAGGCATTTGCCTATGTAGACTGGAGAGCTGCTGCCTAGTCTGTCTAGCCTGAACAGTTCGTTCAAGGGCTTCCACAGCAGCAGAACCAAAAAGTTCTCCCGGCTCCACAGGAACGCTACGAAGCGTTCTCCTACACGCCTCCATCAGGGGAGACTGAGCCATCCAAACCTGCTGGCGAGTCTGGACTAAAAGGAAGAGCAAACGCCCAAGCTCTTTTGACATGAAGGCAAAGGCTTGCAAGGACGCATCACTAAGGCTGATGATGGTAGGATCAACCCTGCCCTCTTGTAGAGAAGCAGAGAGGGCAAGCATGAGGTAAAACAGAGAGTTCCCAATCCGACCTGCTTGTGCCCCTGCATCGTAAGCCTTAGTCAGAAGGTCATCGGTGATCCGACACTGAGGTCGCGAGCACCTGGCGTCCCGTCTCATAGTCTCATCAGGTGATACAATAAGAGACGCAATGGTAGGTTCGATAGCCGGCATATGATCAAGGCCCACCTTTGCTGCATCTTGCATGGCTGCCAGAGCTCGACCATCAGAAGTTAGATGTGAACGAGCTCTAGTGTCTCTCCAGCATGCCTGCAGCTCTCTCAGGTAATCCTCTGAGGGAGGCACAGTAAAGGTAGTAGGGGCAGGCCTGTGCCTGAAAAAGGCACTAGTATTCGCTGGTTCCAACTGCTGCAGCACATCCAACTGCAGGCGAGCCAGGGCCATGCGAATAATAGCTTGCATGGAAGTGTCCTCCGACTCGCTATGGGAGCTCACGGCCGAGGAACGAGGGCCCAGGGCTGAGCGGGAGCTCACCTCTGAGGCTTAGGGGGAGTCCTCCCTCTCATAATCAAAGAAGGTGGCCGAAGCTGCCATAGAGAGTGCGTCTTCCTCTGGCACCGGATCAACCACGGCTGGGATGGGTGTCCCCGCATTCTCTACATGAGCCCCAGAATGACAGGTCATGAGGAGACTTTTCATCTGGGCCAGTTCAGCGGTTAGCTGATCCATCCTAGATGAAAGCTCGCTCACCGATTTGGCCCTCTTCCTGGAGGGGGCGGCCGAAGCCGCAGCAGCAGAGGCAGCCCGACGCTTGGTGCGGCCAGGTCGGGTCTGAGGCAGTTCATCCAACGAGGAGGGGTCACCCACATTTGTAGTGTGCTCCACCTCGGCCAGCCTAGCAGCTCTTAATGCTCGAGGCATGTAACTGCAGTTCATGCAAGGGCTGTCAGAAAGACCCTCCCTCAAATGCTCCAGAGGGGTAAAGATCATGACTATCATCAGGCTGAAGAGCGTCCGAACAGGCAGCACAGCAGTGAGCACTACTCATCATACAACGCCGGTAACTCGTTTGCCGATTGACTATCAAAACAGAAAATAAATACCACACAAACGAACGATGCGGTAAATCCCGAATGTTGGAGCGGGAGCGCAAGCATTGCTTTCACTAGCTATGGTAAATCCAGCAAAGCACCGTCAAACTGTAGTTGAGCCGTGCTAGGTTAGAACAGCAAATCGCGCCTGTTACTAACAAGCTAATATACAGCAGCTGTCACAACGTCGTACCAGTGATGGGAGCGGGAGCGAAAACACAGCCTTCACTAACACTAGTCATGTCGGAGCACCAAGCTAATTAAGCGTACTCAATAAAATTGAGAAATAACGCACCTTATGCTGGGAGTGGGAGCGAGAGCACAGCCTTCACCAACACAAGTCATGTAAGAGCATAAGTCAGCTATAGCGAGAGCACTACCACTAACTTAGCAAACTCAGGGAAGTTAGGAAGCAACGCACCATATGCTGGGAGCAGGAGCGAAAACACAGCCTTCACCAACACTAGTCACATCGGAGCACTAAGTCAGCTTAGGCGAAAACACCGCTACTAATTTAGCAAACTCAATAAAAAAAAAAGTTGGAAAACAATGTACCTTATGCTGGGAGCGGGAGCGAGAACAGTGCCTTCACCAACCACAAAGTCATCGAAAGAAGCAAACACCTACAAATTAAGTGAAATGTTTTGATCCCTCTCCGTCCCAGCCTCTAAAGGGCAGAATCCGCGGCTCCGACCAAAGTATGGTCACGAGGCTACAGGCGACAGCTCGAGATAGATAATGAGATAAATAGCTACGCTGAAGCTATAAGTATAGCAGACCTGCGAGGCGAGAAGATGAAAAGGAACAGATCCCCTGATGACACCGGAAGATATAGCCTCTCCCGGGTCATCCAGGGTCACGGGTGACTTTGTTGATATACATACTCGACCTGCGCATGCGCGAAGCGGAATATCCAGTGCTTGAAGCACCGCCTCTGGCGGTCAGGAGGGATGAAATAGAACATGAATTTTTCATGGTCGTAACAGTGTGGACATTTACTGAAGCCCCTCGGCGAGGCCAGTGAGCTCATGTCTTCTCTCCCCTCGAGCCCGTGCGATAGGCACCTTCGAGTAAATGCTGTCATTTATAGTCGTAGTAGTATATATCTTCTACGCAGAAGATTCAAATGCCAAATTATGAAGGGGGGCGCTGTGCATGCGGCGACTGGCAGCAAGTCTTTGCACGCCTTGTATACCTGTCCTGTGTTTGTTGGAACTCTGTTTTCTTAATGTTTGTAAAGTCTGTCCACTTTGACGAGATCACTAACAATGGAGGTCTTTTCTCTACTAAGAGTATTTCTGATCCTGGCCACTTTGTGTTGATAGCACCATTCAGCCAGAATCCAGTATACCTGGGAATTTCTTATGGGATTACAATGGGCGCAACAAGCGCCATCGGAATTCTCTATGGATCACTTGCTGTGTGCCAGATTCTTCCCTTGGTGATCAACGATTGGACAACTAAAAAGTTTGGGAACAGGCCTACTCCGGGGAGAGCTGCTCGAAAACGGAGAAGGAGAGGTGGCGTTCGGAGGCGCATCAGACAACAACTACTAAAAAATTGCATTCCACTGCCATCAATGGTCCTATCCAATGTCCAGTCTCTGAGGAATAAAATGAAGGAGCTGCAAGCCAACATTTCCCATTTACGTGACTTCAGAGACGCCTGTGTCATGGTGTTTACTGAGACCTGGTTGACTGACATGGAGTGGAACTCTTCCTTGGATATAAATGGCTTTGGGCCTCCTGTTCGCCAGGATCGGGATGGAGCAGTAACAGGTAAGACACATGGCGGTGGCGTCTGTTTGTACATAAACCGCAGATGGTGCAACAACATCTTGGTAAGAGAGCGCATTTGTCTTGCAGACATTGAATTGCTTTCTGCGTCACTACGGCCATTCTATCTCCTGAGGGAATTCCCTCAACTCTTAGTCACTGTTGTTTACATTCACCCCAATGCAAACGCTAAGGTTGCCGCTAATGTAATCTTCAATGTGGTTCAGCATCTCCAACCTACCTCTCCAGACTCTCCTAACTTTATTCTGGAGGATTTTAATCATTGTAGACTTCAGGGGACTCTCAGGGTTTCACTAATACGTCACCTGTCCCACACATCATGCGAAAACCTTGGATTTATGTTATGGCTCCATCAAAGGCGCCTACAAATCCATCGCTGCACCCCCGCTTGGAGCGTCAGATCATAATATCGTTCATCTTCTGCCTACATACAAGACTGTCCTGCAATGTGAGCAGGTGTTGAGTCAAACTGTCGACGTTTGGTCTGAGGAGAGCTCTATGGCCCTCCAGGGCTGTTTTGAATGTACTGATTAGTCTGTGTCCCTGGACATCTCTGATGATATACATGAACTTGCTGATGTGGTGTGTTGCTACATTAATTAAGTTGCTCATTCCTTACTCCCCTCCAAGATTACTTCGTTCACAAGGTGCTGGATATTTGAAAATTCCAAATATATCCAGAGTTACATTTGAAGGCAGAGCATTCTCTTACAAAGCCCCAATCTTGTGGAACAATCTCCCAACAAACATTCGAGCCTCAGACACACTCTCTGTGTTCAAGAGTCGGCTGAAAACATACCTCTTTAATCAAGCCTATACTTAACACATTATGAGCATTTATACTACCTGTTTTTAGGGAGATTGCCTAGTCTCTGGGTATGCTCACTTCTTGTGACAAGGTTTTGGTTGTTAATATTGTATAAATCCATGTGGAACCGGTGGCACTGAGATTGCACTTACTGGGGCTTTTTAGTCACCGAGTAGGTCCACATGGTGTTTGTGGTGTCTAATTGAAAATCTACTGAGCCTTAGTCGGATGGAATTTCAGGGCCTCTGTGCTGCAATAAGTGGAAAGGATACAAGGTTTTGGTCGTCAAAATTGCTTAAATCCATGTGGAACCGGTGGCACTGAGATTGCAATTACACGACACCGGTGGGGCTTGCTACGGCCTTAGTCACCTGGTAGGTCCACATGGTGTTGGTGGTGTCTAATTGAAAAACTATGCAGCATTAGTCAGATGAAGTTCAGGGCCTCTGTGCTGCAATAAGTGGATGAAGGAGAGTTTACTGCTCTATACTGGTTACCCCTGAGTTGTAGTATTTTAGCGTAACTTGATACCCGACACAGGACAATATTTTGTGTAGTATGTATTAGTTTATCCAGTACCTAACCCTCTTTTGTTTTTGTGTTTTCTCCGAGGAACGCCGTCCCCCGGAACTCAGTCCTTGGACCACCTAAGCCCTGTCACTACCTAATGGTCATCGACTGCTGTCTTCCTGCTGTCCTGATCCCCTCATCCCCGCCTCTGCACTTCCTGGAGCTACAGATGTCACTGCTTGGACACCTTAGTGTTTAAAGAACTTTGGATTTTAATTTACTATCATCAATTAATTAGCCAGCCAGCGGAGGATGGGCTTCCCCACAATAGCCAGGTTCCTCCTGAGATTTCTTCTCACTGAGGAGTTTTTTCTCACCACAGTTCGAGGCTTTTTTTCTCCCTACAGTGAGTTTTTTTGCCTGCTATTTGGGGATTAGGGATTTGTCTGGGCTCTGCCCTTTTCTCTCTGTAAAGCGTCTTTGTGACAGCCTGCCTGTGAAAAGCGCTATATAAATAAAATCGAATTGAATTGAATTGAATTAATTTCTGCAAAGACTTTGTGATTCCCTCTAAAGAAGTCAAGGTTTATCCTAATAATAAGCCATGGGTCTCAGCTGAATTGATAAAATTAGTTAAAGAAAGAAATGCTGCTTTCAGGGATGGGGATGTTGGTAAGGTTAAGGGGCTGAGAAAAATGGTGAGCAGAAATAAAGAAAGCCAAGATTGACTACAAAGATAAGATAGAGGCAGAGTTCCAAAGCAAAAATTCTAAAGTGGCCTGGAATGGCATGGGAGAAATGACTGGCTGTCTGGGGAAAGGCGATACTGAAATTACGGTAGCTGGCTTTAACTCTTACAAAGATCTTGCTGATAGTTTTAATGAGTTTTATTTGAGATTTGATAAGCATGATTTTTCTGCACAGTTAGTTTGAGGCTTATGACTAGATCTTCCTCTAAAAATGTCAGCTTTGATGCAGGGGTGGTGCTAAGGCTGTTCAAGCAGGTCCACAGGAGAAAGAGCCCAGGCCCAGATCAAATCTGTGGCATGCTTTTTAAAACCTATGCAGAATAACTTGGCTGTATCTTTCACCACATATTTATGGAGAGCCTGGAGCAAGAGACGATACCTTGTATCTGGAAGCACTCTACTGTCGTCCCTGTTGCAAAGTGTACCAGCCCCATTGCCTTGAATGATTTTAGACCTGTAGCCTTAACATCTCTAGTCATGAAGGTGTTTGAGCAGGTGATCCAGACGCAGGTACAAGGGTCTTTGGACCCTATGCAGTTTGCTTACAGAGCAAATAGAGGGATTGAGGATGCTGCTCTGACGCTGCTGAACAGCCTGTACCATCACTTGGAGCCCTATGTCCCATGCCAGACTTCTATTTATTGACTTTTCATCTGCTTTTAATACTATACAGCCCTACCTGCTGGCTGAGAAACTTTTATCTGAATTTAAACTTGATTTTAACATTATAGACTGGATCCTAGATTTTATGACTCATAGATCACTCGGTGTCCTCTCTGAGAGGCTACACTCATCCACTGGGTCTCCACAGGAGTGCGTGCTCTCACCACTCTCATATATTGTAGACACCAATAACTGCAGAAGCAAGTATGAAAACAGACAGATCATTAAATTTGCTGATGACTCCATCATAATTAGCCTGCTAAGAGGGGGGGATTCAGATCATGGCCCAGTCGTGAATGACTTTGTTACATGGTGCATAGACTCCTTACTCAAACTTAATGTGTCCAAAACCAAGGACATGGTGGTAGATTTCAGAAAGTCTGCACCTACTCCAAAGCCCATTGAGATTGAGGGGACCGAGGTGGAACTTGCGGAGAGTTATAAATATTTGGGCACTGTGCTGGACAGTAAGTTAAATTTTCAGGTTAATGCGGAGGCTATTCACAACAAAGTCCAACAGCGTCTATTTTTTCTAAGGAAAATGAACTCTTTTAATGTGTGCACAAAAATGATGACCCTGTTTTACAGATCTTTTATTAAGTCAGTCCTCTCTTTTTCTATTGTGGCATGGTATGGCAACCTAAAGCTGAGAGAAAGAGGCTTGGTCGATTGTTAGTGTAGCTGGCAAGATCATAGGGGTGAACCTAACCCCACTCTGTGAACTTTATGATCGCCATGTTCACCGGAAGGTCCTGTCCATCTTGGACTGTGCTGACCACCCCCTTGATGGAGAGTTTGTGCTTCTTGCCTTGGGTAGGAGATACAGAGTCCCTTCTCAAAGAACTAAAAGAAACAAATCATCCTCTGTATGTGCTGCTGTCAATATGCTTAATTTGCACACTTGATGTCACTAGAGCACTTTGTCCTCGGCTGTTTTGCACATTGGTCCTCAGGTCTATCATTCACCAGGGCCTTATTTGGAGTGATCTTGTATGGTATTACTTGTATGGTCTCTGTCTATGGATCGTGCCTGTATCTAGTTTTTCTATTTGTATGGTCTGCTGTTGTTGTTGGTGTAGTGTTTTTAATACCTGGTTGCAACTTAATTTCCCCCTAGTGGGACAAAAAATTTGACTTGATTTGATTTGACTTCATATGCCCTTCATTTTTCCCAAGGATACAACACTCACAGCAAAAACTAAAAAATGACCCCCCATTAGCAAGAATTAATTCTCAGCATCTATTGCAATTTTAGTCAGTGATGTGATTAAAACTGTCACTGCAACGAACAGAATTGCATTTATATAGCTTTTTAGGTAACAAACATGCCATACAAAATTTTGGGGTTTCCTTTGGCTCAAGGGCAACAATACAGCGTTGACAGACAAATTCTATCACATGCAATCTTGTGAGATGGTTTCTGTGTACTGCATACACTGCACAAAGGCCATTGCCCAAAAAGCATGCACAATTCATGGAAGTATCTTAGAAGCTCATACTATAGTATGCAATTTCCCAAAACAATGTAGGGAGAGTTTTCTTCTAGAACTCAGAGAGCAAGAATTATGCAAAAGATGATGAGAAAATGGACTGACCATTCTATCAGAAATGATAAACTGCTCTCTCAATCATTCTGTATTCAGATTATGTACATCGGCGGGTGAGGCTCGCCATGTTCCTCGGGAAGAGATAGCACCAGAATGCCCTGAGGGAAGAGGACAAGCTGATGGAGTGAGCATGATGCTCTGGGAAACGTTCTGCTGGGAAACCCGGAATCAGAGTGTTCATGTGTACTTCAGTTTGACGGAGCTGTTTAGGAGGCAGATAGAGGACCAACAGCAGATTAGAGGTGGTCATAATGTTTTGTAACAATGTTTTGGCTCATCAGTGTATGACAGAGATAAATCAAGCACTATAGTTTGTTTTTTTCTCTCATTTATGCTATGGGTAAGATGGACGGTTCTTCTAATATGATCAAGTATAAGACATTTCCAGTAGGGGTGCACCGATACCACTTTTTTAAAAACCGATACGAGTACGAGTATTTTATCTAGTGTACTTGCCGATTCTGAGTACCGATACCGATATTTCTGAAATGTTTTCCAGGAAAATACAATGACAATTCTTGGAGTGTAGGTTTTATTTTCTTTTTATAACAAGCCTAAAGGAGGCCAATATCAAACAATTCACACATGGCTATTTCCAAAAAAAAAAAAAAAAAAAAAGAGGCCTAACTGCTAAACATCTTTCTGTATTTAGGGCTGACAAAAAGCCTTTTAAGCACTGCCATCAAATGAGGCAAAACATTACTGAAGCTTGACAAATGAAATTAAACTCGCTGCGTAGGCAAGGTAACACACCCAACTTCATAAAAAGTAGAACTATTAATTGGCGCAGATAGTTTCCACACACATTCATGGGCACTCAAACTAAAGTCAATTGCTTGTGAATATTCAATAACTGATCCGGGTGTGTCATCTAGTGATAGAATGTTGTAACTGCGTGCATAAATTTGCAGCTCCATGTCCGCTGGCGGTCACATCTGCACAAATACCCTGCCGAGCACCGTTGTTGTTCTCGAACACGCCAAATCCAGATAATCCTTAAAAGATGAATGACATTCATATTTTAATTTGTAACGGGTAACGAAGTGGCCGGTGTCTAAGTAACGACGTAAAAGTATAGGCCTACTTTTTATCTTTCAAATGTAGCAGAGTAAAAGCCCCGGTTTAAAAAAAAAAAAAAACTCAAGTACAAATCCTCAAAAAACTACTTAAGTACTGTAACGAAGTACATGTACTTCGTTACTATACACCTCTGGTGTGTATGCGTGTATGCCTGCATGTGATGCGATGACTAAAAAGCGCTCTTTCTCTTATTATTTCTAACTCGCTGTCTCCCCCAAGACATAGAAGTCAGATAGTTCAACAAACTGTAGCCTTTGTGACCGTGAGCAGGCAGTTACTTTGCGTCTTACATTAAAAGTGGTATCGGTGCCTGGTATCGGTGCCTGGTATCGGCAGATGTCAACGAGTTCGAGTAGGAGTATATTAACGAGGTATCGGGCAGATACCCGATACTGGTATCGGTATCGGCACAACACTAATTTCCAGAAGTGGCAATATCATGGTCCCTTGAAATAGTGCTTGAACAGAGTAGTTCAGTTCAGTGCATTTTTATTTGTATTCCCTTTTATGCAAAACTGTTACAAAGACGCTTTATTGAATAGCAGTAGGATAGAAGCCCGGCCTAAGTCCCCAAAATAGGCTAACAGGTTTAACAAAAAAAAAAAAAAAAAACTCCCAGCAGGGAGAGAAATCATCAAACAATGGAGAGAAAAAAACTCTCTAATGGGAAGAAATCTCAGCTACCCAGTAATAGTGGGGAGGCCCATCCTCTATCGACTGGGTAAGTTCACGTTAATGGGTCATAGTTTTACAAATTAATTCAAGTCCATTAGAGGCTGATAATTCAGAGCAAACAGCTCATATATGAGAGCGAGCTGCATGTTGCAGGAGGGTCCACTTTTCCTGAATGGATTTTGTTGATCGGCTCAATGGGCCCAATTTTTCAAAATACACCAAGTCTGACAGTGCATGCAGAGTGATCGCTGAGCCTATAGCCATTTCCCTCCAGGTGCTAGGACTAACTGGTATTTTTCCTTGAGGGTTACACCAATCTGGGCGAAGAGACACTGGGCTGTACAGTACAAACATGTCCATACTGTACAAAACATGTCCATACTGGACTGTACCGTACAAACATGTCCATATTGGGCTGTACCGCACAAACATGTCTACACTGGGTTGTACTGCACAAACATTTCTACACTGAACTGTACTGTATGAGCATGTCTATACTGGGCTGTACTTTGCAAACATGGGTACAGTGGGCTGCAGTGAGCAAACATGGGTACAGTGGGCTGCAGTGAGCAAACATGGGTACAGTGGGCTGCAGTGAGCAAACAAGGGTACAGTGGGCTGCAGTGAGCAAACATGGGTACAGAGGGCTGCAGTGAGCAAACATGGGTACAGTGGGCTGCAGTGAGCAAACAAGTGTACAGAGGGCTAATGCCAAGAGGAGGGAGGACAAAGTTGTATGCCTACATGCAAAGGACAGTTTTCATGACAAGTTACCTTCAAAAACACAGACGGGGTTAGTAGCGACTTACAGCTTTAAATTGATGGTATTTACATCCAAATCAGGTAAATAATGTGGGAATTACAGAACTTTTTATATGGCAGGGTTTCCGCTACATGTAATTGATCGTGGCGCACCGCCACGGCAAAATAAAAAGCAGCTACGCTTATGTAAAATGACTTTACATAAACTCCAAAAATTCTAAAGACAATCAGGTGTCGCCAGTTCTCCTTATTTAGTTAAAATGAGCGCTAATAATTCTTGACCTGTTGTCAATCATTTTGCTTGATGAACACGTTTTCCAATGAATAAAAATTAGTCATCGGCAGTAAAACGCGCTTCTTTCTTCTTAATGCAACGTGTGCATGGATTAGAGAAAAAATATTTTTTCACTTTGCAAAACGATAAACTACGACGTTAACTTGTGTGTTTGCTGTGAGCACATCCTGCTCTACCTAATTGTATCTTCATGGTTATTTAATTCCAATTCCGGAGTCCGGAGTCATAATCGTTTTCATATTATATGTGAAATCCACCGTCACGCATGTGAAACTGATAAACCTCCGTGCACATAGACTTCAGTTATTACATTGCCTACGTGCTGATTAATGAAAACTTTCCACTCCTGATAATGCTGAGTTTTGACCCGACGCTGAAGCCCTGCGCCACAATTTCAAAAAATCCTGGAGGAAACCCTGTATGATGTCCACTTTCAGGGACCAAAAATAATCGGACAATTGGCAGCACAACTGTTTCAAGTCCAAATATGAGTCTAGCCCTCAGTATTTAATTTACAAATAATCCATTGGAATCAATCATCAATATTACGAAACACCAAAAGAAAATTGAAAAGCAATTATGGCATAGAAGACAATAAATCTGTCCAGGAGAAGACAAACCACTCCACAACATCAACAATACTCTCGGGACAGTAACGCATCTGTTTCAAAGTCACCAATCAAGAGAAAACTTCACCAGAGTGAATAAAGTTTAACACCAGATGTAAACCTAACGTAAACCTTTTAGCCTTAGAGAATAAGACACAAGCAGCACTGCCTTTTCCCACTGAGTTCATGAGGCCATCACTTCTCAAAAGCAAAACAATAAAGATAGTACAATCAAATGCAGCAGATCTGTAGTATTTATTAAATTTCCATTTAAATGACCTGTAATGCAAGTTATTTTAGAGAGGAAAGGTGATTCCAGTCAATACAGTGGTTACTGAGGGAGACTATTGATAACCCTTGAGTAAACAGGCCCAGATGCTCACATGGTCAGAGCATGGCTGTTTTTCACTGTAAATACATGGTTTATGTGTAAAATGACAAATTAATGAATGTCAACTTGCTTAAAAATTCAGTATTTATGGTGTATTACTGAAGAATGCAAAGTGAAAAATTAAAACAGAGCAGGAGAAGGTGTTTTATAAGCATAATGATACATGTGAAAAACTTACCCACGTCGATTCAAATGCACTGTGGGAGAAAATGCTGAGACGGAGATCAAAGCCTGTTCTGGGGTGTGTTTCCCAAAAGCATAGTTGCTAACTAAGATAGCAACTTACATAGTTTGTCCATTCACAGTCAATGGGTCCAACTATGTAAGTTAGCATCGGTGATTTGGGGAAACGCACCCCTGTACCCATCCTTCTACAGCTCATTAGAATCAGTGAAAATCAGAGAGAAGGAAGTGTGCGGTAATCTCTCCTCACATCCTGTGTCCCATCTCCCTCCCTCTCCATCTCAGTGGGTGTCTCGGCAGGAATCTTGTTATGAGTCTTGAGACAGTGTCTACACTCTATAACATACATCATCAGTTCCTCTTTGCCTCCACGCCAACATACTCACACGCCTGACTCAGAGCAGGACATTTAATTAGTTCCTTATCTTCCTCAGTCCCGTCCTGTAGAACTTCCTTAGCTGAGTGTAACAGACAGTTCCCATAATCACTGGGGAACATGTCCCATGAGCTCATTCCTGGAGGCCCGCATGCTTCTCAGCAGCTCGCAAATAAAGCAGCCATTCCCCATTCCCCACTCCCCACTCCCTCTGGGCTCAACAGACATGGGAACATTACACAGATAAATGAAGAGGTCTCACTGCGAGAGTCCAGGTTGCCTTCACTGCCCCGGAGACCACATGTGCTGTTTATATTATTTCCAGTTCTTCACGGTCGCCATTGTCATACTAATGAAAATCCCAATAACCATTATCCCCCAAACTTCCCCCATATCATCGTCACCAACGTCATATTCATCACAGTCATCAACACAATGCCCATCACAGGTTATTCCCTCCCTCAGCTAATGCCCAGCCCCCCCTCCTCCACAGCTACCAGCTCACACACATCAGGCCGATGCTTCCCCTTCACTGATAATGAGTCTCATTTATCATGCAGGCAAATGCAGGCCTTTCACTCTGCAACAAAAAACTCACCAGCCAATGCAGATTTCTGCTCATTTAATGTTATTATTACGGCCACACAGTCTCTCATGCAGAATAAATTCTCAGGAATTGACATTTATGCTCGCTTAAGAACCATAAAGAGGAACTCCACTAATCGGAGATGCTCAGTGCTGAGTTTTGATTGGAAGGCTTGTGTGAACACCCGACAATTTACTCGCCGGCCTCTTTGTTTGTGTTTGTATTCTCACAGGTTCCTGCTTTTCTTCTAGAATGATAAGCCCTTTTTTATATAAGGAACTTCTGACTTAAGGTAGAATGTGCCCAACAGTTACATTCATTAGTTTTTTTGAAGGCAACAGATGGGAAAAAAAGATGTTGAGAAAGCAACTGCAGGTGATGAAGTTTCTGATACATGTAACTCCTTCCTTTATATATAAACCTATTTAGGTTACATATAGGGTCTGCAAAATGCATCAACTGCCTTTGAACAGAAGACAATTGCATGAAATCAGAATTTTAAAACAACAGGTGGTGTGGTGTTATTTTTCTTGCATTTCAGATCAGATGAGAAATTCTAATACCATCACACCTCTGCTTTTAATAACTACCAGCTGTGCATTAGCTTATAAAAGAGGACTTAAGTAAGGAAGACATGATGATACCATAGATGTGTGTGGTCCACAGCTTTCTCCGCACCTTACCTGCACAGATTGGTCCTGCAGACTCAGTGAAGGGGTGGGACAGATCATCCATACAATAATATATCGTCACCTTTATTCGCCTCATGCTCAATCAATACACTTGCGTCAAGTATAAATGTTTTTTTATTTAATTTACAATATAATGCTGTATAATATTTTCACATGCACATTTTGCCTGCTGACGCTACCTTACTCTGGAATGTCATGCCGTCATGTCTCCTGGGGAGAACTGCATCTCAGTATAAAAATATAAAACCAGATGTGTATGAAGAATCAAGTTGTTTTCCAAAAAGACTGTATCTAACTTCAAATTTTCTTATTTCAGTTTTCTTTAAAACTTGCAGGAACTTAAGAGTCATTCCATGTCAAATCATCCAAGAATTTTCCTTGACCTCTCAGATTTTTTTCAAATTTGGGGAAATGATTTGAGACCCACGAATAACGGTTGGAACTGGAAAAATTTTTGCTCTAAGCCTCTTAATTAGGGAGATGAGTGCTGACGAACTTTGAGCTACTTCGTGATACCTCGCGACTTTATTTACCCCAAAGTATAGCACCTAGAGAGCTGATTCTGGTGTCATTCTGAAGCTTTTTTCAAGCCCTATAAACCCACTCTGTATGCGGTCTCTTGAGGCCTACTAAAAAAAAAAAAAGTTATCACAAATTATAAAATTCAAAGATGCACCCCCAAAAAAAACCATATCTTTCAATGTTCCTGTAATTCATGTTAGAGGTACTTTATGATGTAAAGATGCTTTCCTGTAAATTTGGTGATGGGCACTCAAACAGTTTCTGAGAAATGAGCAATTATATATGACATGTCCATTCGACAATGTGCTATTCATAAGGCAATACACACATTACATTTTTTTCCCCACAGTCAAACCAGACTGCTTATTTTCAAGGGAAAGATCAGGAGGCCCATTTAATATGAGGGGGGAGTAGGAAGATTTTAAATAAATTTCCCAGCTTTTGTTTCTTTGAAAAAAATAATAGTCTGGCTCCCATATTCCATGGTTGGTCAGAGCAGCCATGGCACTCTGAAAAACAGCAAACACCAATAAACATTCCTGTTCTGTCAAAAAAAAAAAAAATACCTGAATATGTGCAACAAAATATTCTGGCTCAACCAAATCTTCCTCCCCCCTCATTAACATTAAATGGTAGCCCCTTTAGTAGAATTCCCACGGGAATTCTGAAGTGATACAATGTCTCTTACTCTAAAGGCTCTGAGAATTCCTGCGGGAACCTGAGGTGCTGCCCTCCCTTTCTCAGCAGAAAATTCCTGGTAGTGGTTGTCTTAGTTCTGTTAAAGTATTTTGCACAGTCACTTCTGAATATTCACTTCAAGAAGATGTCGAAGTCTACGTCTTTCTGTTAAGGCAAACATCCTGCTGTGACCCCTTTGAGGTCCCTGAAAAGAGAAAGACATCAGGTTTAAGAGATGTAACTGAAAAGGCTATTGCAGACCACCCAAGTCTCAAACTAAAACGTGGGCAGAAGATTTGCACACAATGTCGGAAGAAACTAGCAAAACAACCACCGGAAGTACTAGTACCTGTGGCTCTCTCTCGTAGCAGTAGTGAAGACAATGATGCCAAAGATGATGCTTCCATCCCTGCCTGTTCCAGGGATTTGGAATTTCATTCTCCTGAGAGTGACCTAAAGATACTGAATACGTCTGTGGAACTGCTGGGAGAATCACCTATTCAGAAAAATCGACTAGATGCGGATAAACACATGAAATATAAGTTAAAAAAAATGGTGAAACTGTCAGGAAAAAAGTCAGAAAGTACCATGGAAAGGTCCGTGACCAAAACTCCAGGATGCCGGAGAAGAGATGATTCATCAACTCAAAAGAAAAATTTTAATCATCCTTGAAGAAAAGTGAAAAAGTACAGGTGCCGACTGCTCTCCCAAAAAAAGCTGGACAGTTTGTGGAGTCCAAGAGGAATCTGGTGCTTCAAATTACATGGCAAGGAAAGCTCAGGCATGAGTCAAGGAACAGGGATTCCAGCAATGCCCATTCCCAAGGGAGGTAAACCAATTTCAGTAAGTAAACTGAGGAAATCATCAGGGATTTCTACTTGTCAGTGATTGTAAGCAGACAAATGCCAGGTATGAAAGACTACATTTCTGTTCTTGTGAATGGGAAAAAAGCAACATGTTCAAAAACATTTAGTGCTGGGTAATCGGAAAGAAGCATATGAACTTTGAGGAAAACCATCCAAACACCAGGATTAGTTTTTCAAAATTTGCTGAACTGCGTCCAAGGCAGTGTGTACTGGCAGGGTCAAGTGGAACACACTCGGTCTGTGTTTGTACAACACTCCAAAACGTCAAACTCATGTTCACTGGAGCCAAATTAGATTCAGTCACTGATGGAGAATTCATACACTATCGCCATTGTCTTGCAGCGATTCAGTGCAATGCTCCTCGCATTGACTGTTTCCTTGGCAGGTGTGCAGAGTGTCCTGGAACTGGTGGTCTTGGAGATAAACTTGAAACATACATGCAAGACAAAATGATTGATCAGGTCCAGTATAAACAGTGGACTTCAAGAGATAGTTCAAATCTTGAGACCAAAGTTCAGACTGTTGCAGAGTTTCTTGACTATTCCTAAGTGGTCTTCAGAAACTGTTGCCACATAATTTTATTGCCAAACAACAGGCAAGTTACCTTCAGGATCTGAGGAATATACTTGAGCCAGGAGTGGTCTTCGTTATTGCTGACTTTGCGGAGAACTACCGTTTTGTAGTTCAGGATGCAGCGCAGTCCTTCCATTGGAACAATCTCCAGGCAACAATCCATCCCTTTTTGCGTTACTTTCAGTGTGACATGCTAAATCCCTGAACATACAAGTTTCGTAGTCATATCAGAATGTAACATACATGATACTGTGGCAGTTCATCTCTTCCAAAAACTGCTCATTGAGTTCCTTACAGACAAACTGGGATAGCAACCTAAAGGGATTTGCTATTTCTCTGATGGCTGCGCTGCCCAGTATAAGAACAGGAAAAACTTCATCAATTTGTGCCTACATGAAGATGACTTTGGTGTTCCAGCTTGTGACAGTTTGACTTTAGAGCGCTCGTGGTTTTATTTTATTAATTATTATTTGCTGGGGTGCCAGCCAGGTTTCTCTCCTGGCATTTAAGATCAACCACTGGTCAGTTTTATTAATTAGAGGCCCAAAAACCGCACAAAGGATGTAAAATTATTTACAATAGCCTATTACACCCCAACACAATGCAAAGCAAATGCGGAAGAACACACACACACACACACACACACACACACACACACACACACACACACACACACTTCAAATATTTTTTTGTGCAGACCAACAACAGTGTATTTACCAGATCCCCATCAACCAGCATAAACCAAATCTGTACAATGAATATTTATAAAGTACCCCCTGTATTGTGGAAAAAAAAAGAGCCACTAGATGGCAGTATTGACGTTTTTTTGTTAAGCCCAGTCTGGAGCTAGGTTTGGGGCATGTCCTGGGCATGCCTCAGAGGGGGCTGGAAAAGAGTATATCTGAGGAGAAAAATTGAGAGTGAAAGGGAGTAGGAGAAATTGCAAGGAGAAATTGTGGAAGGACACATTTGACCAGACCTGTCACTCTTTTCAAGACCTGTGAAGCTTTTTGTGGATTTTTGCCTGTGTTGGAGTACTTTCCTGTCCCAGGACATCGCAACATAGCAGCACCATCTCAATTACAAAGGGACTGTAAATATCTCATTTTTTCATTTCAATCTTGGACAGTAGGGTAGATTGTAGATTAGTTCAAAGTGTTTGTTTATTTAAATCTTTAAAAAATTTTGTCTGTCATCCCTTGCTGTCCGCTACGCCATAACAAATTGGGGCCATAAAGTGGGGGCTCATCCGGGATAGACCATTGTGTGAGTCATTTATTGAAAATCTAAAATTTCAAATTGTGAAATTGTTCTTTGAATTTTCCTAGATATATATTGGCAGATCAACAACAATGGATGATTTCTTGGCATCACCAACCTTAGAGGTTTTGAAGTCTTTTAAAAAGACAGAACTGCTAGAAATATGCAGACAGTTAGAGCTGACAGATGTAAAACCAGCCATGCAAAAAGCAAGACTGGCTAGAGAGATTGTTGAATATTACATTCATGAAAATGTGTTTGCACCAGGAGATCTGGAACAGTTTCCAGTGGAAAATCCAAAAGTAGAAATGGAACTTAAAAATGCTGGAGATTGAAAGGGAAGAAAAAAAAAAAATGAGTTTGAGAGAGCAGAAAGAGAGAAAGAAAGGCAGTTTGAGAGAGAGAAACAGGAAAGAGCAGAAAGAGAGAGACAGAGAGATTTCGATTTAGAAAAATTAGAAGAAAGGCTCCAAATGGAGCAACTAAAAATTAAAATGGAAGCTGAAAACAAATTTCATGCTAGCCAGGAGGTAAAGCTGGTGCCTCCATTCTCGGAGAAGGAGGTTGATAAGTATTTCCAGTGCTTCGAGAAGGTAGCTAAGAGTTGTCAGTGGCCAAAGGAACACTGGCCTCTGATGTTGCAAACTGTCCTGAAGGGTAAGGCTCAACAAGCCTATTCGGCTTTGTCTGCAGATGATTCCTCTGATTATGAGGTTGTCAAAAAGGTTATTTTGACAGCTTATGAGTTGGTTCCAGAGGCTTACCGACAGAAATTCAGAGGTCTGAAGAAATCTGACAGACTTATGTGGAATTTGCTAACGAGAAGAAGGTTTGCTTTGAGCGCTGGTGTACTTCTATGGAGGTCAAGGATGATTTCAACTCACTAAAAGAGATGGTGTTAGTTGAAGAATTCAAGAACTGTGTCAAGGATGATATCAAGACCTACCTTAATGAGAAGGAAGCACTGAATTTGCAATCAGCTGCCAAAATTTGCAGACGAATATGTTCTCACACATAAGTCCAAATTTCAGTCTAGCAGTAACAATAGATGGTCCCAATTTCAGAAGAAAGGTAACGGTGATACCCAAGATTCCTCACCTAAAGACAAATCTGGTGATGGTGCTCAGATATCCAGTCAAAGGTCTGATCAAAGTGTGAAAGCTGACAGGGACAAAAAGTGGTCTAGTTTGCAATTATTGCAAGAAATCTGGTCATGTTACAACTAACTGTTGATTCCTTAAAGCTAAGAAAAGAAAAAAAAAGGATACCAAACCCAATGCCTTTGTGAAGACAAGGTTAGAAACCCCTGTAGTAGATGACCGATCTGCTAAATTGCCTGCTCCTTGTGAGGCTAAGAAGCCTGATACTGCTGACTTTGTGAGGGAGGAATTTCTTCCATTTGTGTCAGAGGGATTAGTGGCTCTCGTGAGCATTCTCCTCCTGTCCCCATATATATCCTAAGGGATATTGGAGCTTCTCAGTCACTTTTGTTGATGGACTCCTTGGAGTTACGTGATGAGACTGCTTCTGGGGATTTCATACTTGTACAAGGTATTGAAGGGAGGACTGTATCTGTATCCCTGCACTCTGTATTCTTGAAGTCAGATTTAGTTACAGGACAGGTAAAGGTGGGACTTATGTCAAGTCTACCTATCAAGGGTGTTTCTCTGTTGCTAGGCAATGACCTGGCTGGGGGCAATGTAGTTCCCCCTGTTCATCTTACTTCACAGCCGAGCACTGAAGATGGCGATGAAGACCCATCTCTGTATCCTTCCTGTGCCGTGACCCGTGCTATGGCCAAGAAGGCTCAAGAAGAGGATGATGTGGTGCCATCCAGCACATTGAATAGTCATGACTCAGGTGGTTTGCTTCATGACTCTGTTCAACCTACTATGGTTTCTCCGTTTGAGGACTTATCAGACACTTTTATCAGTTCTCTGTTCAGCCAGCCAGATGGGTCTGGTGATTCTGATGTGTCTGGAGACTTGCCTCTGTCCAGAAAGCGGTTGATTCAAGAGCAAACCAATGATCCTGAAATTTGTGTACTAAAGAAGAGAGCCCTTCCTGATGAAGAAATAGACGCAGTTCCAGTTGGGTATTATCTCAAGGATGGAGTGTTGATGCGGAAGTGGCGCCCTCCTGATATCCCTGCCAATGCAGATTGGGCAGTAGTCAAGCAAATTGTTGTTCCGAAGGTCTACAGGAATGAGATCTTAACAATGGCTCATAGTTTGCCTTTAGGAGGTCATCTTGGTGTTAACAAGACTGTTGATAAGATCATGAAACACTTCTTCTGGCCTGGACTTCAGAAAGATGTTTCCAACTTTTTTGCAAAACCTGTCACACTAGTCAGGTAGTTGGAAAACACCAGTTAGACCCACCTGTAGCTCCACTGCAGCCTATCCCAGCATTTGGGGGAGCCCTTCTCCAAGGTCATCGTTGATTGTGTTGGTCCATTACCCAAGACTAGATCTGGAAATCAGTACTTGTTGACAATCATGTGTGCATCTACCAGACTCCCTGAAGCCATACCTCTACGCAACATCAAGGCAACTGCAATCTCGAAGGCTTTGATAAAGTTTTTCACGTTGTTTGGCCTTCCCAGGGAAATTCAGTCAGATCAAGGTAGCAATTTCACTTTGGGATTGTTTCAGCAGGTTGTGTATGAACTAGGTGCGAAGCAGATTTTTCCAGTGCCTATCATCCAGAGAGTCAGGGTGCCTTTAGTGCGGTTTCATTCCACTCCAGGAGTCTACTGATTCAGTCCGTTTGGCTTAGTGTTTGGCCATGGCGTGAGAGGACCTTTGCTATTGTTGAGTGAACAATGGCAAGAGAAAGAGCCGACATCAGTCTGTTAGACTATGTTAGCAGTTCAAGGAAAGATCATGCGTGCAGCTTGTGACCTAGCCAAAGAGAACCTGAAATCAAGTCAGGGAAAATGAAAAACTTGGTATGATCATAAGGCTAGAAGCGTGAGTTTAAACCAGGAGACAAGGTCCTTTGTTGTTTCCCTTGCAGTCCAATCCATTGCAGGCTAGATTTCATGGTCCTTATGAAATTCTGACAAAACTCAATGATCTCATTTACATTGTGAAGACTCCAGATAGGAGAAAGCCAAAACAGTTGTGTCACATTAACATGCTGAAGCCTTATCATGATAGGAATGCTAGGGTTGCAGCTGTCACTTCAGATCCCTCATATGGCCGAGACTTGTGAAGATGAGGGAGTTTCAAGATGATGAACCTAGAATTAAAGCTGAAGTTCTTTTTCATGTAAATTTGTCAAATTCTGAAGTGTTGCAAAATCTTGATGTAAAACTCCAGCACTTAGAACCCTCTGAAAGATCAGTTTGAGAGGTTGATCAAGAAATATAAAGATCTATTTCCCGTTCCAAAGAGAGTTTCTATAGCCTCTCATGATGTAGATGTTGGTGATGCCAAACCCAAAAAAGCATCCGCGGGTGAATCCCGAAAGAAAAGATTGCGAGAAGGGTTGGACATGTTGGAACATGATTTGACCCCTAACTCAGATTGGAGGGTTTTACCCCTTGGGTTTGTTCTAGTTTCCAAAACCGATGGAAGGGTTTTTTTCAAAAAAAATTTTCCTTTTTTTTTTTTTTAAAAAAGGGAAATTTTATGTAAAGTTCCCCAAAAAAAAGCCCCCCCTGGTAACTAAAGGGAAAAACTGGAATGGTTTTCCCAAAAATAAAACCCCTTGGGGATTTTGAAAATGATTTGGTTTTATTTTTCCCCCCCCCGGGGGAAAAAAATTGAACAAAGCCCAAAAAAAAGGGTAAATTTGGAAAAACTTAAAAAATTTTTTGGGAATTGGGAAAGGGAAAAAAAAGAAAAAAAAAAAATTGAGTTAAAAGGGAAGAAAAAAAAAAAAAAAAGTTGAGGAGAAAAAAGAGAAAAAAAAGGCGGGAAAAAAGGAAAAGAGAAAAAAAGAGATTTATTTAAAAAAATTAGAAGAAAGGCTCCAAATGGAGCAACTAAAAAATTAAAATGGAAGCTGAAAACAAATTTCAGCTGCCAGGGGAAGCGGGCCCCCATTCTGGGGAGAAGGGGGTTGAAAAAATTTTTCCCATGGGAGAACTAGCTAAGAGTTGTCAGTGGAAAAGGAACACTGGCCTCTGATGTTCAAACTGCCCTAAAGGGTGGCTAAAAAGCCTAGCCCCTGCAGATGATTCTCTGATTATGGGGTTGTCAAAAGGTTTTTTTTAAACTTGGTTTTCCCCAGGGTTCCGACAAAATTGGGGCTGAAAAATCACAGACTTTTTGGGGAATTTGCAAAGGGGAAAAAAGGGTTTTTGCTGGGGGTACTTCTATGGGGAAAAGGATATTTCAACTCACAAAAAGAAAAGGGAGGAAAATTAAGAACTTTAAAAGGATGATATAAGGGCCTACCTTAATAAAAGGAAGCACTAATTTGAATCGCAAAAAATTCAAAACGTTGTTCTCAAAATAAGTCCAAATTTCGCCCAAAACAATAGATGGCCCAATTTCAAAAAAAGGAAAAGGTGACCCCAATTCTCCCCTAAAAAATCTTATGGTGCTCAGATCCCCAGAAAAAGGTCTGATCAAATTAAAAAAGGGACAAAAAGTGGTCTAGTTTTTTTAAAATCTGGTCTGAAACTAACTTTTGATTCCTTAAAGCTAGAAAGAAAAAAAAAAGGATCCAAACCAATCCCTTTTGGGAAGAAAGTTAAAACCCCTTAAGATGCCGATCTGCTAAATTCCTGCTTTTGGGCTAAAGCCTGATACTGCTGACTTTGTGAGGGGAATTTCTTTTTGTGTCAGAGTTAGTGGCCCCAAAGCATTCTCCTCCTGTCCCCATATATATCCTAAGGGATATTGGGCTACTTGATCACTTTGTTGATGGACTCATGGAATTCGTGATGAGACTGCTTCTGGGGTTCCATACTTGTCCTGGAGGTATTGAAAGGAGGTTTGTATCTGTATCCCTGCACTCTGTATTCTTGAGAGTCAGATTTAAGCAGTTACAGGACAGGTATTGGTGGGACTTATGTCAGAATCACCTACCTATATCAAGGTGTTTCTCTCTGTTGCTAGGCAATGGCAACCTGGCTGGGGGCAATGTAGTTCCCCTGTTCATCTTACTTCACGGCGAGAGCACTGAAGATGGCGATGAAGGCCATCTCATATCCTTCCTGTGCGTGACCCGTGCTATGGCCAGAAGGCTCAAGAAGAGGATGATGTAAGTGCCATCCAGCACATTGAATAGATCATGGCTCAGGTGGTTTGCTTCATGACTCTGTTCAACCTACTATGGTTTTCTCCCGTTTGAGGACTTATCAGACACTTTTATCAGTTCTCTGTTCAGCCAGCCAAGAATGGGTCTAGTGATTCCTGATGTATCTGGAGACTTGCCTCTGTCCAGAAAGCGGTTGATTAAAAACAAACCAATGATCCTGAAATTTGTGTACTAAGAAGGCCCTTCTGATGAAGGAAATAAGCGCCATTTCAAGTGGGTATTATCTCAAGGATGGAAGTGTTGATCCCGGAAGTGGCTCCTCCCTGATATCCCTGCCAATACAGATTGGGCAGATAGTCAAACAAATTATTTGTTCGAGGATCCTAGAATGAGAATCTTAACAATATGGCTCATAGTTTTGCCTCTGGAGGTCATCTTGGTGTTAACAAGACTGTTGACAAGATCATGAAACACTTCTTCTGGCCTGGACTTGGGAAGATGTTCCAACTTTTGCAAAACCTGTCACACTAGTCAGGTGGTTAAAAACAAGTTAGACCACCTGCTCCATTGCAGCCTATCCCAGCATTTAGGGAAGCCCATACTCCAAGGTCATCGTTGATTGTGTTGGTCCATTACAAGACTAGATCTGGAAATCAGTACTTGTTGACAATCATGTGTGCATCTACCCAGATTCCCCTGAAGCCATGCCTCTCACAACATCAAGGCGCTGCAATCTCGAAGGCTTTGATAAAGTTTTTTCGTTGTTTGGCCTTCCCAGGGAAATTCCAGTCAAAAAATCAGTAGCAATTTCACTTCGGATTATTTCCAGCCAGGTTGTGTATGAACTAGGTCTTGAAGCAAGATTCTTTCCAGTGCCTATCATCAGAAGTCAGGAGTTTGCCTTAGTGCGGTTTCATTCCTCTCAAGACAATGATGAGGACTTATTATTTATGACCATAGAGAAAGACTGGGATGAAGGTGTTCCATTTGCTGTTGTTTGCAGCCTAGAAACCAGTGCAAGAATCTACTAGATTCAGTCCGTTTAAGCTAGTGTTTATGCATGCGTGAGAGGACCTTTGCTGTTGTTGGTGAACAATGGCAAGAAAACCGCATATCAGTCTGTTTAGACTATGTTAAAGTTCAAGGAAAGACTGCGTGCAGCTTGACCTATTAAAGAACCTGAAATCAAGTCAGGGAAAAATAAAACTTGGGTATGATCATAAGGCTAGAAGCCGTGAGTTTAAACCAGGGAGAAAGGTCCTGTTGTTTCCTTGCAGTCCAATCCATTTGCAGGCTAGATTTCATGGTCCTTATGAAATTCTGACAAAAAACTCAATGATCTCATTTACATTGTGAAGACTCCAGATAGGAGAAAGCCAAAACAGTTGTGTCACATTAACATGCTGAAGCCTTATCATGATAGGAATGCTAGGGGTTGCAGCTGTCACTTCAGATCCTCATATGGCGAGACTTGAAGATGAGGGGAGTTTCAAGATGATGAACCTAGAATTAAAGCTGAAGTTCTTTCATATAAATTGTCAAATTCTGAAGTGTTGCAAAATCTTGATGTAAAACTCCAGCACTTAGAACCCTCACAGAAAGATCAGTTTGAGAGGTTGATCAAAATATAAAGATCTATTTCCTGATGTTCCAAAGAGTTTCTATAGCCTCTCATGATGTAGATGTTGGTGATGCCAAACCAATAAAAACAGCATCCGTGCGGATGAATCCTGAAAAAGAAAGATTGCTGAGAAAAGGGTTGAGTACATGTTGGAACATGATATTATCAGACCCTCTAACTCAGATTGGAGTTCACCCTGTGTTCTAGTTCCAAAACCTGATGGAAGTACTAGATTCTGTACAGATTATCGCAAAGTCAATGCTGTAACTAGAACTGATGTGTTTCCAATACCTAGGATTGATGATTGTATCGATAAGTGGGGCAAGCAAAGTTTCTGACCAAGATTGATTTATTGAAGGGTTATTGGTGTGTGCCTTTAACTGAGAGGGCCAAGAGCATCTCTGCTTTTTGCCACACCATCTGGGTTATACCAGTATGAAGTCCTACCCTTTGGCATGAAAAAATGCCCCAGCCACGTTCCAAAGGATGATACAGTCTACAATTTGCGGATTGCCACACGGTGCGTGCACATCGACGACCTGATCACATGGAGTGACTCCTGGGAAGAACATCTGAAAGATGTAGAGATGTTGTCCCAGTGTTTGACCCAGGCTAACCTGACTGTTAACCTGAACAAGAGTGACTTTGGTTGTGCTACTGTCACGTATCTTGGCTACGTCATAGGCCAGGGGTAAGGTGGCACCCATAAATCCTAAAGTCCAAGCCATCATGGACTTTCCAGTTCCTGACAACAAAAAAGCTTTTTTGGCGCTTCCTTGGAATGATCGGGTACTACCTCAAGTTCTGCAAGAACTTTGCTGAGATTGCTCTCAGTCTCACCAACCAACTGAAGAAAGGCGTAAAGTTCACTTGGGGATGAAGCATGCCAAAGAGCCTTCGATCGCCTGGAAGTCTCTGCTGTGTCACTTCCCGTGCTCAAATCTCTGACTTCAACAAACCGTTCTCCGCGTGGTGGTCGATGCTAGCGACCAAGCTTGTGGATCTGTGCTCCTACAGAGAAGTGACTCTGATGACATTGAGCATCCCGTGGCATACTTCTCCAGGAAGTTCAATCGCCACCAAAAGAACTATTCCACAATTGAGAAGGAGCTGTTGGCTCCGGTTCTATCCTTAAAACACTTTGAGGTTTATGTTTGTACAGGGCAAAAGCCAATGATTGTATATGTTGACCACAATCCGTTAATGTTTTTTGAATAAGATGAAAAACAAAGAATCGGAGATTGTTGAATTTGAGTTTGATTTTACAGGAGTTTGACTTGGAAATTAAGCGTAAAAGGTACTGACAATGTAATTGCGGATTGCTTATCCCGTGTTTGAGTATGTGTATATATATCACCTGTGTTTATTAGCATATTGTATTATATGTATGTATGTATATATATATATATATATATACACACATACATATATATATATATATATATATATACATACATACACACAAGTGTCAACTTAACCATTTTTGTATTGAAAAGAAAAATTTTGCCTTTATGAGTCAAAATTTTTCCTTTTGGAATGGAGGTGTAATGTGGAAAAAAAAAAAGCCACTAGATGGCAGTATTGACTTTTTTTTTTTTGTTAAGCAGTCTGGAGCTAGGTTTGGGGCATGTCGGGCATGCCTCAGAGGGGCTGGACAAGAGTATATAGGAGAAAAATTGAGAGAGTGAAAGGGAATAGGAGAAATTGCAAGGAGAAATTGTGGAAGGATACATTTGACCAGACCTGTCACTCTTTTCAAGACCTGTGAAGCTTTTTGTGGATTTTTTTGCCTGTGTTGGAGTATTTTCCTGTCCCAGGACATCGCAACATAGCAGCACCATCTCAATTACCAAGGGACTGTAAATATCTCATTTTTTTTTTGTATTTCCAATCTTGGTCAGTAGGGTAGATTGTAGATTAGTTCAAAGTGTTTGTTTAATTAAATCTGTTAATGTTTTAAAAATTTTGTCTGTCATCCTTGCTGTCCGCTCATGCCATAACAAATTGGGGCCATAACACCCCCACAAAGGACTTAAATCAGGCCAGCAATGCAGAATGCCCCAAACTCAAAATTCCCAGCTCCGGTTTCAGTTCAACCAACAATTCAAAAAATAAAAAAAAGTTCAGTTCACCTCCGTT
Organism: Gymnothorax javanicus; assembly: GCA_029692085.1. NCBI lineage: Eukaryota > Metazoa > Chordata > Actinopteri > Anguilliformes > Muraenidae > Gymnothorax > Gymnothorax javanicus. Next base: position 448,446 of record CM056203.1, read on the forward strand.
TATATTGGCTCCACGGTGCACAATACTACACAGTTCAGTTCCAGTTCCACTTTTAAAGATTCAAACCAACACAGGAAAGAATCAAAAAAACTTTTTATACTCACTGCCCCCAGCACATCTCGTAAAGCAGTAACCAGTCCAGTCAGTCAGTCTGAAGTAATCCGTCCAAATCGGTTTTATTTTTTATTTTTTCACGTTTGTAGTGAGTGAATGGCTGGCGTCGGTGAAATCAGCTGACTGATTGATAACCCAGGAGATCCAGGAGTTTTCAACGGTATTTTTTTTTTTTTTTATTTTTGCAATGACCAGAAGCTGCTGCTTGAAGCGGATTGAAGTTGCCTGAAGAAAAACAGGGATTAGCCATGGAGGTAATATAATAGAACTGGAGAGAGCCAGGTACCGCCCTATTACTTTCAATGGGAGATGCTAGGCTAGCTACTTCATCCAGGAAATCGGAAATTGACCGGCGCCATCTATAAAAACAAACCATGGGTGACTTATTTCGCACCATTTCATAAGATTGCCAATCTGATTACATAGCACAAATGGCCAAGAAAATGTGTCGTCTGTGCGGATTGGCCATGAGTTTGAGGAAATGACAAAGCAAATCTGTTAATCGAGCAACGCCGCACTATACACTCATTGGCTGAACTGCTGCAGTCAGAGCAACAGCTGGACAACCAAACTTCGTGCACGAGCTGTCATCAAGCTCTAAGTATCAGTTCTTAATTTAGAGGCCCTCTTGAAAACATCGAACAGTTGCGTCAGACAAAGAGCAAAATAATGAAGGATTACCGAATACATTTTACGTTTGTTTTCCCTTTATTTGGCGAAAAAAAATGTGCACTTTTCAATTGGAGTCTATGGAGCTGCTGCATGTTTTGGCCTGAAATTGCATCCTTGGGAAGCACTTGGAAGCAGGAAGCTAACATGCTAACTGGCTGAAGCAAAGACCACATTTCTCTGGTTCTATTATATATCTCTATGGGATTAACCGACCTTACTTTCTTTTTTACTCTCGCGCAATCAGCGTGCTGCTCTGTTTGAAGGCTCTGTGTCTCCTCTCACTGACAACTGAGCGAAGGATATAGGAAGTGGTTTGAATGCTGGCGCGAACTGGGAAATCCAATCGGTGAGTTTTGTTTGTGTACACTTTCGTTCCCGGAGGAGAGACCAAGGCGGCTGTTGTTGCTGAGGTCAAAACAGCTGAGATGACAGTCAAAGATGCGTGTAACCAGCGGAGGAGCACATCAGAGCCCTGGCATACAGGCTGTCATAAGCTGAATGGCACTTTTTAGCCACATCACATGGAAAAGGACCATCTGATGGGATTGGGGGCATAAGAAAACACTTGGCAGCCAGGGCAGTCTGCAACGCCCTTATGATCAACAGATCCTCACTCCTTGTCAACTTTTTGAATTCACAGATTCACAGATAGAAAATGTAAACTGCCAGTCCACAATAACAGAACAGTATGAGCAAGAAGCTGAACTGCTCAAACACAGATTTGAAAAAGGCGCAGAAAAATTCCAGGCACACAAAAAATTACATTCTTTCTTTCCAGACTCTAAGGAAATAGTCACTGTTCGATCTTTTTTTTCACCATCACCTGACAAAAGACAGGAACCTGTGAATCTTACTGCTGAGACGAGTGATTACAGTGCTTCAGTCTTAAGTGGTTATGAACACGTGACTCTTACTGTTGAGACAGTGATTACAGTGCTTCAGTCTTAAGTGGTTATGAACATGTGACTCTTACTCTTGAGACAGAGTGGTTACAGTGGTTCAGCCTTAAGGGTTATGAACACGTGAATCTTTTACTGTTGAGATGAGTGATTACAGTGATTCAGCCTTAAGTGGTTGTGAACACATTGACTCTTACTGTTGAGATGAGTGATTACAGTGGTTCAGCCTTAAGTGGTTACATGACAGTCGCTTATGACAGCCAATGGTGGGCAGCATGTATCAAGCAATACAATCCAGAGAGGTATGAAGTTACCTTCCTTCACCCACATGGACCATCCCCATCATACATATTTCCAGACCCACCAGACTCTCTTATCATTGACCACCAGGATGTTCTAACCACTGTACAGCCAATCACAGCAACGGGAAGAACATACTCAATCTCAAAGAAAGAAACTATGGCTGCTCTTTCTGCCTTGAAAAAGAAAATCCAAGCTTAGGAATCATCACATTTGGAGATAATTGACTTTAGGAATATTTTAAAGGTAATCTGCTTGATATAATTATAGTATAGGGTGAAAAGAAAAGCTACCAAAGAAATGCACTTATTCTTCAAAAGATAGTGTTGCCACATTTCACTTATCCTCTGTTGGATGATAGTTTTGGATCAGTCTTTGGAATATTTGGGAGGTTGGCTCACAATTTTTGTCCTGGGTAGAAGTGATTACTTTTTACGGTATAATAATCATTGTATTCGACTTGCAGGGCTTGTGTTGAAATGGTTTTTTGTTGGAGCTTAAGCTAAAAATCACATGGTTGGAATAAACATTTTCATTCTTGATTATTAGGAAGTCTTACATTCTTCTCCACAGTTATGTCCACACTGACAACATTAAACAACTGTGTTTCTTCCGTTGTACTAATGGCATATTATTCTTTTTGGTCAGTAGAAAATCGGCAGGCCCTCCTCTTGCTGGCACCCTGGTATCTGATAGCAAGATTATTGTTGCATGGCTTTGAGTAAACAGGGCATCGAGATGGACTCAAACAGTTTGGTATTTGTATGCATCTGAGCATGATAGAGGGTTGCACTGTCGCTGGATGCAGTAATGAATTTCACACAGTGCTAATATAAATGCTCATTTCTCAGAAACAGTTAGAGTGCCCATCACCACTAATTTACAGGAAAGCTTCTTTACATCATAAAGTACCTCTGACATGAATTACAGGAAAATTGAAAGATACAGTTTTTTGGGGTGCATCTTTGAATTTTATCATTTGTGATAACTTTTTTTCAGTAGGCCTCAAGAGAGAGGTTATCGAGTGGGCTTATAGGGCTTGAAAAATGCTTGAAAATGACAGCAGAATCAGCTCTCTAGGTGCTATAATTTCGGAGATATGGGTCAATGACAAATAAGCCTTTTAAAAAATTTTTTTTTCAATAAATCTTTAAAAATGTAGAGAATACATTTATTTGAAGTTGGAAGAGTGTGTTTAAACAAGTCTTAATGGTTAATGGTTAGTACAGTTTTAGACTGTATCTGCAATTTCACCAGCCAAAAAATGTCAGGTGGCGCTACCAAAATTTTCTTGGGGAAAAAAAAAAAAAACCAAAAACACACTTCCCTTTTTTTTTTTCTAAGTGATTTTTTTAAGTAAGTATACCTGAGAGAGTGTCTACTCTGCCTAAAAACATTACTATTTTGTAGTTGAGCTGGGTATTAAAAGTAACTTATGGATTAGTAGGGGCCAGGTATTTTGGTTTTCCAAACAATTTAAGAACAATTAAACTATTAAATTTTGATTATTTGAAAGGTTTTCAATATAAAATTATGCCCCCATATTAATATTATATTAATTCATATTTTAAATTACATATTTAATACATTTCACAGTGTTAACTTGCTCGGACGGTTGCACCACCTGACATTTTGAGGGTTTGAGATGGCAAAACATAAAATATATATCATTTTTATGATAAACTGGAAATATGTTCAAATTAATCAGATTTTATAGAATAAAATGATGCTTATTATGAAACATTTAAAATTATTTTAAACCAAAGCAGTGCGCTCGGACAATGTCGCATCATTGACCCATGGCTGTATAAAGTCACGAGGTATCGCTAATTAGCGGGTCATTCCATATCAAGTCAACCAGAGGTCCCCAGGTCACCAACTCAGATTTGGCTCAGATATATTTTTGGAGTACCTTAATATTCATAAAAAACACATGCAAAATTTAAGGCTCCTACTCCAAGGGGTTTCCGAGATATGGTCCCCCAAAAATTAGGGGCCATGCCCCAAGCTAATCACGAATGTTAATTTAAAGGGATTTTGGAGGCCAATATCTTTGCAACCAATCATAGGTATGGGCTGAAAATTGCTAACCAGGGTATTTTGGGTGCAGGCTTTTAGAATTTCATCAAAATTTATCCATCTCTTTTCATATTCAAGATATTGGCCTCTCAAATATGAAAATTTTATGGGTGGAAATCAAAAATTCAGTTTTCAAGGGCCCCCCATGAGGCCAGGATCCCTTACAGAGGCTAAATTGTGCTGGATTCCTTCTATTTGAGGACAGGTCTGTCTGTACAAGGAAGATTGACTGTACCCAAGGCATAATAGTGGAGTTAGGAGACCCTGCAATGGGTCCTAGCTGAAAAAACAATTTTTTGCCAATTTTGAATGGCCAGTTCACCATGTGGGCAGTTTTTTTTTGCAAAAACATCGCCCCCACCCCCACCATTGTGGCTTTTGTTTTATGCCATAAGGTGAAGTAATATAAGTTGTATGCTATTGTTTTAGTATTGTCTTAAGATTCACCTTATTAATTAAGTGAAATGCTTAGTATATGGCCATCTGCCCACAACTGACCATAAATGATCACAAATGCGAGAAAGCTAGACCCCAAGAACTGTCAACCAAGATTACTAATCACTATAGAAGAGCTTTTTATACAAATGATGGTAACTTCTTTTGAATTTGGGCAGTTTCTGTCCTAGTTTCAATTTGAACCTCGTAGCCATTTATTCTTCAACAGCTTTCAGGGATTCTGAAAATAAAGTGTATCACAGTGAGAGAAGTGAACTTCCTTACAGTAAATTAATAACATCCGTTCTTCGTTATGCGAAAAGGAATGCAGGATGATGCCACCACGAACTTACTTGTGATGTGCTTCTTACGATGGTTAAATGGATCAGCACAGGTCCGCTGTAGACTTTAAAAAAGCGTGACAAATACACTTTTTCGTGATGGAAACAGATTCAGTCATCTTCATTGAATATGACATTGCACCGCCCAGTCAAAAGTTGTCTGTCGGCTGGTTTAAGGTCACCGAATGAAATTCGTCCCGTCTTTCTGCAGTATGTATGTTTGTTGCATTCCTCATCCAAAGAAATCCCAATTTTGCACCTGTCAGAAGCCATGCTGAAACTTGAATGAATTCATTAATTAGATTCCCTAATGTTTTAATCAGAGCTGATGCAATACCCATGGAAGATGATGCAATATACGGGTGATCTGATGCAATAAGCATGGAAGATGATGCAATACCAGGGAGATCCTAGGGAGGGATTGCAACATCATGTCAGATGTCAGATTATCTTAGGAAATGATGTAACTTTTTTATGAGTAGGCACTGTCTATTTAAAACTTCTAGTTGCAGAACAAAGGGGATAATAATGGGCGTTTATACCCCAAAACGCCTATATTTGATAACATGATTAAAAATTCAATTCAAGATATAGGCCAGGCCACGCGGTAACGGAGTTACAAAATTGGTGTATTTTGTATCATAGCTCCAAAACTAAGTAAGATAGAGTTACAATTTAAATCGCTTTGTGTAGGTCTTACAAATTTGTTAATCCATTAAAGACCAGTTTTTTGCCGTTTTCACCCAAAATAAACCAGATGAATAAAATTAGCCATTTTTTTGTTTGAAGCACTAGGGAAGACCCACATAAAGCCATTTAAATTGCAACTCTATCTTACTTATTTTTGGAGCTATAATACAAAATACACCAATTTTGTAACTCCGTTACCACGTGACCTGGCCCATATATACATTTATGTGGAACAAGTTTCATTACCATGGGTAACTGCCCACATGGTGAACTTGCCAATCCAAAATTGGCAAAAAAAAGTGACTTTTTCAGCTAGGACCCTTTTCAGGGTCTCCTAATACCCCCATTCCACACAACCATTCTAGCTACCATTCCCGTACCGATCAAGGAATGGTACCGGAACGGTAGAGGTCGGGAGGGAACCTTAATGGAGCCTTATTGGAACGGCACTGGACGTTAACGGAACTCCTTCGAAAGGTAGGAACGGTTGGGACGGCAACTGAATACATGTTTGATATGCATCTCGCTTTTATAACCTCTGTAGATCGTTACGGCAATGGTAACATAACGCTACTGGATCGTTAATGGATTGCTAACAGCACACTACGGTTGCTGTGAAATCTGTAATGAACGGTAGAGGACGGTACACTTGGTGCAGCAACGGTGTGAGATCTGAAAGGAACGTTGCTGGAACGCTAGTGATCGGTACTAAAACGGTAAAAATCGTTATGGACACGCTGTACGGACCTCACATGGTCGGTACATGAACTGTATTAGAACCATACGGCATCATTACAGTCGTTAACAGATCGCTACTGGAACACAAGAATGCCAAAAACGGCCGTTCGCCTAGTGTCTGATCGGTAGAGGCAGCCGTCCTGAGGACGGCTTAGAACGGCTGAGAACGGTAGCTAGAACGGTTGTGTGGAATGGGGGTATAACTATACTATTATGTCTTGGGTGCAGTCAATCTTTAGCCTCTGTAAGGGATCCTGGCCTCATGGGGGGCCCTTGAAAACTGAATTTTTGATTTCCACCCATAAAATTTTTCATATTTGAGAGGCCAATATCTTGAAAATGAAAAGAGACAGATAAACTTTGACAAGAGATTCTGAAAGCCTGCACCCAAATTACCCTGGATAGCAATTTTCAGCCCATAACTACGATTTGTTCCTAAGATATTGGCCTCCAAAATCCCTATAAATTAACGTTCGTGATTAGCTTGGGGCATGCCCCCCCATATCTCGGAAACCCCTTGGAGTAGGAGCCTAAAATTTTGCATGTGTTCATTATGAATATAGAGGTACTCCCAAAATAAATTTGAGCCAAATCTGACCGGGTGACCATGGAAGATTCTTGTAGTTTGGTTGAGTTCATATGGAATGACCCTAGCTCAAAGTTTGTTAGGATGTACCTTCCCAATTTTTTCCAGTTCTGACCATTACTCCTGGGTCTCAATCATTCCCCCAAATTTGAAAAAAATCTGAGAGGTCAAGGGAAATTCTTGGTTGATTTGACATGGAATGACCCTTAATAGTTCTACCTTAAAGGGTACCAGATGGTCCTTTAAAAGTGCTTAAAGTCAATTTTACTTGAGAGAGATCTTGAATTTTGAAATGACACATACACTAACTGAGATAAATCCAAATACTTCAACTCTATGTATGTTACCACATCGAGACATCACTGCACTGGTACTCATGTTACTCTATCCAGAGGCATCACTGCACTGGTACCAAAGTTACTCTATCCAGAGGCATCACTGCACTGGTACACATGTTACTCTATCCAGAGGCATCACTGCACTGGTACCCATGTTACTCTATCCAGAGGCATCACTGCACTGGTACCCATGTTACTCTATCCAGAGGCATCACTGCACTGGTACCCATGTTACTTATTCAGAGGCATCACTGCACTGGTAGAGTTCAGAGGAGTAGTTGTGCGCACATCTCATACCAAATTAGGCCCGGTGCTGGATTCACATGTAATTCAAGCAAAGAAAGTAAAAAAATCCGCACACTGGATTAAAGCTCCCAAACCTTTATTGATGCAACGTTTCGACCACTCACAGGGTCTTCATCAGGCAAATGACTGACAGACAGACAGACAGACAAATATATAGGCAGGTATTTACCTAGTCATTGGCTGATAAAGTATCAGCTGACAACCAATAGGATACAGACACATTGGCACAAGGCACAATGAGTGCCTGCCCTTTAAAGGGACTCGGTATTTAAATGCACAATAGACAAAGAGCAATAAGTACATCATCAATGCATCAATTGCAATGCAATCATAAAATACATAAAGAAAAACCATTCTGTTCATTGTATTGTGGCCTGGGTCATCATCGGCAAGTAATTGCCAAAATATAGGGCCAAACAGTAACATTTCAATGATATTAACAGAGAAAACACAGTAAGCAGCCAATGAATTTTAAGAGTAAAAACAACAGGAAATGTTAATGCTAGATAATTTCATAATAGAAATTACTACTATGAGAATAAAGCTATTAATAGAAAAATACAAAAGTGTAAAAATGGAAAAAAAGCCTACAAAAAGGCTTAATATCAAATTCTCATTTAAACCATTAGGGGACATGGTATTAAGGAAATAGATCCAAAAAGTTTTGGCGTTGGAGAAGCCTCCTTTCTAAATCACCACCCCCTCGAGGTTTCTCCACTTTTTTCCACACCAACATAAATTAGTGTGTTCAAGTTGTGTCCGGCATTCTTAAAATGAACAGCTACAGGGTTGCGCTCATCGCCGGTTCTGATGCTACTCCTGTGCTCACTGATTCTTGTCAATTGCACGGGAAGTCTTGCCGATATAGGCTAAGCCACAAGGGCACCGAATAAGGTATATCACATGTGTGGTGCTACATGTGATCACATGGATATATCCCGACCAGTGTGTGGGTGACTGAAGCGTTTACATTCTTGTATGTGCACTGAACACAGCTTCCACATCTATAATTGCCATCTGGGACCACTGGGAATGTTGGCTCACCCTGAGCACATATATCAGACTTCACCAAAATATCTCTCAAGTTAGTGGGGCGTTTAAACACCAACATAGGCTTTTCCTTAAAGGCATTTTTTAATTTTGGGTCTGATTCACAATGTGCCAATGTCTCAGGATGACATCTTTGAATTTAGAGCCGAGTTTAGAGTATTTGGTAATGCACATAGGAGGATTATTTTGACTTTTTTTTTATTATTTTTGACTGGAGACATGCCTCCTGTGTTATCTGGTCAAAACGCTCCCTAGCTGCCTCAACCCATTCTTTTCTGTATCCCCTGTTAAGGAATCTATTGGAGAGATCTGAGGCCTGTAGTGAGTAAGAGGCATCATCACTGCAGATCCTCCGAGCACGGTGGAATTGACTAATCGGAAGACTTTTAATCAGTGATTTAGGATGGAAACTGTCCCCTCTTAAAATGGTGTTGCGGTCTGTAGGTTTTCGAAAAAGATCAGTTTGAATAGTGTTACCACTTTTACAGACCAGTACATCCAAGAAACTGATACGCTCTTATCAAATTCATCCTGAGACATTGGCACATTGTGGAATCAGACCCAAAATTAAAAAAATGCCTTTAAGGAAAAGCCTATGTTGGTGTTTAAACGCCCCACTAACTTGAGAGATATTTTGGTGAAGTCTGATATATGTGCTCAGGGTGAGCCAACATTCCCAGTGGTCCCAGATGGCAATTATAGATGTGGAAGCTGTGTTCAGTGCACATACACGCCGTAAATGTAAACGCTTCAGTCACCCACACACTGGTCGGGATATATCCATGCATTGGTGCGATCACATGTAGCACCACACATGTGATATACCTTATTCGGTGCCCTTGTGGCTTAGCCTATATCGGCAAGACTTCCCCGTCATGTTACGCACAAGAATCAGTGAGCACAGGAGTAGCATCAGAACCGGCGATGAGCGCAACCCTGTAGCTGTTCATTTTAAGAATGCGGACACAACTTGAACACACTACGTTATGTTGGTGTGGAAAAAGTGGAGAAACCTCGGAGGGTGGTGATTTAGAAAGGAGGCTTCTCCAACGCGAAACTTTTTGGATCTATTTCCTTAATACCATGTCCCTAATGGTTTAAATGAGGAATTTGATATTAAGCCTTTTTGTAGGCTTTTTTCCATTTTTACACTTTTGTATTTTTCTATTAATAGCTTTATTCTCATAGTAGTAATTTCTATTATGAAATTATCTAGCATTAACATTTCCTGTTGTTTTTTTACTCTTAAAATTCATTGGCTGCTTACTGTGTTTTCTCTCTGTTAATATCATTGAAATGTTACTGTTTGGCCTATATTTTGGCAATTACTTGCCGATGATGACCCAGGCCACAATACAATGAACAGAATGGTTTTTTCTTTATGTATTTTATGATTGCATTGCAATTGATGCATTGATGATGTACTTATTGCTCTCTTTTGTCTATTGTGCATTTAAATACCGAGTCCTTTTAAAGGGCAGGCACTCATTGTGCCTTGTGCCAATGTGTCTGTATCCTATTGGTTGTCAGCTGATACTTTATCAGCCAATGACTAGGTAAATACCTGCCTATATATTTGTCTGTCTGTCTGTCTGTCAGTCATTTGCCTGATGAAGACCCTGTGAGTGGTCGAAACGTTGCATCAATAAAGGTTTGGGAGCTTTAATCCAGTGTGCGGATTTTTTACTTTCTTTGCTTGAATTACATGTGAATCCAGCACGGCCTAATTTGGTATGAGATGTCGCACAACTTCTCCCTCTGAACTGTTTCATATTTTTTGTGTAGCACTCTCTTTTGACTCCGTTTGCAACCTTTTTTTGGCATCATGGCAGACGAAGGTTCCTCTACTAGCCTTAGTGGGACTTTTTGAATTTAGTGAGGCTGACTATGCCCGCATCATGTTTTCTGACTCTATTTTTTGATGAAGATGATACACCAAACACCATAGACACTGGTGCACTCACTCCAGAAGCTGTATAATTTACAAGAACGTGAGACCAGACAGTATTTCCATGCTGTCACACTGAGTGATTACCTTAGACAGAAAATTATCCCTCGTGGCCTTAGAATACAGAAAGCACCTGCCTTGGGCCTAGATGATGCTGCATTTTGCCAACGATGGTGTGAAATACTGAATAAATGTTCTTTTGACCTGATGGCCCTTGTCATTAAAGAGCTAACAGAGAAATTGGAACAGACACGGGCCGAGGTGAAACAAATGGAGACCCAGTTGGCCGAAAAACTGGATAAAAAGAAATGGGCTGAGTGCAAGAAAGAGCTTGAACGCCATCGCAAAGATTGTTCCAGCAAGATCAAAACTTCTAAGAAGGCCAAATTTGCGCGTGACTGTGACGATTACAAACAGAATAAGGTGTATTTTTGGAAAGATGGAAAGCCAGGGGCTCAAGCGCAACAAGGACAGCGAGCTGCACCAAGGCGCCAACACCAGCAGAGACATTATGGGACCTGGCCATCATCTTCCTCTTTTGATTCTGGCTCTGACACAGGTAGCCAATCAGGGCGCAGTGCGCGTTTTTTAGGATATGCCCACGCAGGACCAAGACACCCACCACGCCGGGGGAGGAGGGCCGAATGGCGGGCGCTCCAGGATATAAGCGATGCAGGAGAGGTCAGCGGAGGAAGCATTACACGGAGCGGGAAGAAGAGGATGTAGTAATTAACCTCTCTGATAAAACACTCTCTGAAGTCTGCAAATCAGCATTGGGTAAGGGGCTCAGTTTTGTGCCTACTACACACCCTAATGACTTTGAAACCATCATTGATTTCCAGAAGTTTTTCCGCAGTTTAAGACTTAAAGAATTTTTTAGCTCTAATAAGAGTGAATGTCCCTCCAGTGACCATCCTACTGAGTCCGTCCCCTCCTTCTGTTGACCCTCCTAATCCCACTGCTCCTACTTACACTCCTTTCAGGAACAGATCCACCTTTATTCCTTATAAGAATCGTAATGCTTCACTTGACACTTACTGCCGCTTGGTTGAAAATGATGTAAAAAAATCTATTAAAAAAGAAGAAGGAGTATAAGGTGTACAACAATTTGTCTAAATTAGAAAGGGAAGCATTGGTGGACCTAAGTAAGGATAACAAGGTTGTGGTACGTCCTGCTGATAAGGGTGGGGCTATTGTTCTACAGAATGCTATGGATTATTTATCTGAGATCAATAGACAACTGAGTGACTGTACTTTTTATGAGAAATTGCCCTCAGATCCTACTGTGAGGTTAAAAACCCATGTTGATTCTAGGCTTGTTTTCCATTTTAATAATCATGAATTTGACAAAAACACTTTTGAATTTCTCAAGGTTGAGCATCCTGACACCAGTAATATACACCCTTCCCAAGATACATAAGGGCTTAACTACTCCTCTTATTGGTAGACCTATTGTGAGTGGTATTGGTGGTCTTACAGAAAACATTTCTGCCTTTGTGGATCACTTTATTAAACCAGAGGTTTTCACCCTCCCCTCCTATATAAGGGATTCTATAGATCTCATTAACTCACTAAAATCCTTTGGTGATATCTCTGATACATCATTATTTGCAACCTTTGATGTTCAGAGCTTGTACACAAACATCCCACATGCGGGCGGCATTGAGGCGCTTCAATATTTCCTAGGGCGACGCCCAACAGTGTCCAAGCCTAGCACAGATTGCATATTGGATTTGGCTGACATTGTTCTAACTAACAACTTTTTTCGTTTTCAAAATGACTTTTATTTGCAGTTAAAGGGCACAGCAATGGGATCTAAAATGGCACCTAATTATGCCTGTCTATATATGGGGTTCTTTGAGAAGAATTTTGTCCTCAATCCAGTCAACCCTTTTTTTTTTAAGATCTTATTTTATAGACGTTTTATTGATGACATTTTTGTCATTATGGATTCTACTGTGGAGGAGCTGTTTGAATTTCATCAGTATATGAACTCTTGTAATGAGCATTTGAGGTTCACACTTGAATTTGATAAGGAGCGTATCAGTTTCTTGGATGTACTGGTCTGTAAAAGTGGTAACACTATTCAAACTGATCTTTTTCGAAAACCTACAGACCGCAACACCATTTTAAGAGGGGACAGTTTCCATCCTAAATCACTGATTAAAAGTCTTCCGATTAGTCAATTCCACCGTGCTCGGAGGATCTGCAGTGATGATGCCTCTTACTCACTACAGGCCTCAGATCTCTCCAATAGATTCCTTAACAGGGATACAGAAAAAGAATGGGTTGAGGCAGCTAGGGAGCGTTTTGACCAGATAACACAGGAGGCATGTCTCCAGTCAAAAAAATAATAAAAAAAGTCAAAATAATCCTCCTATGTGCATTACCAAATACTCTAAACTCGGCTCTAAATTCAAAGATGTCATCCTGAGACATTGGCACATTGTGAATCAGACCCAAAATTAAAAAATGCCTTTAAGGAAAAGCCTATGTTGGTGTTTAAACGCCCCACTAACTTGAGAGATATTTTGGTGAAGTCTGATATATGTGCTCAGGGTGAGCCAACATTCCCAGTGGTCCCAGATGGCAATTATAGATGTGGAAGCTGTGTTCAGTGCACATACACGTAAATGTAAACGCTTCAGTCACCCACACACTGGTCGGGATATATCCATACGTGGTGCGATCACATGTAGCACCACACATGTGATATACCTTATTCGGTGCCCTTGTGGCTTAGCCTATATCGGCAAGACTTCCCGTGCGTTACGCACAAGAATCAGTGAGCACAGGAGTAGCATCAGAACCGGCGATGAGCGCAACCCTGTAGCTGTTCATTTTAAGAATGCCGGACACAACTTGAACACACTACGTTATGTTGGTGTGGAAAAAGTGGAGAAACCTCGGAGGGGTGGTGATTTAGAAAGGAGGCTTCTCCAACGCGAAACTTTTTGGATCTATTTCCTTAATACCATGTCCCCTAATGGTTTAAATGAGGAATTTGATATTAAGCCTTTTTTGTAGGCTTTTTTCCATTTTTACACTTTTGTATTTTTCTATTAATAGCTTTATTCTCATAGTAGTAATTTCTATTATGAAATTATCTAGCATTAACATTTCCTGTTGTTTTTACTCTTAAAATTCATTGGCTGCTTACTGTGTTTTCTCTGTTAATATCATTGAAATGTTACTGTTTGGCCTATATTTTGGCAATTACTTGCCGATGATGACCCAGGCCACAATACAATGAACAGAATGGTTTTTCTTTATGTATTTTATGATTGCATTGCAATTGATGCATTGATGATGTACTTATTGCTCTCTTTGTCTATTGTGCATTTAAATACCGAGTCCCTTTAAAGGGCAGGCACTCATTGTGCCTTGTGCCAATGTGTCTGTATCCTATTGGTTGTCAGCTGATACTTTATCAGCCAATGACTAGGTAAATACCTGCCTATATATTTGTCTGTCTGTCTGTCTGTCAGTCATTTGCCTGATGAAGACCCTGTGAGTGGTCGAAACGTTGCATCAATAAAGGTTTGGGAGCTTTAATCCAGTGTGCGGATTTTTTTACTTTCTTTGCTTGAATCACTGCACTGGTACCCATGTTACTCTATCCAGAGGCATCACTGCACTGGTACCCATGTTACTCTATCCAGAGGCATCACTGCACTGGTACCCATGTTACTTATTCAGAGGCATCACTGCACTGGTACCCATGTTACTCTATCCAGAAGCATCACTGCACTGGTACCCATGTTACTCTATCCAGAGGCATCACTGCACTGGCTCATAGCAGAGCTTCAGTGAAGTGCAGGGCTTGGCACCCTATGCCATAATAAAGAAGTGAATCTTTGTTTGCTTAAATTAGAAATAACCAATTTATCACAACCAGCAGGAGGACCCTTCATACCAACTGCGAGAACATTTTACTCGCCACTGACACAAGACACTCTGCGCACAGGGAACATGAGGCAAATGTGTTTTAAATTGCAAAAGGGCATTTATTCGTTTAACCTTTATTTAAACAGAAAAATCCCTTGAGATTCAAAATCTCCTTTTCGAAGGAGACCTGGCCAAGACAGCACAGTTTCATAATGAGTATCAGAACTCATCATCGTTGCCCATCATTCAAAAAACAAATGCTTCTTAAAATATTTTTGGTTCGCCAATTTTACATGGTCATGCACAATTTTAATTGGAATAAAGGCCAAACACACAAAGGTGGTGTGCACTGCCAATAATAATCAATTCAGCACAAGCTCCAGGTAGCATATTTAATGTTAGCTCATATGTGACTCTGCCATGAACATCACCAGACAGCCAGCAACTGTGGCTGATGTCACTGACGGTGATTGTTCTCCTCATTCTCTGATGTCACAGGTGTTACCTCACTCCGATGTCACAGCAGGTGCTTATCCACCTCAGTCTCTGATGTCACAGAAGGTGTTACCTCACTCTGATGTCACAGGTGATTTCACACCTCATTAATAGGCATGCCTTCCATCAGAGTTTGCACTGTCCCTGTTGAATGGTGGGCCGTCACAGGTTCAATCAATAATTAAAACCCGTTCAGCATTAGCTCCCCTCATTCACCTGAAAAGAGGAAAGTTCCGGTGCTCGCCAGAGGTAAAACAGCCCGAGCTACTCTATAAACATTCATGCACATCTCTTCAACATGCGCAGAATCTTCAGCGCAGTGCAGTCTGCTGCAAATGAGACTGGACGGCACACAAATGCCATTCCCTCAGTGGATCTGATTGCTGAAAGCAAGGGCACAGTTTAGCTCAAATGAGGCATGACAAGTTTGTCCAAAGGAAGTGACTGTTTTGTTTCTGCAGCATACAGAAGTTTGGAGTTTTTATGAGAGATCAGTTCCCTTTTTCTCATCACAATACATCTGTCTTCCCTTCATGATTGCTAGGAGTGTTAGTCTGTTATATCATTCAAACATTATAGTGTATAGCTTACGCCATCCCTCCCGCTAGGCCTATGTAACAGTGCTGTTCACGTTTGTGCATATGGGTGGCAGGAAGCCCAATGATCTCCATTCAATTCAGCGGAGCCAATAAGGAAAGTAAAACATGAGGCACACAGTCAGAGGCCAAACACTGTCAGCCAGATCACAAAGGACTGCAACAGGATGGGAATAAAAAGCAGCTGATAACGTTCATTATGCAGAAAACTGAAGGACACTATAGTATGCCCCATACAGCATATGAGACCTGAGAAACAGCTTCATCAAAATGTTTTTACCTTCATCACATGCAAACAAGGTGAATCTCCGAGTAATATACATAATGAAATCCTATAAGACTTTAACACATACATTTCTCCAATATTAACATGCATTATGAGGGACAATCCCTCGCTGTCGCTGCCTCAATGACAGAACACTTTTAATGAGAGAATGACTGTCATGACCCTCTCTGCAGTGTACATCACAGTGTAGCACCAGCCCTATTTGCCATGTATCACCAGTTACTTCCTTGCTGCACAGCCGTAAACAGCCTCATCTTTAATCATGTCTAGCACTGCTCGGGTGCCTGGCTTCACCGACTGAAACAAAAGTGATTCACATAAATAAGACCCGGCCAGTCAGGCATGAATTGTGAGCTGCGATTTTTAAAAGCCAATATCAGACTGTCACAGCTGAGGGAGTCAGCGACTGCTCTCACCTCACCATCAGCCACACAGGATGTGGAATATATTAACAAATCGCCAAAGCGCACCCACCTCACCATGTACACGGTAGTCAGATAATTGCAAGCCGTTTTAACATTTAATCAGTTGGGCCCACTAGTAGTGATTTAGTTTTCACTTGTGGTAATTACATTTTCATGTGTCAAAATGTAATTTTGATTGGTTAAAATGTCTATTTAAGATCCCTGTAAAACAATTTTGACATGAAACAGATTAATTCTAACATGTCCAAATTACATTTTGACAAGTCAAACCTGATTAAGGGATATCTCAAATTTAAAGGTAACTGATCTGTGCTTTTTTTGATATAACTTAATAGATATGACCAAAACAAACAGGAATAAATGTTTTCTCCGAGAACGCTTGCAATCCCCCGAATATTGACTGTGAAAATTGTTTTTGAGACCCGCAAAAACTCCCTACGCCATTTGAAATACCTCATTAGTATTCACGAGTATGCAAAAATGATGTCACGCGAAAGCGGATGTGCGCGGTGGACGCAGAAATCAAGAGAAGTTGGCCAACAGCAAAAAAAGCGGCCAAAGAAATATCTGACTAATTCGGCGGGTAAAAGTGCTAGAAAAGGCCCGGAAGAAGATCGATTGAAGGCCAGGATGAATATAAAAGGCTAAAGTGATCGCTGGCAAACTTTAAAGCCAGGTTTGGAGATATTTCCAATGAAGATGTGGCCCAACTTTTTCTGGATACGTAAGTAAACTTGATGCTTGGTGCAAAATGCCCAATTTCCCTGTTTCCTAGCACTTTCAGATCGTTGATGTACTTGAAATCGTCCTAAATTTGTACCTAGAAGTATTTATAGTAATGAATTTCTAATGCATGAACGCAATTTATTTACTAGCAGTCGAATCTGGTGACTGATCTGACGTGAATTTTCATACAAATCGTTCATGCATATTAAGTAGTAGGCACGTCGAAATGGCCGCGGTCCAGCAGCCACAACGGCTGATCTTAACAGTCGAGTGATTGCTTCCCTCGAAATTTATCCTTGTTAGAGGTCGAGGATGTTAAAACTTACACACAAATCTTTTTATTGGAACAACCTGGCAAATTATGCAAAAAAAAAAAAAAAAAAAAAAATGTTGAGGATAAGGAACGAGTTGGTTACCTTTAATTATACTGTATATATCTCTCTCTCTCACACACACACACACACACACATACACACACACAGTACTGTGCAAAAGTCTAGGCACCCTGCATTTAAAAGAATTTAAGTCTGGCTCTAGATGTTTACTTTTTGTTTTTTGTTTTTACATTAGTGTTGCTAAAGATAAAAAATAGTGGCAAAGCCACTGCGCCTGCTCGGCCAAACGTGGCCAAAATGGAACGCCCCCTATTGGCCAAAGTATCGGTCCGATTGAGCTGAAAATCAAACTTGGTCTAATCCATAAGACGCTATATACACATATGAAATATGAAAAGGATCGGTGAAAAACTGAAGACGCTAGAGCGCAGACAAGCCAAAAGGATACGCACGCGTGCACGGACGCACAACAGACCAGCACTAAAGACCCCGAGCATAGCATAAGCCCCTTGGGCCTTTTGGCCAAGCGGGAAAAAAATTGGAGCGTCTTAGCTCGTAGAATAAGGGAGCTAGAGCTGTTTAAAGTTTTGCAGAAAAAGCCCCCTGGTGGCCAAACCGAGAATCGCAACACGCCCAAAATTGAACTCGGGCTAGATCTTGGGCCATACACTTGCAAATAAAATATGAAAAGGACCCCCTGAAAACTGAAGGCACTACTGCACTGAAAGAAAATCTGTGCATTTTACGACCTTTGACCTACATAACCTTAGAATTTGGGTCACATCAAAAACCCATGACATACACGATGAACCCTTGGCAAATCAACCTACAGTAAAAATTTGAGCATCTGCGCTTGTAGAATAAAGGAGCTAGAGCTGTTTGAAGTTTTGCAGAAAAAGCCCCCTGGTGGCCAAACTGAAAATCGCAGCGAGCCCAAAATCGAACTGGGGCTAGATCTTGGGCCCATATACATTCATTTTCAATATGACAAGGATCCATTGAAAACCGAAGGCACTATTGCAGGGAAACAAAATCTGTGCATTTTAAAACCTTTGACCTACATAACCTTGAAATTGTGGTCAAATCAAAAACCCATTACAAATATGATGAACCCTTAGCAGAACACCCTACACTAAAAATTTGAGCATCTTAGCTCGTAGAATAAGGGAGCTAGAGCTGTTTGAAGTTTTGCAGAAAAGCCGTCTGGTGGCCAAACCAAGAATCGCACAGCATGACCAAAATCGAACTCGGGCTAGATCTTGGACCCATATACATGCATATAAAATATGAAAAGAATCTGTGGAAAACTGAAAGCTGTATCGCGATGAAACGACAATTGTGGACGCTAACGCATGCATGCACGGACGCACAAAAGACCACCACTAATGACCCTAAGCACAGCCTAAGCCCCTTGGGCCTGCTGGCCAAGCGGGCTACAAAGTACATTTTAAATCTCAAATACTCATTTAAAAATAGTTTGATAAATACATATTTGTATTTCATTAAAGACAACTGATATCAATGATATAGTCTCAACAGGGCACTGATGTCAACATCTTCATGGCTGTCTACAAATACTTGGAGGGACAGATGTAATGAGACAGTCTGCAGAAGAATGGTGTCAAATTTTCCATTCTGCTTCAAACAAATGAAAAACCAACCAAACATCCTATTGATATAAAGCACTACAGAACAGTCTCCCAAATATTTTGGCAAAAAAAGAAGTCACACCAAATATTGATTTGATTTAGTTTTCAACAATTTACAGCTGTGTTTAGTACATTTCTCTGTCATTGGAAACGTTTAATCATTTTTGCAAGCACATTTGCCCTATGAAATTGCTATAAAATCTGCCTAAGACTTTTGCACAGTACTGTATATATTTATTCGCAAGGGCAGGGCTGGTGGTGTTGCAATGTACATTTCTGAGAAATTTCAAGGTTCTGTTCTTCACTCCATTACAATTCCAAAGCAATTTGAACTCTTAGCTGTGCAGATACTGATAGCAAAAGCTCCCCTTACCATTATGGGTTGTTACAGGCCCCCATCAGCTGTCCCTGAATCCTTGACCAATTTGGCCGAAGCATTATCCAGTTTAGTCATATCTGAATTAATTTTGATGGGAGATTTAAATTATGATTGGTTGAGTGACAAATCTGATCATTTAAAGCAGGTTTGAGACACCCTGAATCTTTCTCAGCTTGTTGACAGCCCCACCAGAGTTAACTCTGCCAAATCTGCCAAAGATACCTTAATAGACATAATTTAAACCAATGCAGTTCATAAATATGTGGCAATTGGAGTCTTCCCTAATGATATTAGTGATCACTGCACACTTGCTTGTGTTAGGAGCACCAAACTGCCCAAAACCAAGAGCTTAATTGCACTTAGGCGCTGCTTTAAATACCTCTCAGAGCAGGCTGTTCTTCATGACTTGTTTGGGTGACCCAAGTAACCTCGATTCCTACTGTCAAAGAGGCAGTTGCCTTTCTCCAGCACCACTTTTTAAAGATTGTAAACAAGCGTGCTCCTCTTCGAAAATTTAGGATCAAAAACAGGGACAATCCTTGGTTCACCAAAGAAATTGCTGGCATGATTCATGCTCGTAATAAGCAATGGTCTTTAGCCAGAAAGTCACATGCTTTAGATGATTGGGCGCTTTTTCGCTCCCTCAGGAACAAATGCACATCACTCATTAAAAAATCTAAGGCTGAATATTATTTGTCATTAACCTCCGATTGCCTCAACGATCACTCTAAGTTCTGGAAATCAATTAGAGCCCTACAGAATAAGAAAGTCTCCAGTTTTCCCAGTAAAGTCAATGTCAATAACACATCTATTTATGATAAAAAGGAAATGTCCAATACTTTCAATTTTCATTTTAAAAATGTAGCTAATTTGTTTGATGAACAAAGTCACGTCCTGCATAAAAACGAGAGCACACTTTGCAACCAAATGACAGCAGATACTTTCCAGTCAGCCTTCGTTTTTGACTTAACCCCCTTTTCAGCCTCTGAAGTCTTGCATGCCCTCCTAACCTTAGATCCAAAGAAAGCTGCTGGGCCTGATGGGCTTGATCCTTTCTTTTTAAAAATTGCAGCTCCAATCATAGCTAAGTCCGTCACTGACATTTTTAATCTCTCAATTCTTACCTGTAAATGGCCGGTATTATGGAAACAAGCCTTTGTTACACCGCTGTTAAAGGCTGGTGACCCTGCTGAACTGAACAATTATAGGCCTATTTCAAATCTCTCTGCTTTGGCCAAGATATTGGAATCCTTAGTTTCTGCTCAGCTGAAACCATTTTTAGATTCACTCAATGTCCTTAGCTCCATGCAAACCGGATTCAGGGCTAGGCATAGTACCGTGACGGCTGGACTGGAGGTCCTCGATGACATCAAGAGTGCCATCGAAAAAAAACAGTATGTTGTTGCTATTTTTATAGATTTAGCCAAGGCATTTGATACTGTCGATCATTTTTTATTAATTGGTGCCCTTGCAAAAGCTGGTATTGGTTGTAAAGTGATCAGTTGGTTCCGGAGCTATTTAACTGACCGCACTCAGTTTGTCAGATTGGGTAACATTATTTCTGATCCTATTGTTTTGGATAGAGGAGTCCCTCAAGGATCCATTCTGGCTCCATTGCTATTTTTATTGTACATCAATAACATTTGTGACCAGTTGAAATATTCAATGTAGCCCATGCATGCCGATGATACTGTTTTATATGCCTCTGCTCCCTCTCCTATGACTGCGGTTGACAAGTTGCAGTCTGATTTTGACTCATTGCAGCAGGCTCTCATTCACCTAAAACTGTTTCTAAAAGTAAACAAAACTAAGGCAATGTTATTTGCCCCCAGCAATACTATAGTCCCCTCTCTCTCTATCAACACCTTGGAAGGTGTTGGTATTCAGTTTGTTGACACCTATAAATATTTGGGGATATGGTTGGACAAAAACCTGAACTTCAAACACCACATTTGCATGCTATGTAAGAAACTCAAGCTTATACTGGGTTTCCTCTATAGGCTAAAGTCATGTTTCTCACCAGTTGCACGTAAAAGACTGGTTACTGCCCTGTTTATGTCTCAGCTGGACTATGGTGATACCATTTACAGATTTGCAAGCCCCACTACCCTAGCAAAACTTGATTCATTATACCATGCTGCCTTGAGATACACTTCAAACTCTGCCTACCGGACTCACCACTGTGTACTGTACGACCTGGTAGGCTGGCCTTCTCTTGCTGTACGCAGGCTGCAGCACTGGCACATTTTAATGTATAAGGCCATTTTGGGAAGGTTACCCAGCTACATAAGGTCAAAGTTTGACTTTGTTCGAAACGCCTACAATCTTAGGTCCAATAATCAAATACGCCTAAAGGTGCCACCTGTGCGGACTGAGGCTGGGAAAAGGAGTCTGTTTCATTTCGGCTCTTGGTCTTGGAACAGCCTGCAGGCTACACTCAACCTAAGCTCCCCGATCCCCCTTAGGAGTTTCAAACAAAAGCTGACCCAAATCTGCACCACAATTGTTCTTGTTTTAGTGCAAAATAACCTGTTTTATCTTGATGCATTTTGTTTATATGTGCCTTTGTATACTCGCAATTCTGTTCTGCCCAAAAATATTGTTTTGTATTTCGTTGTATGTATTCAGCTTGTTCTGATGTGCAAACTTTTTTTTTTTTTTTTTTTGCTGCCTTCTTGGCCGGGTCACCATTGTAAGAGAGATTTTTTTATTCAACTGGTTTTTTACCTGGTTAAATAAAGGATAAATAAAATTAAATAAATAAATGAATAAAAATTCATTCATTCATGGCCTCACAGCTGTGACAAATTGGCCCCTTGTAACTGTAGGAGCGCATGTAGCGGGTTGATTTCTATTTAGGCATATTACACTCATATGGGCTCTGGGAAAATTGCCATGTCACTGCTGTCCCTCGTTACATTCATACAGGTTCTTACCCATAATCTATTTATTATTTTGCCATCTATGTGCAATGCAGGACTGTATCGATAGATGCAAAATGGTTTAATGTTGTAGCCAACATAAGTGTGATTTTTGGTGAGTGAATGTGTGCAGTATCAAGCGACAACTCCGCTGCACAGGCGTCCCTGTTATAGATTTGTGAAGGAAAATTCACATAACATAGAAACTGAGCAATACTTTTAATTCCAACTGAATGTTGTGTATTCTAAAATGATTGATTTGTTTGAGGTGACTGAACCTGCAGTTGTGTAGGTCACGTGACATCCAGTGTAATGTGCTATCAAAATGCATTTCCAGGATTTACAAAGAAAAATAAAGCCTCCTTGTAATTATAAAATGAACTAAAAATTAGCATAGCCTGTAAAGCCAAGGTAATTGACATCTTGACTGGAGAGGGGAGGACTGCTTAGATGACAGAGGTCTACGCCAAACGTCTCCGGCACTCCTGATGCGCTTCTTTCCTCTGGGCAGATACACAGTCTTCACTCTGTCCATCTACACAAAAGAGGGCTGCACATTCCACACACCAAAAATTTCCGTTCCAAACTGGGTGGGCAGAACGAATAAAATCGAGGGAACATAATTTTTGAGTCTCACATGTCCCAACTGACATGATGTCCTGAATATTATCTTACCGCACACCTTCATGTAAACCTGCAGTAAGGTGAGATAGACTGGGAGAAATCGCCTACGGTCTCCACAGTTCAGTAACATTATTAACAATGCCAAATGTAGCCTGCCTGCAAGTGATAAAAAATTGATGGTAGGCCTACAATTAAACAATACAATCAAGATACGTTTTTCATATAATTACCGGTAAATATTTTTTACTGCGCCAAAATGGGGGGAGGACGATGAACCAGAGGGGCTGTCGTCTGATACAGATGGAAACACTCAAATTAAAACTGACAGTCTGCACTTCAGTCTCATCGTTTTTGAATCTGCTCAAACTCAAAGGGTTGGAGGACTACAGACCCAAAATTAAAAATGTGTCACGTCCAATTAATTATGGCGTTCACCATCTCCATTACTGACGATTGCCTGAACTGCCCATCCATCAACTGTACACCATTTAGTGGTATGCTGTATTTATATGGAGTATATTTCCTGTAAAAATAGAAGCTCTGTGTAGAATCAGTGGCAATTAGCAGTAGCAAGCAAGCTAGTTTGGAATAGAATTCCCATGGGAAGAAGGTCCTAAATGCACAGTAATAATAGTGTGAATGACACACAGTAATCATAAATGAGCACAGTCACAAATGGATAGGCGAAAGAGGGCAGAGTCATGAAAGTGTACAGATGGAGATGATTGGGTGAATATCTGGGGGGAGGGGCTGTGGAGGTAGGGGCTCTAAACCCCGCCTAAACGCCCACAAACGGCTGCTTTTCCCCCGCCCCCACAACAATAGCCATGTCCACTTCAGCCAGCACTGCCCAACTTTACACCGACCACCAATCACAGCTCATCAGGCCTTGACCAATGAGCTCCTTGATGCAGTGAATGGTCTGAATCGGATAAATCACGACCTTAATACACGCTCAAGCAAAGCATCTCCCCAACCCCAGAGCTGCCGCAAACTACTGGAGCCAACAGCAATGCGTTACTCACCACATCAGGAGGCAACACTCATGCTGGTGTCCCAGGTTCACTCATACTGCCGTTAGGGCAGTGACCCCAGCAGCATCTCACACGGCAGATAAAGCTTTGGGCCACAGTGGGGGGGGACGCATCAGACCTCACTGCTTAGAAGCTGCAGCAGCCTCAGTCCCATTGAGTAGATAAAGCAACTGTGTCCAATTAAAGGTCCCCGTTCATCAACCATGTTATTCATGGCGGCTTATTCATCATCCACACGGCCAGGATAGAGTTCCCTCTTATTCTCACTTTCTCAAACCAATCTCTGTCAGTCTTTATTTTATGAAGAATCATAAATACTGGGATCTATGCATATGTTATGATTCTGCCTTGCTTGACCATGTTCTGCCCATGATTCTGCTTTGTCTGACCATGTTTTGATTATGATTCTGATTCCATGCCATGTTTTGTTCTTGCTTTATCTGTATGTCTGCCAAATTCCATTCCCTCAGTTAGATTCCGGTTCTTGTTTTGTTTCTTGCCATGCATTGCACTTTGTCTCCCCTGTCTGGTCTCATGTCATGTGACTGCTCATTTCCCCAGTATTACGTGCCACACTTTCGGGTGATTTCATGGTTTCTGGGATTTCAATTATTCCTTCTAATCTCGTTTGCTTCCTTCGCCTTGCTTTTCTATCATTACTAACAGTACTAACAGTTTGTTATTTTAGTTAAAGATACTAACCAAGACTAACATTGTTTATAGTACTAACTTACTAACGAGCACTAGGGATTGTATAGCTGCACTTTACTAATTGACTAATGAGCTCTCAGCATTCGCCCTATTCTAGTCTCCGCCCCTTGTCTTTACTCAATCTACTTTGTTGCGCTTCAGCGGATCCTCCGCACCTGTGAGACACTGTTCTGCCTCTCATTATCTGTGCACGTTAGAACTCCCTAACCGGAGCTGTATGTTTGTCAATAGGCTGTCTGTGTGATTCCCGTCCGTGTCTTGGCTTTCGCCAATTTCCGTGGTTAGGGTTTCCCTCATGTGATTCCCCCATTGTAATCAGTCTGATCCAGCTCACCTGTTCCCTATCATAGCATGTGACTTCCCCTACGTGTATTTAAGCAGTCTTTTCACTACCAGCCTCTGTCAGAATGTTTCCCTTGGTTTGCCTGTGCTACGATCGTTTATGCCTTGTACTCTTTGTGATTCTTTTTCTGACTGGACCGTCCCCGCTTGTGATTTTGGCTCTGATTTGGATTTGTTTGCATCTGTGTACTGAACCTTTTTTTGCCCGACCACGAGTTTTGTGTTTGCTGCCCTGTTTACAACTTGGATTACGTCCTGGGATTCTGATTTTTGGATTGTGGACTTTGTACTGTTGCTTCCTGCTCTGTGGGGTTCACCCCCATTCCTAATAAAACAAGTTTTTTGGATTGCTTGGTTCTCATGTCTGGTTCCTGAGCGTAACCTCACAGTATAACCATACAGACTACAGGATAAGCCAACAATCAAAATTAAGACAGAACCTGCATTTACTTTTTCTTTTGAGAAGTGTGTGTGTGCGCGCTTGCGCAAGCACATGATCATGGGTGAGGTAAAGTGTATACCCGTATTGCTTATTGTTTCACAGCTGACTTTCAACCAGAGGATAGCAGTTTTTTTTTTAATGGCACATGTAGTAAAGTACATTCCTAAGAAGCACAAGCTAGGATTCCTGAAGATGTTACCGGTGTCGACACTTCCTGGTTTTTTTTTTTTTAATTGAATGTTGGCCATGATCTGGGGCAAATTTCAGCAAATTCCCTTAGTGTGTCATGGCCAGGGACTTGTACCGTCGTTTACACACATGGCCGTTGGAAATCTCAATTTCAGAACATATTTTTTGAACAAGTATCTTCCTATCTTGGCAGTATGGCATCAATTTCAACAAATTCTTTTTTCATTCATTAGGAAAATATATCAGCTACAATGTGCATTGATAAGCACGTGATTATAATCATTGGTAACACTTTGTGGGGCCCCAGAATGGGTGGCCCCTCCCAAGAACTAAAAAATGTAAAAAAATATCATTTTTTCTCATAAAGAAAATTGATATCACAGTTTTCTCTGGTGAATTCATGAACCCCATGGGGTAGTTTATCAATGCTGAAAATCATTTTGAATTTGATGGTTTGGGCCATAAAACGCCCTTAATGGGACTCCACCTTTTATGAGAGGTATTCTGACAGACGTGACGGATAAATTTTGGCTTGGAGTCATGTGCACAAACAAAGCAGAGGTTACATAATGTCATCTCAGAAAACCAACATCCATTACCTCCTATCTAATGCAAAAGACCAGTGGCGCACACAGTCGAGGCTTCAGTAAACACAGATTTACGCTCAGCACTACAAGTCGAGCCAGGCAGACTCACTACGTCTCTAAAATGGGAGATATGATCTCAGACACACCGAAATCATAAATGAGACAGTGGTTCCCCTTAGCGAGCTCTAAACAGTAAGAGTTCACTATGATCAAATCACAGGCCCTTCAGTGATTTACAGCTCCACCAACAACAATCTATTTAGATAAAATAAGGGATACACACACAAATATCTCCATAATTGATTGTATTATTTTTAGCATATGAGCTTAACCATCCTAACCATTAGCTGATATGACATTGAATCGAGTTATTGATCATAAAACAGTGCAATGATATTGTTTACAAACTATCCATAAAAAGTACATTTTAAAAACATATGGCGATTTAAGTTGGGAAACCTACCATCCCCCAGGGCAGCAGGGCCAATGATTACCACATGTCCAGAAATCCCCCGTACCCTTCCAGCCTTTCCCCAGCTAAAGTCACTGCTGTCCTGCTTTCAAAGTGAAAACTGAGCAGCCTGGAGCACCAGCCCGCTGCTGACACAGATAAGAGCCAGTTATTCTTCTCACTGCTTCCCCCCATTGAATTCCAATCAGGACAACAAATGGAAAAGTTAACTGCTGCACAGACACTGCAGCTTCTGATGCAGAATGATAATAAGCTTAAATTGCTTTTCCCCTCAATCAGCCTATATATTAGCTGCCAGCATCTACACCCCACTAACTTTTAACTGGATCCGTTGCCAATGACAACGCAGGCCGGGCGGAATAGAATACACCCCCCTCACACTAATCGCTTTGTGGGCCATACGTTGAAAGCAGTAAAGATTGCAGTAAATGGGTAGGTTTTGTGCAGCGTGTGACAGGAAAGCACAATGATGAAGCTCTGCTTATTGTATAAGGGAGTAAATAAGAAAACCTTCTATGCACTGCCTAGCATTCAGAGTCCAGCGTCTCCACAGAGAGGCTCTGTCTCCTCCTGCCACTGCAGTCAGTATTAACCCCAGACTCCCAGGGCACTACTGACCCGTCATAAAGTTAATCAGTCAGGGTAAGCATATGCGGCACAATGCCTAATAGCTACCAAGACATAACCAAAGGAAACTAGAAAAAAGGCAACATAGGATGAACAACACTACATTTTAATTTTTTCCTCCACTGTATAGAGTCCACTTTGAGAATGCAGCATAGAATAAACCCCACACCCAGAGGCAATGCCGATCAAACGAGACAGTAGGTCGCCTGCTGGTGGACGTGTATTTCCATATCCTCGAACGCAACCGTTCTCAAACTCAGTCCAGGGGGAACACTGTGTTTGCAGGTCTTCATTGCAACCACACCTGTAGTCCCAGAATACCATTAAACTGTTAATCTGTCTTTGCATTTCGTTTATTTACCCTCTGACTTCACATTATTTTTACCCAGCAGTTTCCCATATAGCATATTGTGAATATGCAACTTTTACTGTTCACAGCAAGCATAGAAAATTTTTACAATGTTGCTTGAATAGGAAATGAAGAGAAATTATCCTCGTTAAAATTCTTGGTTTGCATTCGTGGTTATAACGAAAACCAGCATACACAGTGGTCCTCCAGGTCAGGACCGAGTTTGAGAACCACTGCCCTAAAGCAATCACTCCCAATATCAATAGGCTTCGTGACAACACCACACGCAAAGGTCCGCGCCAAATACGAAACTAGTCAATTGAAATTTGAGGACTGTACAGCGCTCACAAGAAAATCCGTCGGGACGCGTCTGCGGCGGACGCGGAGTGACGATCGCTGAGCCATGGCATCCCCGACACTGCATCCAGGAATACAGTCAGAGTATATGCTCAAGTCTGCCAGTACAATTCTCAGTTTTCAAGCTTCGAAAATTTTAGTTGGATTAAGTTTCTAAGTCACAAGGTAGGAACAAAATTTTGAATCACCATGCGTGTCTACCTTAACGGTTATATTTATTTACCATTATATGGAAGCTATATAATTAGCTTTATAATTCCTGAATGAAACCGTGCACGCATATTTGGCTGGATGGCATTACCCGGTCTCAACACAACAAAGGAGCGGTGGAATTAGGTTAGAATGTATGCACAAAGGCCCATGATATCCTTTTAAAAAACAAACATAACTGCACGAAAATCTTTTTACACAAATACTTCGCTATTCTGATCTACTAGCCTGAAATCGGGGTCCCCTTAACAAACTCCCATCGTCAGCTTTCAATGTGGGATCCTCAGTTAGGAATGAGGCCCATCTGCCAATCAATAATCGAAGAGCTTTGTTTCCCTCATAACCCAGAGCACTCAGGAGTAGAAAATGATACAGTGTTAAAACAAGCTAGAGGGCTTTCGACGCTGAGCTCCGTAGCAAATTACCAAATCCGGATCTTATAATTCAGAAATTGAAACACCACCTTCATAATACAACTACGAACGAAGTCTCCTCCTCTCCTAAAACCAATTTTAAGAAGCAACATGTTACAGTATTTACAGTGCAGTGGATGCCACCGTATCCCATCTCAAACATGCACATTCAACTAAGAAACAACGTAGTAATTTATAAGTAAATAATTCGGTCACTTAGGACAAAATATAGCGAGATTTTGTGACCCAGGGCCAACTACGCCAACAACCTGTTTGAAAGTCATTTTTAATGAGCAGAACAAAATTCACATGAATCTATTTTTATTTTGACATAATTTCTATTGATCGAAATAAGTACATCTGTTTACTTACCAGCTGTAAAATGCAAATGAAAATCAACGTGCAACGTCCACTGCAACATCCCATTGTATCAGCGAGCCACAACAGACGCGAGGCGAGAAGCGGGGCGCAGCCGTGACTGTTCCAGAATAGCGACCCGATTTACAACGAAAATATCATTGAGTCTATTCCGCCATAACATTGATGCAGGTGAAGGTGTTTCATGCTCTGAACGCAGAGGAAATTACAGACTTCAAACACTTGTACCCAATAATATTTCTATTACAGCACCAACACGTAACACTCCACTCCAGGCAGTTCAGAGAGCGGCTGGGGGTCGAGCTAACGTCACGGCGGCAGCTCAATAGCACTAAGACGCTTGTCAGCAGAGAGGCGTGTAATTCGGGGCTCCAGTGCTGCCTTGCGGGGCGGGGGTTCAGTTTCTAAAGGAGAAAAAAAGGACCCCTGGGCCTTTCATTCAGAGCCTTTGCACATATTTCTGTTTTTCCTGCCGTGTTTCCTTTTTATTGTAATGCAGGATTATTTTTACGAGCCTCATCGTTGCATCAATGATTAAATATTAAACAAAGAGTAACCTGATTTGTCGGATATTATTATTCTTATTGTTGTTTTGTTTTAGTTCAATAATATAACTTGATGCAATTATTTATGAATAAGGACGTATTCATCCATATAACCTATTTTAATACAATCGCACTGAAAAGCGCCGCCTTCTGGTGCGATTATTTTGAATAAATCCGCTTGAAATACGGTTTATTCCCTTGTTGTCACTACTGGTGCTTCTATATGAAAGTAAAAAGACCGTTGTTTTTTTTTTTTTTTTTGAGAAATTGTTTTCATACCTGTTTCATTTATCACAGATGATTTAATTCAGCGCTTTTCAAAACTCTCCTGGAGGACCACTTGTCCTGCATGTTTTAGGTCCGGCCCTGCTCCAGCACAGGTGATTCAAATGATCAGCTCATTATCAAGCAGCCTTTGGGGTTGATTAAGACTTGGTTTAAATCACCTGTGCCGAAACAAGGTGAGATCTAAAACCTGCAGGACAAGTGGTCCTCCGGGAGAGGTTTGAGAAGCACTGAAATTGATGCCTTGTGTGGCTCTCAAAATTATTTAGGTTTTGAGGAATTATGAGGTCCTGTGTAATAGCACGGAACTACATTCCACGCCTTGTGTAATCAATGAAAATGGCCGTTTCTGCTTCCTCAAATTCTGTCTTGTGTTTTGGAAACAGCTCTATTTGTCTGTATGATTTGTGTAGTAAATGACAGTTTTGACCATTATATTTCTGTATTATTTATCTTTAACTCGGGATATATTACGATTTATTTTCATTCTGTTCGATCATGTTTTGTTCCAACCAAAAACTCAGCCATGATTTCCACTATAAACATCTCCCATTTCAGCAGTTTTTGTATTTTATAGATTAATGAGAGCAAAGGGCACCCATTAAAGTGCATTGATAACAGTAAATACTATTCATTTTGCTAATTATCAATTTCCAAAGCATTTTTAGTACTTTTAAGTTCTTTTCACAGAACAACTAAATTATAAATTCAGAAGTTGAGGTCTCACCACCTCACTACCAGCTTTGCCACCTAGTGGAGAAATGTTGTATACAGCATGTTAGATGCAACCGCTCATGGTCACGAATTCCTGCTCTAAGAAATTATGTAGAACTAAATATCTCCATGGCAAGTTTAACGAATGCATTACACTGCTTGTTACCACATTCTTAGATCGGTCTGTCGTAATGGCTGTACAAATTCCTGGGTGAGTCAGCCCCTTTCATGAGCAAATAAAATTATTCGCTGCAAAAAAAATAATCAGAACTATTGATAAGACCAAGTTTATGTCTTTGGTCTGCAGACTGGGGATGTTGAGTTGCATAGACCCCATCTGCAGTGGCTGTAACTCCTATGTTACTCAGGAGATCTTACAGACCAATCAATGTTTATAAACACTGTTGTCCATGTGCTGTTAGTGGTGGCGGGATGTTATTGAAGTGAGTGGGGTTATGTTTGTTACAACTGCTGTGAGACTGTGGCAGGTTAAAATAAACTGGTGGAATTAATGGAGTCATAGAATTTCTACAACTCAACTGCTGAAACTACAATGGCCGCTCTTACACTTACATGAAGCACTGAGCATGTACATAAGCTCAAGGCTTATCAATCATTCCATGCACATAATCATGAAATTGTGGACACATTCTGAATGTTCTCGACAACGACATTACTGGCAGTTTTTGTCCTACGCAGAAGGAGGTAGTGCTGAGTTAGTATCGAGTGCACAAGACAGCAGAAGACCTGGTTTGTCCCAATGTGAAAAGAGGAAATCTCTGTCCATCTGTCTGAATCCATCTATGTCCTGAAGTGGTTGGTGCATCAATCTAAATCTGCATGACCATTGAGCATTGGCATGGGCAGGGGCTGACAAAGCAGGTTTTGCCATTTGTCTTCACATTACTGTCATTCAGCAGATGCTCTTATCCAGAGAAACGTGCAACACAAATCAGTTTGAAAGTAGAGTGCAGTGAATGCTAAGGGGAGTGACATTTCAGACACCAGCAGTGACAACATATAGACAGGACTTTGCTCAGTGAAATACCTGTAAAGAAAAAAAAAACTTAAAACAAGATACTATTTGACTTGACAAATGAAATTTACTTACCCCATTGGCAAGCTAGTAAAAATTACCTCAAAACAAGAAAAAATTTTTTTTGTCTTACTAAGAAAAATGGTGATGAAATAACTTTTAAGTCTTAAAATAAGTAAATTCATCTCACCTAGTATTTTTATCTTATCATTTTTTGCAGTGTGGATACCACATCCCCTCCCGGTGTCTGCTGAGCTGTCCTGCCCTGTCGCTGGAGCATTGTTGCTGTGCTTTGTGTCAATCCATGGATTATTGCTCCAAACTCGCTCCGTCAGTTCTGTTTGCTACTGCCTGGCACACCTGCTCTGCCCCTGCATGAGCTCTCTTCCTCTCCCCTCACAGTGACTACTTCAGTGGTGAGTGCGTCTCTACCCTCTTGCCTCATTGTTATCCCCGGTCTGTTCTGTGGTTGGCGGACTAAACTGCGCTGATTACATTTCGGGCAGGGTTGTGTTGTGACCCTGGTTGGCTAACATGTAGCATTAGCGTGGTGTTGCTGTGTCACTTGTGACAACTTTACTGCGTTGGTTGCCTATCACGGTCTCTGCTGGCAGCTGGATTAAAGTCCTCTCCGCTCGCTTTATGCTGTGCCTGTGTGCTTTTTATCATTTGGCAATGGAGCCTTTTTACACCCCCGCTGATCTCAAACTTTTTCGCTGCCACGCCCCTCTGGACCCGACACTGTATAACCTCTGCTGCTCGCTTGGAATTGCTCGTCGTCCCCGTTATACTCATCATTCCAAAAGAGGACCGACTCTCATCTACGGACATAATGCCCAAATTCCAACTCTATACACGCCCGACCGTTGTCAACAACCCCAGCCAAAAAACAGGGAATTAACTTTGACAACCTTCGTCGCCCCCCTAGGCTGCCCGCTCCTGCTTCATCATCATGTCGGAACTTTAACATTGCCCACCTAAATGCACGCTTAATCACGAATAAAACGGCCCTAATAAGCGATGTCATCCTTGACAAAAAATGTGACTTGCTTTGTCTCTCAGAGACTTGGCAACAACCCGGTGATTGTATTAATTTAAACATGCTGACCCCCCCTGGCTATTGCTACCTATCCAAACCCAGATCTGTCGGGAGAGGGGGCGGGTTGGCTGTAGTGTACCGATCAGATCTGACTATCAAAGAATTTAGGCCATTTGAAGTGACATCCTTTGAATACATTGCTCTAAAAGCTGTCTCTACCCTGGCCCTTTTACTATGGTTAATCTACCCCCCCAAACCATCTGCTAATTTTCTGTCTGAACTGAATGAACTTCTCACTGTTATTTCATCTCTCTGTTCTGCTATGATTATATTAGGGTATTTTAACATTAATGGATACTAAATGTTCTTACACCTCAGAGTTTAACTCTGTACTGGACTGTTTTAGTTTGACACAGCATGTTGACTTTCCCACTCGCACTCATGGCCACATTCTGGATCTGCTCTGTTCTTCTGGTCTGAATGACATCTCTGTCTCTGGTTCCATCTCTGGTGTCTCTGACCATAAGCTCATTGAGTGCAGTTTTCATATGATCACCCCTCCCCCCTCCTCTGAGAAAACAACTGTTACTGGTCGTAACATCAGATCTATTGACCACAGCATGCTTGCTGCCTCTATACAGACCGCTGCTTGACCTGGACAAGCTCTCATACCCTGACAACCTGGTTGCCATGTACAATGGCACCCTGACCGGCCAGCTGGATAGCTTAGCCCCTGTCAAGACTAGGCTTGTACCAGCTAATCGCACCTGCCCCTGGTTCACTCCTGAGCTTAGACAACTAAAGGCCGCTGGACACGGTCTTGAACGGCTATATGAGAAAACTGGCCTTACAATTCACTCCATGCTCTACACCGAACATATTCAGACATATAGGGATGCCCTCAATGCTGCCCGCTCAAGCTACTACTCATCACTCATAACTTCCTCCATGTCCCAAGACCCCTGAGCAGTGCCAGGCCTTCCTACACTTCTTTGAAAAAAAATTAGCCAAATCTACCACTGCTTCAACCCCAATGCTGTCTCTCTCTCTCTTCTTCTCCTTCTCTCGGCCCTCAGCTCTCCCATTTCACCACTACTGACTCCCTCACTATCACTGACATCATCACTAAGTCCAACTCCTCATCATGTCAGCTCTACCCTGCCCCCACCCCTCTACTTAAAGCTTGCACCATAACACTATCAGACCCCATTACATTGATTGTAAACACCTGCCTCAACTCTGGCGTTGTGCCTGCTGCCCTTAAAACTGCTGCAGTTACACCCATTCTCAAAAAACCAGATTCCGACCCAACATCTCTACAAAACTTCCGCCCCATCTCCAACCACCCCTTCCTGGCTCAGGTACTGGAAAGAGTGGCGGCCTTGCAACTACACACCTTTCTCAACCTCCACGACCTGTATGAGCCCTTTCAATCTGGCTTCCGCTCATGTCACAGCACAGAGACTGCCCTTCTGCGCAGAGTTAACGACCTCCTCCTGTCTGCTGACTCTGGTTCACTTAACATCTCATCCTCCTGGACCTTAGTGCTGCTTTTGATACCATCAACCACAATGTTTTAATCTCCCGTCTGTCTGCTATTGGTGTTTCTGGTACGGCCCTCAATTGGTTTCAGTCATACCTCACCAACAGAAAGCAGTTTGTCACACTTGGTCCACATCAGTCCCCCATGTCACCTGTCACCTGCGGTGTCCCTCAGGGTTCTGTGTTTAGGCCCCTCCTCTTCCTCATATACATCCTCCCTCTTGGCCAGATTATTCGCAGCCGCGGCCTTAACTTCCACTGCGATGCAGATGACCTCCAGCTCCATCTTACCACTCCCTCTCCCTCTGACAGCCCGCCACGCTCCCTCACTGACTGCCTTTCTGACTCAACATTATGGGTGCAAAACAATTTTCTCAAACTCAACACAGACAAAGCTGAAATTCTCCTGACTGGCCCTTAAAGTATGCTCTCCAAATCCCATAGTCTCACTCTCAACATCGATGGTTCACTTGTCCATTCTACTCCTGTCGTCAAAAACCTGGGCATACAACTTGACTCCACCCTTAGCTTCGATCTCATATCAAAACACTCACCAAGTCTGCCTTCTTTCACCTCCGTAACATTGCCCGTCTCCGACCCATCCTCTGTTAGTGATGCACAGACCTTGCTTCACTCCTTCATTATGTCCCGTCTAGATTACTGTAACTCACTTTTCCATGGGCTCCCCACTAAATCCCTTCAAAGACTGCAATACATTCAAAACTCTGCAGCCAGGCTCCTCACCCACACAAAATGGTCTACACACATCACCCCCATTCTCCATCAGCTCCACTGGCAACCAGTTCTGTACCGGATCAAATACAAAGTACTGCTACTCACCTTCAAAGCCCTCCAAAATCTTGCTCCCCCTATATCCGCAACCTCTTGACCCCTTACACTCCTTCCCGCTCA
Organism: Gymnothorax javanicus; assembly: GCA_029692085.1. Classification (NCBI taxonomy): domain Eukaryota; kingdom Metazoa; phylum Chordata; class Actinopteri; order Anguilliformes; family Muraenidae; genus Gymnothorax; species Gymnothorax javanicus. The sequence goes on from CM056203.1 coordinate 483,450, forward strand.
CTGAGATTCTCTGACAAAAATCTCTTAGTAGATCAGAAGGAAAGTGAGGTGGGAGTGTTTGGGGGAGGTTGTAAAGAGGTTGTCAGAAGGGAGTGATGTGGGAGTGTTTGGGGAGGTTGTAGATCAGAAGGGGAGTGATGTGGGACTGTTTGGGGAGGTTGTAGATCAGAAGGGGAGATGTGGGATGTTTGGGAGGTGTTTGGGGAGGTTGTTTGGGATCAGAAGGGGAAGGGGAGGTTGATGTGGGAGTGTTTGGGGAGGTTGGGGAGGAGATCAGAGGGGATCAGAAGGGAGGATGTGTTTGGGAGTGTTTGGATCAGGGGGGAGGATGTAGAGTGTTTGGGGAGGTTGTAGATCAGAAGGGGAGTGATGTGGGGACTGTTTGGGGAGGTTGTAGATCAGAAGGGGGAGTGTTTGGGGAGGTTGTTGATCAGGGAGTGAGTTGGGGAGGTTGTTGATGTGGGAGGTTTTGGGGAGGTTGTAGATCAGAAGGGGAGTGATGTGGGAGTGTTTGGGGAGGTTGTAGATCAGAAGGGGAGGATGTTTTTGGGGAGGTTGTAGATCAGAAGAGTGATGGGGAGTTTGGATGTGGGGAGTGTTTGAGGGGAGGTTGTAGATCAGAAGGGGAGTGATGTGGGAGTGTTTGGGGAGGTTGTAGATCAGAAGGGATGTGGGAGTGTTTGGGGAGGTTGTAGATCAGAAGGGGAGGATGTGTTTGGGGAGGTTGTAGATCAGAAGGGGAGTGATGTGGGAGTGTTTGGGGGAGGTTGTAGATCAGAAGGGAGTGATGTGGGAGTGTTTGGGGAGGTTGTTGATCAGAAGGGAGTGATGTGTTTGGGAGGTTGTAGATCAGAAGGGAGTGTTTGGGGGAGGTTGTAGATCAGAAGGGGAGTGATGTGGGAGTGGGAGGTTTAGGAAGGGGAGGTTGTTGGGGAGGTCAGATCAGGGGGGAGTGATGTGGGAGTGTTTGGGGAGGTTGTAGATCAGAAGGGGAGTGATGTGGGAGTGTTTGGGGAGGTTGTAGATCAGAAGGGGAGGATGTGGGAGGAGTGTTTGGGAGGTTGTTGATCAGAAGGGGAGGATTGGGAGTGAGGTTGTAGATCAGAAGGGATCAGAGAAGGGGAGTGATGTGGGAGTGTTTGGGGAGGTTGTAGATCAGAAGGGGAGTGATGTGGGAGTGTTTGGGGAGGTTTTAGATCAGAAGGGGAGTGATGTGGGAGTGTTTGGGGAGGTTTAGATCAGAAGGGGAGTGATGGGGAGTGTTTGGGGAGGTTGTAGATCAGAAGGGGAGTGATGTGGGAGTGTTTGGGGAGGTTGTAGATCAGAAGGGGAGTGATGTGGGAGTGTTTGGGGAGGTTGTAGATCAGAAGGGGAGTGATGTGGGAGTGTTTGGGGAGGCTGTAGATCAGAAGGGGAGTGATGTGGGAGTGTTTGGGGAGGTTGTAGATCAGAAGGGGAGTGATGTGGGAGTGTTTGGGGGAGGTTGTTGATCAGAAGGGGAGTGATGTGGGAGTGTTTGGGGAGGTTGTAGATCAGAAGGGGAGTGATGTGGGAGTGTTTGGGGAGGTTGTAGATCAGAAGGGAGTGATGGGAGTGTTTGGGGAGGTTGTAGATCAGAAGGGGAGTGATGTGGGAGTGTTTGGGGAGGTTGTAGATCAGAAGGGAGGAGTGATGTGGGGAGGTGTTTGGGGGAGTGAGGTTTTTGGGGGAGGTTGTAGATCAGAAGGGGAGTGATGTGGGAGTGTTTGGGGAGGTTGAGATCAGAAGGGGAGGATGTGATGTGGGGGAGGTTGTTTGGGGAGGTTGTAGATCAGAAGGGGAGTGATGTAGGGGGGAGTGTTTTGGGGAGGTTGTAGATCAGAAGGGAGTGATGTGGGAGTGTTTGGGGAGGTTGTAGATCAGAAGGGGAGTGATGTGGGAGTGTTTGGGGAGGTTGTAGATCAGAAGGGGAGTGATGGGGAGTGTTTGGGGGAGGTTGTAGATCAGAAGGGGAGGATTGTTTGATCAGAAGGGAGTGATGGGAGTGTTTGGGGAGGTTGTTTCAGAAGGGGAGTGATGGGAGTGTTTGGGGAGGTTGTAGATCAGAAGGGGAGTGATGTGGGAGTGTTTGGGGAGGTTGTAGATCAGAAGGGAGTGATGTGGGGAGTGTTTGGGGAGGTTTGGGGAGGGGAGTAGATCAGAAGGGTTGTAGATCAGAAGGGAGATGTGGGAGTGTTTGGGGAGGTTGTAGATCAGAAGGGGAGTGATGGGAGGAGTGTTTGGGAGGTTGTAGATCAGAAGGGGAGTGAGGATGTGGGAGGTGTTTGGGGAGGTTGGGAGATTTGAAGGATCAGAGGGATGTGGGAGTGTTTGGGGGAGGTTGTAGATCAGAAGGGGAGTGATGTGGGAGTGTTTGGGGAGGTTGTAGATCAGAAGGGGAGTGATGGGGAGTGTTTGGGGAGGTTGTAGATCAGAAGGGGAGTGATGTGGGAGTGTTTGGGGAGGTTGTAGATCAGAAGGGGAGTGATGTGGGAGTGTTTGGGGAGGTTGTTGATCAGAAGGGAGTGATGTGGGAGTGTTTGGGGAGGTTGTAGATCAGAAGAATGGGGAGTGTTTGGGGAGGTTGTAGATCAGAAGGGAGTGATGGGAGTGTTTGGGGAGGTTGTAGATCAGAAGGGGGAGTGATGTGGGAGTGTTTTGGGGAGGTTGTAGATCAGAAGGGGAGTGATGTGGGAGTGTTTGGGGAGGTTGTAGATCAGAAGGGGAGTGATGTGGGAGGGTTTGGGGAGGTTGTAGATCAGAAGGGGAGTGATGTGGGAGTGTTTGGGGAGGTTGTAGATCAGAAGGGGAGTGATGTGGGAGTGTTTGGGGAGGTTGTAGATCAGAAGGGGAGTGATGTGGGAGTGTTTGGGGAGGTTGTAGATCAGAAGGGGAGTGATGTGGGAGTGTTTGGGGAGGTTGTAGATCAGAAGGGAGGATGTGGGAGTGTTTGGGGAGGTTGTTGATCAGAAGGGGATCAGGGGAGGTTGTAGATCAGAAGGGAGGAGGGGAAGGGGAGTGATTTGGGAGAGGTTGTAGATCAGAAGGGGAGTGATGTGGGAGTGTTTGGGGAGGTTGGGATCAGAAAGGGGAGTGATGTGGGAGTGTTTGGGGGTTGTAGATCAGAAGGGGAGTGATGTGGGGAGTGTTTGGGGAGGTTGTAGATCAGAAGGGAGTGATGTGGGAGTGTTTGGGGAGGTTGTAGATCAGAAGGGGAGGGTGGGAGTGTTGGGGAGGTTGTAGATCAGAAGGGAGTGATGTGGGAGTGTTTGGGGAGGTTGTTGATCAGAAGGGGAGTGATGTGGGAGTGTTTGGGGAGGTTGTAGATCAGAAGGGGAGTGATGTGGGAGTTTTTGGGAGGTTGTAGATCAGAAGGGGAGTGATGTGGGAGTGTTTGGGGAGGTTGTAGATCAGAAGGGGAGTGATGTGGGAGTGTTTGGGGAGGTTGTAGATCAGAAGGGAGTGATGTGGGAGTGTTTGGGGGAGGTTGTAGATCAGAAGGGGGGAGTGTTTGGGGAGGTTGTGGTCAAAAGGGGAGTGACGGAGTGTTTGGGGAGGTTGTAGATCAGAAGGGGAGTGATGTGGGAGTGTTTGGGGAGGTTGTAGATCAGAAGGGGAGTGATGTGGGAGTGTGGGGAGGTTGTAGTCAGATCAGAAGGGGAGGTTGTAGTGATGACGGGAGTGTTTGGGGAGGTTGTAGATCAGAAGGGGAGTGATGTGGGAGTGTTTGGGGAGGTTGTAGATCAGAAGGGGAGGATGTGGGAGTGTTTGGGGAGGTTGTAGATCAGAAGGGGAGGATGTGGGAGTGTTTGGGGAGGTTGTAGATCAGAAGGGGAGTGATGTGGGAGGAGTGTTTGGGGAGGTTGTAGATCAGAAGGGGAGTGATGTGGGAGTGTTTGGGGGAGGTTGTAGATCAGAAGATGTGGGAGTGTTTGGGGAGGTTGTGGGGAGTGTTTGGGGAGGTGTTTGGGGAGGTTGTAGATCAGAAGGGGAGTGATGGGAGTGTTTGGGGAGGTTGTAGATCAGAAGGGGAGTGATGTGGGAGTGTTTGGGGAGGTTGTAGATCAGAAGGGGAGTGATGTGGGAGTGTTTGGGGAGGTTGTAGATCAGAAGGGGAGGATGTGGGAGTGTTTGGGGAGGTTGTAGAGGTTGGAGATCAGAAGGGGAGGTTGTGGATCAGAAGGGGGAGTGTTTGGGGAGGTTGTAGATCAGAAGGGGAGTGATGTGGGAGTGTTTGGGGGAGGTTGTAGATCAGAAGGGGAGTGATGTGGGAGTGTTTGGGGAGGTTGTAGATCAGAAGGGAGTGATGGGGAGTGTTTGGGGAGGTTGTAGATCAGAAGGGGAGTGATGTGGGAGTGGGGGGAGGTTGTGGGGGAGTGATGATGGGAGTGTTTGGGGAGGTTGTAGATCAGAAGGGGAGGATGTGGGAGTGTTTGGGGAGGTTGTAGATCAGAAGGGGAGGAGGGGAGTGTTTGGGGAGGTTGTAGATCAGAAGGGGAGCGATGGGGAGTGTTTGGGGAGGTTGTTTGAGATCAGAAGGGAGTGGAGGTGGGAGTGTTTGGGGAGGTTGTAGATCAGAAGGGGAGTGATGTGGGAGTGTTTGGGGAGGTTTTGATCAGAAGGGGAGTTGTGGGAGTGTTTGGGAGGTTGTAGATCAGAAGGGAGTGATGTGGGAGTGTTTGGGGAGGTTGTAGATCAGAAGGGGAGTGATGTGGGAGTGTTTGGGGAGGTTGTAGATCAGAAGGGGAGGGAGTGATGTTTGGGAGTTTGGGGGGGAGGTTGTAGATCAGAAGGGGAGTGATGGGAGAGTGTTTGGGGAGGTTGTAGATCAGAAGGGGAGTGATGTGGGAGTGTTTGGGGAGGTTGTTCAGAAGGGGGAGGTTGTTTGGGGAGGACGGAGTTTTGATCAGAAGGGGAGTGATGTGGGAGTGTTTGGGGAGGCCGTAGATCAGAAGGGGAGTGATGTGGGAGTGTTTGGGGAGGTTGTGGATCAGAAGGGGAGTGATGGGGAATGTTTGGGAAGGTTTTAGATCAGAAGGGGAGTGATGTGGGAGTGTTTGGGGAGGTTGCAGATGAGAAGGGGAGTGATGTGGGAGTGTTTGGGGAGGCTGTAGATCTGAAGGGTAGTGATGTGGGAGTGTTTGGGGAGGTTGTAGATCAGAAGGGAGTGATGTGGGAGTGTTTGGGGAGGTTGTAGATCAGAGGGGAGTGATGTGGGAGTGTTTGGGGAGGTTGTAGATCAGAAGGGGAGTGATGTGGGAGTGTTTGGGGAGGTTGTGGTCAAAAGGGGAGTGATGTGGGAGTGTTTGGGGAGGTTGTGGATCAGAAGGGGAGTGATGTGGGAGTGTTTGGGGAGTTTGTAGATCATCACAGACAAGTCATGGCCGCGCCTCCTCGCTGTACCTGGCTGCTAGTCATTCTTGTCTGCTGGGAGGTTGTTGTCGGATAATGTTTGTCCTGTTACTTTTTGCATTGTTTTGCACGCTCAGTGAGCAGTCAAAGATTGCTTATGATCGTTTTATGCTTTTGAACATTACGGGCAGCCTCATTACAGCATTTTTGCAATGCCGAAGCATCTTGCCTTCATTGCTCCATGCGCTTTCACCTCCCAGAGGCCGCCTGGAATCCTCGCTGTGGATGCCTCGTGGCCCTTCTGACAGGCGCACCTGGAGAGCGAGGAGACGGGGAGACGCGCTGGAATTGCTGTCAAGCAGAAACGACTGAGACGGCTTGAGCATTTTCATCCTTCCACCTTGATGTCATCGGCTCGGCTCGTGGATATTCCTTTCCTCCTGTCAGCCCCTGGTGTGAGGCGTTCATGCCTCCGGTATTATCCAGGTCCCGGACTGCTCCAGGCAACAGGTAGTTTTTCTTCCTGGCGATCATCCTCTGGTGAGGCCACCAAGGGGGGGGTCGATTTTGAACTTACGGCCGCTCAAGCGAAGTTTTCTGCCGCTGCTCCCGTGGGACTGGAGCCGATTAAACTGGCGCTTCTCAATGCTCGTTCTGTTAGCAACTAAGACATTTTTTTGAACGACATTTTCATTGCCAGGAATTGGATTTTCTGTTTCTCACAGAAACGTGGCAAAAAAAATGAGGAATATGTTTTTCTAAATGAGATTTGTCCACCTAATTGTTCTTTTAAGTGTGCCCAGAATCACTGGTCGCGGGGCGGTGGTTTAGCTCTAGTATTCAAAAACAAATTTACTGTAAGGACAGTAAAGTTTGGAACTTTTTTTCTTCTTTTGAACTCTTAATGACTAAGGTTGGACGCATCGAATCCATTCTACTGTGCTTTATTCTACCGCCCGCCTGGTGTAAATGGTTCTTTTCTGTCCCAGTTCAGTGACTTTCTGGCTTCTATAATTAAATTTTAAGGGTTGTACTGCTGGGTGATTTTAACGTAGCTATAAATGATGCCACTAATAGCTTTGCTGCTAATTTTTTCAATGTCACGGAATCTTTTGGTTTTGTCCAGCATGTGAATTGCAAAACACATATGAAGGAAATACCCTAGACTTGATTTTCACGCTTGGTTTGGACATTGACAATCTGTTTTGTGAAGAGTTACCCGTGACAGATCATGCTTGCATTTATTTTAATTTGTCCTTTTTTCTGAGTGCTCTATCGCACGGAGCGTAAAAACGTTCGCGATTCTAAATGGGCTAACAGCGGATAAATTCGCTTTGGCTTTTGAAAGCAGGGCATCTGACTTTTGCCTTTGAAAGGCCCTGACGTTAACACTCTGGTGGATAATTTTAACGTGTGCTGCTCTTTTGATTTTAGATGATATCGCACCATTAAAATTAAGTAAAGCACAGAACAGTAATCCAACCCTTGGTTGACTGATGAGACCCGGTGTTTTAGATGCAAATGGAGGAAAGTGGAGCGCTTGTGGAAATCCACCAATCTCGAAGTACACGGTTGTATTTTAAAGAGCTGATAACTCAGTACAATGATATGGTAAAAATAGTGAGGGGTGCCTATTTCGCCAATCTTATTGCCTCTAATAAGCATAATCCTAAAATGGTTTTTGACACCATTAAAAATCTTGTCAGTCCCCACAGTCTACTATGGACCTACCCGTATTTTCATATGATGATTGTAATAAATTTCTCAGGTTTTTTGTTGAAAGAATTGCCAAAATCAGGTCTGCCATTATCCCGTCAATCATGCCATCTGTCTGTCTTTTGAGGCAACCCATTTTAGAAACTTTCTCACCAATAACGTTATCAGAGCTAACGGAGGTGGTGAATAGTATAAAACCTTCCTCATCCTCATTTGACTGCCTTCCTGCATCCCTGGCAAAAAAGGTTATCAGCTCTATTGGCCCTTTTCTTCTCACCATTATTAACAGCTCACTAGTCTCTGGTTGTTTTCCTGAGAATTTTAAATCAGCTGTAATTCAGCCTCTTTTGAAAAAAAGCGATCTCGACTCTTCTGTATTTTGCAAATACCGCCTATCTCAAAATTGCCCTTCATGTCAAAAAAAGTTTTAGAAAAAGTTGTAGCCAACCAGCTAACCACTGTTTTAAATGAAAATGGCATTTTCGACAAATTTCAGTCTGGCTATCGACACCAGCATTCTACAGAAACGGCTCTACTTAGAGTATCTAATGATATTATGATGGCTTCTGACGCTGGTAAATGCACAATTTAGTGCTGCTTGATCTAACTGCTGCTTTCGATACAGTAGATCATCATATTTTGTTTGGCAGGCTCAGAGATAGTGTAGGCATTTCAGGTTGTGCTCTTGACTGGTTTGCCTCTTTATTTATTGAATCGGTGTTTCTCTGTGGCTGTTGGATCTTTTGTGTCAGAGACTGCGCCCCTTTCTTGTGGAGTACTGCAGGGTTCGGTTCTGGGTCCTATTCTTTTTATTCTGTATATTTTACCTCTGAGCCATATCACTGGCAGGTTCAAGGAATCTCGTACCATCTGTACGCAGATGATTTACAGCTCTACTTTTCTTTTGATCCTGCTAGGCCCAATGGTTTTAATGTTTTACTTGATTGTATGGCAGCCATTAAGGAATGGATGTCTTGTAACTATTTGCAGTTAAACACAGCCAAGACGGAGGTTCTTATCGCCGCCCAAATAATACTGCTGCTGAGTTGGGTAGCTGTATTGGGTCTCTTGGCCATAATGTGCGCCTAATCTACGAAATCTGGGAGTTGTTTTTAATCAGGCCATGAACCTGGACTGCCACGTTAGGGCACTAACCCGCACATGCTACTTCCACCTACGCAGTATTGCGAAACTCAGGCATATTATCTCTGAACCTGAGCTTGAAATGATTATTCATGCCTTTATCTCGTCAAGGCTTGATTACTGCAATGCTCTTTTACATGCCTCAGCAAGGCTTCCATTGACCGCCTGCAGCTTGTGCAGAACGCCGCTGCTAGACTTTTTAACCAAAACGAGAAAGTTCGAACATATTACTCCCGTTTTGGCTTCCCTGCATTGGCTACCTGTGAATCTAAGGATCCATTTTAAAGTTTTACTTCTAACTTATCGGGCCCTACATGGCCAGGCACCCACCTACATTGCTGAGTTGCTTAAGCCTCATGTCCCAACCAGGGCATTGAGATCAGCGGACCTCAGCCTTTTAATTGTCCCCGCACTAAAAAAAAAAAATCCACCAAAGGGGACAGGGCTTTCCAGGCGGTCGCCTCCTAGGCTGTGGAATGCCCTCCCGCTGACTTTGAGGACTGCCACATCCATTGAGGCCTTCAAAACCAATTTGAAGACCCATTATTTTAGGTTAGCCTTTGGCTAAGTTAGTAATGAGGCAGCCTTTTTTAGTGTATTTCTCAAGTAAGCAATCTTTACATTGGTTTTTTGTACTGTTGTTTTCATGTTGTGATTTTACTCTGTGTCTTTTGTATTTGTATATTTATTAAATATATATTTATTATTGTTTGTATTTTACTGATTGTGTTTTTTTTGTTTTTTTTTAATACTGTGAAGCACCTTGTGAGTTTTATGCCCTCTGTGAAAGGTGCTATAGTAAATAAATTTTACTTACTTACTTACTTAGAAGGGGAGTGATGTGGGATTGTTTGGGGAGGTTGTAGATCAGAAGGGGAGTGATGTGGGAGTGTTTGGGGAGGCTGTAGATCAGAAGGGAGTGATGTGGGAGTGTTTGGGGAGTTTGTAGATCAGAAGGGGAGTGATGTGGGAGTGTTTGGGGAGGTTGTAGATCAGAAGGGGAGTGATGTGGGAGTGTTTGGGGAGGCTGTAGATCAGAAGGGGAGTGATGTGGGAGTGTTTGGGGAGGCTGTAGATCAGAAGGGGAGTGATGTGGGAGTGTTTGGGGAGTTTGTAGATCAGAAGGGGAGTGATGTGGGAGTGTTTGGGGAGGTTGTAGATCAGAAGGGGAGTGATGACGTGGGGGAGGTTGTTTGAAGGGGAGGGGAGGGTAGATCAGAGGCTGTAGAAGGGATCAGAGGTTGTAGATCAGAAGGGAGTGATGGGGAGTGTTTGGGGAGGCTGTAGATCAGAAGGGGAGGATGTGGGATGTTTGGGGAGGTTGTTCAGAAGGGGGAGAGGGGAGTGTTTGGGGAGTTTGTAGATCAGAAGGGAGGATGTGGGAGTGTTTGGGGGAGGCTGTTTGATGGGGAGGTTGGGAGTTTGTAGATCAGAAGGGAGAGTGAGTGTTTGGGAGTTTGTAGATCAGAAGGGGAGGATTGGGGAGGCTGGGGAGGCTGTAGATCAGAAGGGGAGTGATGTGGGAGTGTTTGGGGAGGTTGTAGATCAGAAGGGGAGGATGTGGGGAGTGATCAGAAGGGAGGATGTGTTTGTTTGGGGAGGCTGTAGATCTGGGGAGGATGTGGGAGTGTTTGGGGAGGTTGTAGATCAGAGGGGAGTGAGGGGAGTGAGTGTGATCAGAAGGGGAGTGATGTGTTTGGGGAGGCTGTAGATCAGAAGGGGAGTGATGTGGGTTTGGGGAGGTTGTTTGGGGAGGTTGTAGATCAGAAGGGGAGTGATGTGGGAGTGTTTGGGGAGGCTGTAGATCAGAAGGGGAGGATGGGGAGTGGGGAGGGGAGTGATGTTTTGTAGATCAGAAGGGGAGGTTGTAGATCAGAAGGGGAGTGATGTGGGAGTGTTTGGGGAGGTTGTGATCAGAAGGGGAGAGGGAGGGGTTGTAGATCAGAAGGGAGTGTGGGGAGGTTTTGGAGAAGGGAGTGTTTGGGAAGGGGAGGATGGGGAATGTTTGGGAGGTTGTGGATCAGAAGGGGAGTGATGTGGGAGTGTTTGGGGAGGTTTGGGGGGAGTTTGTAGATCAGAAGGGGAGGTTTGGGGAGGCTGTAGATGTGGGAGGTTGTGTTTGGGGAGGTTTGGGGAGGTGATGGGGAGAGTCAGAAGGGGAGTGATGTGGGAGTGTTTGGGGAGGCTGTAGATCAGAAGGGGGGAGTGATGTGGGAGTGTTTGGGGAGGCTGTAGATCAGAAGGGAGGGGAGTGATGTGGGAGGAATGTTTGGTGAGTTTTGGGAGGTTGGGGATCAGAGGTTGTAGATCAGAAGGGGAGTGATGTGGGGGAGTGTTTGGGGGAGGTTGTAGATCAGAGGGGGAGTGATGTGGGAGTGTTTGGGGAGGCTGTAGATCAGAAGGGGAGGAGTTTGGGGAGGTGTGGGAAGGGGAGTGTGTTTGGGGGGAGGTTGTAGATCAGAAGGGGGGAGTGATGTTTGGGGGAGGTGTAGATCAGAGGGGAGTGATGTTTTTGGGGAGGTTGTAGATCAGAAGGGGAGTGATGGGGACTGTTTGGGGAGGTTGTGGATCAGAAGGGGAGTGATGGGGAGGGAGTTTGTTTGGGGGAGGCTGTAGATCAGAGGGGGAGGATGGGAGTGTTTGGGGAGGCTGTTTGGGGAGGTTGGGGAGTTTGTAGATCAGAAGGGGAGGATGGGAGTGTTTGGGGAGGCTGTAAATTAGAGGGGGAGTTATGTGGGAGTGTTTGGGGAGGTTGTAGATCAGAGGGAGAGTGATGTGGGAGTGTTTGGGGAGGTTGTAGATCCGGCGAGCTGCAGCATTCTGGATCAGCTGCAGGGGTCTGATAGCGGAAGCCGGAAGGCCAGCTAAGAGCGAGTTGCAGTCGTCCAGGCGGGACAAGACCGACAGGGCCTGAACCAGAAGCTGGGTTAAATAGGTGGTCAGAAAGGGACTGATCAGAAGCTGGGTTAAATAGGTGGTCAGAAAGGGACTGATCAGAAGCTGGGTTAAATAGGTGGTCAGAAAGGGACTGATCAGAAGCTGGGTTAAATAGGTGGTCAGAAAGGGACTGATCAGAAGCTGGGTTAAATAGGTGGTCAGAAAGGACTGATCAGAAGCTGGGTTAAATAGGTGGTCAGAAAGGGACTGATCAGAAGCTGGGTTAAATAGGTGGTCAGAAAGGGACTGATTAGAAGCTGGGTTAAATAGGTGGTCAGAAAGGGACTGGTTCTCCTGATGTTATACAGGGAGTATCTGTATGCCCAGCTCACTGCTGAGATGTTCAGCCTCTGATCCATCAGTACTCCAAGGTTCCTCGCAGAAGGAGAGGACACTATAGCACCCCCTACAGAGATGGTTGAGCCCAGGAGGGAAGAGGAGGGACGAGGGATGAAGGTCAACTCTGTTTTACCAGGGTTGAGGTGAAGATAGTGGTCATCCATCCAGCTTTGGATGTCCCTCAGAAAAGCAGAGATCCGAGCTGAGACCCATGTGTGATGTCATTTGTAGCACTGACAGATTATTGGTCCTTTGGCTTTTTCATTATATCCGGGGGTCCCAACCACCCAATACATTATAGCCCGGCCATGACAGGTGGCGTCAGCAGCAATGCCCTTGGACAGTAATACATACTAAGTGGTCTCTTGAATTTATTGACAGAAGTATGTACAAATCATGTCAATTTTTTTCAGGGGTTTTGATGTTCAATTAACATTTCACCTCACTGTTACTATTATTGTCACAACATCATGATTGTCTTTACAAATATTAGAGGGTTTGCAATCTGCCTGTCCTGTCTTAACACCTAAAAATTCTCGAATATGTTATGAGATCTGTTTTTCCATTAATTTCTGCCCTTCTGTAGGTGGGCACTGAACACTGTTTAAGTGACACAACCAGTAAGGTTAGAAAGGCCTCCAGTCTGCAGATTTTCTACACCCACCTGAGACTCAGCTTCTATTTATAAACTACACAAACCTCAGCACTCTCTGTTCACTCCTGTCCTGTATTGCAATAAAAGACAGATCGTCCAGTACGATACCACACTAAAAGAACAGATCCTCCGCTGCTATGGAACTGTTGCTGAATTCATGAATTAATTTTCAGATATGACTGGAATGTTCTCCCACCGGTGGAAATGAAACGGACGTCACTGCAGGGTTATGAGTGAGAGTTTAACCCTGTAGGGCTCGGTCTAACACAAGCTCATCCTGCACTGGGTGCGGCATGGTGACCCTCAGGTTCCTCTGCTCCTCCATCGTGCGCTGGATAGTGTCATACGCATTGGCATTCCCCGCCCAGCAGCGCCGCGCCACCTACAGGTCACAGAGGGGAACAGCACCCAGCACAAATCAGGCTCTCGATAAAGCATATGCCTCCGGCTGCAGGGGTACAGTAATATTTTTATCTTCAGGGGCGACCTGTGAAATACTTTGAACTTTAATAGATGCTTCATTTCAATTAAGATAACTCCATCAGTATTCAGGACAAAGTTTTTCTATCACTTTAAATCGTTGACTAATATACCCTTACGTATAAAAACATTTCTTTTTTTAAAATGAGGCAACCGAATCCTCAAATGCCACCGTTATCATAGCATATGCATGAATTCATCCAACAATATGAACAAATACTGATAGAATTGACTTTATCTAATGGGGGCTCCGTAATTTTCACTTAAATACAGGATTCCTTAATGGTCTGGCACTTATTACTGCTATGACTGGGAAGTGAATAAATCAGGAGGTAGACTCTGAATTTTGAACAGTGACGTATTTAATCAATGCACCATGGAGACCAAAAGTACAGTACCATGTAAAAAATTGGACCAAGGGTCCTGTGGCTAACCGGTAAGCAATCTTATAGTGATGATAAAAGTTATAAAAATTTCATGTGATGTTTGACCTTCCAATAATTGAAGGTCAAAGTCAAGGTCACTAAATAAAAGTTCACATACATTTATAAGACCCCCTGTAATACAATCCTAAACTCTGAAGCAGTTTTGGTGATTCAAGTCATTGAAAATTCATTTTGTCAATTGAGAAGTTTAAAGGTCACAGACAGTCAAGTTGAGGTCAGCAAATGGACTTCATATACAACTTTATAAATGTCTCTATACAAACCTTGGCTCCATCTGTGACCATTTTGGTGGTACAAGTCATTGTAATTCCACTGTCGAGTTTGATCCTCAAAGGTCACTGACAGTCAAGTTGAATGTCACCAAATGAAAGTTCATATGTGACTTCCTAGATATCTGTAACACAAATCTAGGCTCCATCTGTAACCATGTTAGTGATAGAAGTCATTGAATTTTCACTAGACAAGTTTGACTTTCGAAGGTCAATATGAAGGTCACCAAATGAAAGTTCATATATGACTTCCTATACGTCTTCAATACAAACCTACACTCGATCTGTAACGATTTTGCTGATATAAGTCATTGAAATTTCAATGTTTGGCTGATGAAGGTCACTGAAGGTTAAGTTAAAAGTCATCAAATTAAACTTCATACATGACTTCCTATATGGCCACAATACAAACCTAAGCTCAATTTGTAATAGTTTTGGTGATAGAAGTCATTGAAATTTCATTATGTAAAGTTTTACCTTTGAAGGTCACCGAAGGTCAAGCTCAAGGCCACTTAATGAACGTTCATATATGACTTCACGTATGTTCCCAATCTTCAAAATTTTCAAGCCTAGAAGCCTTTGAGACTAGTAACATTTTGCTTGACCTCAAGTTTGACCTTTCAAGGTCATCTGAGGTCAACTTTAACACAGCCAAAATATAGGTCATACATGACTTCCTATATGTCGATTATACAGACTTAATCTCTATCTGCAGCCATTTAGCTTCCACAGGAGATTTTTCCCATTCTCCATAAGACCCAATGTTAAAGTACAGCGCCCCCACTAGACCCACTTCTGTCGATTCAATCAAAATGGCACTCACACTGTACATAAAGTGTATTAAGGTGAGATGATTGCCAGATTTATAAAAACAGTTCTCTGACAGTTTTTGAGAAATAATTTTTTGAAATTTCACCTCCTACCTTCTAACGTCAATATTTTCCTTGACCTTGAGTTTGACCTTTCAACGTCATCTGTGGTCAAATTTAATATTGCCAAGATATAGGTCATATATGACTTCCTATAATACAAACTATATCTCCATCTGCAACCATTTGGCCTCCACAGGCCATCTTGCATATTCTCCATAAGACCCAATGTTAACCCCTTGGCGTACGGGAAATGATGATACGCTGGCTGGCTCGCTGACCCAATACCGAACTGCAAATGTGTGGAGTGCTCTGTAGACCACCATGGCCTGATTTGCAGGGTTGGCAGGTTTCTTCCGAGGTGGTTTTTTCCGGCGGAAAAACCTGAAAATACCAGGTCCCGGAAAAAATGGGTTTTTTTCCCAGTTTTTTCCACTAAAAGCCATTTTTTCCAAATTCTGTCCAAAATATATGCTTTAAAATGAGGAGAAAAAGGGTCAAAAGGCTTCACAATTCACATGAAGTTATTGTAAATCTAAAAGAATGAGGCAAATCTTTGTGATTTGTAGAGATCCGAGGGCTCTCCACGGGTCGATAAAGTTGCAAACAGGACTCAAAAACAACTCGTTACCGTCACACTGCACGCTTTATTGTATGCAGGGGAAGCTCAAACATTAGGTATATGTCGCTCACACTCAAAGACAAAAGAAAAAAACAGCTCTTGATCGTAGTCCATGCGCTTCTGTCCAGCCCGGAAAAACATGATCAGTCTCAACTCTGACCTAGCGTTACCAAGGAAACCAAACACAAAAAAAATTGTAATTTAAAGGCACAGTACTCAGACGGCGATCATTACATATCCCCCCCCCGAAAAATGGGCCGCCCTCGGCCATTAATATTTGAGTTCATTTCAAAACCGAAGCAAACATCAGTTGAAACAGAATGAAGACATACATGAAATGCATCACAGCCTGCAAGTTACTATACAGTGACCGGTATCACTTTTCATTTCACAACTTAAAACTAGAATGCGTATGATAAAATAACACAACACAAAAAAATGTATTAACACAGACCACAAGGTATCTACAACATCCCCACATTGTAATACTTTTTAGAGGTGGTTTAAAGAACCATAACAGATCAAACAAAAACCACCAGGACCCCTGACCTTGGTTAACATAAGGGAGGGGCCACCTAGTGAACTACCAACCTGGAGCTACTTGTGTCTAGGACGAAGAAAATAGCGTGAGGTATGAGTTTTAGGTGTAAGGCAGGAATGTTCATGTGAAATGTAGGAGCCCGATGCACCACCGTCAGGAAGATGACGGGGATCCTCGAAAAGGAAGTCGAATCCATTCTCCTCCACCTCCTCAGGCTCCTCTAAGTCAGGGCCCACTGAACCACCTCTGTACTGCAATGTGGGACGCTGTGTGAAGCCCGAGCGCCACTGTCCCAGGAGAGGAAGGGTAGTAAGTTGCTGACATGATGGACACCGACGCCCTCCCCTGACAAATTATCCACAAGCCTGTAGTCCAGATCCGACATCACCTGAAGAACCCTGTAGGGACCCTTGAATACTGGTGCCAGCTTAGCAGCAAAGCCAGCAGCTGCGTTGGATCTTGGATGAGCTTTCAGCCGCAAGGTCACCGACCTTGAATGTCATGTGGCGACGTTTTTGTCATAGTGCCTCTTTTGTGTGTCATGACTTAGGGCCATAGTTTGTCGTACATGGTCGTAAGCATCCTGTAGGGCAGAAGTCAACTCGGATTTGTAGTTGTCCATGGACTCTGGAGCACACTCCTCATCTGGCTGAAGCCACAAATCCAGTGGAGTGTTGAGATCTCTGCCATAAAGGAGAAAAAGCAGGAGTGTCTCCTGTGCTCTGATGTGGGGCTGTTCGAAGTGCGAAGGAGATATGCGGGAGGAAGAGGTCCCATTCTCTGTGCTTAGTTCCCACATAAGCCCTGATGGCAGTTTTGATTGTTCGATTGACTCTTTCTGTTTGGTTCGACTGTGGGTGGTAAGCAGTAGTCAGCCGGTGAACAGAGCCCAGTGATTCAAGTACTGACTCAAAGAAACCACTGACAAACTGCACTCCTCTGTCAGACACTAGGTACCTGGGAGCCCCCGTGTCTTGCGAAGACCTCCGACACAAATTTCCTTGCAGCAACATCTGCTGAAGCTTCTAACTGGGCATATTTCAACCCACTTTGTAAAATAATCAATGAAAACGAGAATGTACTCATTTCCACGTGTTGATCTCGCAGAGGGCCCACAAAGTCTACACCAGCTAACTCCCAGGGATATGAGGCTACAACTGGCTGCATGTAACCTGCAGGCTTGCGATTGGTCGGTTTTGTGAGCTGGCATGTCTCACATGAGAGGACATATTTCTTCACCTCTCCTCTCATCCCTGGCCAATAAACACACCTTTGAAGACGAGAGAGAGTCTTGGTAACACCTAAGTGTCCTGCTGTCGGGTGGTCATGGAAGTACTGTAAGAGTGTGTTATGGAGTGAGCAAGGGACATAGTGACGAAGATCTTTGTATGGATGAAGACGACAGGAGGATCTCTGGTCTCTGAAGTAAACCATGTCGTTATGAAGACAAAACTCAGAAGAGTCAACACAGGACTCGCTTTTCCAGTTTCTCGCCCCCACTGATGATCTCATCGCCATCCTGGAGAAAGCGTAGCTGTTCCTTGTCATCTAGTATCAGCAGAGGCTGGTGATGAACATTCAGAGAACCCACAGTGGCATAAGGGGGAAGCAGGTCCACAGGGTCATCTAACGGTTGGGTTGCGGGAGAGTGCATCGGGGACTGAGTTTGAAACACCTGGTTTGTGTAAAATCTCAAAATCAAAATCCAGCAGTCTCAGACACCAACGGGCTAGGCGGCCGGAAGGGGATGGGTGTGACATTAGCCATCTTAGGCTGTTATGATTGTGACAACCTTAACATGAGAACCTTCAAAGTAGGGGCGAAGTGTTCAAGTGCCCAAATCACACCCAAGCACTCTTTTTCAGATGTAGAGTAGGCCCGCCTGAGGTGTGCAGAGTGCGGCTCGCGAATGCCACCGCCTCTCCCCTGCCCTCAGTGTCACACTGAACCAATGCCGCCCCCAGACCAACATCACAAGCATCAGTGTGAATGGCAAACTGTCTCTCAAAATCTGGGAGGACCAAGATAGGTGCTGTGCACATCTTAGACTTAAGCAGGTCCAGGGCATTTTGACATTCTTCAGTCCAAATGAAGGGGTGCCCTTCTCTAGTTAGAGAGATGAGAGGTTCTATGACCTTTGAGTACCCAGACACAAAGCGCCTGTAATAACCTGTCATCCCCAGGAACTGCTTGACTTGCTTAACTGTAGATGGTGGAGGAAAGTCTTTGATGGCGCTTATTTTGCCCCCTCATCAGGACTCAAGCCCTCAGGGGTGACAACGTAGCCCAGATAGCTAAGAGAAGGTTTACAGAAATGGCACTTCTCGAGCTTGAGGGAGAGACCTGCATCTGATAAGCGGGACAGCACTCTGCTGAGGTCTTTCAAGTGTTGCTCAAAGGTTGGTGAGACCACTACGATATCGCCTAAGTAGACGACACAACAGTTGTAAATAAGGCCTGCCAGCACCGTGTTCATGAGCCGTTGAACGTCGCAGGCGCATTTGACAGCCCAAACGGCATGACCTTGAACTGGTACAAGCCTTTGTGTGAGATGAATGCTGTCTTTGGACGGGACTCAGGGCCATAGACACTTGCCAGTACCCCCCGTGCTAAGTCCAAGGTTGAGATGTATTTTCCGGTGCCAGAAAGTCGAGGGACTCATCCACTCTTGGAAGAGGATATGAATCTTTGACTGTAGACTTATTGACTTTACGAAAGTCAACACAGAACCCTGGTTCCTTAGACGGCACCTCCACTATTACTACAGGTGACGCCCATGGTCCAGATGCTGGCTCAATAATGCCATTTTTCAACATCTCTTCGATTTGTCCTCTATTATCTTTCTTTTTTCCTGGAGAGGCACGATATGGAGGTAGACAAACAGGTTTGGCCTCCCAGTATCAACACTGTGTTCCACCAGGGAAGTCTGTCCAAGTTTACCTTCAAAGAGGTGAGAGAAGCTGCTCAACTTCTGCGCCAGTTGAGTCTTTTCATCTTCTGGTAGGGCGGCGCCCTCCACCTTTCCTCGAAAAATCGACTGCAGAGTCTTTTGACCACAAGCAGGTAATGTGACCCTCTAGTTCTTCGATGTCCCCAACATCGAGATTTGAGGTTGGCGACGCATTGTCTCCCAACCAAACCCTGCCTAACGCTGGGTGAATGTGCACGCCAGCAGGGATCATGAAGTCAGTCGCAAGCAGAAGAGAGCAAGAAAGATTTGGGATCACAGCAAAGCGATGAATAAATGATTGTCCCAACAGTTGAAAGGGCAGCCAGACAAGTCCAGTCGGGTACAGCATGTAGAATCTGCAAGTTCAAGGTCACGAAAAGTTATATGGCAACACCAAGGCCAAGTCCAATACCACAGTCAACCAGGGTAGAAGCACGAACGGCCGACATGGAGGCACCAGTGTCGACGACCCCCACTATCTGAACATCTTTGATGCTGACGTCGCAGGTAACTGGTTTCCTGGGCCGGCGTTGCAGAAGCTTAGCAGTGGGTGGGCCCTCAGGGGATGTTTTTCACTGTCACCAGCCTGATAGTTATGACTCCGACTGTGTTTTTTTGGTAACTACGAGGCGAGCCCCAGGGTCATATTTTGCACTCTTTCCATCTGCTCCTGTGGCACCATCTCCCAACTCAGGGTCAAGCATGTCCCGTCCCTTCTCCCTGTATCGTTGTCTTTCCGCACAGTTCTGGCAATTCTTGGTTGTGACACCAGGAGCTGAACAGTTAAAGCAGCGAAGGTTTTGACGCATGGGTGCAGCAGGGATTGAAACTTGTCTCGAAGGGGGCATTGGACCCAAAGCTGAGTGTAGCTCATGAGCTTTTAAAAGGAGGTCAGCAATGGACATCACAGCACAACCATAAAGTGCCAGCCTATATCGGTCGGACACATGGCGGAGTATTATTTCAACTTGTTCAACTTCAGGAGGGGGATTTTTCAACTTTTTGAACTCCCCAACTAGGTGAGTAACAAAGGTGGGGAGGGGCTCATCTGGTCTCTGAACCCGATCCAAGATGCCACGCCATATCATTTCCTGATTGCCAACAGGTGAGAAAGCAAGGCGAAAAAGCTCAGTAAACTGTGCCCAAGTAGTTAGATGAGGCTGCATGGCGGCAAACCACTTCTTTGGCTCTTTATCAAGCAGTCTGGGTAGCTCTAAGAAAAGTTGGGCATCAGAAAGTCCGCATGTATTCTTGTAGATAAACACAGACTGAAGCCAGTCATCATGCTGAATATCACCCTCAGCACCAAATCTTTCAGGCATAAGTCTTGGATGATGCACAATGGAGCTGACGTTAGGGCTGGAGGCTGACTGGTATGCATGGTTCTGGTGGGTCACGTGTTGTGGCCCTGGTGTGGAGGTGAAAAACTTAGGCGTGGCATGTGTGTCAGGTAAAGGCAAGGGGTGTGTCTGATTTTCTAAACGCTGTAGCAGGGCACTCTGTAACTGAAGTGACTGATCCAAACCTGACTGTAATGCAGCTACCTGTAACCTTAAGTGGTTAACCTGCTCAGTAAGGTGTTGCACACTTCTCTCGTTAGATCCTACTGCCCCAGTAACATCATCATTTCCCCACCTCTTTCAAACCAAAATGAATCCTGATTTGCCATATCACACTTCTGATATAAACTTAAACCAAATAATATTTTTTCCACTTAATTGTTATTAAAACAATAAGACCTTAAGAAGCCTTAGTAAAAACAAAAATTGTGTCAAAAAACTTAACTGATAGAATCAATATTGAAATTCTCCAAAAACAAAACACTTAGACAAGCGTGTTTTCTTAATAAAAATACAACTAAAAGGAGCAAAATAGTTTCTGTCCAGTTAGAAAACAAACTCAGTGTCTCTTTAATTGTTTACTTAGCTGACATACGACTCTAAAGTCCGTGACCGCTCAGAAACGTCTACCGCAGCTTCCTGTTCGTCCGAATGTTCCAGCTTGACTCCGTCTTGCACAGCAGACCGCAGCGCTGGAGAATCAGTTCTATCACCACTGTCCGGCAGCACACAATCCGCCTTCAATGCACAAGCACGCAGAAACTCCCATAAAAGTCCCAGTGTCTAACGAAGAAGCTATGCGGCAGCACCCAAGAATAACCCCGAGAACGAAAAAACTCACGGGAATGACTTTATATCCGAAGATGCCAGAAATACAGACACGGTTCGGCGCCATTTGTAGAGATCCGAGGGCTCTCCACGGGTCGATAAAGTTGCAAACAGGACTCAAAACAACTCGTTACCGTCACACTGCACGCTTATTGTATGCAGGGGAAGCTCAAACATTAGGTATATGTCGCTCACACTCAAAGACAAAAGAAAAACAGCTCTTGACGTAGTCCATGCGTTCTGTCCAGCCCGAAAAAACATGATCAGTCTCAACTCTGACCTAGCGTTACCAAAGGAAACCAAACACAAAAAAAATTGTAATTTAAAGGCACAGTACTCAGACGGCGATCATTACAGATTGTCTTTCATCTCAATCATGAAAGTTTGAAAAACTTGCACAACTATCTCTTACCCTCTTCCAGCAAATTCACTAATTGCTTTCATGTGGCAATTATATGCTGGCAGAGAGTCAGACAAATCATTCCAGAAACATTAAGGCAACTCTTCCCAGCAGCTTTAATTACTTGAAAGGGGGAGCTGAGAGAGAGCTGTCATGCAGCAGCAGAATTCAGCAAATCATTACACAAACATTGGGGCATTTCTTTCCAGCAACTTAATTACTTCAAAGGAAAAGGTGGGGGAGAGCTGTCATTTGGAGCAGTACTCTGAGGTATTTTATTCTTTTCCAAACATCTAGATTGCAGTTAATTAGGGAATGGGCCCCAGGTCCCACAGGGTGGGGTTATATAAGGGGATGCCAAATTCTCTCCTCACCAGTTCTCTATGAAACCTTCATGGATTTATGCCACTGGCTCAGTTTTGGACAGTTTCACAGATAGTGTTGGATTTATAACAACCTTTGTTGGACTTGCTTTTACCAAAGTTTATTGATTGAATTTGTTTTGGACTTTGAGTATATTAGTGTGAGTTGTTTGTATCATCACCATGCCTGTTGGTGGTAGGCCAAGAGATCCCGTGTCGGAGCACTTCCATGAAGTTGCTGTTGGAGGCAAACTGTTTGCAAGATTTATCTATTGTCAGCATCAGATGTCAAATAAGGCCTGTCGCATGAAGGCCCATGTCTTTAAGTGTGGACTGAAACAGAATGTCAGTATACACTTTTAAATAATACTTATTGCTTTTGAATAAATACTGCGTTTATGGAAGTGAAAGTGTATGTTTTCTTCACTTATGCATGTAAATCATGATTTAATTGAATCAGTTTTTGATTATTTCTGAATGACCAGCTGGATATGTAAGAAAATCATTTAGTTTTTATTTTACTATATGTTTCAGGTGCCACCTCCTCATCCTGTTCCAGAGCCTGCCCCCCAGGTTGCTCCACCTCCAACTCCTGCCTCAGCTCCTGCTCCACATCAGCCTGCCAACCTCACCCCAGATCATGACATTGATGCTACCATTATCAGCAGGGTTGTGGACTTCAACCTGTTTTCCCAAGCCCGTGATCTCAAAGCCCACCTCAAGCCCATCGTAGATGCCATCAACATCTTCCAGTCCGACTCTACTGGACTGGCCAAGTGCTGTGAAACTTGGATTGACCTGCTGAACAACCCTGTCCTGGATCCTCACAAAGCAGCTGTGAAGAAGCACTTTGAGAAAGCAGTGCTTCCATGTCACTTTGTGGCCGACCTTCTTCATCCTGTCTACCGTGGTGCAAAGTTGACAGAGGCTCAGGAAACCACAGCCATGGAATGGATTACCAGCTTCAATGCGGAGTTCCTGGGTGCAACCATTGCCTTCCAGACACAGTCACCTCCCTACCCCAGCTACATGTTCAAGGCAAACAATCTTCATCCTGCAACCTGGTGGTTAGGAATGAAAAGGTTCAACCTGCCTGAGGGCTTTGCTGCTTTTGCCCTTGCCCTGCAGACTGCTACATGCTCATCTGCATCCATTGAGCGTGTTTTCAGCACATTCAGTCTGGTGCACTCTAAGTTGAGAAACAGACTGGGACCACAGAAGGCAGCCAAACTTGTGTTCTGCTACAGGATGTTAAGAGGACAAGCCGAGTTGGATTATTGAGGTGTTTGCAGTAGACATGACTTCATGATAAATTCAGTAGAATTGTTGTTGAAGGAGTGTGGTCTGGACTTGTGTGTTATGTATGAACTTGAGATCATTCCTGAGTCATTATGACAAAGTGTGTACTAAAGTGCCTGTTTCTTGAATGACTTGTAGATGCATATAGTTTAATGTGTTTAAATAGTGAATAATGATTGCTGTTTAATATATACACATACTATTTATTACATAGTATATGCTTTATGTAGGGTCACATGTAACCATGACCCCACCTGGAATTAATAATAAATAAAATTATATTTACAATGGAACATGTGGTGTTTTTATTACATATTGTGCTATACAATAAGTTTAATACCCAATTTATGAACCACTGTCAAATATTAATATCAGTAATATGGTGAACACCTTGCTAACTTCCTCATTTTATCCATATAATTTCGGATAGTTTGAGTTTTTTTTTCCCGCTTTTGGGTGGAAAAAACCACCCGTCCCGGAAAAAACTAGTTTTCTCCGGAAGAAACCCAACCCTGCTGATTTGAGTAGGCGGGCGCGCTGCCGTGGCTGGGATTGTTGGGTAGCTCCTGTGACAATCTCCAAGGAAATATTTCATCCACATTCTTCGCCTGTTTGCTGTGATGATTGCCAGGAAAAGTATTTTATCCACAATTTTTGGATGATGGCACAACACAACAGCAGAAACTGAATTTTCATGCTTCATTTTTCACTCTGAATAAATGAATACAGAAAAATATACAAAATCACTCAGTCACAGTCCAGTACACCCATTTCGTGTGGTACAGTTCGACGCACAAACTAACTTCAAAAGTGTCTCATCTGAACCAGTACTCATGGTGAACTTTGTTCTTGGAACAGATGACGCACTCTTTCTGTGGTTTTTGGGTCTATGCCGTGAGTGGATGGCTCTCCAAGAAGTGTCATCTTACGAGTCTGTTTGGATCTGGCGACTTTGCAAGGCGACCTCGCGTGCCTCTGGCAATATGTTCCGACTGTTTCTTCAACCCGTTTCATTCTGCAGTCGATGAAGGTTGTGTGGCACTGCAGATTCAGTTGTATACAAAAAGCATTCACGAGACGCATCTCGAAAAAGTACAGAAACTGATCGGACCCGTCAACTCCGCCCATTCTCTTCGCTAAACTCACATCTTCAGCTCAGGATACGCTCCCAGCGAGCGGTCAGGTACTTCATTAATCTGACCCAACATTGGTACAAAATCATTCACTGCAATCCTTTCACAGCAGTTGCATATTGATACCACACACCATCCAGCAAACCCAATCATGGTTCCCGGCCGCAGGAACAGATCGCCTGCACGCACATGTGCGGGCCCTGCCTGACTGCCTCATATGTATTGCATACACGCGGGTCACTTGGATATATAGTCGAATACAAACCCGTATGCAAGGGGTTGAAGTACAGCGCCCCCACTAGACCCATTTCCTTCGATTCAATCAAAATGGTGCTTGCACGGTACATTGACGGTACCAGGGTAGGTAGATTGCCTGATTTAGAAAAAAAAATTATCACACAGTTTTTGAGGAATCATTTTTTTTTTTCTCAGTCCAACCTTTAACATTGGGGCCAAAATTTCAAGGGCCCATAAAACGGACAAAAATTATTCAATCAGAAATAATAATAATAAAAAAAAAGTCTAGAGATATGGTCTAGAAGTATGTTATGGCAAATTAATATGAAAGTTCATCGGGCCAAAAAAAAAGATAAATAAACAAGAGGCCCATGGGCCTTAACAGTCACCTGAGTTGTATAAAAACTGATGTTATTGATGTCAATGATCCAAATATACCCAAAAGTATCATTTTCCTATATAAAGTATAGTAAACTTCACCCCCTCCCCAGGGGCAAACATGGAGCCTGGGGGCCATGAAATTAACAATTTTGATAAAGCATCTCAAGAGCCTTCCATCTATGAAGAGTATTGTTTTCCAGCATATCTGGGTCTGGAGAAGATTTTTAAAATTTCAGCCAATTTGACCCCTTTTAGCCCTGCCCCTCAGAGCCCCTGGGGGCGGGCACCATATAATCCACAATTTTGGTGCATATTTGACCAAGGAAGGTTCCTACAAAATTTTATTGAAATCAGATCAGTGGTTTCTAAGAAGAAGTCGAAAATGTAAATTGTTTACGGACGCACGACGATGGATGACGACGGACAAAAGGCGATTAGTATAGGTCACTTTGAGACTTCGTCTCAGATGACCTAAAAATGTTCCGGACGACGGAAACCACACCACGACAATAAGCTAAAAACCTGTCTAAACCTGAAAAAAAAAAAAAAAAAAAAAAAGCAGGGAGTTTGAGGATTTAACATTTAGTGTTTTTAAATGTTTTTATAATAAGTAAAATGAAGAGGAAATATTGAAGCACTTTTTCTAGATCAGAAATAAATAAAATTTAAGCAAGTTTGTGAAGCTACGTTAAATCCTTTGCAAAAGGTAAGCTCTACAGTTTTGTCTCATCCATTGAAGCATTCATTCATAATACACACGAGTGGATTTGATCGACTTCTCCGAGCATTGATCCAGTACATTACCTTACAGCCATTATTCCCGGTTAGCAAAATAGCTGTACCTCAAGTTTCCAGGAGAACTTTAATGACTATGCAGAGTTGAGATGGAAAAAAAACATAGTATCGGAACTAACTGAAAGAATCAGAGGTCAAGTTGTTATTCTAAGCAAAGAGCAGCTTGCTCACTGTCATTACATGGTTAGACTGAAGGTCTCTAAGGGAGCAGTACCTGGCACTAAACAATGCTTCACTGAACCTGGATCAGTTTCATTCAAACTGTGATCAGGCAGACCAATGATTACCACCCCGCACCGAGTCACAGACAAGCAACTTCATCACCGATACACTGAGCTAAATGAAAGACGCAAGACTCCAATCAGCTAAAGTACTGTCTGAGGAAGGCCGTCTAGCAGTGGCTTTACTGGGTGAGCATCAGTTCTCTGAACCAATTCAACTGCTTTGGCGTGGGTTAAGGCAAACCGAATTTCACACAAGATGATGGGACAGAAGTCTTATTTACCTATGAATGTAGATGTGTGACAGTAACAGAAGGGTGTATTATGTACAAAGACAAAAGGAGGGAGATTTTATACCACAGACTATCAAACCAGCAGGGAAACATGGTGCTGGGGACATTCAAGTCTGGAGATGTTCTGTCCACTCTGGGATAGGTCACCTGTACTGAATCGACTACATCCTGACAAAGAAGCACCACTTCACTCTTCAGACATGCTGTGCTCCCCAGCTTACATCTTTGTGGAGAAGGATTCATACTACATCAGGATAAAGACCCCAAACAAGCTTCAAAGCTTATCAAGAACTACTAGAGGACCAAAAAATCCAAAAAGTGCTGACTGTCTTTGACTTCCCACAAGTCATCTACAACCCCAATTCCAAAATAGTTGGGACATAGTGTATATTGTGAATAAAATCAAAACGTAATGACTTTCAAATCACACCAGCCAGTATTTTATTCTCAATAGAACAGGGATAACATAGCAAATGTTGAAGCTGAAGAATCTTAACAATTTTATCCACAAAATGAGCTCATTTCAAATTTGATGGCTGCTACAGGTCTCAAAAAAGTTGGGACAGGGGCCTGTTTACCATGGTGTAGCATCCCCTCTTCTTTTTAACGCAGAGTGGAGGCGTCTGGGCATTGAGGAGACAAGTTTCTTGAGTTAGCCATTGTAATTTGATCCCACTCTTGTTTAATACAGGCTTCCAGCTGCTGGAGAGTTTTGGGTCTCCTTTGACGGACTTTTCATCTAATTCTGCGGCAGGCCAGTTCAGCACACGGACTCTTCTACTACGAAGCCATGCTGTTGTAATAGCTGCAGTATGTGGTTTTGCATTGTCCTGCTGAAATACACAAGGCCTTCCCTGGAATAGATGTCCTTTGGAGGGGAGCATATGTTGCTCTAAAACCTTTATATACCTTTCAGCATTCATGGTGCATTTTAAAACATGCAAGTGTCCCACACCATATGCACTAATGCATCCCCATACCATCAGAGATGCTGGCTTTTGAACTGAACACTGATAACAGGAGGGGTGGTCTTTCTCCTCTTTAGCCTAGAGGACACAATGCCCATGATTTCCAACAAGAATGTCAAATTTGGACTTGTCTGACCTCAGGACACTTTGCCACTTTGCTACAGTCCATTTTAAATGAGCCTTGGCCCACAGAACACGGCGGCACTTCTGGATCATGCTCAACAATGGCTTCCTTTTTGCATGATAGAGTTTTAGGTGGCATCTGTGGATGGCACGGCGGACTGTGTTTACTGACAGTGGTTTCTTGAAGTATTCCTGGGCCCATTTAGTAATGTCAATGACAGAATCATGCCGGTGAGTGATGCAGTGGCGTCTGAGGGCCCAAAGATCACAGGCATCCAGTAAAGGTCTCCGGACTTGTCCCTTATGCACAGAGATTTTTCCAGTTTCTCTGAATCTTTTGATGATGTTATGCACTGTTGACGATGAGACCTTCAAAGCCTTTGCAATTTGACATTGAGAACATTGTTTTTAAAGTATTCCACAATTTTTTCACGCAAGCCTTCACAGGTTACAGATCCTCTCGCCATCTTTACCTCTGAGAGACTCAGTCTCTCTAAGACATTCCTTTTATAGCCAATCATGTTACATACCTGATGCCAGTTAATGCAATTACTTGCTAAATATTCTTTCAGCTGATTCTCTTATATATTAATAGGTTTTTCAGCCCTTTTATGCCTGTGTCCCAACTTTTTTGAGAACTGTCGCAGCCAGAAAATTTGAAATAAGCTCATTTTGTGGATAAAAATGCAAAATGTCTCAGTTTCAACAATTGAAAAGTTATCTATGTTCTATTGTAAATAACATATTGGCTCATGTGATCTTAAAGTCATTGCATTTTGATTTTATTCACAATTTACACTTCGTCACAATTATTTCGGAATTGGGGTTGTAACCTCAACGCCACTGAACCTCAGAAAAATAAAAACGCTCCCCAAAGTTGAGAACAGTTTAACTTTTTTGGAAATGTGCTGTGAATTCAACCTCCTGTTTCTTCACAAACCAATCAGGACGAAGGGGAGACGGATGTAGGCGGAGACCGGCTGATTCATCACAACAACATCACAGGCAGAGCTGAATATACCGATAGAGGAAACAGTTTATCAAGAGCCAAACTCTGAGTGAAAAGCCTTCTTCTTACATGTGTAAACTGATCAAAATACGCAACAAAAATTTCCAAAACTACAGGTAAGCCATCAGAAACAGAACCAAAAATCAGTCGAGCAGAAGAGTCCTCCATTTCTATGACAACACCAATATTCTGGGGCATTATCTTCATCATAACACACAAAATATGCTCAAAGCGCCTCTATTTCTAAAGTAGAAGCGCTTCATGTAAACCCACCCTAACAGGGGAACGAGAAGACCAGTAAAGCCAAGCCTCCCATGACATCACATAAGCTCTTTGGAACATTATTCATTCTTGCTGGGATAACATGAGTCATTACGTTTCACACAAACATGGGGAGACCACGGCAGCTTGAGCACATACTGCAAACCAATTGCTATTCTGAAATTCATGAACGCTTTTCAAAGATTTGTCTGCTCAATCAAATGGTTTAAGTGACATTATCATTTGTAATGATTACTTTTCTATTAAATTAAAAAAGAAAGCAAAATACAAGCAATTTCATTAAAGGTCTCAGATTTTAGCACCCACTGTTTGTTGAAAACCAGTCTCATCTTCTCTCTTACCCCATTGGACACATCCCAGTTGAGCATCATGCTAGCACGCCGACCAGCTTCCTCTGAACCATCCAGGACGAGCCCAAAGCCTCCATTTATCACTTCCCCCCTGAGAGAATACAGAAATTCAGAGCCCTGGGAGAAATTAGTACACTTGATGAGAACAATTTCTGAACTGTTCGGATATATGAAGGTCGCCACATACTGGAACTACTGCAGGCATATTTAGCTGGACTGGAAGCAGAACGTTACATGTGCCGAGGGGTCAGGCCCACAGTGATAGAACATGGAAGGCTGTCAGTATTTTGTTGGTGACAGTGCTGAGAATGAGTCACTGGTGCAGTGTTGTAATGAAACTGATGCTTTCGTCCTCACCAGCCCACTCCTCCTCCATTATGAAGCGCAACCCAGGTGGCCCCGCGAAAGGCATCGCCAACAAAATTCTGCACGGCCATATCTGAGAGAGAGACATTGGACAACAAGCAAACACCATATCAGAGAGAGAAACATTCTACAACAACCAAACACCATATCTGAGAGACAAATATTCAACAACAACCAAACACCATATCTGAGAGAGAAATTCAAAACATTCAAACAACAACAAATAAAACAACCAAACACCATATCTGAGAGAGAAATTCTACAACAACCAAACACCATATCTGAGAGACAAATATTCTACAACAAGCAAACACCATAACTGAGAGACAAACATTCTACAATAACCAAACACCATATTTGAGAGAGATATTCAACAACAACCAAAAACCATATCTGAGAGACAAATATTCTTCAACAACCAAACACCGCATAAGAGAGAGATATTCAACAACAACCAAACACCATATCTGAGAGACAAATATTCAACAACAACCAAACACGATATCTGAGAGACAAATATTCAACAACAACCAAACACTATATCTGAGAAACAAATATTCTACAACAACCAAACACCATATCGAGAGACAAATATTCAACAACAACCAAACACCATATCTGAGAGAGATATTCAACAACAACCAAACACCATATCTGAGAGAGATATTCAACAACAACCAAACACCATATCTGAGAGAAAAATTCAACAACAACCAAACACCATATCTGAGAGACAAATATTCTAGAACAAGCATACACCATATCTGAGAGAGATATTCAACAACAACCAAACACCATATCTGAGAGACAAATATTCAACAACCAAACACCATATCTGGCAGACAAATATTCAACAACAACCAAACACCGTATCTGAGAAACAAATATTCTACAACAACCAAACAACATATCTGGGAGACAAATATTCAACAACAACCAAACACCATATCTGAGAGACAAACATTCTACAATAAACAAACACTATATTTGAGAGAGATTCAAATATTCAAACAATATCAAGCAAATATTCAAGAACAAGCATCTATCTGAGAGATATTCAACAACAACCAAAAACCATATCTGAGAGACAAATATTCTTCAACAACCAAACACCGCATCAGAGAGAGATATTCAACAACAACCGAACACCATATCTGAGAGACAAATATTCAAGAACAAGCATACACCATATCTGAGAGAGATATTCAACAACAACCAAAAACCATATCTGAGAGACAAATATTCTTCAACAACCAAACACTGCATCAGAGAGAGATATTCAACAACAACCGAACACCATATCTGAGAGACAAATATTCAACAACAACCAAACACCATATCTGAGAGACAAATATTCAACAACAACCAAACACCATATCTGAGAAACAAAAATTCTACAACAACCAAACACCATATCTGAGAGACAAATATTCAACAACAACCAAACACCATATCTGAGAGAAAAATATTCAAAAACAACCAAACACCAAATCTGAGAGACAAATATTCTACAACAAGCAAACACCATAACTGAGACATGCATTCTACAATAACCAAACACCATATCTGGGAGAGATATTCAACAACAACCAAACACCATATCTGAGAGACAAATATTCTACAACAACCAAACACCATATCTGAGAGATATTCAACAACAAACAAACACCATATCTGAGAGACAAATATGCTACAACAAGCAAACACCGCATCTGAGAGACAAATATTCAACAACAACCAAACATGATATCTGAGAGACAAATATTCTACAACAAGCAAACAACATATCTGAGAGACAAATATTCTACAACAACCAAACACCATATCTGAGAGACAAATATTCAACAACAACCAAACACTGTATCTGAGAAACAAATATTCAACAACAACCAAACACCATATCTGAGAGACAAATATTCTACAACCAAACACGATATCTGAGAGACAAATATTCAACAACAACCAAACACCGAGACAAATATTCTACAACAACCAAACACCATATCTGGCAGACAAATATTCAACAACAACCAAACATATCTGAGAGACAAATATTCAACAACAAGCAAACAACATATCTGAGAGACAAATATTCTACAACAACCAAACACCATATCTGGGAGACAAATATTCAACAACAACCAAACACCGTATAAAATATTCAAAACAACCAAACACCATATCTGAGAGACAAATATTCTACAACCAAACATGATATCTGAGAGACAAATATTCAACAACAACCAAACACCGTATCTGAGAGACAAATATTCTCCAACAACCAAACACCATATCTGAGAGAAAAATATTCAAAAACAACCAAACACCATATCTGAGAGACAAATATTCTACAAAAAGCAAACACCATACCTGAGAGAGATATTCAGCAACAAGCAAACACCATATCTGAGAGAAAAATATTCTACAACAAGCAAACACCATATCTGAGAGACAAATATTCTACAACACCATATTTGAGAGAGATATTCAACAACAAGAAAACACCATATCTGAGAGAGATATTGGACAACAACCAAACACGAGATCTGAGAGACAAATATTCAACAACAACCAACCACCGTATGTGAGAGACAAATATTCTAAACAACCAAACACCATATCTGAGAGACAAATATTCAACAACAACCAAACACCATATCTGAGAGACAAATATTCAAAAACAACCAAACACCATATCTGACAGACAAATATTCTACAACAAGCAAACAACATATCTGAGAGACAAATATTCTACAACAACCAAACACCATATCTGGGAGACAAATATTCAACAACAACCAAACAATCTGAGAAACAAATATTCAACAACAACCAAACACCATATCTGAGAGACAAATATTCTACAACCAAACACGATATCTGAGAGACAAATATTCAAAAAAACACCGAGACAAATATTCTACAACAACCAAACAATATCTGGCAGACAAATATTCAACAAAACACCATATCTGAGAGAAATATTCTGAGAATAACAACCAAACACCATATCTGAGAGATATTCAAAACATTCAAATAAACAACAACCAAACACCATATCTGAGAGAGACAAAAATTCTACAACAACAACAAAACAAACATATCTGAGAGACAAATATTCAACAACAAACAATCAAACACCACCATATCTGAGAGAAAATATCTATCTGAGAGAACAAAAACACCATATCTGAGAGAGAAAAATTCAACAAGCAAACACCATATCTGAGAGACAAATAAAACACCATATCTGAGAGAGATATTCTACAACAAGAAAATACCATACCTGAGAGAGATATTGGACAACAACCAAACACCATATCTGAGAGACAAATATTCAACAACAACCAAACACCATATCTGAGAGACAAATATTCAAAACAACCAAACACCATATCTGAAAAAATATTCAACAACCAAACATATCTGAGAGAGAAATATTCAAAAACAACCAAACACCATATCTGAGAGACAAATATTCTACAACAACCAAACACCATATCTGAGAGACAAATATTCAACAACAAAACAAACACCAAATATTCTACAATAGAAATATATTCTACAAAAAGCAAACACCATATCTAACAACAACCAAACACCATATCTGAGAGACAAAATATTCTACAACAACAAAACACCATATCTGAGAGATATTCTACAACAACCAAACATCCATATCTGAGAGATATTCTGAGATCTGAGAGAAAAATATTCAACAACAACCAAAACACCATATCTGAGAGACAAATATTCAACAACAACCAAACACCATATCTGAGAGAGAGAGACAAATATTCAACAACAACCAAACACCATATCTGAGAGACAAATATTCAACAACAACCAAACACCATATCTGAGAGACAAATATTCAACAACAAGCAAACACCATAACTGAGAGAAATATTCTACAATAAGCAAACACCATATCTGAGAGAAATATTCTACAATAAGCAAACGCCATATCTGAGAGAAAAATATTCTACAAAAAGCAAACACCATATCTGAGAGAGATATTCACCAACAACCAAACACCATATCTGAGAGACAAATATTCTACAACAACCAAACACCATATCTGAGAGAAAAATATTCTACAACAAGCAAACATCATATCTGAGAGAGATATTCAACAACAAACAAACACCTTATCTGAGAGAAAAATATTCAACAACAAGCAAACACCATATCTGAGAGACAAATATTCTACAACAACCAAACACCATATCTGAGAGACAAATATTCAACAACAACCAAACACCATATCTGAGAGACAAATATTCAAAACAACCAAACACCATATCTGAGAGACAAATATTCATTCAACCAAACACCTTATCTGAAAACAAATATTCTACAACAACCAAACACCATATCTGAGAGACAAATATTCAACAACAACCAAACACCATATCTGAGAAACAAATATTCTACAACAACCAAACACCATATCTGAGAGAAAATATTCTACAACAACCAAACACCATATCTGAGAGAGATATTCAACAACAACCAAACACCATATCTGAGAGACAAATATTCTACAACAACCAAACACCATATCTGAGAGATTCAAACAATATTCTACAATTCAAACAAACACACCATATCTGAGAGACAAATATTCAACAACAACAAACACCATATCTGAGAGAGATATTCAACAACAACCAAACACCATATCTGAGAGACAAATATTCTACAACAACCAAACACCATATCTGAGAGAAATATTCAACAACAACCAAACACCATATCTGAGAGACAAATATTCAACAACAACCAAACACCATATCTGAGAAAAATATTCAACAACAACCAAACACCATATCTGAGAGACAAATATTCAACAACAACCAAACACCGTATCTGAGAAACACAACAACCAAACACCATATCTGAGAGACAAATATTCAACAACAAGCAAACACCATATCTGAGAGACAAATATTCAACAACAACCAAACACCATATCTGAGAGAGATATTTCAACAACAAGCAAACACCATATCTGAACAAACAAGACCATATCTGAAATATTCAACAACAACCAAACACCATATCTGAGATCTGAACACCATATCTGAGAGATATTCTAAACAACCAAACACCATATCTGAGAGACAAATATTCAACAACAACCAAACACCATATCTGAGAGACAAATATTCAACAACAACCAAACACCATATCTGAGAGACAAATATTCAACAACAACCAAACACCATATCTGAGAGAGAAATTCAACAACAAACACCATATCTGAGAGACAAATATTCAACAACAACCAAACACCATATCTGAGAGACATATTCTACAACAACCAAACACCATATCTGAGAGAGATATTCAACAACAAACAAACACCATATCTGAGAGACAAATATTCAACAACAACCAAACACCATATCTGGGAGACAAATATTCAACAACCAAACACCATATCAGAGAGACAAATATTCAACCAAACACCTTATCAGAGACACAAATATACAAAAACAACCAAACACCATATCTGAGAGAAAAATATTCTACAACAAGCAAACACCATATCTGAGAGACAAATATTCAACAACAACCAAACACCATATCTGAGAGAAAAAATATTCAACAACAAACAAACACCATATCTGAGAGACAAATATTCAACAACAACCAAACACCATATCTGAGAGACAAATATTCAACAACAACCATATCACCATATTCAACAACAACCAAACACCATATCTGAGAGAGAAATATTCAAAACCAAAACACCATATCTGAGAGACAAATATTCAACAACAACCAAACACCATATCTGAGAGAAAAAAAATATTCAACAACAACCAAACACCATATCTGAGAGACAAATATTCAACAACAACCAAACACCATATCTGAGAGACAAATATTCAACAACAACCAAACACCATATCTGAGAGAAAATATTCAAACAACCAAACACCATATCTGAGAGACAAATATTCAACAACAACCAAACACCATATCTGAGAGAAAATATTCTACAACAACCAAACACCATATCTGAGAGACAAATATTCAACAACAACCAAACACCATATCTGAGAGATATATTCAACAACAACCAAACACCATATCTGAGAGAGATATTCAACAACAACCAAACACCATATCTGAGAGAAAAATATTCTACAACAAGCAAACACCATATCTGAGAGAGATATTCAACAACAACCGAACACCATATCTGAGAGACAAATATTCAACAACCAAACACCATATCTGAGAGAAAAATATTCTACAACAAGCAAACACCATATGTGAGAGATAAATATTGTACAACAACCAAACACCATATCTGAGAGACAAATATTCAACAACAACCAAACACCATATCTGAGAGAAAAAAAATTCTACAACAAGCAAACACCATATCTGAGAGACAAATATTCTACAACAAGCAAACACCATATCTGAGAGACAAATAATCTACAACAAGCAAACACCATATTCTAGAGACAAACATTCTACAATAACCAAACACCATATCTGAGAGAGATATTCAACAACAACCAAACACGATATCTGAGAGACAAATATTCTCCAACAAGCAAACACCATATCTAAGATATTTGACAAGCAAACACCATATCTGAGAGACAAACATTCTACAACAAACACCATATCTGAGAGACAATATTCAACAACCAAACATCATGTCTGAGAGACAAATATTCTACAACAACCCAACACCATATCTGAGAGACAAATATTCAACAACCAAACACCATCTGAGAGACAAATATTCTACAACAACAAAATACCGTATCTGAGAGACAAATATTCAACAACAACCAAACACCGTATCTGAGAGAGATATTGGACAACACGTGAGGTCATGCTCAGGAACCAGTCGCGAGAACCAAGCAATGCAGCAGATGTGATTTTATTGAGCGAGGGGGGTAAACCCCCGCAGGGCAGAAGGCAACAGTACAAAGTCCAAATCGAAAAATCACAATCCAAAAGGGCAGAATCCGAGTCCTAAACCAGGGCAGCAATCACAGTACTCGAGGTCAGGCAGAAAAAGGGTTCGATAATTAGATGCAGACAAAAGTACCAAAACAAAGCCAAAAATCGTAAATCAAGGACGGTCCAGTCAGAATAGAATCACAAAGAGTACGAGGCGAAAACAAGAGTAGCACAAGGGAAACGTTCTGACGGGAACTGCTGTGAGAAGACTGCTTAAATACACACAAGGGAAGTCACATGCTATTATTAGGGACAGGTGAAATGGATCAGACTAATTACGTGGGAGCAAACACGAGGGAGAACCAAATCACATGAAAATGGCAAAAGCCAAAACGCGGACAGGGATCACGAGACAGCCTATTGACAAAACACACAGCTCCGGTTAGGGAGTTCTAACGTGCACAGATAATGAGAGGCAGAACAGAGTTGAGCAGGTGCGGAGGATCTGCTGAAACGCAGCAAAGAAGATTAAGTGAAGGCAAGAGGCGGAGACTAGAACAGGGCGAAAAGCAGAGAGCTTGTTAATCAATTAGTAAGGTGCAGCTATACAATCCCTAGTGCTTGTTAGTAAGTTAGTATTATATACAATGTTAGTTCTGGTTAGTATCATTAACAAAATAACAAACTGTTAGTACTTGTTTGTAAAATAGAAAAGCAAGGTGAAGGAAGCAAACGAGATTAGAAGGAACTATGAAAACCCAGAAAGCGTGGCACACAATACTAGGGGAAAATAAGTTGTCACATAACACAAGACCAGACAGGGGAGACAAAGTGCAATGCAGGACATGAGCAAAAACATGGACCGGAATGATAACAGAAATGTGGATACTGGCAGGAAATAACAAAAACATGGCATGGATCAAGACTAAACAAAACATGAGCAGAACAGAACAGGACATGGCAGAATCATAACACAACAACCAAACACCGTATCTGAGAGACAAATATTTAACAACAAGCAAACACCATATCTGAGAGACAAATATTCTACAATAACCAAACACCGTATCTGAGAGAGATATTGGACAACAAGCAAACACCATATCTGAGAGACAAATATTCAACAACAAGCAAACAGCATGTCAGAGAGACAAATATTCAACAACAAGCAAACACTGTATCTGAGAGACAAATATTCTACAACAACCAAACACCGTATCTGAGAGAGATATTGGACAACAAGCAAACACCATATCTGAGAGACAAATATTCAACAACAAGCAAACACCATATCTGAGAGAGATATTGGACAACAACCAAACACCATATCTGAGAGAGATATTCTACAACAACCAAACACCATATCTGAGAGACACATATTCAACAACAACCAAATACCATATCTGAGAGACAAATATTCAACAACAACCAAACAGCATGTCTGAGAATGATATTCAACAACAAACAAACATTATATCTGAGATATTCAACAACGCTTTATCTGAGCGAGACATTCAGTCACTACCAAACACCATGTCTGAGACAGAAATTTAGCCTTAGTAACTAACAAACACTGTGTCTGAGAGGGAGGTACTTAGCAACCACCAAACACCATGTCTTAGACCGAGAGATATATTCAGTGAATCCCAAACAGGAGGAAACATAAACTTTATTCTAAAGGAAAAGTATCAAACCTAAGGTCACATTACAGCAAATTTTGAATTCAGGACAGTCATTACAATATCTATTACAAGAGAATCCTAAGTGGTAACAATAGAGTATGTGGCAAAGAGAGTGATGCCTACACTGTGTTTGTATACGTATTGACGTGGTGATGCAGATTGATGTTTTGATCAGTATAATGAGTGGGCGTCATATGTGTTTACTGTTCTGAAGACATAGGGATATGATTCTTAAGACAGAGATATGAGCATATTGAAGTTGTGTTCATGTTTTAAGGATTTGTGATAGTATGACATCATGAGGCGCGTAAATTGATTAAAAGGGTTGGTAATCTGCAGGAAACTAATGAAGGTGTTTTGTACCAGCACAGAAGGCCGAGCCATCGTACACATTGGAGGTCTCTCTAAAGGGGCTGTCAGTCCCGCTGACATCATGGTGGTCTCGACTAATCACCACAGGAGCCTGGCCACGAAACAGAGAAAGTGAGGCCCAGTGAAACCTCCAAACATGGAACAACACACACACACCCATTCGCACAACTGATGAAAAAGGTAACATGGTACTTTGCTCCAAATGAAGGGCATATGTTTAGCAGTACGGAGAGAGAGAGTTCAGAGTTAAGAGAGTTACCGAGATCCTCCCATCGGCAATAGCCTGGTTGATGGCCAAGGCTATGGACACTCGTCCTTTCTGGTCAGAGTAGAGGATTCGTGCCTGAGACCCGACCACCTACATTAACAAACACAGAAACACACAATGAGAAACACTATTATCCAGGGATATGCAAGCATGAACAACATCAGCTCTCAGGCTCACAAATCCTGCCATTCAGCAGCAGGAGTTTGATTTTTGCAGTGAAATATGAGGTGCTGCACCTGTTTGAATGACACTGTGTCTTAACACTTAAAGCGCTGAAATAAATTTTAAAAAGTTAATAAAATTTAATTAGCTTGTGCTGTTGAAAACCTATCATGTGGCTCCCCAGCGGGAGCTCTTTTATACAAGTCATGACATGATACGTTTTCAACAGCTTTGATTTTGATATCTTACGTGACTGAACAACAATAAAGGCATTTAGCGCTCAAAGGGTTAATGTGGTTGTAAATAAAGACGAGCGTCCGGAGCACAGTTTTGTTTTTCCAGGGAGACGTTTTGTAATGTGTTGAATCAGGAGAGCTGTGTGAGTGCATAGATTTTCCTGCATGTGTCCCAGTTGATGGTAGCAGTAAGTCATGTAGTAAAAGTATACATTTTGTCTTTGTGCTGTAGTCTGAGTTGCATTTTAATTTTCTCCATTTTAAAATGCATTCAGCATGTTCCGTTGCATCTTTATTTTCACTGTCGTGTCCCTCCCTGAGATTTAATCGGGGTTTAGTGGAGCATACCATTTTATGTTTTCCTGCCTGACGGATCCACAGGATGTTGTCGTTGTACTGCTGTCGCACACGCTCTGAAACTATAGGACAAGGATGACCAGCTCATTCCTCTGAACACTGAGGGCAACATTCATCACACAATACATATTAAAATTCATATTGTGAACTCTGACATTCCAATGCTCACATTTTGTGGTCAATAACACGGTCATAACCTCACCTAACCCTAACCTCACCCAATGCACTGATCTCCTCCAGGGCAGCAGCAGCAATGTCATCAGTCTGCGCCAGGTCATGGGGGTCAGTAGATGTACAGACCCAACGGAAGGGCCCAAAGCCAAGGGAGAAGATATCCCTGCAATAGTCACAAAGGCATGGAGGCAGTGAAATCATCAGCTAGGATGCTTTCAGTTTCTTCCAAATAACTCACGCTCTTGTGATTCTGTCAAATGAATGCCATGGCTTAAACGTCATGTCGTTATTTTTAACTGAATTTTTCAACCAGATTTGTGCCACCTGTAAATGTTAATTGAGATGGCACCTAATTTTGACATTGACAGAGTGAAAACCCTGTCTCTCACTGGCTTGTATGCAGCCCTGTCCATGATGGGTTGCTGACAGATGCGAGCAGGGACACCCACCCCATGATGTGCTGCACATATGATGGGTATCTGAACTCTGTTTTCCCAGCACCACTCTTCTCCACCTCCGCACCTGACAGAGAGGAAGACAGAGTTCATGCCAAACCCATACCTACCCATAATGCATCACCTCTGCATTACTCCCACATTTTCCAGAACAAGAATCAACACTTTGCGCTGATAACAATCCAGATGGTCCTTTTCCTCTTTAGCCCGGAGGACACGACGTCCATGATTTCCAAAAACAATTAGAAATTAGAAATGTGGACTCGTCAGACCACAGCACACTTTTCCACTTTGTGTCAGTCCATCTCAGATGAGCTCGGGCCCAGAGAAGCCAGCAGCTTTTCTGGGTATTGTTGATATATGGCTTTCACTTTGCATGGTAGAGTTTTAACTTTCACTCGTAAATGTAGCGACGAACTGTGTTAACTGACAATGGTTTTCCGAAGTGTTCCTGAGCCCACATGGTAATATCCTTTATAGAATAATATCAGGTTTAAATGCTGTGCCGCCTGAGGGACCGACGGTCACTGGTATTCAATGTTGGTTTTTGGCCTTGCAGCTTACGTGTAGAGATTTCTCCGGATTCTCTGAGTCTTTTGATGATATTATAGACTGTAGATGATGAAATCCCCAGATTCCTTGCAATTGCTCCTTGAGAAACATTGGGCCTCATTCACCAATATTTTCTTAAGAGGCTCATTCCATATGAACTCAACCAAAGTACAAGAATCTTCCACAGTCACCCACTCAGATTTGGCTCAAATTTACTTCGGGATTACCGCTATGTTCATAATGAACACATGCAAAATTTTAGGCTGCTACTCCAAGGGGTTTCCGAGATATGCCCCCCCAAAAAATAATCCAAAATCGGGGGGCCCCAAGCGAATAGCGAACATTGATTTATAGGGATTTTGGAAGCCAAAATCTTTGGAACAATCATAGGTATGGGCTGAAAATTGCTATCCAGGGTAATTTGGGTGCAAGCTTCCAGAATCTCTCGTCAAAATGTATCTATCTCTTTTCATTTTCAAGATATTGGCCTCTCAAATATGAAAATTTTTATTGGCTGAAATCAAAAATTCAGTTTTCAATGGCCCTCCATGAGGCCAGGATCCCTTACAGAGGCTAAATTGTGCTGTAATCCTTCTATTTGAGGACAGGTCTGTCTGTACAAGGAAGATTTTCTGTACCCAAGGCATAATAGTGGAGTTGGGAGACCCTGAAAAGGGTTCTAGCTGAAAAAGTCACTTTTTTGCAAATTTTGGATTGGCAAATTCACCATGTGGGCAGTAATCCATGGTTATGAAACTTGTTCCACATAAATGTATATATCTTGACTTTATTTGTTCAAAATTGCAACTTCTTTTCTCATCTCCTTCACTATTTAATCATGTTATCAAATATAGGTGTTTTGGGGGTAAAAACGCCCATTATCCCCATTGTTCTGCAACTAGAAGTTTTAAATAGACAGTGCCTACTCATAAACTCAAGTTACATCATTTCCTAAGATAATCTGACATCTGACATGATGTTGCTTTCCCTCCCTAGGATCTTCCAGGTATTGCATCATCTTCCATGCATATTGCATCAGATCGCCCGTGTATTGCATCATCTTCCATGGGTATTGCATCACCTCTGGTTAACACAATTGAGTAGCGAATTAACAAATTCACTGAAGCTTCAGCATAGCTTCTGACAGGTGCAAAATTGGGATTTCCTTGGATGAGGAATGCGACAAACATACATAATGCAGAAAGACAGGACGAATTTCATTCGGTGACCTTAAACCAGCCGACAGACAACTTTTGACTTGGCGGTGCAATGTCATATTCAATGAAGATGACCCAATCGGTTTCCATCACGAAAAAGTGTATTTGTCACGCTTTGAAAGTCTACAGCGTTCCTGTGCCGATACATTTAACCATCGTAAGAGGCACATCACAAGTAAGTTCATGGTGGCACCATCCTGCATTCCTTTTTGCATAACAGAGAATGGATGTTATTAATTTACTGCAAGGAAGTTCATTTCTCTCACTGTGATACACTTTATTTTCAGAATCCCTGAAAAATTGAAGAAGAAATGACTATGAAGTTTAAAATTGAAACCAGGACAAAAACTGCCCTAATTCAAAAGAAGTTACCATCATTTGTATAATAAGCTCTTTTATTGTGATTAATAATCTTGGTTGACAGTTCTTGGAGTCTAGCTTTCTCACATTTGTGATCATTTATGGTCAATTGTGGGCAGATGGCCATATACTAAGCATCTCACTTAACCAATAAGGTGAATCTTAAGATGGTACTAAAACAATAGGATACAACTTATATTACTTTACCTTATGGCATAAAACAAAAGCCACAATGGTGGGGGTGGGGGCGATGTTTTTTGCAAAAAAAAAAAACTGCCCACATGGTGAACTGGCCATTCCAAAATTGGCAAAAATCGTTACTTTTTCAGCTAGGACCCATTTCAGGGTCTCCTAACTCCACTATTATGCCTTGGGTACAGTCAATCTTCCTTGTACAGACAGACCTGTTCTCAAATAGAAGGAATCCAGCACAATTTAGCCTCTATAAGGGATCCTGGCCTCATGGGGGGCCCTTAAAAACTGAATTTTTGATTTCCAACCATAAAATTTTAATATTTGAGAGGCCAATATCTTGAAAATGAAAATAGATAAATTTTGACAAGAGATTCTGAAAACATGCACCCAAAATACCCTGAATAGCGATTTTCAGCCCATACCTATGATTGTTTCCAAAGATATTGGCCTCCAAAATCCCAATAAATGAACGTTCGTGATTAGCTTGGGGCATGGCCCCTAATTTTTGGGGGACCATATCTCGGAAACCCCTTGGAGTGGGAGCCTAAAATTTTGCATGTGTTCATTGTTAATATAGAGGTACCCCCAAAATAAATCTGAGCCAAAGCCGAGTTGGTGACCCGGAGACCTCTGGTTGATTTCATATGGAATGACCCAAGAATCTTCTTAGATTCTTTCTTAAGCTGTTCTTAAGAAGGTTCTTAAGAAGACTCTACCTCAGATTCATTAACGAGTTCTTAAACCGCAGAATTGTTCACAGGTGTGTTCTTAAATTGATGAATCCCACCTCCTCGTAAACTGAGAGCGCGTACCAGTTGAGCCTAATTAACATAGGAATAGCAAAGGTAACCGCCCATCCATGCCCATAAAAGGGCACGAGACTGCAGGGCCGTGAGCAGGCACAGATGTCCTACAGGAAATCAGCCGCAGGAAAAAAATTACATTTAGTAGCCTTAGTGTAGGTTACACTAACACTAACAAAAAGGAAGCATGGGAGACTGTTACACATGCAGTGAACGCAGCATCTGGGGAAGGATGCACAACAGAGGAGGTGAAAAAGAAATGGTTTGATCTCAAATCCGACACCAAAAAAACATTGCAAAATTCCGACGGGAGATGCAACGGACTGTGGGGGGAACAGCAGACACCCTAAACCTGTCTGAGTTGGACCAGCGCATCGGGGCCATCATCAGGGAGACGGCACTCTCAGGTAGGCTATGGGAAAAATCTAAATCAGTATAATGTTTTTTTTATTTTATTAATAGTTTAATTTCTCCACCCTACTTTTTAGGAGTACCATAGACTGAGTGTCTGGATACAGACCTGCGCCCCGAGGCAACGCTTTCATCCCCTCCCTGTGCGGCTGCTACTCCAGAGATTCGCAAGGTAATTTTTTTTTTTTCTGAAATAATACCTTTATTTAAAACGTGTGTCCTAAAGGCAGGAGTTTACCATAGTGTGTGTAAGATGAAAATGCGTCTTAGTATTGGACTGAGGGTCGCAACAATGGCTTTATTTATTAATTATTCAGAGATGAAGTCCCGCAGAACCAACCTGCAACAGAACCAGAACCCTCCTGCAGCAGTACCTCCATGCGTACTCGGTCCCGTGCCTCTCCTCGCCTGATCTCAGAAGCAGTGTTGGACAATCAAGAAAGGATAGCTGACACGCTCGATAAAATTGCCTCAACACTCGCAACCATATCCAGTACACAGAAATTAATGAGAATTTAAAAAAATAAAGATGTGCACTGAAACTGGCCTGTCCTCATTTTTGAAGTGATACACTTGGTTTTAAAAGAAATCAGACTCTTAGATTCAAACTGTAATATTAATGCAACTTTATTCACAAATGGGCAATTAATTGCGCCTGAACTTGAACAGAGAGCCTGCAGTCTGGTCCCATGATTGCGTCAGGATGCTCATCCTCATGGTGTAGTGGCTGAGGGGAAAATGGCACACCACGCTTCATAGCGATGTTGTGCGGGACACAGCAGGCCATGATTATCCTACAGACCTGTAATGGTGAGGGAGAGTCATAAATTAGAAGATGCAAGGAGTTTGATTAAACTTGACCTTAGTCTAAGCGGTTTTTACAAGAATAAAACAAATCTTTAGTTCTCTTTACATACCTTCTCCAGTTTGTACAGCAATTTGCCACCTGCTGTGTCCAAACACATCCAGCGTCCCTTTAAAATGCCGATGGTGCGTTCGATGTTGGAGCCAGTGCGTGCGTGCATCTAATTATATGAGACCTCCTGAGGAGTCTGAAGGTTGGTCAGTGGTGTCATTAACCAGGAGGCAAGAGCTTATCCTCGATCCCCTAATAAAACAAATCAAATCAAATTAAGATCAAATCAAATAAAAAGACACTTCTGTGGAAAATATAATTATTAAAAGATACGTACCAATGAGCCATGCGTCACCAGCTGCTCCTTGTTTGATGCGCATTCCCACGGAGCTGTTTTGTAAGATAGACCATCCTCCATGGTCCTCGATGACATCAAGAGTGCCATCGATAAAAAACAATACATTGATGCTATTTTTATAGAT
Organism: Gymnothorax javanicus; assembly: GCA_029692085.1. Classification (NCBI taxonomy): domain Eukaryota; kingdom Metazoa; phylum Chordata; class Actinopteri; order Anguilliformes; family Muraenidae; genus Gymnothorax; species Gymnothorax javanicus. The sequence continues at coordinate 527,695 of CM056203.1, forward strand.
TTAGCCAAGGCTTCTGTTAATGTCGATCATTTTTTAATAATTGGTGCCCTTGCAAAAGCAAGGATAACAGGGTAACATTATTTCTGATCCAATTGTTTTGGATAGAGGAGTCCCTCAAGGATCCATTCTGGCTCCACTGCTGTTTTTATTGTACATCAATAACATTTGTGACCAGTTGAAATATTCAATGTAGCCCATGCATGCCAATGATACTGTTTTATATGCCTCTGCTCCCTCTCCTATGACTGCGGTTGACAAGTTGCAGTCTGATTTTGACTCATTGCAGCAGGCTCTCATTCACCTAAAACTGTTTCTAAACGTAAACAAAATTAAGGAAATGTTATTTGCCCCCAGCAATACTATAGTACCCTCTCTCTCTGTCAACACCTTGGAAGGTGATGGTATTCAGTTTGTTGACACCTATAAATATTTGGGGATATGGTTGGACAAAAACCTTAACTTCAAACACCACATTGGCACACTATGTTAGAAACTCAAGCTTACACTGGGTTTCCTCAATAGGTTAAAGCCATGTTGCTCACCAGATGCACATAAAAGACTGGTTTCTGCCCTGTTCATGTCTCAGCTGGACTATGGTGATACCATTTACAGATTTGCAAGCCCCACTACCCTAGCAAAACTTGATTTATTATACCATGCTGCCTTGAGATACATTTCAAACTCTGCCTACCAGACTCACCACTGTGTACTGTATGACCTGGTAGGCTGGCCTTCTCTTGCTGTACGCAGGCTGCAGCACTGGCACATTTTAATGTATAAGGCCATTTTAGGAAGGTTACCCAGCTACATAAGGTCAAAGTTTGACTTTGTTCAAAACGCCTACAATCTTAGGTCCAATAATCAAATACGCCTAAAGGTGCCACCTGTGCGGACTGAGGCTGGGAAAAGGAGTCTGTTTTATTTCGGCTCTTGGTCTTAGAACAGCCTGCAGGCTACACTCAACCTAAGCTCCCTGATCCCCCTTAGGAGTTTCAAACAACAGCTGACCCAAATCTGCACCACAAATTGTTCTTGTTTTAGTGCAAAATAACCTGTTTTATCTTGATGCATTTTGTTTATATGTGCCTTTGTATACTCGCAACCCTGTTCTGCCCTAAAATATTGTTTGGTATTTCATTGTTTCTTGGCCAGGTCACCATTATAAAAGAGATTTTTAATCACAGCTGGTTCTTACCTGGTTAAATAAAGGTTAAATAAAAATAAATAAAAATCTAAGAGTGGTGTGCTCCTCCTGGGAACCGGGAGACCACATTCAGCAGGTGGTTCTTGGAGTCGCAAATGGACATTTATTGAATGATATTGCTTGCGGTTGAGGTATGGGAAGGGCGAGGGTGCCTTTATTTATTTTAAGTGTGTGTAGTTTATTGCCCCAATGGTGTAAGGGATTCCAGCAATATCATGGAATCCTCTCTTGACTGTGACTTGCTCTTCTATTGTGTATGGGAACTTGATGTAGTGCGTGGCCAGTTGATTTATTGCATCCATGACTCGCGGAGAGCGCGGCTGATGGGTGGCTGTGATATGCCCACCCTGTCCCCCAGCTCCTGCTGAAATTATCCAGTGGCCAAAAAGCCCAGGTCGATAGTACCGGCACATGTGGTGGAACAGGGTTGGACCGATGTGTGTGGCTCCGAAGTGCTGGCTCCAAACGGTTGCAGAGATCCATGAGATCAGCTCTTGGGAGCCTAAAGCGTCCAAAGAGGTACTCATCACTTTCTGCAAAAAGATCGATGTGGTCCTGAACCATTCGTTCCATCCGTAGGGCACGATCAGCAATCTCTTGCAGCAACAATATATATGCCATTGTTTTTGCAGGCCTTGGATGGAGAAATGCCACATATGAGTAGAGTGGGATTACTAATTGATGGCATGGTTTCCTATTTACTTGATTAATGTTAAAGTGTTGGTACATTTAATTTATTTTAAAATAAAAAATGCGGGGGCGCCCCAGTGGCACATTGGTCTAAGCGCGCGCACCATAAAGGCTGTGTCCTTCTCGCAGCGACCTGGGTTCGATTCCGGCTCGGGTCATTTGCCGCATGTCATCGCCATTCTTCTCCCCAACTTTCCTGTCTCTTTATCTGTAACTGTTAAATAAAGGTAAAAATCCCAAAAAAATCTTAAAAAAAAACAAAAACAAAAATGCCTTGTAAATTACCAAAAAATAAATAAATAAATATGACATAAATATCACTGTAATATCGTATTTTAATGAACTGCACAAAAGAAGACAACACAACTAATGTGCCAACATGTCGGCACTGAAATGTGCGTAAGAGTACTCCAGAGTGTTCGTAGGATTTGTTCTTACCTAAGAACAAATCCTGGATAAGAAAACATTCATGAATGCCACAATCTTCGTAAAAACTTCGTAAGTAGGACTTAAGAACACATTTGTTCTTAAGATTGGTTCGTGAATGAGGCCCATTGTTCTTAAACTGTTGGACTATTTGCTCAAGCAGTTGTTCACAAAGTGGTGAACCTCGCCCCATCCTTGCTTGTGAATGACTGAGCTTTTCGGGGATGCTCCTTTTATACATAATCATGACACTTACATGTTTCCAATTAACCTGTCCACCTGTGGAATGTTCCAAACAAGTGTTTTTTGAGCATTCCTCAACTTTCCCAGTCTTTTGTTGCCCCTGTCCTAGCTTTTTTGGAACATGTTGCTGGCATCAAATTCAAAATGAGTGAATATTTATAAAAAAACAATAAAGTTTAACACTGAATATCTTGTCTTTGTTGTACACTGAATATACCTTGTTGGGGTTTGTGTGAATGAAATGAGACAAACAATATCTGATTGACATACTGAATGATGAATGAGATCTGAATATTCCTGAAAAAGGTTTTTCTGCCCCTATTAGATGAATGAATCTGAGTGATTAGATGAATGAGATTTGCAACTGATTCAACTTGAAATTGGGGTTTGTGTGAATGAAATGAGACAAACAATATCTGATTGACATACGATGAATGATATCTGAATGACATTTGAATGGCATGAGATGAATGAGATCTGAATGATATTAGATGAATGAGATCTGAGTGATATTAGGTGAATGAGATCTGAGTGATATTAGATGAATGAGATCTGAGTGATATTAGATGAATGAGATCTGAGTGATATTAGGTGAATGATATCTGAGTGATATTAGATGAATGAGATCTGAGTGATATTAGATGAATGAGATCTGAGTGATATTAGATGAATGAGATCTGAGTGATATTAGATGAATGAGATCTGAGTGATATTAGATGAATGAGATCTGAGTGATATTAGATGAATGAGATCTGAGTGATATTAGATGAATGAGATCTGAGTGATATTAGATGAATGAGATCTGTGTGATATTAGGTGAATGAGATCTGAGTGATATTAGATGAATGAGATCTGAGTGATATTAGATGAATGAGATCTGAGTGATATTAGATGAATGAGATCTGAGTGATATTAGATGAATGAGATCTGAGTGATATTAGATGAATGATATCTGAGTGATATTAGATGAATGAGATCTGAGTGATATTAGATGAATGAGATCTGAGTGATATTAGGAGAATGAGATCTGAGTGATATTAGATGAATGAGATCTGAGTGATATTAGATGAATGATATCTGAGTGATATTAGATGAATGAGATCTGAGTGATATTAGATGAATGAGATCTGAGTGATATTAGATGAATGATATCTGAGTGATATTAGATGAATGATATCTGAGTGATATTAGGTGAATGATGAGATCTGAGTGATATTAGATGAATGATATCTGAGTGATATTAGATGAATGAGATCTGAGTGATATTAGATGAATGATATCTGAGTGATATTAGATGAATGAGATCTGAGTGATATTAGATGAATGATATCTGAGTGATATTAGATGAATGATATCTGAGTGATATTAGATGAATGAGATCTGAGTGATATTAGATGAATGAGATCTGAGTGATATTAGATGAATGAGATCTGAGTGATATTAGATGAATGAGATCTGAGTGATATTAGATGAATGAGATCTGAGTGATATTAGATGAATGAGATCTGAGTGATATTAGATGAATGAGATCTGAGTGATATTAGATGAATGAGATCTGAGTGATATTAGATGAATGAGATCTGAGTGATATTAGATGAATGATATCTGAGTGATATTAGATGAATGAGATCTGAGTGATATTAGATGAATGAGATCTGAGTGATATTAGATGAATGAGATCTGAGTGATATTAGATGAATGAATGAGATCTGAGTGATATTAGATGAATGAGATCTGAGTGATATTAGATGAATGATATTAGATGAATGAGTGATATTTAGATGAATGAGATCTGAGTGATATTAGATGAATGAGATCTGAGTGATATTAGATGAATGAGATCTGAGTGATATTAGATGAATGAGATCTGAGTGATATTAGATGAATGAGATCTGAGTGATATTAGATGAATGAGATCTGAGTGATATTAGGATGAATGAGATCTGAGTGATATTAGATGAATGAGATCTGAGTGATATTAGATGAATGATATCTGAGTGATATTAGATGAATGAGATTAGATGAATGAGATCTGGTGATATTAGGAGAATGAGATCTGAGTGATATTAGAATGAGATCTGAGTGATATTAGGTGAATGAGATCTGAGTGATATTAGATGAATGAGATCTGAGTGATATTAGATGAATGAGATCTGATATTAGATGAATGAGATGAATGATATTAGATGAATGAGATCTGAGTGATATTAGATGAATGAGATCTGAGTGATATTAGATGAATGAGATCTGAGTGATATTAGATGAATGAGATGATCTGAGTGATATTAGATGAATGATATCTGAGTGATATTAGATGAATGAGATCTGAGTGATATTAGATGAATGATGTGATATTAGATGAATGAGATCTGAGTGATATTAGATGAATGAGATCTGAGTGATATTAGATGAATGAGATCTGAGTGATATTAGATGAATGATATCTGAGTGATATTAGATGAATGATATCTGAGTGATATTAGATGAATGAGATCTGAGTGATATTAGATGAATGAGATCTGAGTGATATTAGGTGAATGAGATCTGAGTGATATTAGATGAATGAGATCTGAGTGATATTAGATGAATGATATCTGAGTGATATTAGATGAATGATATCTGAGTGATATTAGATGAATGAGATCTGTGTGATATTAGGTGAATGAGATCTGAGTGATATTAGGAGAATGAGATCTGAGTGATATTAGATGAATGAGATCTGAGTGATATTAGATGAATGATATCTGAGTGATATTAGATGAATGAGATCTGAGAGATCTGAGTGATATTAGGTGAATGAGATCTGAGTGATATTAGATGAATGAGATCTGAGTAATATTAGATGAATGAGATCTGAGTGATATTAGATGAATGAGATCTGAGTGATATTAGATGAATGATATCTGAGTGATATTAGATGAATGAGATCTGAGTGATATTAGGTGAATGAGATCTGAGTGATATTAGATGAATGATATCTGAATGACATGGGCGGAGCAGAACTGACTCACCAGCTCTCAGCGCCTCGAGCAGGAAGGCATTCCCATAGTCCCAGAAGAACATCCCCCCTGCAGCCAGCCGGTTGATAGCATGGACCTGCCTACGAAGGCTGCAGAATGGGAGGAAGCAATACTCTAGCATTATGACATAAATAATATTACATCATTTCTACATTATTAATATGACAGTAGTACTCCAGCTTTACTGCATTATTAATAAAACATCATGTCTTCATAATTAATATTACAGTATCAGTCTAGCATTACCTCATTATTAATATAACATCATTTCTAAATTATTAATATCACAGTATTACTCTAGCTTTATCACATTATTAATATAATATCATTTCAACATTATTATTACAGTATTACTCCAGCTTTATCATGTTATTAATGAAATACACTTTCTACATTATTAATATTACACTATTACGGCACTATTAATATTTCTGTATGTACTCTGTACAATACTCCACCTCAGATGTACATTGCACAACTATAATTCATATTTTATATGGTGGTAGAACTAACAAATGTCTGGAACCAGAACGCTCTGCATTGTGTTTCTGAAGAAATGAACTGCTAACAGAGAGTGAAAAGTGATGGCCAGTATCTCAACTGAAAAAACTGAACAGAAATTTGCCTCACATATCCACTGTGAGCTGAACTGCAGATATGCACCTGTTATGTAAGAGTATTTTGTGTACAGCACTGTGTATCATTTGTAAATGGAGATTTGTTAGACACTATTTAAATGCCCATTATGACTGGTCAGCGATTTGTTTATTTTGGTTATCATTTGGCACCCTCTGGTGGTATGACTGTAGAAAAACATGATCTGATGCAATACCACTTCTTTGTGAAGAAATAGACTGGTGCTTTCTAGAAGCTTCTGGCATCTTCCTGCCTGGAGGGGGTGGGATTACCCAAGGAATCCTGTAGATCTTTCCAGAATGTTGCTAGTCTATATAAATGCTGTGATTTTGGTCAGTGGAGGCAGAGTTTTTGTTTTGGCAACAGAGTTACACAGTAGCATTAGAGAGTTATTATAAGATTTAACAGTGGATTATTTGTAGAAGTTTTTTTTTTTTTATCAGTGAAGAATAAATTTGTTTAAGTTGTCATTGCTGGTTTTCTTTGTTGTGATTTTTAAGTCATAACACACCAGAGACAAGAGAATAAAGTAACGGGTGTAAAGACAGTTATTCGCCAAAGGCTAAGTAGATGGCCAACCTCTCCTGCACAGCGATGCGGAACCGGGCTGGGTCGGCGACCATGAGCTGGTTCGCCTGCTGCAGGCCTAGACCGGCCGGGTAGTAGCCTCCGCTGAAGGGGTTATGAAGAGAAGTCTGGTCTGAGCCCAGATCCACCAGCAGCTCCCCTGTGGCCTCGTACTCCGTCACAAGCCTCTCCCTTAAAAACACAGGAGCATGAGCAAACATCTCCGCACACGGTTACTGCTCTGCACAGAGGCCGGTGCTCTCGCGCATCAGCCAGGAAAGGACCTGATCTCCTATGGCCTGGTCAGGACAGCACCTAACCAGCACAGATGCTTAATTTTAGTAACGAAACTCTTAATACGAACATAGCATATTCAGGTTTTCCAGATAACATTTGCTGAAAATTGCACCAACACATTGCAGCATATCGATTTTACAGTATATCCCAAATCACAAAAATTGGACCAAGGGTCCTGTAGCTTACCAGCAAGGGATCTTATAGTGATGACACAAGTTATGAAAATTTCATGTGAAGTTTGACCCTCAAATCATTAAAGGTCAATGTCAAGGTCACTAAATAAAAGTTCACATACATTTATAAGACCCCCTGTAATACAATCCTAAGCTCTGAAGCAGTTTTGGTGATACAAGTCATTGAAAATTCAATATGTCAATTGTGAACTTTGTCACAGAAGGTCAAGTTGAGGTCAGCAAATGGACTTCATATACAACTTTCTAATGCAAACCTTGGCTCCATCTGTGACCATTTTGGTGATAAAAGTCATTGTAATTTGAATGTGTTGAGTATGACCTTCAAAGGTCACTGACAGTCAAGCTAAATGTCACCAAATGAAAGTTGTGATCTGTAACACAAACCTAGGTTCCATCTGTGACCAATTCAAGACATTGAATTCTCAATAGCCTCACATTTGACCTTTGAAGGTCAATATGAAGGTCACCAAATGAAAGTTCATACACAGTATGACTTCCTATATGTCTCTAATACAAACCTACGCTCTATTTTAATAATTTTGGTGATATAAGTCATTGAAATTTCCCTGTAAAGTTTGACCTTCGAAGGTCATTGAAAGTCAAGTTCAAGGTCACCAAATGAAAGTTCGTATATGACTTCCTATATGTGTTCAATAGACATTTAAAGACCACAAAGGAAAAAAGATCAGAGTCCAAATTTTGCATTTTTGTATACTTTATATTTTATATATTATTATAATATTTATTATAATATATAATAATATTATATGTTATTACAATATTTCATATATTTTTTATTTTTTGCATATTTTTTCAGTGCTTTGTTTCTAAGATCATTTTGAATTTTTATTCATCATTTCTCCACAACATGAAAATCATTTTTTCATTGTGGTCTACATTTGTTCTCCATCTTCAATATTTTCAAGCCTAGAAGCCTTTGAAAATTGTAACATTTTGCTTGACCTCAAGTTTGTCCTTTCAAGGTCATCTGAGGTCAACTTTAACATAGCCAAAGTATAGGTCATATATGACTTCCTACGGATATGTCGATAATACAAACTTAATCTCTATCTGCAACCTTTTAGCTTCCACCAGCTGTTTTGCCCATTCTCCATAAAACCTAGTGTTAAAGTATAGCGCCCCAACAAGACCCACTTCCGTTGATTCAATCAAAATGGCACTCACACTGTACATAAAGTGTATCAAGGTGAATTGATTGCCAGATTTAGAAAAAAGTTATCAGACAGTTTTTGGGAAATCATTTTTTGAAATTTCAAGTCTTTTAATATTGTTAATATTTTCCTTGACCTCGGGTTTGACCATTCAAAGTCATCTGAGGTCAACTTTAACATAGCCAAAATATAGGTCATATATGACTTCCTATATGTCGATAATACAAACTTAATCTCTCACTGGCCTCCACAGGCCATCTTACATATTCTCCATAAGACCCAATGTTAAAGTACAAAGTCCCGACTAGACCCACTTCCGTTGATTCAAGTGGTGCTCGCAATTGTACATTGAGGGTACCGAGGTAAGCTGTTTGCCTGATCTAGAAAAAAAAAATGATCAGGCAGTTTTCGAGAAATAATTTTTCAAAATTTATCTTAAAGATTTGAGTCAAAATTTCAAGGGCCCATAAAACGGCCAAAAATGATTCAATCAAAAATCCAAAGAAAAAAAACGTCTGGAGATATAGTCCAGTAGTATGAGATAGGAAATTAACACGGAAATTCATCAAACCAAAAAAAAAAAAAGATAAAAAATGTTCCGGACGATGGACGCCAAACCACGATAATATCTTATCTGCCCGTAGGGCCGGTAAAATAAAAATTCTCTCCAAATCCACATGCATTGGTGCACACCCAAAAATTCCAGCACTCACCACAGATCCACAATGTTGCCATGGTAACCCAAACTGAGAGCCATCTTGGATTTCTTTGAGTCCCTGTAAAACACACAATAACCTTGGATATGCGCTTAAAGAGTTCACGCACACCTGAGCTCAAGGTAATTCATGTTAAATACAAGAGTGTCCCCTGGTTGTTTAACACAGATGTGCTCACCGAATTCGCTGAATGCACAGGTCCAGATCATTAGTCACCTCCATTAGCCAACCCTGCTCAAACCTCTTCTTCAAAGGAGCCTCGTCCACCTGAGAACAGGAGCAGAGTGAACCACACACACACACACACACACAACATATATATATATAAAAACACAAATGCACACACACACACACACACATAAAAACACACATGCACACATACACACACATTAACACACACACACAAACACTAATGCACACACGCATACACACAAAAACACACACGCACACACAAGCATGGTAGAAAAGACTACAATACAGAGGTGAAAGCAGGAGAGGCCAGTGTTGTGTGTAATTACGTTCCCCCATCAATGACCCGTACAGTAACATCGGAGAACAGGATAGAGGAAGTGCGCATATTTGCACTCTGAGTTTGACATTAAACATCCAGATATGGAAACATGAGGTAATTGTGTGCCCGCTGACAAATAGCAGAGGCCAATACCGCAGATGGACAAAATTGCAGGAGAAGCCAAAGTATTATAATTCATTTCTTTTTCAGCTTTCGTCAGTGATGTCCTTGAGAACGAGCAGATTCCGCAGCACCCTAACAGCTGTTACATTACTTACATGGGTAATTCCATGTCCCATCAGCTAATATCATTGAGGCCTGACACCAACCATCTCTGATTTTGCTGAAAATCTGTCAATTAGTGTGAACTGATGTAAAAATTATTCTTTAAACCTTTTTTTTTGAAAAAAAATGTTTATTGGTTTCATAAATAATAGTTAATTTAAATGGGCCAAGTCAGTCATTTTGACTGCTGATGTTTTTTATAACTTTAAGAACTTCAAAATTATGACTCCAATTTGGACCCGCTACAGCAGTTTAAACGAATAAGCTACCAAAAATCCAAAACAATGAACAAACAACCCTCACTGAGCTTCTGAATCCCACAGTTTGAATATTTAACCGTACGGCCCACTATACAACTGCACAACTGCATGTCAGACATGACATATGGGGCAGAACTTCTCAAATTAATTTCTACTCACTTGACAGATTGTTTTCATTAAAAATTGTGATGATTATTCTTATTTTTCCTGTCAGGAAAATGAAATGTCAAAATCTATCATAATTCTATGACCTTGATCATTGCAGCGCCTGCATGGTCAACTGGGGGCCTCTAGTGGACTATGTTAGTGCTGCAATTACAAGGGTCATTATATACTCTGTGATAAACTTGGAGATTTAATTATCCTGACAGACAGAAATCAATATCTCAGAAGCTTAATGAGGAGTATTCAGTCATTGTTTTGGATTCATTGTTCCTTAATCAGTAATATTGTTAGGCCTGGGACACACTGGATGCGTGACAAGTGCTGCTGCGTGGCGTTACCTCTCGCTTTTTATTTCGGCGTCCCTGTTAACAGGTTAGATCGTCCACACTGGATGTATGAGACGCACGTCTCACGTGCGGTCAAACAAGGCTGCTGCGTCGCGTCTTCGCGAGATTCGGAGTCTCGCCTATTTTTACCGCGACGCTCTAAGTCCCTCGGCAAAACAAACGACTGTAAGGAGACAGTCTTATCGAAATAAATCCCTGCATTTCACCAAATTGCCGAGGGTGCATGTCTGTTACAAGCATGAAACTAACTAACTAACTAAATAAATAAATAACTCAGCACTTTCGGTATGTTTATCACGTTAAAAGCCCTTGTATATATGGACAGAATCCCTTTAGTTCAATTCAGCGATGCTCTGTGAAATAATTCCTGGAACAAGTAGTGGGAAAGGTAGTGGATACGAAAAACACACCAGACACAGGCAGTGGATACTAAATACACACACACCTGACACAGGCAGTGGATAAAAATACACACACCAGACAAAAGCAGTGGATACAAAATACACACACACCAGGCTCAGGCAATGGATACAAAATACACACAAACACCAGGCACAGGCAGTGGATATAAAATACACACACACCAGACACAGGCAGTGGATATAAAATACACACACACCAGACACAGGCAATGGATATAAAAACACACAAACACACCAGACACAGGCAGTGGACATAAAATACACACACACCCGACACAGGCAGTGGATATAAAATACACAAACACCAGACACAGGCAGTGGATATAAAATACACACACAACAGACACAGGCAGTGGATATAAAATACACACACACCAGGCACAAACAGTGGATTTAAAATACACACACAAACACACCAAACCAGGCAGTGGATAGAAAATACACACACACACCAGGCACAGGCAGTGGATATAAAATACACACACACACAGACACAGGCAGTGGATATAAAATACACACACACACACACAGGCAGTGGATATAAAATACACACACACCAGACACAGGCAGTGGATATAAAATACACACACACACAGGCAGAGGATATAAAATACACACACACCAGGCACAGGCAGTGGATATAAAATACACACACCACACACACCAGACACAGGCAGTGGATATAAAATACACACACACCAGACACAGGCAGTGGATATAAAATACACACACACCAGACACAAGGCAGTGGATATAAAATACACACACACCCAGACACAGGCACTGGATATAAAATACACACACACACCAGACACAGGCAGTGGATATAAAATACACACACACACACACACACACACAGGCATACACACACACACCAGACACAGGCAGTGGATATAAAATACACACACACCCAGACACAGGCAGTGGATATAAAATACACACACACCAGACACAGGCAGTGGATATAAAATACACACACACCACACAGGCAGTGGATATAAAATACACACACAAACACACAGACACAGGGATATAAAATACACACACACCAGACACAGGCAGTGGATATAAAATACACACACACACCAGACACAGGCAGTGGATATAAAATACACACACACACACACCAGGCAGTGGATATAAAATACACAACCAGACACAGGCAGTGGATATAAAATACACACACACACCAGACACAGGCAGTGGATATAAAATACACACACACACACACAGACACAGGCAGTGGATATAAAATACACACACACCAGACACAGGCAGTGGATATAAAATACACACACATACACACACACACACACCAGACACAGGCAGTGGATACAAAATACACACACACACAGACACAGGCAGTGGATATAAAATACACACACACACAGGCACAGGCAGTGGATATAAAATACACACACACCTGACACAGGCAGTGGATATAAAATACACACACACCAGACACAGGCAGTGGATATAAAATACACACACACACCAGACACAGGCAGTGGATATAAAATACACACACACACACACACAGGCAGTGGATATAAAATACACACACACACACACACACACACACACACAGGCAGTGGATATAAAATACACACACACACACACACACACACACACACACACACACAGGCACAGACAGTGGATATAAAATACACACACACACCAGACACAGGCAGTGGATATAAAATAAAACACACACACACACACACACACAGGCAGTGGATATAAAATACAAACACACACCTGACACAGGCAGTGGATATAAAAACACACACACACACACACACACACACACACACCAGACACAGGCAATGGATATAAAATACACACACACCAGACACAGGCAATGGATATAAAATACACACACACCAGGCACAGGCAGTGGATATAAAATACACACACACACACAGACACAGGCAGTGGATATAAAATACACACACACACACACACACACACACACACCAGGCACAGGCAGTGGATATAAAATACACACACACACCACACACACACCAGACACAGGCAGTGGATATAAAATACACACACACACACACACAGGCAGTGGACATAAAATACACACAAATACCAGACACAGGCAGTCGATATAAAATACAACCACACCAGGCACAGACAGTGGATATAAAATACACACACACCAGACACAGGCAGTGGATATAAAATACACACACACACACACACACACACGACACAGGCAGTGGACATAAAATACACACACAACAGGCACAGGCAGTGGATATAAAATACACACACACACCACCAGACACAGGCAGTGGATATAAAATACACACACACACACACACACACACACAACACACACACACAGGGCAGTGGATATAAACAGGCCTGACACAGGCAGTGGATATAAAATAAACACACACACAGACACAGGCAGTGGATATAAAATACACACACACACCACACAGGCAGTGGATATAAAATACACACACACACACACACCAGACACAGGCAGTGGATATAAAATACACACACACACCTGACACAGGCAGTGGATATAAAATACACACACACCAGACACAGGCAGTAAAAACACACACACACACACACACACACACACACAGACACAGGCAGTGGATACAAAATACACACACACCAGACACAGGCAGTGGATATACAATACACACACACACCTGACACAGGCAGTGGATATAAAATACACACACACCAGACACAGGCAGTGGATAAAAAATACACACACACTAGACACAGGCAGTGGATACAAAATACACCCACACCAGACACAGGCAGTGGATATAAAATACACACACACCCAACACAGGCAATAGATATTAAATACACACACACCCAAATACACACACACCAGACACAGGCAGTGGATACAAAATACACACACACCAGACACAGGCAGTGGATATAAAATACACACACACCTGACACAGGCAGTGGATATAAAATACACACACACCCAACACAGGCAGTGGATATTAAATACACACACACCCAACACAGGCAGTGGATACAAAATACACACACACCTGACACAGGCAGTGGATATAAAATACACACACACCCGACACAGGCAGTGGATATTATATAAACACACACCAGGCACAAACAGTGGATTTAAAACACACACACACACACCTGACACAGGCAGTGGATATAAAATAAACACACACCAGACACAGGCAGTGGATATAAAATACACACACACCAGACACAGGCAGTGGATATAAAACAATGTAACCAATGGAAAGAATATATTACACCGAGTAAAGAATCCAGTACACTGAGACATAAATCTAAGAAAAGAGCACATTCAGATACTGAGGTATTCCACAGTATGGAGAATGCCAGGCCAGCACACGCACACACATTCACATGATGACGGAAAAAGAGCCGAGATGCTGGCGGTGCTGACCTCAGCGATGACCCCCACACACCCAGCAATGACGGCAGCCTTAGCCTGAGCGCCGCTCATTCCTCCCAGGCCCGAGGTGACGAACACACGGCCGGCCAGATCCCCACTGCCCAGGTACCGCCGCCCCGCGTTCAGCACCGTCAGCTAGCAGGACAAGAAGATGGAGGACGTCAGATGTCATGGACTCATTTTCTCAGAGTTTGGGAAGTGTGGGCTGCCATTATGATGACGAACAGAAGTGGGTTAAATTCAGATTTTTATGAAATAATGACACAAGATCACGTCCTCTCTTTCTATGTCTGGCTTCAGATTCAAACAGCCTTCCTCATTACCTTCTTTAGCCTCTGACTGGTGTTTTAGCGCTACACGCACGCCACAGGAGAGCACCCTTTACAGGCAGCTCTCAGACTCACCAGGGTGCCGTGCACGATGCCCTGAGGTCCGATGTAGCAGTAACTTCCTGCGGTCATCTGTCCGTACCTGTGGGCACACACACACACACACACACACACACACACACACACTTCACTGTCTAAATCCCCTTCTAGTTTCAAAATTTATCCACATTTTGCAGTTCTCAATTACATTACATTATTCCATTACATTAATCAGGTATAATAAATCATGCATAAGAGAGATTTCTTGGAAATAATAAATAAAGTGAGAGTTTTACATTATTTTTACTGGATTTTTTGGATTCACAGTGTGATGTGTAAGTTCTCACATTGTCACTCCCAGAGCAAAGTTCTTCTCATAGTCAGCTTTGGAGGAGTAATTAGGAATGACCTGGAAAGAGTGAGTGTGAGAGAGTGAGAGTGAGAGAGAGAGAGAGAGAATCTTTGACCCAAACCAGCAATGCAATAGACCCCACAGACAACATCACCAATTTAACCAAAATGCTGGGTGAGGAAACACACTGGGCATTTTCTGCAGTTACACTCACTGAGCACTTTATTAGGAACTACTTTGCAACATGTGCAACAGCCTCTAGAGTTGATACGGCATCACTTAACTCCACTTTATACCTGTGGAGAGCAGAAAGGCATTTACTATAGCACAATATACTGAGCCCTGAGGCGGACGTGTAACAACAGCAGAGTATGTTGGTAATTCCAATCCCGTCAGCGCAGGCTCTTCAAAACATGACAACTGATGATCTGAAACAGCCTGACCTCATGAACCTCGATCTCTGCGGTGATACGCAGACGGTAGGGTCAGAACTTAGTGTCAATAGTATGAATTCATGGACCCGACCAGCTTCGTGTTAACAGTCCAGGCCGCTGGTGGTGGTGGCGTAATGGTGCCAAAATGTTTCCCAGGTAAATCTTGGGCTCCTCAGAACCAATCAGTTATTTTTGACTCTCAAAGCCTATCACTGTATTGCTGCTTACCATCTGCAATCCTTTATTTGCACAATTTACCCATTTTCTAATGCTTACTTCCGGCGTGATGATGCTCTGAACTGAACTAACTGAACTGAACTAAGCCGTCCACACTGGTGAGGCACCCTGTGACGGCTTCTGCATGATCAGATGCTGCCAGGTCTTTCTGTCTGCGGCCAGTCTTCCAGCTTGGTATCCAGGTAGTAAGGATCACACCATTTCTTTGGTGGACGGCCTCTTGGTCTATAACCCTGGACTCGTCCTTCTAGTGCTATTTTTGGGTAGCGATGGGGAGCCATTCTTGTTACATGGCCAAAGTATTTTAGCCTCTTGGTGGCTATCCTGCCAGTGACACTTGTGTCGATGTTGAGGAGGTTTTTCATGTGTGTGTTTCTGATTTTGTCCAGTCTGCTCACTCCAAGAATTCTACGGAGGCATCGCATGACATTTCAAAAACACACAGTGTATTTTCATCTTCCATTTTGGTTGCCTAGGTTTCAGCCCCATATAGCAGAATTGACAAAATGAGTGTCTGGTGAAGTTGTATTTCTGTTGTTTTGCTGATATCCTTTCTGATTCAGATACTGTTCAAGTCTTTGGAAGGCTGCCCCTGCTTTCTGAATTCTGGTTTTAATGTCATCTGCACTAGTGCCATTCTCTGCTATGGTACCCCGAGGCACACAAAGTTGTCCACCTGGTTCAGTTTGTCGTTGTTTATTTTGATGTTGATGACTTGCTTTCTTTTGCTGGTAACCTGGACCTCTGTCTTCTGGATGTTTATTTTGAGTCTAAAGTCGCTGCTGGAGTTATTTACCCTGCCTACCAGGACCTGGAGTTCTTGGATGATGCACAATGTCACAAAAAAAATTTTGGTCAAACTTCATGAACATGATAATAAGTCCTTCACTGACCTCACCAGTCACCAGATCTGAATCCAATTGAGCACCTAATTTACAGCATGAGTGCGCAGCTGACAAATCTTGAGAAATTATGACGAAATCGTGTCAACATGGGCCATCGTCTCAAAGCAATGTTTCCGAAATCTTGTAGAATCCAAGATATGAAAAAAAAGAGGCTGTTTTGTGAGCAAAAGGTGACCGTACCTATGCAATATTAGTAAGGTTTAGCTCATAAAGCATTCGGTGAGTATATATCAAATAATGTTATTGTGAATTAAATGTGAAGCTAAATAAAGTGCTCATTAAGGAAAACAGAAAATTTAAAGAGAGATAAATACAAATAAGCAAGAGTAGGATAAGTGAGCTGAGAGCTCTGACCATGCCATTGGTGATGACGAGGCGTGGCGAGGAGGGCAGACTAGGGAACACACCGAGGGGGTGTCCACTGTACATCACCAGGGTCTGCTCCTCCGACATCTCGCTCAGGTACTGCAGCACCAGCCAGAACTACACAGAGCATAGAGCAGGAAAAATAAAATAACCACACAAAGCACAGCACAGGAAACATAACAGAGCTACACAAAGCACAGCACAGGAAACATAACAGAACTAAACAGAGCACAGCGCAGGAAACATAACAGAACAACACAGAGCACAGCACAGGAAACATAACAGAACTACACAGAGCACAGCACAGGAAACATAACAGAACAACACAGAGCACAGCACAGGAAACATAACAGAACTACACAGAGCACAGCACAGGAAACATAACAGAGCCACACAGAGCACAGCACAGGAAAAACAACAGAACTACACAGAGCACAGCACAGGAAACATAACAGAACTACACAAAGCGCAGCACAGGAAACATAACAGAACTACACAGAGCACAGCACAGGAAACATAACAGAACTACACAAAGCGCAGCACAGGAAACATAACAGAACTACACAGGGCACAGCACAGGAAACATAACAGAACCACACAGAGCACAGCACAAGAAACATAACAGAACTACAAAGAGCACAGCACAGGAAACATAACAGAGCCACACAGAGCACAGTACAGGAAACATAACAGAGAAACATAACAGAAACTACACAGAACACACAGAGCACAGGAAACATAACAGAACTACACAGCAGGAAACATACCAGAACTACAGAGAGCAGCACAGGAAACATAACAGAAACATAACAGAACATAACAGAACTAGAGCACAGCACAGGAACATAACAGAACTATACAAAGCAGGAAACATAACAGAAACATAACAGAACTACACAGAGCACAGCACAGGAAACATAACAGAACTACACAGGGCAGCACAGGAAACATAACAGAACTAACAGAACACAGACAGGAAACATAACAGAACTACAAAGAGCACAGCACAGGAAACATAACAGAACCACACAGAGCACAGCACAGGAAACATAACAGAACTACACAAAGCACAGTACAGGAAACATAACAGAACTACACAGAGCACAGCACAGGAAACATAACAGAACTACACAGGCAACATAACAGAACTACACAGAGCGCACAGGAAACATAACAGAACTACACAGAGCAGGAAACATAACAGAACACACAGAGCACAACACAGGAAACATAACAAACTACGCACAGAAACATAACAGAACTACACAAAAGCGCAGCACAGGAAACATACCAGAACTACACAGAGCGCAGCACAGGAAACATAACAGAACTACACAGAGCACAGCACAGGAAACATAACAGAACTACACAAAGCGCAGCACAGGAAACATACCAGAACTACACAGAGCGCAGCACAGGAAACATAACAGAGCCACACAGAGCACAGTACAGGAAACATAACAGAGCTACACAAAGCGCAGAACAGGAAACATAACAGAACTTCACAGAGCACAGCACAGGAAACATAACAGAACTACACAAAGCACACAGGAAACAGGAAACATAGCACAGAAACATAACAGAACTACACAGAGCACAACACAGGAAACATAACAGAACTACACAAAGAGCAGGAAAACATACCAAACTACACAGAACAGAAACAGAACTACACAGAGCACAACACAGGAAACATAACAGAACTACGCAGAGCACAGGAAACATAACAGAACTATACAGAGCACAGCACAGGAAACATAACAGAACTACACAAAGCGCAGCACAGGAAACATAACAGAACTACACAGAGCACAGCACAGGAAACATAACAGAACTACACAAAGAAACATAACAGAACTACACAGAGCACAGCACAGGAAACATAACAGAACCACACAGAGCACAGCACAGAAACATAACAGAACTACAAAGAGCACAGCACAGGAAACATAACAGAACAACAGAGCACAGCACAGGAAACATAACAGAACTACACAGGAAACATAACAGAACTACACAGAGCACAGCACAGGAAACATAACAGAACTACACAGAGCACAGCACAGGAAAACATACACAGGAAACATAACAGAACAGAACTACACACAGAGCACAGGAAACATAACAGAACTACACAGAGCACAGGAAACATAACAGAACTACACAGAGCACAGCACAGGAAACATAACAGAACTACACAGAGCGCAACACAGGAAACATAACAGAACTACACAGAGCACAGGAAACATAACAGAACTACACAGAGCACAGCACAGGAAACATAACAGAACTACACAGAGCACAGCACAGGAAACATAACAGAACTACACAAAGCACAGCACAGGAAACATAACAGAACTACAGAGCACAGCACAGGAAACATAACAGAACTACACAGAGCATACAGCACAGGAAACATAACAGAACTACACAGAAGCACAGCACAGGAAACATAACAGAACTACACAGAGTGCAGCACAGGAAACATACCAGAACTACACAGAGTGCAGCACAGGAAACATAACAGAACTACACAGAGCACAGCACAGGAAACATAACAGAACTACACAAAGCACAGCACAGGAAACATACCAGAACTACACAGAGCACAGCACAGGAAACATAACAGAACTACACAGAGCACAGCACAGGAAACATAACAGAACTACACAGAGCACAGCACAGGAAACATAACAGAACTACACAGAGCCCAGTACTGGAAACATAACAGAACTACACAGAGAGCACAGCACAGGAAACATAACAGAACTACACAGAGCACAGCACAGAGAACTACACAAAGCACAGCACAGGAAACATACAGAACTACACAGAGCATAACAGAACTACACAAAGCACAGCACAGGAAACATAACAGAACTACACAAAGCACAGCACAGGAAACATACCAGAACACAGGAAACATAACAGAACTACACAGAGCACAGCACAGGAAACATAACAGAACTACACAAAGCGCAGCACAGGAAACATAACAGAACTACACAGAGCACAGCACAGGAAACATAACAGAACTACGCAGAGCACAGGAAACATAACAGAACTACACACAGAGGAAACACAGAACACAGGAAACATAACAGAACTACACAGAGCACAGCACAGGAAACATAACAGAACTACACAGAACAGCACAGGAAACATAACAGAACTACACAGAGCACAGCACAGGAAACATAACAGAACTACACAGCACAGGAAACATAACAGAACTACACAGAGCACAGCACAGGAAACATAACAGAACTACAGAGCACAGCACAGAGCACAGCACAGAAACATAACAGAACTACAAACATAACAGAACTACACAAAGCGCAGCACAGGAAACACAGGAAACATAACAGAACTACACAGAGCACAGCACAGGAAACATAAGAACAGAAGTACTAAACACAGAGCACAGCACAGGAAACATAACAGAACTACACAGAGCACAGCACAGGAAACATAACAGAACTACACAGAGCACAGCACAGGAAACATAACAGAACTACACACAGCACAGGAAACATAACAGAACTACACAAAGCAGCAAAACATAACAGAACTACACAGAGCACAGCACAGGAAACATAACAGAACTACACAAAGCGCAGCACAGGAAACATAACAGAACTACACAGAACACAGGAAACATAACAGAACTACACAGAGCACAGCACAGGAAACATAACAGAACTACACAAAGCGCAGCACAGGAAACATACCAGAACTACACAGAGCACAGCACAGGAAACATAACAGAACTACACAGAGCACAGCACAGGAAACATAACAGAACTACACAGAGCACAGCACAGGAAACATAACAGAACTACACAGAGCACAGCACAGGAAACATAACAGAACTACACAGAGCACAGCACAGGAAACATAACAGAACTACACAGAGCACAGCACAGGAAACATAACAGAACTACACAGAGCACAGCACAGGAAATATAACAGAACTACACAGAGCACAGCACAGGAAACACAACAGAACTACACAAAGCGCAGCACAGGAAACATAAGAGAACTACACAGAGCACAGCACAGGAAACATAACAGAACTACACAGAGCACAGCACAGGAAACATAACAGAACTACACGGAGCACAGCACAGGAAACATAACAGAACTACACAGAGCACAGCACAGGAAACATAACAGAACTACACAGAGCACAGTACAGGAAACATAACAGAACTATACAAAGCGTAGCACAGGAAACATAAGAGAACTACACAGAGCACAGCACAGGAAACATAACAGAACTACACAGAGCACAGCACAGGAAACATACCAGAACTACACGGAGCACAGCACAGGAAACATAACAGAACTACACAGAGCACAGCACAGGAAACATAACAGAACTACACAGAGCACAGCACAGGAAACATAACAGAACTACACAGAGCACAGCACAGGAAACATAACAGAACTACACAGAGCACAGTACAGGAAACATAACAGAACTACACAAAGCGCAGCACAGGAAACATAACAGAACTACACAGAGCACAGCACAGGAAACATAACAGAACCACACAGAGCACAGCACAGGAAACATAACAGAACTACAAAGAGCACAGCACAGGAAACATAACAGAGCCACACAGAGCACAGTACAGGAAACATAACAGAGCTACACAAAGCGCAGAACAGGAAACATAACAGAACTACACAGAGCACAGCACAGGAAACATAACAGAACTACACAAAGCGCAGCACAGGAAACATACCAGAACTACACAGAGCACAGCACAGGAAACATAACAGAACTACACAGAGCACAGCACAGGAAACATAACAGAACTACGCAGAGCACAGGAAACATAACAGAACTACACAGAGCACAGCACAGGAAACATAACAGAACTACACAAAGCGCAGCACAGGAAACATACCAGAACTACACAGAGCGCAGCACAGGAAACATAACAGAACTACGCACAGCACAGGAAACATAACAGAACTACACAGAGCACAGCACAGGAAACATAACAGAACTACACAAAGCGCAGCACAGGAAACATAACAGAACTACACGGAGCACAGCGCAGGAAACATAACAGAACTACACAGAGCCCAGTACTGGAAACATAACAGAACTACACAGAGCACAGCACAGGAAACATAACAGAACTACACAGAGCACAGCACAGGAAACATAACAGAACTACACAAAGCGCAGCACAGGAAACATACCACAACTACACAGAGTGCAGCACAGGAAACATAACAGAACTACGCAGAGCACAGGAAACATAACAGAACTACACAGAGCGCAGCACAGGAAACATAACAGAACTACACAAAGCGCAGCACAGGAAACATACCAGAACTACACAGAGCGCAGCACAGGAAACATAACAGAACTACATAACACAGTACAGAACTATAACAGAACTACACAGAGCACAGCACAGGAAACATAACAGAACTACACAGAGCACAGCACAGGAAACATAACAGAACTACACAGAGCACAACACAGGAAACATAACAGAACTACACAGAGCACAGCACAGGAAACATAACAGAACTACACAGAGCACAGTACAGGAAACATAACAGAACTACACAGAGCACAGTACAGGAAACATAACAGAACTACACAGAGCACAGCACAGGAAACATAACAGAACTACACAGAGCACAGCACAGGAAACATAACAGAGCTACACAGAGCACAGCACAGGAAACGTAACAGAACTGCACAGAGCGCAGCACAGGAAACATAACAGAACTACACAGAGCACAAAAAAATAACAGAACTACATAGAGCACAGTTTAACCCATTTAAACCGACAGCATGTGCCCTTTAAAACCGGGACGCCGTTCGCATTTCTACCCTTCAGGCCGGGAAAGCGGATACGTCATTTTGTAGTTTTCATTACTTTTCCGACCATTTCCGGGCTCATAGCTGTTCTTTTACTGGCACTTTATACTAGGGCAGATGCCATAGTAACACTTCAAGACACTTTTTTTAAAAATATTTTTATGTTTATTTTTATTTTATTTGAACGGACACTTTATCATGCCTGCCACCCAGTAGCGGAGCTACAGGGGGGGCAAAGATACGTCCCTTTTAGTCCTGGCTAGATCTCAATCATTTTCCTTTATTGACGTCTTTTCCAATTATCGTAATTGGCAACTGAAGACACGGTTTCTCACCGTATGCGATCTAACAGCGATGAAATCATGGGCTAAATTCAGTGCAGAAAAATAATTTACTTATCAATTGGCCAATGCTTCAGCGTGATTGAACTGGTCCGTGTTCCAATGAAACGCGGACTTTCACTCTCGGTATTTTGTGGGTTGATTTAAAAAAAAAAAAAAAAAAACAGTGGCACTCGGCAGTTAAATAGCCTAGGTTATAACAAGCGTGAAGCTCAAGCCATTTGCGTGAGAGTCGACAGGTAGGCTATGCAATTTTGAATAACGTAGATTTAAATACAGCAAATACGCGTCCAGAGGAATGATTGTCGTCTTACCTAATCGGGAGAACAAGCAGCACCTGTTAAGTGCGGAGCGCCTCGAGTGAACCTTTTGTTAATCATGAAGATGACTGAGAACAGGTCAGGATTTATAATTGTTTTAAACGGAAACCCAATTCTCTGTTCCGCCACTGTGCTGAATTTAACCAGCGATTTAATCACTGTTAGATCGCATGTGGAGAGTACCCGTGTCTTCAGTTGCCAATTACAATAATTGGAAAAGACGTCACAAAGGAAAATGATTGATATCTAGCCAGGACTAAAAGGACGATAGCTCCGCCACTGCTGCCACCTGTTCCAGAGAAAGAAAAAATGTTTGTTATTCTCTAGTGCAGAGCTTATACTTTTATTTATTAGGCCTCTTTATTCCATTTGAGTTGTGCATGTTATGTAGATAGAGATTTGTTATTTATTTTATTGGTTTTATTATATTTTATAGTTTGTTATAGTTTGTTCAGTGTTTTAAATATTGTGATGAAGATTTGCACAAATAAAAAACATAGTTCTAATGAAAGCCACAGGTGTAAGCTCTCAAATACTTTTTGAATTTTGTTTCTATCTGCTACAGAGGCTGAGATATCAGCTTTTTACTAGACGTTGACACCTGGGTGCTGTTTTCCAGAAAACCTCAGGTTTTAGGGGTTGTTTTCAAAATCGCCCATAGGTTTTCATAGGCGTTTTTTCAATAAGCCTCAGGCCTAAATGGGTTAAGAAAAATACCAGAATTACAAAGAGCACAGAAAAAAATAACAGAACTACACAGAGCACAGTACAGGAAACATAACAGAACTACACAGAACACAGTACAGGTAAAATAACTGGAATAGTTGTGAACAGCTCACAAAGGATAAATATGTCATTGTGTCACCGTAATTAATAAACTATCAAAGTAAATATTCCCAGTTTAAATGCTAATTACTACAAGTACACTGTCAAAACAGTAATTATCCTAAGTTAAGATTTCATTTTCATGCAAATGGCAGAAGTTGCTGACATCTTCCGCAAATGGTAAGGGGTTCAGAGGCCTCATATAGTCAGAAAATACAGCAGCCATTTTGCACAAACAGAAGTGACTTACCCTCAGGGTAACTTCATTGAGTAAAACAGAAAAAATATAAAAAAACTACCCGGCAGTGTCCTCCCATATCATTACCTGTGCCCAGTTACTGAACACCTGCCCATTACCACCATACGTCACCAGTTCCTGGGGAAACTGAAATCAGAGCACACGCACAAACAGGAGAATCATGTTTTAACCCCACATTTTGTGAATTCAAAAAATGAAACGACGTGCTCCCAAATAGCAGTGATTCCTGTAATTAGACAGAATGATTTCACAGTACGAAAAAAAAAAAATTCAGAAAAAAAAAACAGTAGGTGGCAACATCATCACTGCATATTGCAAAAAGAATGGCCTACATTGGAAAGTTCACTCAAAACAGAGCATTTGTAAATGACAGCAGAAGGTAGGAAATGAAGGCAGAAAAGGACAGGAAAGGGACGGTTACCTGAGCCACATCAGGGTCCAGATTGTTCATGATCATGTGGATGATGGCAGCGGCCTGGCGAGAGTGGCAGGGATACTGGTCTATAGGATACGCCCTGATGGGAGAGTTACACTGTATGTGCTGCACAGATTCAGGGATACTGGTCTATAGGATACGCCCTAATGAGAGAGTTACACTGTATGTGCTGCACAGATTCAGGGATACTGGTCTATAGGATACGCCCTGATGAGAGAGTTACACTGTATGTGCTGCACAGATTCAGGGATATTGATGTGTAGGATAAGCCCTGATGAGAGAGTTATACTGTATGTGCTGCACAGATTCAGGGATACTGGTGTAAAGGATACACCCTGATGAGAGAGTTACACTGTATGTGCTGCAAAGATTCAGGGATACTGGTCTATAGGATACGCCCAGATTAGAGTTACAACTGTATGTGCTGCACAGACTCAGGGATACTGGTCTATATGATACGCCCTGAAGAGAGAGTAACACTGTATGTGCTGCACAGATTCAGGGATACTGGTCTATAGGATATGCCCTGATGAGAGAGTTACACTGAATGTACTACACAGATTCAGGGATACTGGTCTATAGGATACGACCTTATGAGAGTTACACTGTATGTGCTGCACAGATTCAAGGATAGTGGTCTATAGGATACGCCCTGATGAAAGAGTTACACAGTATGGGCTGCACAGATTCAGGGATACTGGTCAATAGGATACGCCCTGATGAGAGAGTTACACTGAATGTACTGCACAGATTCAGGAATACTGGTCGATACGATACGCCCTGATGAGAGTTACAATGTATGTGCTGCACAGATTCAGGGATACTGGTCCACAGGATACGCCCTGATGAGAGAGTTACACTGTATGTACTGCACAGATTCAGGGATACTGGTCTATAGGATACGCCCTGATGAGAGAGTTACACTGAATGTACTGCACAGATTCAGGAATACTGGTCTATACGATACGCCCTGATGAGAGAGTTACACTGTATGTGCTGCACAGATTCAGGGATACTGGTCCATAGGATACGCCCTGATGAGAGAGTTACACTGTATGTACTGCACAGATTCAGGGATAATGGCCTATAGGATACGCCCTGATGAGAGAGTTACACTGTATGTGCTGCACAGATTCAGGGATACTGGTCCATAGGATACGCCCTGATGAGAGAGTTACACTGTATGTACTGCACAGATTCAGGGATACTGGTCTATAGGATACGCCCTGATGAGAGTTACACTGTATGTGCTGCACAGATTCAGGGATACTGGTCTATAGGATACGCCCTGATGAGAGAGTTACACTGTATGTGCTGCAAAGATTCAGGGATACTGGTCTATAGGATACGCCCTGATGAGAGAGTTACACTGTATGTACTGCACAGATTCAGGGATACTGGTCTATAGGATACGCCCTGATGAGAGAATTACACTGTATGTGCTGCACAGATTCAGGGATACTGGTCTATAGGATACGCCCTGATGAGAGAGTTACACTGTATGTGCTGCACAGATTCAGGGATACTGGTCTATAGGATACGCCCTGATGAGAGAGTTACACTGAATGTACTGCACAGATTCAGGGATACTGGTCTATAGGATACGCCCGGATGAGAGAGTTACACTGAATGTACTACACAGATTCAGGGATACTGGTCCATAGGATACGCCCTGATGAGAGTTACACTGTATGTGCTGCACAGATTCAGGATACTGGTCTATAGGATACGCCTGATGAAAGAGTTACACAGTATGTGCTGCACAGATTCAGGGATACTGGTCTATAGGATATACGCCCTGATGAGAGAGTTACACTGTATGTGCTGCACAGATTCAGGGATACTGGTCTATAGGATACGCCCTGATGAGAGAGTTACACTGTATGTGCTGCACAGATTCAGGGATACTGGTCTATAGGATACGCCCTGATGAGAGAGTAACACTGTATGTGCTGCACAGATTCAGGGATATTGATGTATAGGATATGCCCTGATGAGAGAGTTACACTGTATGTGCTGCACAGATTCAGGGAAACTGGTCTATAGGATACGCCCTGATGATAGAGTTACACTGTATGTGCTGCACAGATTCAGGATACTGGTCTATGCTGCAGAGGATACTGGTCTGATGAGAGAGAGTTACACTGTATGTACTGCACAGATTCAGGGATACTGGTCTATAGGATACGCCCTGATGAGAGAGTAACACTGTATGTGCTGCACAGATTCAAGGATATTGATGTATAGGATACGCCCGGATGAAAGAGTTACACTGTATGTACTGCACAGATTCAGGGATACTGGTCTATAGGATACGCCCTGATGAGAGAGTTAACACTGTATGTGCTGCACAGATTCAGGGATATGTGGATCTATGAGGATACACCCAGATGGTCTATAGGATACGAGTTACACTGTATGTACTGCACAGACTCAGGGATACTGGTCTATAGGATACGCCCTGATGAGAGAGTTACACTGTATGTGCTGCACAGGCTCAGGAAACTGGTCTATAGGATACATGAGAGAGTTACACTGTATGTACTGCACAGACTCAGGGATACTGGTCTATGGTCTAGGATACGCCCTCCTGATGAGAGAGTTACACTGTATGTACTGCACAGACTCAGGGATACTGGTCTATAGGATACACCCTGATGAGAGAGTTACACTGTTTGTGCTGCACAGATTCAGGGATACTGGTCTATAGGATACGCCCTGATGATAGAGTTCAGGCTGCACAGACTCAGGGAAACTGGTCTATAGGATCCTGATGAGGACACTGTATGTGCTGCACAGACTACTGGTCTATAGGATCGCCCTGATGAGAGAGTTACACTGTATGTGCTGCACAGACTCAGGGATACTGGTCTATAGGATATGAGAGAGTGGTACTGCACAGACTCAGGATACTGGTCCCCTGATGAGAGAGTTACACTGTATGTGCTGCACAGATTCAGGGATACTGGTCTATAGGACACGCCCTGATAAGAGAGTTACACTGTATGTACTGCACAGATTCAGGGATACTGGTCTGTAGGATACGCCCTAATGAGAGAGTTACACTGTATGTACTGCACTGATTCAGGGATACTGGTCTATAGGATACGCCCTGATGAGAGAGTTACACTGAATGTGCTGCACAGACTCAGGGATACTGGTCTATAGGATACGCCCTGATGAGAGAGTTACACTGTATGTGCTGCACATATTCAGGGATACTGGTCTATACGATACGCCCTGATGAGAGTGTTACACTGTATGTGCTGCACATATTCAGGGATACTGGTCTATACGATACGCCCTGATGAGAGTGTTACACTGTATGTACTGCACAGACTCAGGGATACTGGTCTGTAGGATACGCCCTGATGAGAGAGTTACACTGTATGCGCTGCAAAGATTCAGGGATACTGGTCTATAGAATAAGCCCTGATGAGAGAGTTACACTGTATGTGCTGCACAGACTCAGGGAAACTGGTCCACAGGATACCCCCTGATGAGAGAGTTACACTGTATGTACTGCACAGATTCAGGGATACTGGTCTATAGGATACGCCCTGATGAGAGAGTTACACTGTATGTGCTGCACAGATTCAGGGATACTGGTCTATAGGATACACCCAGATAAGGGAGTTACACTGTATGTACTGCACAGACTCAGGGATACTGGTCTATACGATACGCCCTGATGAGAGAGTTACACTGTATGTGCTGCACAGACTCAGGGATACTGGTCTATAGAATAAGCCCTGATGAGAGAGTTGCACTGTATGTGCTGCACAGATTCAGGGAAACAGGTCTACACGATATGCCCTGATGAGAGAGTTACACTGTATGTACTGCACAGATTCAGGGATACTGGTCTATAGGATACGCCCTGATGAGAGAGTTACACTGTATGTGCTGCACAGATTCAGGGATACTGGTCTATAGGATACGCCCTGATGAGAGAGTTACACTGTATGTGCTGCACAGACTCAGGGATACTGGTCTATACCATACGCCCAGATGAGAGAGTTACACTGAATGTACTGCAAAGATTCAGGGATACTGGTCCATAGGATACGCCCTGATGAGAGAGTTACAAAGTATGCGCTGCACAGACTCAGGGATACTGGTCTATAGGATACGCCCGGATGAGAGAGATACACTGAATGTACAGCACAGATTCAGGGATACTGGTCTATAGGATACGCCCTGATGAGCGTTACACTGTATGTGCTGCACAGATTCAGGGATACTGGTCTATAGGATACGCCCTGATGAGAGAGCTACACTGTATGGACTGCACAGATTCAGGGATACTGGTCTATAGGATACGCCCTGATGAGAGAGTTACACTGTATGTGCTGCACAGATTCAGGGATACTGGTCTATAGGATATGCCCTGATGAGAGAGTTACACTGTATGTGCTGCACAGATTCAGGGATATTGGTGTAAAGGATACACCCTGATGAGAGAGTTACACTGTATGTGCTGCACAGATTCAGGGATACTGGTCTATAGGATACGCCCTGATGAGAGAGTTACACTGTATGTGCTGCACAGATTCAGGATATTGATGTATAGGATACGCCCTGATGATAGAGTTACACTGTATGTGCTGCACAGATTCAGGGATACTGGTCTATAGGATACGCCCTGATGAGAGAGTTACACTGTATGTGCTGCACAGATTCAGGGATATTGGTGTAAAGGATACACCCTGATGATAGAGTTACACTGTATGTGCTGCACAGATTCAGGGATACTGGTCTATAGGATACGCCCTGATGAGAGAGTTACACTGTATGGACTGCACAGATTCAGGGATACTGGTCTATAGGATATGCCCTGATGAGAGAGTTACACTGTATGTGCTGCACAGATTCAGGGATATTGGTGTAAAGGATACACCCTGATGAGAGAGTTACACTGTATGTGCTGCAAAGATTCAGGGATACTGGTCTATAGGATACGATTAGAGTTACACCTGATGAGACTCAGGGATTACTATAGGATACGCCCTGATGAGAGTTATACTGTATGTGCTGCACAGATTCAGGGATACTGGTCCATAGGATATGCCCTGATCAGAGAGTTACACTGTATGTGGTGCACAGACTCAGGATACTGGTCTATAAGATGATGAGAGAGTTACACTGTATGTACTGCACAGATTGGTCCATAGGGATGAGAGTTACACTGGTCTATTCAGGATAGTGGTCCCTGATGAAAGAGTTATACAGTATGGGCTGTGCAGATTCAGGATTCTGGTCAATAGGATACGCCTGATGAGAGAGTTACACTGAATGTACTGCACAGATTCAGGAATACTGGTCGATACGATACGCCCTGATGAGAGTTACAATGTATGCTGCACAGATTCAGGATACTGGTCCACAGGATATGCCCTATGAGAGAGTTACACTGTATGTACTGCACAGATTAGGATACTGGTCTATAGGATACGCCCTGATGAGAGAGTTACACTGTAATGTACTGCACAGATTCAGGAATACTGGTCGATATAGATATGCCCTGATGAGAGTTACAATGTATGTATAAAGCACAGATTCAGGGATACTGGTCCACAGGATATGATGAGAGAGTTACACTGTATGTACTGCACAGATTCAGGGATACTGGTCTATAGGATACACCCTGATGAGAGAGTTACACTGTATGTACTGCACAGATTCAGGGATACTGGTGATAGGATTACACTGTATGTGCTGCACACAGGGATTCTATAGGATACTGGTCTGCACAGATTCAGGATACTGGTCTCTAGGATACCTGATGAGAGAGTTACACTGTATGTACTGCACAGACTCAGGGATACTGGTCTATAGGATACGCCCTGATGAGAGAGTTACACTGTATGTACTGCACAGACTCAGGGATACTGGTCTATAGGATACGCCCTGATGAGAGAGTTACACTGTATGTGCTGCACAGACTCAGGGATACTGGTCTATAGGATACGCCCTGATGAGAGAGTTACACTGTATGTACTGCACAGACTCAGGGATACTGGTCTATAGGATGTATAGATGAGAGAGTTACACTGTATGTGCTGCACAGATTCAGGGATACTGGTCTATAGGATACGCCCTGATGAGAGAGTTACACTGTATGTGCTGCACAGACTCAGGGATACTGGTCAATAGGATACGCCCTGATGAGAGAGTTACACTGTATGTGCTGCACAGACTCAGGGATACTGGTCTATAGGATACGCCCTGATGAGAGAGTTACACTGTATGTGCTGCACAGACTCAGGGATACTGGTCTATAGGATACGCCCTGATGAGAGAGTTACACTGTATGTGCTGCACAGACTCAGGGATACTGGTCTATAGGATCCCTGATGAGAGATACACACTGTATGTGCTGCACAGACTCAGGGATACTGGTCTATAGGATACGCCCTGATGAGAGAGTTACACTGTATGTGCTGCACAGACTCAGGGAAACTGGTCCACAGGATACCCCCTGATGAGAGAGTTACACTGTATGTGCTGCACAGATTCAGGGATACTGGTCTCTAGGATATGCCCTGATGAGAGAGTTACACAGTATGTGCTGCACAGACTCAGGGATACTGGTCTATAGGATACGCCCTGATGAGAGAGTTACACTGTATGTGCTGCACAGATTCAGGGATACTGGTCTATAGGATACACCCTGATGAGAGAGTTACACTGTATGTGCTGCACAGACTCAGGGATACTGGTCTATAGGATACGCCCTGATGAGAGAGTTACACTGTATGTACTGCACAGACTCAGGGATACTGGTCTATAGGATACGCCCTGATGAGAGAGTTACACTGTATGTGCTGCACAGACTCAGGGATACTGGTCTATAGGATACGCCCTGATGAGAGAGTTACACTGTATGTGCTGCACAGACTCAGGGATACTGGTCTATAGGATACCCCTGATGAGAGAGTTACACTGTATGTGCTGCACAGACTCAGGGATACTGGTCTATAGGATACGCCCTGATGAGAGAGGGATACTGGTCTATAGGATACGCCCTGATGAGAGTTACACTGTATGTGCTGCACAGACTCAGGGATACTGGTCCACAGGATACCCCTGATGAGAGAGTTACACTGTATGTACTGCACAGACTCAGGGATACTGGTCTATAGGATACGCCCTGATGAGAGAGTTACACTGTATGTGCTGCACAGACTCAGGGATACTGGTCTATAGGATACGCCCTGATGAGAGAGTTACACTGTATGTGCTGCACAGATTCAGGGATACTGGTCTATAGGATACGCCCTGATGAGAGAGTTACACTGTATGTGCTGCACAGACTCAGGGATACTGGTCTATAGGATACGCCCTGATGAGAGAGTTACACTGTATGTGCTGCACAGACTCAGGGATACTGGTCTATAGGATACGCCCTGATGAGAGAGTTACACTGTATGTGCTGCACAGACTCAGGGATACTGGTCTATAGGATACACCCTGATGAGAGAGTTACACTGTATGTGCTGCACAGACTCAGGGATACTGGTCTATAGGATACCCCTGATGAGAGAGTTACACTGTATGTACTGCACAGACTCAGGGATACTGGTCTATAGGATACGCCCTGATGAGAGAGTTACACTGTATGTGCTGCACAGACTCAGGGATACTGGTCTATAGGATACGCCCTGATGAGAGAGTTACACTGTATGTGCTGCACAGACTCAGGGAAACTGGTCCACAGGATACCCCCTGATGAGAGAGTTACACTGTATGTACTGCACAGATTCAGGGATACTGGTCTCTAGGATATGCCCTGATGAGAGAGTTACACTGTATGTGCTGCACAGATTCAGGGATACTGGTCCACAGGATACCCCCTGATGAGAGAGTAACACTGTATGTGCTGCACAGATTCAGGGGTACTGGTCTATAGGATACGCCCTGATGAGAGAGTTACACTGCATGTGCTGCCCAGATTCACATATCACAATGTCTCACACACATACGTCCATACACAAACACACACATACACACACACACACACACACACACACATACACACACACACACACACACACACACACACACACACACACACACACACACACACACACACACACACACAAACACACACGGTCAATCTGACAAAGAAAATGAGTGGAGAGATGTGTTAGATTTAAACAGCCGAACAGCACAGAATATAATTCTAAACCAGCGAGAATCACAGTAAAGGGATCATGACTTTTCATGTCAGTTTTATGTCATGCCTTCTCTTTAGGGCAGAGTTCAGGCTTTGCCAATTTAAGGGACCTCTATATTAATAACGTCTTTGCTAGCTTCAGTGAACTATGTGGAAAATTTAACCTTCCAAATTCTCACTTATTCCGTTATTTTCAGGTCCCGACTCCGTAACTTTGTGAAATTAATATGGCACCATTTTCCCCAATATTCCACCTAACTCAATAATTGACTCAATTTTGGACATTCCTACAAATCAGAAAGGCCTTATCTCTAAAATTTTTCCCTTAATCTCCCATTCTATTGAGACTTCTCCTGACAAAATCAGAAAAGATTGGGAACTAGAACTTGACAGGGTTATAGATGACAAGTGACTGGGACTCTGCATTAACCCGAGTAAATAACAGTACATCTTGCTCCAGGCTCAATCTGATACAATTTAAGGTGGTCCACCGTATTTATTTTCCCAATTCCAAACTCTCCAAAATTTATTCCAAAATCACAGATACATGCAATAGGTGTCACATGACTCCAGCAAACATGACACACATGATTTGGTCCTGTCCCCGTCTGCAACATTACTGGTCAGCTATTTTTAAACATCTTGCTGAAGCACTAAATATGAAGTTGACGCCTTGTGCAGAATTGGCTATTTTTTTTTAGTATTATCAAATCCTCAAACAATTAGGAAGAAGTTTTATGTCATGGTCAGTTTCTGAAGATAGAGATTTATGCAAACACTGAAGCTTAAGTGCTCCACTTCAAATGTTGGCTGCACGTTTGGTATATAAATTACTTAGTCAGGTCCAGAAATATTTGTAATCTGACAAGGTTATTTTTATTTGAGCAGCCTACCACAGCATTAAAATTAAATTATGAATTTTAGGAAATGCGCTCAGTCGAGCGCAGACCTCGGTCAAGGATGCATATTCGGAGTTTGATGTAATCATCTCGCCATGTTGGGCTAATTGACATCATGAGCAGGACACGAGGCAGATGTGCTATGGAAACTAGCGTTAAACTCCGCCGCAGAGACAGTTCTTCAGGAGCAGGGTAAATGCGGCTGCGTTTGCTCACTCAAAGGCATCGCAAGCAGCACTAGAGTGACCACCACAGCACTATATCTAATCCAGCTGTGTCAGTGCCGATGCTGATCAGCACACTCATGAAAGCAGCACATAACTGGCTTCACGCTGCTCAGGGATATGGGAGGGATACAGTCACTTTGGGTTAGCATTGTCTGTTGCTCAAGCGCCTCCGACTGGCCATGTGGGTGATCGTCAATTACATTCTAAGCAGAAACGTTGGAATTTCCTCTGCCCTCGGTCTGAGCTCGTGAGGTGTGGATGTGAGAGTGAGATGTTTTCAGAGGAGAACCACACACTGCCTGCACTCTCCTGAGATGGGAGCATGTCGCGTACGAGCATACTTATACACAATTCACTGACTGGACATTTAAGATTCAGGAGGGATTGAAGACGTCAAATTGAATAAAAAAGAAAGATAAATTAAAACAGCGTACGATTAATCTCACTGAGGGGTAGAAAAGTCTCAGGAGCAACAATGAAAAATTTCCAATGGCTGAGTAATTCTTTCTTATTCCTCATTTTGTTGTTTAATGGATCCAGTGTGGTTTAAGTGATGACTCTAATTGTGATCTGTATAATATTAATTAAATAGGCTACCAGCTACGCACTCACAGTAACATTTCTCTGTCTTTTTTGTATCACCGGTTGTTCGGTTAAAATTTGAATCAAGTCAGCCAATCCTGGTAAGTCTCATGTCCATCTGTTCTGAACTTTTTCTGATCACCAGAAAGATATGGGATGTACTTTATCTCCTAGGTGAACGTTATGATCTCAGTTGCTACAGCTGAGCTCTTCGCTGTTTCTTGTAATTTTTTTAAATTTCTCTAGAATGAATTAATGTCAATCAGCAGACCAGCCATTTGCTGCCAATCATTTTATTTTATATCAGTAAAAGCATGACATCTAAAAACATCTGAAGTCTTCCAGGGTTTTTAAATGAAAAAAAAACTGTTATTTGTTTTCTCCTTTCATTATAAGTGTTGGTAAGGTCATGCCACTCATCAATTTCAGACAGGATCAGCAGAAATAATAATTGGATTTTTTATTTCCCCTAGACATCTGGACTTAGGTTTACTAATCCTCCCGGTATTTAACTAGACAGCCTTTTTTTCCTCCATTAATTTACCGTGCCTATAAGATACCTGTATCTCATATCTTTCATGTTTGGTTTTTCAGAACTGAAAATCACACTGATGCTAATTTAACTCAAATTATATTCTAATACTAATTAATAATCAGTCGTGCCAATAAACGTAAGAGACAGATGACACAAGCCATCTTTACACAAGTAAAGCAGAAAGTAACTTTTTCTTTATAATCACTAGCAAACGATAAAAACTTCAAATTTCAAAGCCCTTCAGTACCTTGGACAAAGAAAAATCCCCAGCCAAGTATTGAAACTAGGCCTATGCTGTCGGCGGCCGACAGCAAGGGGTATATCCCCGAAATTCCCCAATCCTCGAAGCCCCCTTTATTAGATCCCCTTTGCTAGACCTACAATATGAGGCAAATTTGAGGTTTGTGTAAGTAATTGTTCCAGAGATATGGTTAAAAAACAGATTTTTTAAATATATAGCACCACCTGGTGGCAAATCTAGGAGTGCATACTTGCCGAAAATCTAATCAGTTCATCCTCTCTACCATATCTACCCATATGCTAAAAATGAGAAGCCAATGTAAAGTATTTTGTGAGTTATCGCGCTAACGGCTAAAATCTGTGGACGCGGCGGCGGCGGGTGGGGCGAAACCATGATATCCCCGAAACTCGTATTTCGGGGACATAATGATCTAAAATGCTGGCTTGTCATTTTGTTGGATTGGAGTCAATGTCAGTGCTCGTGTGTTTGACCATAGCCTAATATTTGCAAAACAGTGAACTACAGCGATACAATACAACGAAGTGCCAAAAATCCCTTTGTATTGACGGGTAAAAGTCCATACATCATATAAGAGTTGAGACCCTTCTCTAATTTATGCTGAATCACTAGTTTTCTTAGACTATGAAAATGTGAGCAATGTTCTGATTGTCTCATCAGCTGATCCTCGAATTCCAACAAACGACAGTCCGGACATCGACCAACACACAATTTGCAGTTTTTTACGCAATTTGCAATTTTGGAAATCGTCATCATTATTTTTATATTTAATATCAGTGTTAGAGGACACCAAGCTAGGTGATTGAGGGATAACAGAAAAAAATATATCGGAAACACAAGTATACAGCGACAAAGCGATTTCAAATTACGCCGTGTATTATATACAACGTAATCTCATGAGTGCAAATATATTTACAATTTATAGGGGAAAGAATTCCGTATTCAACCTTCACCAGCATATGCATTTGCGATATTAAATATTAATATTATTAACAATAATAAACCCTCTTCTCACTAATAACATAACATAACATAACATAACATGAATGGCGAGAACAGGCCGTTCAGCCCAACTACGCTCGCCAGTTTTTTATACTATTGTGAATATATCCCTTCAGATACTCAATGACTCAATGGTATCTAGCTTTAAGTCAAGCCTACTCTTGAAAACCCCCAAGGTCTCTGCCTCAACAATATGGTCAGGCAAGCTATTCCACATCGAAATTACTCTTTGGGTGAAGAAATATTTCCGAATATCAGTGCTAAATTTACCTTTGGTCAACTTCCATTTGTGACCCCGAGTTCTACTAACAACACTTGGTCGAAGGAATCCTACATAATTCACTTTGTTAATCCCTTTAACATATTTAAAGACCTCAATCAAATCACCCCTTAGTCTCCTTTTCCTAAGACTAAAGAGATTAAGGATCTTCAGCCTCTTCTCATAGCTTTCATCTTTTATACCTGGAATTAGCTTAGTGGCTCTTCTCTGAACTTTCTCTAGAGCCTCTATATCTTTCTTAAAGTATGGTCCCCAGAACTGCACACAATACTCCAGATGTGGTCTGACAAATGTTTTGTACAAAAGAAGCATCACCTCCTTAGATTTGTACTCAATACTTTTGGCAATGTATCCCAGCATCCGATTGGCTTTTTTAACTGCTACGGCACAATGGCTAGAGCCTGTGAGGGTTTGGTCAACAATCACTCCCAGATCTTTCTCGTGTGGAGCAGATTCCAGTTTTAAACCTCCCATGAAGTAATCCCATCTAATGTTTTTATTACCTACATGTACAACTTTACATTTCGCTACATTAAATTTCATTTTCCACATTTCTGCCCAATTCTGGATTCTATCCAAATCATCCGGAATCACTTTAGTGGACTCTAAACTATTCTCCAAACCCCCCAATTTAGTATCATCGGCAAATTTTACTAATCTCCTCTCAATATTCCTATCAAGGTCATTAATGTAGATGAGGAACAGCAGGGGTCCCAACACCGATCCCTGGGGGACGCCACTCTCCACCATACCTAGCTCAGATGAGATACCATTGACCACCACTCTTTGTGTTCTGTCCTGTAACCAGTTTTGAATCCACTCCAGAATACCTCCTGTAACTCCAATGGAGCTCATTTTAAAAATTAGTCTCTTATGCGGTACTGTATCAAATGCTTTCTGAAAATCCAAGTATATGATGTTCTAAGCCCTGCTCTGGTCATAAGTCTTGGTGGCCTCTTCAAAAAATTCCAGAAGGTTTGTCAGGCATGACCTTCCCTTACGGAAACCATGTTGGCTATCCGTCAAGATACTGTTATGTTCAAGAAATAATTCCAGCTCATGTTTTATGATAGATTCCAGTATTTTGCATGCAATGCAAGTTAAACTGACTGGCCTGTAATTTCCTGGCTCAGTAGGGTCCCCTTTCTTATATATTGGTATTAAATTGCCCTGTTTCCAATCATTTGGTATTTCTCCAGTTTCTAAAGACCGTCTGAAGATGGCGGATAGCGGCTTAAAGATGATTTCACCAACTTCCCTGAGCACTCTAGGATATCAGCCATCAGGACCCGCTGCCTTATCTGCCTTTAGTTTATGCAACTTGTCTAATACTTCGTTATCCCTAACCTCAATTTCCGCGAAATAATCTTGAACATTTAACATGCCCTCTGGCCGAATAAAGACCCACTCTGAGGTAAAATTCTCAACAAAGTAACTGTTTAAGGCATCCACAATATCCTTGTTATCATATAGCAGCGATCCATTTTTATTCTTTATGCACTTAACCTGCTCTTTGACTTTCCTCTTTCTGCCACAGTACTGAAAGAAGCGCTTAGGGTTAGTTTTTTCCCCCTCTGCAATTTGTCTTTCATACAGTCTTCTAGCATTCCTCAGCTCTTTTTTGACCACAGCCCGCATTTTACAGAATTCAGCCTTAGTGTTCTCATTGTTATCCTTTATGTACATCTTATAAAGATTCCTCTTTTCCCTCAAAATCCTACGAATACTTTTGGTCATCCACTGAGGATTCTGCTTTTTCAGCTTACTTTTGGACACCTTTGGAATGAATTTGCATTGTGAATCAAGTAAAACCCCCTTAAATCTTTCCCACATTTCATTTGCAGACTCACAGTCCAGGAGTGTCTCCCATTTTATTTCACTTAGATATGAGCGCATCCTGACAAAGTTTGCTCGCCTAAAATTGAAAATTTTTGTTTTTGAATACACCTTTTTAACTTCCCATGAAACATCAAAATTAACAGCAGAGTGATCACTTGTCCCAAGTGGCTCCCGTACCTCAACATTGCTAATTCTATCTGGGTCATTACAGAGCACTAAGTCTAAAATTGCCTTCTATCTTGTCGGTTTATTAACATACTGCACCAAAAAATTATCATTTATAACATCCAGAAATTCTTCCTCCCCCCTACCCTGTCCTTTCACCATTTCCCAATCGATACCAGGATAATTCAAGTCTCCCATACTAATAGTCCCTCGACCTGTACAAGCTTGCGTAATCCTCTTCAAAAGCATTTAATTGACTGTACTGTCCAACGCTGGTGGCCGATAGCATACTCCTATGTTTAAACCTGTCTCATGTTTGCCAATGAGCCTGACCCAGATATCTTCACAGGGCAAGGAATGTTCAATTTCAGGAATTTCCTGTACATTTATGTTTTCATTCACATAGATTGCTACGCCCCCTCCTTGCCTATTACATCTATCCTTCCTAAAGAGCTTATAACCTTCTATATTATATTCATCTCCATCCTCTTCACTAAGCCATGTCTCTGTAATCCCAGCTATGTCATAGCCCTCACTAATCATAATGGCCTCAAGCTCTGGAAATTTATTTTTTATGTTCCTTGCATTTAAATAAAAACATTTCAGGTTATTATGAATGCTCTTCCCCCTTAATTTCCCAGGCGGCCGCTGCTTCAAGCCCCCCACTACGCTTTGTTACTTTAAAAGTATATCATCAATAGTGTATGTAACGCCGTCAGCTTCCATCAGGGCAGTCTGCATTTCCCTCTGTGTAACACTCTCTAACCTCCCTGCCCCCCAAGTCCCTAGTTTAAATAACTCTCTGCTACCCTCAACATACGCTGACCCAGTGCAAAGGTACCCCTCCGGTTCAGGTGCAGCCCGTCAGGCTTGAACAGGTCACCCCTGTCCCAGAAAAAGTTCCAGTGCCCCATAAACCTGTACCCCTCTTTCCTACACCAGGTTCAGAGCCACGTGTTAAACCTCCAGATAAAATTCTGCTTTCCTCTGCTTGCATGTGGTACCGGTAGAATCCCAGAGAACACTACCGTTAAGGATCTGCTCCTAAGCTTCTCAGCTAATTCCACAAATTTGCCTTGCAGAACCTCAAACCTACCCTTACCTATGTCATTTGTCCCAACATGGACCATGACAACTGGATCCCCTCCCCGCTCTGGCCAGGAGCTTGTCCGCACGCTCCAGGGTCTCCTACCCGGCACCAGGCAGGCAACACACCGCACGAGACTCCTTGTCGCGCGAACAGACTAAGCTATCTATTCCTCTAAGTATTGAGTCCTCCACGATCACTAACTCTCTTTTCTGAGGGGTAGAGGCCAACAGGGTGCCCTGCTGCTCATCAGTCCCCTCACTCTCAGGGTCAGGGGCCAATTCGAGTTCCTGCAAGGGCTGGAATCGGTTGGACACCTC
This sequence comes from Gymnothorax javanicus, assembly GCA_029692085.1. Lineage (NCBI taxonomy): Eukaryota > Metazoa > Chordata > Actinopteri > Anguilliformes > Muraenidae > Gymnothorax > Gymnothorax javanicus. Next base: position 568,360 of record CM056203.1, read on the forward strand.
AACCACTGGAGGAGCTGTTGCTGTACGGCGTGCATGCCCTTTCCTGCGCTGTCGACCAACAGTCACCCAACTTTCTCTCCCTGCCTGCTCTGGGATCCCTGTACCACCCTGCTTTGGCGTACACACCATTTCTCTAAACGAAATACTACTTAGTTCCTCTAGGAACTCTACTGATTGTGCACTATGTTGTGCCGCCAACTGGCCCTGAAGATCAAGGATCTTGCTCTCCAGATGCTCAATTAGCTGGCACCGGTGACAGACAAACCCACCCTGGAAATCTCTTTCCAAAAGCGCGATCATCCTGCAACCATAGTTTTGGCCACATTTTGAACCCCCTACCTAATGACCTCGCTCACCCTAGATAAAAGAAAATTACTAATGCCGAGACAGAAGCTGAGGAACCACAATTTATTAATTTATTAACCTAAGAAGCCCTAAGCAGCAGTCACAATAGAAATCGTGGGGAAACTACGTAGATGGATAATAAGCCTCTTTTAACAGGGGCTTAGTTTCAGTTAACAGAAATGAAATACCAAATTGAGCCAAACTCTATATGTAATAAGCACTCCTAATTAAGCCGACTTGAGTTTATCTAGTCCCAATACTATTAATATACTAACCTAAAAATATCACAGGGCTTAGCTGAGAACCCAGATAAAACAGACCGGCTACAACGCCCAGGAGAAACTGGAGGAGGGAGGAGGCGGAGCACTCCGGTAAAACTAATCGTTTAAATTCCAACCTAACCGAATGGACGACTCAAGTGACTGCTGCCCTACTAACTTAATACTAAATCTCAGATCCCCAGCCAAAAATGCAAACAGTACTTATCTAGCTAGCTAGCCACAAATACAACCAAGGGTAACCGAGAAGAGAGTAAAGCCCCGGTTCCCTTTAATTAAAACGGACCGAATAAACAAGTCGATTACTATGTGAGCGAACTAAACACGGTATCTCCCCCAACAAGCTGTCCTAAGCACTCAAACAAGCAGTTAAACTTTAATCAGCCGATCAAGACACAGCAACCGGAGGAAAATACAGAGATAGGGTAATTTACAATGTGTTTAATCAGAAGAGCCCTTCGGTAATAACAAAATGCGAAAAAGACAAAAACCCCGGTTCGCGTTAATATTCAAGCTTGGCAATGCGTTTATGCGGTAACGCGGTCAGGATAGAGAACGAAGGGGACTAAAAACCCCGGTGAACGTCAATATTTATTGGCTAGAAGACTGTATGAAAGGCAAGCGACCAAGTATGAAACCAAGCCAGGTTATAGTTAGATATCCAGGTAATTCGATAATATTCTTGGCGTTGGGAGTTAGCTGGGATTCGTTAGCTAAGTCAGCTACAGAAAAACCAGGCGACAGTACCTCAGTCCTTGAAAACAACTGTTTTACTTTGTATATCGCACAATTCACTTAGTTAGACAATTATTTAGCGTTTAATTTATTCTCTAAATTTAGCGTTCAAATTTGTTTTACTTTACCTTATTTTGCTTTGCTCCCAGGAGACTGAAACCCCCCAAAAACCCCCGTCCCCTTTGTTTGACCAGATTAGCGACTTAATTTGGCTGTTTGCTCACCGAGTTGTTACAGGGGGAAAAAGGGGAAAAAGAGGAGGAAGATTCTCCCTGCCCCTAATGCGACAAAGGTTATACCTCGGGAGCAAATCGTCTAATCTCTATTACTATTTGAGCCTTAACACACGAATTATTTTCAGAAAACCCTGTTTAAACAAGAGCAAATCTTCAGCTTCAATCCCACACATCTTCCTCTGTCTCAACTCAACCAGAATGATCACCAACGAACAGCGCTACAGCACAGCCCAAATAATAATAACCCCCCCCCCCAACAAAAAATAAAATAAAATATCCTGATGGTTGAATACAGAATTCAGAATACAGAATTCTTTCCATTTATTCGTAGTTGACAATATTTTACTAGACACTCGAACTAGGTAGAGGAAAAGTTTATAAGTCTGCCGTAATTTTTACTAGTGTGCAGATTAGCGGACTACCGCTAACTTCGAACCCTGATCAGCCATCTTAGCTCCCCCTGGTCAGGTAGGGGCGCTACAGAGTCATTTTACATCTATGCCATAAAAGGTAGTGTTATGCGCAACAAATCATCCGATCAGACGTACCATAAAACATTAGCAACACATAAAATAAATTTGAGGAAAATTCCTGTCTACACCTTTAAGGACCAAAAGTAGTCGGAAAATTGGCTGTTCAGGCGCTCCGTGGCCAAGCGTGCATAACTCTAACATTATTTAATCTACAAGGGGTCTTGAGTTAATTTCAAGTGTGCCATTTGAAATCTTGGCTGTTCGAATTCTAACTTGATTGCAGTGCAGTGCAGAGCCGAATTATGCAAGGCATGTCACAGTCCAAATACTTACGGACCTGACTGATTATTTGCATTTTCTCAGGGTGTCAGGAAACCCCAGGTGATTGGGCGTGTCAGGGCATCTGTGGGCGTGTGTGGGTGTGTCTCAGCATGAGGGGATGTGGTGTCATATCTGGGCATGCTCTGGCGCCTGTGGGCGTGTCTGGGAGTGGTGGCGGCGTAGCTGCCGGCTGGGGGTCTGACCTCATACGTATGGGCGGGCAGAACCGGTACATGTAGATGTGCCCATACTGCTGCAGCTCCTGGGCAAACTCCAGCGCCAGCGTGGGGTGAAGGGACGGCGGGAAATATCGCAGAGCGTTCCGCAGCGCCACCTGCAGGGAGAACCTCAGATCATTACACGTTTATCCTGAATGAAGTCACGGTAGCTTCGTCCATCTTTTTATACAGTCTATGGTTTTTACTGTCTGGCTATTTGTTATATTTACTCTGATAGAGTATGTCTGCTTTTATTTACTCTTATTGAATACATTCGACAGAGTTTTTTAAATCTTTTTGATAGAGTATTTTATGTTGCATATTCATCTTATATTAATGATTACTTTTGGATATTTCCATGTGTATGTGTATTTGTTTTGCTTGGATATTTCCATGTGTACGTGTATTTGTTTTGCTTTTGTTGTTATGTCTTTGTATGGTTTGAGTTCACACCAAGACAAATTCCAATCAATTTCACTGAGATGGTAATAAATTATTGAATCTTGAACCTTGAAGTATCCTCTATTCAATATTTGGTCTCAATCAGGAAGCACAAGTGAGCTGAGTAACAGCAACAGCAGATACAGTTCTTTTAAGTCAACTATCCTGAAAGTCATTCTGAAGGTCGTTCAGCACAGCTTTAGCCTTCAGTATGTGGAAGGCAGCACTCAGTACTGTGCTGAATATACAGTGTGGTCCTTATTAAAGGACAGCTACAGCCCTGGCCTGGGTGTCTGAGGAAACTATAGCCGCACAAAGACATCTTAGCGTTCATCTTATTTCTCTTTCTGCTGACAAAATCCCTCATGATCTTGTAATCATGTCCATCCAGAGACAGACAGACACAAGAACTTATAAATGCATCATTATACTAAGTCCTGACCCAAGTGCATTAACCTCTGCAAAGCGCTGCACAATTTGCAGCTTTTTTGCGAACTGATTGGGCCAATACTGCAGTCAATGACCTCCCTATATTTCAATGTTCAGTGAAAAAAAAAAAGTATTTTTGATATATTTTTCATTTTTCAGAGGCATTAACTACACAACATGTTTGAAGTTTTTCTGAGGCGCTGCAGCTATCTCTCTCTCCAGCTCACTCCCTCAGCGCCTCTCCTGTTCCAACTCCTAACCTGTCTAATCATTGACCACTCATGTCCACACAGGTCAACATCTCATCATGGGAAATAAGCTAATCTCTCTGTGCACTGAAACAGCTCACCAAAGTCACAACATTTCTCTCCAGGGACACAGTACCTCCAACACTGAAAATCTGGATAAAATGACATTGATTAATGTACAACATTACAAATTAACAAATGCTATGTCATTCCTATTTATGTTATTTATGGGACAGAATCCCAGATACAGAAGTGCTCAAACGGGCTAAGCTTCCTTCAATTCACACACTGCTGCAGAAGAACCAGTTATGCTGGACTGGTCATGTTGTGCGGATGGAAAACACGCGCATACCTAAGCAACTCCTTTATGGCGAGTTAACATCTGGGAAACGAACAGTTGGTGGCCAGAAAAAGCACTACAAGGACAGCTTGAAGGTGACACTGAAAGCCATGAATATAGATACAGAGTCATGGGAGCAGCTAGCTCAAAATAGACATCTTTGGCGCACCCTCATCAACAATGGGGCAAAACTCTCTGAAGAGATACGTATCAAGACAGCTGAATCAAAACGTCAACTCCGTAAAGATCGGTCAGCCAACACCTCTGTGGATGTCACAGACCACATGTGCACTACATGTGGCCGCTACCTTCGTGCCCAGATTGGCCTTATCAGCCATCTACAGACACACTGGACCCAAAACAATTAAGCAACAGCTAAACAGTAGTTATGGTCCTCATCGATCAACGATGGACGAACATCAGTATGTTAAAATATACTTAAAAAGTCTTGTATATTAAAAAAGTTAGAAGTGGACATCTGCATTGGTGTTCACAACAATTTTGTATTTGTATTTTGTATTCACTTTTGTATTTGATTCATACAATTTCAGCAAAACTTCATGGTTAAGATGGGGGAGGCTTGGGAGAGTTGGGCCACTTTTTATATTTTAGCATATCAAGCTAATTCTATTTACGGCATATAACCATTAATTGCACTTACGATACACACATCCAATAATACACTTCCTGTATCCGCTGTTTCTGAATGCAAGCATATGTGTAGGAGGGGGAGACAAGTTTTAAGTAATGTTTCTTGGCCTAACTCTCCCTCCTAGTGAGGAGAGTTGGGCCAGGGCCAGGGGAGACTTGGGCCACTGCTGAGGAGAGTTGGGCCACATACAGGAGAGTAAAGATACACACAACCACCCTTCAGGCAAGGAAAATATGAACCACCTGCCCAATACAGCTTCCAAGTTCCATGAAATTAAGGGTGGCCCAACTCTCCCTGTGGTTCACCTCTCCCCACCCTCCCCTACTTTTAGGCTAAAAAAACTCTTATCTCAGTGACTGGAGAATTCTGCATTGTTCTGATGAGAAGGCAATCCGGATTCAACATTTGAAATGGTAAGTCAGTTATAAATAAAAATAAAATCACCATTAGTATAATGAGATAGCCTCCAATGCGAGTTAAAGAACTCCCAGCGGAGACGAGCGTCACGCTGTCCTGACCTCAAGGGCACATGCCTGAGAAGCCGAGCACTTACCCTCTCTTCCTGTCGCGACAGGTTGGGGGTGCGGATAGGCGCGTGCGGGACGGCAGGGTCTCGTCCGCGGTTGGGGGGAAGGGGATCCAGGAGTAACCCACCGCAGAGCTCCTTTAATGTGGACATGCTGTTTCCAGAGCCAAGCAGAAGTACAGGAGCACGTCACCCGCAGAGATACGCCGCAGTGTCACCGGTGAGAGGAGAGAGATGAAGAGTGTGTCTGGGAGGGGGTTATTGCCCAAACAGGAAACTTACACCCCTCCTCCCCTCCAAATGATTGGTTCTGCGACATCAGCTCCCCTCCGCGCTTCAACACTGCCAAGGACAGGTTAGCTGGTTGCTCTGCTAATCATTGATTCAATGTGGCATGTTATATCACATATTCCCCACAAAATCTTACTCTGAATAGGAATTACTGAGGCTCCTTCTGATGAAAACATACGTAGATAATGAGACAATACACCCTGCTGGCTCATCTTCCTCAACATAAAAGCCTCATCAAATATTATTCCAGCATTTTCTTAAACCACCACGTCCAAAGGGTTAACCCCTAATCCGACTGCGGTTTGTCCATTAGCCCAAGGTTATCCATTATTCAAGTGGCCTCACATGGAGGGAATGATTGATCTTCCCAAACAAGTCCTCTGCGCTCTTTTGTAAAGTACATATTAGTTAAACAGAAGGGAGAAAAACATTCAGCAAAGACCAGCTGTGCTAAGTGCGACAATTCTGCTGTGAAATGGCTCCCAGTATTTTTTTTTTTTTTTTAATGCCGGTTTGACTGCTTTACTAGGTCTGCAGGGCACTTCGCAGCTCGTCAATCCTATGTTTTGCATTTAATTTTACATTTCATGTGTGGTAAAACAGTGCTATTGCACATATTTTCATGAGTCGTTCAAAATTTTTCTGAAAGTACTGTGTATACCAAGAAAGTTTCTGCAGCGCAACCAACAAATCCCTTTAACTTTAGAGTTTTTCATGAAATGCAAAAATAAGGCAAGGAAATGTTTTTTGATGCGATGTGTTGAATTGCAACCAGAGGAGGAAGGGATCCAATTAAAATACCGTATTAACCCTTGCACTGCCAAACCGAGAATGTCCTTTCATGTACTGCTCAAGACAGGACATTGGACTGCACGCATGATGACTTTGGTTGTACATCTGAGCACAAGTTTAATGCACACACTGGTGACTGATGACCTGAGAAATAAAAATTACATTACTGAAATAAAACATATAAAACCTAAATAATAAATACAACAAAAGGAAATGCTAACTACAATTAAAAAAAAAAAAAAGGGTAGGATTTCGCCACACCAATTCCATGACACTGTTCCAATATGGATGACGAAGTGGCAGAGAAGAGGGTATTATTGAACAGCACAGGCTGAAGCCACAACCGGAAGAAATCCTGATTTCCTCCGCGCATTAGCTGGTGTGTGATCGGACCATGGTAAAGCTCAGCAGAATTACTGTGGCAGTAATACTACATACAGCTTGATTCATTTTGAAAAATGTAAAAAAAAAAAAAAAAAAGTACATTTTAAGAACACTGCTATTGTTCCCTTAAAATAGTCTTCTAATTAGAACTTGAGGAAATTCAACGACAAACAATACATGATTGATCAAAAAAAAAAATACAGTGCTTGATCCAAAGGACACACAAAAATAAGCATGCAAACCAATTTCCAGGACAGAATGATACAGACAGGAAATGCTGAATGACAGATCACATGACAGTTGATTTGTTAAATCTTAGACAATGACAGGCAAGATCATGAACTTAGCATTAGACACAGTTTGTTCATCGGAAGTCACCCCTTATCTAGGGTTGATACAATGCCTTCATAATCGGAGAGCTTTTGCAACTTCCCCTATGTAAATGTGAACAGTACTGCATTACACACAAACATGTCAGAATGCAGTATTAATAGAACATTTACCCCGTGACCACACCCCCTCAAAGGCTTAAAAAGCCTAGTGATTCTCCAATTGGAAGATACAAGTTGACTGGAAATTATTTCCTCATTTCGCACTGTTTTTTAATGTAAAAATTTCAGTTCCAGAAACAATTCAAATAGACAGCTACAATCACACATAAACACCCATATCCATGAATCCAAACTCATCCAGGCTTCTTACTTTGCTCAGGACAACACTCGCAACTGCAAGAGGATACTGTCATTAGCTATTGGCTGATCTGTCTGTAGGGGGCGTGTCTTTGGACAGAATTGGGGAATCAGGTTCAGGCTGGGCAGAAATGGGGGCGGAGTCCTGAGGGGGGGTGGGGCTAGCAGACTCCGTTCCAGGACCCCCGTCCGTTCCCGCGCTGTCCTTCTCATCCTCCTGAGGATAGAGCTCAGGGTATCGCTGCATGCACTCCTGCATCCCGCGGAACTGCTCCAGGCAGTCCGAGCCCTTCACCTCCTCCTGACTGTAGTGGAAGCAGGAAAAAGCCGATTTAAACTGCTCTCCACAGGGCCCGCTGGCCATGCCACCCAGGCAGGGGCAGTTCCAGTTAATGTCCCCGTTGGGCAGGATCAGACCTGGTGACAGGGCAGGAGCAGGGAAAGTGAATACTCTAATGTCCAATCACAGATGAGGCCTCACAGGTCACTTCAGTGCTCATCACTCCTGTACTTGCAATTACATGGCAGGTAAGAAAATATACAATCCAATTCTGAAAAGATTACATGATGGAAAACGCAAATAAAATAAGGACAGAGTGATTTAAAAAGTCCATTCAACCTCTACTATTTCAAAGATGCTACAGTAACTTTATCTGCCTCTTCAGCTGCTCTTTAAAAATATCTGCTCAGTACCTCTCCCGGGACGGAGTCCAAAGGGCGAGGTATTGTCTTTGGTGCGATTTCTTTGTTGGTTTGGTAGCAAAATTACAACAGAACTGCTGGACCAGTCTTCATGAAACTTTCAGGATAGGTGGGCGTGAGTCCAGAATAGACCCCTATAAAATTTTGAGGTCATTGGGTCAAGGTCAGGGGCACCAGACAGGTCAAAATTGTGATAAGATCGAATTAGAAGCTAATGCACTAAAATAAGTGCTACCGGGCAATATTTGTTTTGCCTGGCAACACTTGTTTCAAATATGATGACTTCAACAGACACCAAAAAAAGTAGCCGCACAAGCAATTTAGGACTAATAAAGATGTGATAAGTTGTAATAATAAGGTGATGTGAAACCAGTGATGTTTAACAAGTGAGCTTACCATGTTACAGTATAAAATGAGCCCTCGGAAAAATGCCTTGCCTACCAAGAGCAAAGATGGGTTGAAGCTTGCAAATTTGCCAATAGAAGCATAAGCCTAAAATCCATCACTTCGAGAAAAACATTCCCCAAAGACAAATTGGCAGGGTTTGGGGCATATCACCCTCGACAGTTCAAAACAGAATTAAAAGATGGTGGGGATCTGGTCAAATCTCAGTGCCTGAAGGACAAGGCTGAAAACCACTTCTGAGTGCATGAGATCTCCGATCTCTCACACATCAGTCTTACCAAGAGTCATGAGACTATAATGGATATCTTGACATGAGCTCGAAAATACTTAAATAAACCATTGTCAGAGGAAACATCCATTATGCTGCTTCCACAGATGCAAGTTAAAGCTTTACTACGCAAAGTCGAAGCCATGAATCAACACCGCCCAAAAGCGCTGCCAAGTTCTCAGGGCTTTGTCTCATCAGAGGACAGGAGCAATAAGCTGCTGTCTAGACATCATCTGTTCCTGGGATGTCCTTGTATTTTCCAGCAAGTGCATATCTGCATGGGCAGAGAGCACAGGTGCTAGATTGGCCTGCCTGCAGTCCTGATCTGTCTGTGTCCCTGAATGTATGAGGCATTATGAAACAAAATTGCAGTTGCAATGCTTAATACCAGCATAATAGAGGAACGGGGGAAATTATGCTTGCTAAACTTGACAAACTGGTGTTTTCAGTACCCAAGAGCTTAACCTGTGTGATTAAAAGAAATCATAAAGTTACAAAACCCAAAACCAGTGAAGTTGGCACGTTGTGTAAATCGTAAATAAAAACAGAATACAATGATTTCCAAATCCTTTTCAACCTATATTCAATTGAATACACTGCAAAGACAAGTTACTTAATGTTCGAACAGGTAAACTTTGTAATGTTTTGCAAATATTAGCTCATTTGGAATTTGATGCCTGCAACATGTTTCAAAAAAGCTGGCACAAGTGGCAAAAAAGACTGAGAGAGTTGAGGAATGCTCATCAAACACTTATTTGGAACATCCCACAGGTGAACGGGCTAATTGGGAACAGGTGGGTGCCATGATTGGGTATAAAAAGCAGCTTCCTGAAATGCTCAGTCATTCACAAACAAGGATGGGGCAAGGGTCACCACTTAGTGAACAAATGAGCTGATTGTCGAACAGTTTAAAAACAACATTCCTCAACGAGCTATTGCAAGAAATTTAGGATTTCATCATCTACGGTCCGTAATATCGTCAAAAGGTTCAGAGAATCTGGAGAAATCACTGCACGTAGCGACAAGGCCGAAAACCAACATTGAATGCCTGTGACCTTCGATCCCTCAGGCGGTACTGCATCAAAAACCGACATCAGTGTGTAAAGGACATCACCACATGGGCTCAGGAACACTTCAGAAAACCACTGTCAGTAACTACAGTTCGTCGCTACATCTGCAAGTGCAAGTTAAAACTCTACAATGCAAAGCGAAAGCCATTTATCAACAGCATCCAGAAACGCCGCCCCGGCTCGCTGGGCCCAAGCTCATCTAAGATGGACTGATGCAAAGTGGAAAAGTGTTCTGTGGTCTGACGAGTCCACATTTCAAATTGTTTTTGGAAACTGTGGACGCCGTGTCCTCCGGACCAAAGAGAAAAAGAACCATCCGGACTGTTATAGGCGCAAAGTTCAAAAGCCAGCATCTGTGATGGTATGGGGGTGTATTAGTGCCCAAGGCATGGGCAACTTACACATATGTGAAGGCACCATTAATGCTGAAAGGTACATACAGGTTTTGGAGCAACATATGTTGCCATCCAAGCAACGTCTTTTTCATGGACGCCCCTGCTTATTTCAGCAAGACAATGCCATGCCACATTCTGCACGTGTTACAACAGCATGGCTCCGTAGTAAAAGAGTGCGGGTACTAGACTGGCCTGCCTGTAGTCCAGATCTGTCTCCCATTGAAAATGTGTGGCGCATTATGAAGCGTAAAATACGACAACGGAGACCCCGGACTGTTGAACAACTTAAGCTGTACATCAAGCAAGAATGGGAAAGAGTTCCACCTGAAAAGCTTCAAAAATTGGTCTCCTCAGTTCCCAAACGTTTACTGAGTGTCGTTAAAAGGAAAGGTGATGTAACACAGTGGTAAAAAGGCCCCTGTGCCAACTTTTTTTTTGCAATGTGTTGCTGCCTTTAAATTCTAAGTTAATGATTATTTGCAAAAAAAAAAAAAAAAGTTTCTCAGTTTGAACATTAAACATCTTGTCTTTGCAGTGTATTCAATTGAATATAAGTTGAAAAGGATTTGCAAATCATTGTATTCTGTTTTTATCTACGATTTACATAACGTGCCAACTTCACTGGTTTTGGGTTGTACATAGTGGAAAACAGTTGATGGCGCCAACTTTTTGGACTCTGCTGCAGTGTTTATTTTCAATAAGCAATTAAATACAAATCTCAAAACATCAAACAACATGTCGTACTGTTTTCAACATTTTAGACGGTGAATTGACTCTTCAAAACAGTCATTTCTAACATTTTCATTGTCTAATATGTGCCAACTGCCAACATTATCTGAATTGGAGTCGTAAAATGCTGTCAAAATCAAGACGGCACATGCAAAAACCAAAACTATGCCGTTAAAATCCAAAACGGCTCTTTTCTTTTCATACAGTATTCAGTAAAGGCGGTGTTGCGTCAGTATGGGAAAATTGCCCATGAAAGCTTTTGATTCCTTACCATACTGACTGTGTGGAGAGATGTATGTGGGCCTAGAAAATGCATTTGTTTTTTGTATCATATGTGCTCGGACAGACGTGGGCCAAATTTAGATTAGCACCCCCGTAAAACCAACATATGGGGATAAATCAATGAATAACTCCCAATTATCACAGTGCTAGTTCTAAAATTTATAACTGTTATTGTTGCTGCCATCCCAAGGAACAATTTGACACCAAACATGGCTTAATTGCTTTGAAAATATGAGACCCAGGAGGAATTGAAGCCGTAAAAAGCATAATTTGGCTACATTTTTCATCACAAATTGAAAGTTTAACATTAAAATTAATATAGTTCCCAAAGTGATCCACCCTAAATATTTGGTAAAAAGTAGGTGCAGTATGCCAAGTTCGTTTGCTCAAAGTTTAAAGAAATTCTTTCACCGGTAACAATGTAGTAGGACGGCTGTATATGCACCATCCTTGGAAAATAGAAGAAAATCTAAAAAGCCATTTTGAGGCAAAGGCAAACTAGATCATGAAAACAGTGAATAAATAGGTCACAGTATTAGTCATTCAGGGCCTTTACCATCATAGGAATAATTTTTAAAAAGCAGAGATTATATCTGGATCTCTTCTGGATCAGATCTCCCTTGAAAAGATCCAGCATGTATCATGTATATTGTGTATAATTAAGATGAAAGATTTATGGTCAGCAATATGTTGTGGTTCAATTAGTTGAATATCTAATCTTAAGTTGACATTTAAGCCACTAATTCTATGTTTCTTTTCATTTGTTGAGAGCTCGTCAAAATGTCTATGTGTAATGCTGAATGTCTTTGGTTTGAGACCTGAAATAACCCAGGTAGTATAATACACTTGCAACATGCGCACACATGCCATTTGTTCTTTTCCCTGCAGGGCATGTGCAATAATAGTCTGAAATAGGGTCATTAACTAGAGTAACATCAAACTCAATCCATATGATGTACTTAGTTTGACTCCTGTGATGTGAATGTATCTGACAACGTATAAGGTTATCAAGGTGTTTGTACTCCCAAACTTCATCGTGTCCCTCATCATTACAGTGTTCGGCTATGTATCCTGGTGCCTGTTTGATCTGATAACATCCACATGCCAAAGTCAGTAAGTATTCCAGAGAAAGTTCAGGAAACTCAACATCAGCACCTTCCGAAGATGGTGCATATACAGCCATCCTACTACATTGTTACCGGTGAAAGAATTTCTTTAAACTTTGTGCAAACGTACTTGGCATACTGCACCTACTTTTTACCAAATATTTAGGGTGGATCACTTCGGGAACAGTATTAATTTTAATGTTAAACTTTCAATTTGTGATGAAAAATGTAACCAAATTATGCTTTTTACAGCTTCAATTCCTCCTGGGTCTCATACTTTCAAAGCAATTAAGCCATGTTTGGTGTCAAATTGTTCCTTGGGATGGCAGCAACAATTACAGTTATAAATTTTAGAACTAGCACTGTGATAATTGGGAGTTATTCATTGATTTATCCCCATATGTTGGTTTTACGGGGGTGCTAATCTAAATTTGGCCCAAGTCTGTCCGAGCACATATGATACAAAAAACAAATGCATTTTCTAGGCCCACATACATCTCTCCACACAGTCAGTATGGTAAGGATTCAAAAGCTTTCATGGGCAATTTTCCCACACTGACGAAACACCGCCCTTTATTGAGTAAACTCTGTAGCTAATACTGCTGTGATCCGCCAAGTGTCGCCGCTGCCCACCGTGCTCTTCATACGGGTCATCTGGATCCTCTGCGATCAGCTCCGCATTGCTCGGGGCTTCATGATCCTCTTTCGTTACAAAAATAATACGATCTTTACCTGCCACAGGAGACCGAAGGGTTATATTTGATCATACAGTTCAAGCCACTTTTTACAAGCTAAAGGGGTACTGCTCTCATGTGAATTTTGTTTGCTTTAAAACAAAAATAACAGAGCCAAACTGTACAATGTGGAATATTAAGCATGCCTAAGTGCGTGACAGCATACAAACTGAGCCCTTTTCTCCTCATAAACAGTAATAGGCATCTGCCCACATAGGGAAACTTCCTGTCATTCTGAACAACAAGCGTGCTTTCGCTCTATGCCCGTTCAACAGCACCACATGCAATATGAGTCCTAATACACAGTTCAGTTAAACGTTTCCCGGTCATCATTCCGACAAACCAGCTGCTTTACCTCCGTCACCTCGCTAATGGGGTCCATGCAGGCTTACCACATGGCTTACCATACCCGGCCAGCTCACACTGCTCAAGACAAGTGCCAACAAAGCCCATTTAGCTGAATACACAAACGTACACTTCACACGTCTTGTCGGGAATGCCTACTTTTCCGACAAAAATCCAGTCAATGAAAGCAAAGTTCGCTCATTTTCTTAATTTCACCAACAAACAGAATTCTATGCCTTAAAATAACGAATCTACACATTTAATGACAAGCCACTTATTGAAACACGCAGTCGAGCAAATGAATGGATTCGGCAACATTAGCCCAACCCATCTGTAACGGTAACGTTAGTTTACCAGTACGAGCATCATACCTTCCTCCCTGCAATATGACATGTCTGGAGCCTTGGCAGTTTGTTCCGTCACTCAGGAATATTGTTTATACCAGTAAATTCTCACTGGTTTCAGAGAGCAGAAACTTTCATTGCTCACATGTATTGACCTTCAACCTCCCTTACGCACTTGCGTGTCCATACGTCAAGACGGAGACTGGTCTTATTTCACGTAAGAGCTGTCCTAGCAACGCCTGTTGCTCAAGTTGATTTTCCGATCGACTTCAGTTACCACATCCATTTATAAATTACAATCCAAATACGAATTCACTGGCTGGTCAAAAAAAGTCACAGATTGTAATGATTTTTCGACTGCCTTTAGCTTTGATAACGGTGCTCATCTGTTGCGGCATTTTTTTTTTAGACAATCTTTGGCAATGTGATGACATTTATGTCCGACGAGGGTTGCGTTATTTTTCGGCCGAGATCTTAGGTGCATCTCAAAGCGTAGGCTGCATCCTTTGAAGGCTGCATTTTTAGGGGTTCGTCATTTAATTCCATCCGCCAAACTGGCATGACGTCATTTCATCTTCGTTAAAAAGCTTTGGTTTAAGCGAGTCGTCACTGGTAAATCCAGTAGGTGGCGGTAATACACCATAAGGCCTGTGTCTAGAAATAAAAACCCAAGGAGAAGAAGAAGAGTCGTCACTGGTTTGCCGAACCTTAGCCTTAAAACTAACCCCCAAACCTAAACCTAGCTCTACACCTAACCCTAAATTTAACCTTATCCCTTACCCTGTCAATTTGGCAGATGGAAGTAAGTGAGGACCCCTAAAAATGCAGCCTTCGAAGGATGCAGCCTACGCTTTGAGATGCACCCCTTGAATTGTGGACGGGAGAGCCGAACCACTCAGAGAACTTTCTCATGTCCTAAAGACAGTCAGTTAGTTAAGGTGAGGACCTTGTGGTGGCTAATTCAGACTCATGCTTGCTGAATCACTCCTTCATAATTTGAGCCAGAGGAATTTTGGCAATGGAATATGATTGTGCCATTAAAAAAGATCAATTCTTTGGATAACCTGATCATTTAGTACATTCAGGGAGCCTGCTGACTTCATTTTATTGCTGCTTAACTTTGTTGAGCTTGTACAGTGGGCACTATGCATGACGGGTGCATCGCTTCACGGGCTTCCTTTCTTACCCGGATGCACCCATCGTTCTGGAATAGAGTAATTTGACATCAGACCACGTGACCTTTTAGCATTGCTCCTCAGTCTAATCTTAATGCTTTCTATCAAAGTTAAGTTAGTATTTCTCCCCCCCCCATAACCTCATAAATAAGTGTCTTTCTTGTGGCCACCTAGCTGTTTTGTCCCAATCCTGCAAGTTGTCTCATTGTGCGTGTGGAAATGCTCTTACTTTCACAATTAAATATAGCCATGAGTTGTACTGTCGATTTTTATGATGACATTTCACCAAGCATTTTAGTGATGTCCAATCACAATTATTCATGATTGTTTTTCAACTCATTTCTTTTGAGAAGTTGAGTGTTCCCAACTATATAGTTCACTCCCGGGATTTAATAATGAGAAATATCTAGATCTTGTGCATCATTTTTTACACATTTTTCCTGTAATTTAGCTGGTCATATTTGGGATAGTTGGAAACCTTGGGATCTCCACTAGAATTTAAAGCCCTTTGGGACTTATTATGAAAAATTCAATTGTTCACTTCTTGCGCACATACATTCTGGTATCTGGAATGCTTACCAGCACACTAACTGTGAAGTCATTTTTTTATGGGCTGCCTTTTTCTTAAAACATGGATTTGACATGGCATGCAGTTTTGGCTCCCCTCTCTACGTCACATGCAGGCTTGTGAGAATCTGAGTATCACCACCTATGGCTTATTATTTATGGCAACATCCTGGCTTCAATTAGCAAAAGCCCATAGCTCGCATTTGAGTGCTATCCGCTTCTTGTCTAACTGCCTTATTCTACTAACCTGAATTAGTACAACGTGGGACAAAATTTTTATTGAAGGGGAGTCAGGGGACCTATTATGCCTTTTGGAAGATGCAAAGAAGCAGTAATTTCACTTTATTATTGAGGAGAATTTGAAGCTATCTAGTTTGGTTAGTGTTTCCAATTTCTGTTAGCAAAAAAATTCAAACTGAATTCCTAGTGTAACCGTAGTTACATGGCTTGGTTGTTGATGTAACTGGCTAGTTGGCTAGCTAAGTGCTACTCTCAGAGCTAACTTACTTAGCTAGCTAGCATGCATGCCTTACCTTTCCTTAATGGTTGTGTGGTTTGTTTGCCAGCTAGCCACTAAATTGACTGTCAATTTAGAAACTGTTGCCAGTCCAGCCAGAAGCTATTGCAAGACAATTTGATTGGAAAGAAAAAACAGCATTCAAACGAATTCTGTCCCTTTTTAATGGAGTAGCTAGCGCAGTAAATTGAATGTTTGCTATCACTTGCTACTGCACAGATGCTAGCTATGGATTATTTTTATCGGTCGAGACTAAATTACAAATGTAGTATAACTATTAAGGTAACAGTTTGTCACACTTCTGTGAATGTTAAGTCCATGCTTGCTTAGCCTGCAGACGTTACCTTTCCATACTCATTGTATAGTTTAATGGCTAGCAAGGTAGCAACTTATTCAGTCATCTGTATTTTGAGACCTGCCGGTAGATGGGGTACTATGACATAGCCACCCTCCGTTGACCTAATGGCTCTGTTCACTGGCCAATTATGTCAAAGCTCTTACCATAGAGGGGACACCCATTGAGAACAGCCTGGTTTTCAGGAGGATTGGAATGACATGAATCAAATAGCCTTCAAATCATGGAATTTTTGGTTTTTTTTTGTTTTGTTTTTTTGTTTTAAGGATGATAAACTTCCCCTTTTGGACATCCAAGAATATTATAACTTAAAAAATAGCATAATATGTCTGCTTTGAAATAGGCCTGAAGCTCCCCAGGTTTGAACACAGCAGCTGTATTTTATGGACCGATGTATATGAGTCTACAGGTTTTGTGGGGTTGAAGGGTTGGGGCAGAGCCATGCAGTGACATTTATGTGGAGTGTTCCAATGAGCTAATAACTTGCCCCCTTCCCTCATTCCCCCATGTCCATTAATGAGTGCTTTTTAATGTTTGCTATGGCGTAAAAACATGGTCCGGACTGAGCTTCAGATGTTATCACACTTGAGGTAATTAAAGGTCCCCTATTATGCCACCAGGTGCACAGCTAATTAGCCATTATGAGCCAGTTCAAAATCTCCCCTTCCTGACATCACAATAATTAAATCTGATTTACTGTATGGCTGAAGTTGATCAGCTGTTCTTGCCTCTAGTTGGTTACTTCCCCATGTGATGTCAGGAGGGGAAAAATTTTGAAATGGCTCGTAATAACTGATTGGCTACACACCTGATGACATAATAAGGGACCTTTAAGTGAAAAGTTAAATGTTGCCAAATACTGTATGATCCATACCAAAATCTAGGTACCTTTCTGCAAGTAACGTCAATACACAACCACAGGGTGGTGCCATTTGCTCCATAATGTGTGACAATTGAGCTTTGTAAACTATTATGTTGAAGCTTGTGTGATTCGTTTTAGAAGAACAATTTACATAAATGAACAAATATTTTATGAAAAGACAAATTTGTTATGAAGTTCAGCAACCAAAGTTTGCAAAGGAACTAGATTCATGAGAAATACTGTCCCTTGGTGAGACAGATAAATACAATGCATGACAGATGTGTTATTATTACTATGTGCGGTCATGGGTTACTAATCTACAGGAAAGAGCCTTTTCTCCGTGCTTTAGCCTTCCTCCTGAACTCCCAACCTGCGGCTAACTGCTATGCATTCGGTTGAGTATGTGAATCATAATTATATATGATCCTAAATTAGTAGCGCACTCCCTTGACCAAGCAGTACCTACAGCTATTGGAACATTTATCCACTCATTAAACATACAATGAAGAAGACAGTCATGTCAATATCTTATTTTAGTCCTAGTGTCTTTTTTTTATTGAAACTTATTTGCCTTTAGCTAGCTGGCTTTGACTCTGAAAAACTGGTATCACTATTAAAAAAATGGAAAAATGAATAAAAGTTTGTTCATAATGCATTCGATGAAAATACAGTGCTAGCTTCTGCCCTACTGTTGCAGAGGGGAGACAAATTGGTTTCTTAGGGTAGGATGTGCAACCCTGTTGCCAGGCAACCAATTGCAAGGTTAAATGTACAGCAGGTAACGTGAAATACTAAATTAGCTTCCTAATGGAGGTGCTACATTCACTAGTTATTTAGTGAACTGCATTAAATGTGATTTAACTAAGGAATTTATGATGATCATTCTGCATGCAGACAGTGGCACTGCATTTCTTTCATTTGGTCCATGATACAGCATCTGTAATATGGGATCACCTGTTACATAGTAACGGTGCATTATAATGACAGTTCTTAGTCATTATGAATTATTCTTCCCACAACTGTAAGAATCACAGAAGAATTGGAATAATGTGTATAATGTATATAAAAACAGCAAGTATACAGGGCACGCATAACTAAATCACTGTCATGTTGATGAAATGATGTGTGCTTTGTGACATGGAGTGTTGTCCTGTTCAAACTCACCACTAGAGGGTGCGAAAACTGGCCATAAATTGTGTTACATTAAAATTATTCTCAATTGGTATTAAAAGACCGAGGAAATGTCTCCAACACCATGACCTCCAGCCAGCTGAACCACTTTCACAAGGCAGGAAGGATCAACAGATTCATATTGTTTACACAAAATTCTGACATTGCATGTCACAGCAGAACTTGAGATTTTTTAGATAAAGCATCAGTTTTCCTATCTTCTGCTTTCAAGTTTTAGTGAACCGTTCCACATTGTAGCTTCCGTTTCCTGTTCCAAGCTGACAGGAGTGAAACCTGGTCTTCTGCTGCAGTAGCTCATCCACTTAATGGTTTGACATATGCATTCGGAGATGACCTTTGACCCAGGGCTGCTTCTTACTGGATTTTTGACACCATTCTCCGTGAAAACCACAGGAGATCAGCAGTTTCTGAGATACTCACACAAACCCACCTGGCGCCTACATTTACACCACACTCAGAGTCACTTAGGTTACATTTGCTCTCCATCCTGATATTTTGTCTGAAGAATAACTAAACGTCGTGACCATGTCCACCTGATTTTATGCACTGAGTTGCTGCCGCATGATTGGCTGATTAAGTATTTGCCTTTATGAGCCAGGTTAATCTAAAATAGTATCCCCTGAGTGTGAGTGTTTTTCTGTGAAAGAGCATGTTTAGGCACACTGGCCCATTTCCACACTAACATAGGAAAGAATAAAGCAGACACACAGTGATGAAGACTGGGCATTTACAGTGTCTTCACTGATGTCAGTTCAAAAGCTTGCATTCAAAAACAAACATACTCATACAGAGAGCATGCAGTCAAAATCCTCACAATCACTACTGTTTTTGCAGATTAGTATGTAACAATCAGGACTACTCCCCTCACACACACACAGGCCAACACACATGCACTCACACTCTTATAAATACACAATACACCAGTGGCGGATAGTGAACTGGCAACAGGCGAAGCTCAAATCCATCCCTAAAAAATAATGATTGGTCATGACCTGTTTTCAATCATTCATTTAAATTACCATTACAGATACTCTGAAAACTCTCAACATCATCAGATGTGGTCAGTTTTCATTAATAACGCACACCTGTCAACTCACACGCAATACGTAGGTGTGAGTTTTAGTGGCATATTTGCGTTCCCCTGCTGTAGTCAGCATTTTTTCAATCAACGCAACACAATTTCTGGATTAAATCATATTGTGGAGCCAATAAAATTGTGATTCCCTCTTAGGAACTGCATGGTAAACAGGCCACGGCCTGTGTTTGTGAATTTGTTGACTATATTGTTGTTCCTTCGGCTTGGGGCCTAGCAGGGGTTTAAAGAGCAGTTTACTCGAGCCCTTGCAGAAACACAGACACGACTCAGAAGATGTATTTCCATAATGAACACTGGGGTCTCTACTGAGAGCTGGACTCAAACTTTCAGAACAGCAGAACCTTCTCCTGAGAACTGGACTCAAACTCTCGAAAAAGCAGAGCCTCCTACTGAGAACTGATCTCAGACTCTCTGAACAGCAAGCAGAACTTTCCACTTAGAATTGGACCCCAACTCTCAGAACTGCAGCCACTTCTCCTGAGAACTGGACACCAACATTAAGAACAACGGTGCCTTTTACTGAGAACTGGCAGAACCTTCTGTTTAGAACTGGAGAGTAAGAGCGTCAGTGACCCTAAGGTAGCAACAGAGCCTCGCTTCAGCTGCACAAATACACAAAGTCATGTGACTTAAGCTAACCAGAAGGACCCAATCAGTGTAAACTGCAGTCTGACTTCAAACAAGGATTTAAACGGATGACCTGTTACTAAATCACTCCTCCTGTTTCTTTGAGAAGGCATGTGCATATGTTAGATAGTGAGAATGAGACACAGAGAGAGAGAGAGAGAGAGAGAGAGAGAGATTGTTTAAGCGTGTTTGTGTAATTGGTGATTTATCAGTTTAACCATGACTTTGCTGGGTTCCAGCAGTGGAACTTCATTTTAAACTGCTGTCAGAGTTTGTATAGGGAGGAAAGACGTAAACAAAACGTCTTCTGGGGGGACAAAAACATCCCTGATAAAGGGCCTCTCAGTTATCAACGCCCATGGGACAGAATCTGACCTTTACCTTCCTGACCTGTTCACTCAGAAGGACATTGTGTTTCTCATCTCCAGTTACATCATTTTGTCCTCTTTGCTCTGACCCTTCCCCATGTCATGGTGGTCATTGTCTCACGAAAAACAACATGGCCGATGCACAGTCTGCTGTCACAGCAATACAGACGCATCAGCAGAAACTTGTCCCACACACAAATCTTTGCACTGCCATTTGGCTCCTTCAGCAAAAACAGGCAAGACAATCATTAATAAGATCACTGGCCTCAGAAAAAATTAATCTAGATATGCTAGGGAGTGTTAATTAATGTAATAGCCTACTCCTTTGAGAGCGTTACAAATTTCCATGCACACAAAAGCACAAACACATGGGCAAAGTGCAATAATATTGTTTGAAACAGTTATTCTGATTATTAAAAGAGGTACAGGATGTGAGTGAATTCAGTAAAGCACACAAAGACAAAATTAAGATTGCCTGATTAGCAGCCAACACCAAGATCACTTGACACAAGAATGACAAATCACCCGTTCTAATTACAAGCACAATTCCGAAATAGTTGGGACAAAGTGTAAATTGTGAATAAAATCAAAATGCAATGACTTTCAAATCACCCCAGCCAGTATTTTATTCACAATAGAACAGAGGTAACATAGCAAATGTTGAAACTGAGAAATTTTACAATTTTATCCACAAAATGAGCTCATTTCAAATTTGATGGCTGCTACAGGTCTCAAAAAAGTTGGGACAGGGGCCTGTTTACCATGGTGTAGCATCCCCTCTATTTTTTAACACAGAGTGGAGGCGTCTGGGCATTGAGGAGACAAGTTTCTTGAGTTTAGCCATTGGAATTTGACCCCACTCTTGTTTAATAAAGGTTTCCAGCTGCTGGAGAGTTTGGGTCTCCTTTGACAGACTTTTTGTGTAATTATGCGCCAAATGTTCTCAATCGGTGAAAGATCAGGACTGCAGGCAGGCCAGTACAGCACACGGACTCTTCTACTACGAAGCCATGCTGTTGTAATAGCTGCAATATGTGGTTTTGCATTGTTCTGCTAAAATACACAAGGCCTTCCCTGGAATAGATGTCGTCTGGAGGGGAGCATATGTTGCTCTAAAACCTTTATATACCTTTCAGCATTCATGGTGCTTTTTAAAACATGCAAGTGTCCCACACCATATGCACTAATGCATCCCCATACCATCAGAGATGCTGGCTTTTGGACTGAACGCTGATAACAGAAGGGGTGGTCTTTCTCCTCTTTAGTCCAGAGGACACAATGCCCATGATTTCCAACAATATTGTCAAATTTGGACTCGTCTGACCACAGGACACTTTGCCACTTTGCTACAGTCCATTTTAAATGAGCCTTGGCCCACAGAACACGGCGGCGCTTCTGAATCATGCTGAACAATGGCTTTGTTTTTGCATGATAGAGTTTTAGGTGGCATCTGTGGATGACACAGCGGCCTGTGTTTACAGACAGTGGTTTCTTGAAGTACTCCTGGGCCCATTTAGTAATGTCAATGACAGAATCATGCCGGTGAGTGATGCAGTGGCGTCTGAGGGCCCAAAGATCACAGGCATCCAGTAAAGGTCTCCGGACTTGTCCCTTATGCACAGAGATTTTTCCAGTTTCTATGAATCTCTTGATGATGTTATGCACCGTCGATGATGAGACCTTCAGAGCCTTTGCAATTTGACATTGAGGAACATTGTTTTTAAAGTATTCCACAATTTTTTTACGCAAGCCTTCACAGGTTGGAGAGCCTCTGGCCATCTTTACTTCTGAGAGACTCAGTCTCTCTAAGACATCCCTTTTATAGCCAATCATGTTACACACCTGACGCCAGTTAACTTAATTACTTGCTAAATGTTCTTTCAGCTGATTCTCTTATATATTAAGATTTTTCAGCCATTTTTTGTCTGTGTCCCAACTTTTTTGAGACCTGTTGCAGCCAGAAAATTTGAAATGAGCTCATTTTATGGATAAAAATGTAAAATGTCTCAGTTTCAACATTTGAAATGTTATCTATGTTCTACTGTAAATAATATATTGGCTCATGTGATCTGAAAGTCATTGCATTTTAATTTTATTCACAATTTACACTTCGTCCCAACTATTTTGGCGTTGGGGTTGTACTATAACTGATAACAGTAGGTGATGAAAGTATACAGGGGACAGATGAGTGAGATCTTGAGTTTGCCAATGTGGAGGAGGCGAATGATTAACAGCATTACAAGACCGAGCAGAGATCATAAACTTATTGCAGCAGGAATTGCGAAATGCAAAGAAGTTTGTGACAGAGTAATAATTGAGAGCAGAGTATGTGACAGAGTAATGATGGAGAGCAAATTTAGTAACAGAATAATGATGGTGAGAAGAGTCTGAGACAATAATGATGGAGAGAAAAGTATTTGACAGAGTAATGATGGAGAGCAGAGTATGTGACAGAGTAATGATGGAGAGCAGAGTATGTGACAGTAATGATGGAGAGCAGAGTATGTGACAGAGTAATGATGGAGAGCAGAGTATGAGATGGAACAAGTAGACATGGTCAACAACATCCCCCGCCAAAATGTCTTCTTTAAAGATACTATGAACGGAGGCTCCCAAAAATGCCACAAGGGCAATAACTGTGTAGAAAATAATCGTGTGCTTCTTATTTTCGAACTCCATCAGGGTCTTTATGGTTTTAAGCTACACACCAAATTTGGTTATCCTATCTGTAAAAGTTTCTGAGAAAAGCTGTCCCCTTTAGATATACCGTGGACAGAGTCCAAAAATACGGATCAAGGGCAATAACTCTGGGAAAAATAATTGCGCGCATCTCATTTTCGAACTCCATCAAGGCCTTTATGGTCTGAAGCTACACACCTAATTTGGTTGTCCTATCTCTAAGAGTTTCTGAGAAAAGCTGTCCCCTTTATCTCGGACGGACGGACGCACGGACGGACGGAGCTCAAACCTATATCCCCCTCCCACTTCATGGCGGGGGATAATAATGATGAAGAGCAGTGTATCTGGCAGAGTAATGATGGAGAGCAGAGTATGAGATGGAATAATGATGGAGAGCAGAGTATCTGGCAGAGTAATGATGGAGAGGAAAGTATCTGACAGAGTAATGATGGAGAGCAGAGTGAGAGGTCACATCTACATCATTCTTCAACAGATGACTCAAAATTCACCATGAATATAACATGTTCTGATGGAATTGGAGGTGTTAAATATGTCTCTAGACCGTCATGTGAACACAGATTTAGTTTTGTGGTATTAGATTGCATTAGCACAATGAATGCCCATTCAAAAGAAGTCCCTACTAGAATTAATCATCATGTATAGATGCCTGCAAGGCACAGTTCAGCATTTCACAGGACAAACCGTTTGACATCTGCGCTGGGTACTGTTGGAAAGAAAAGATGCAATGCGAGATAAGGGATCAGGGGTGTGATGTCACTGAAAGAGAGCCAGGCAGCTAATACTCATTTGAGAACGAAAGGAAAATAAGCCACTCAAGTCTTATAAGCCATGAATCACAGATTTATGAAGGTACTGCGATTACGCAAGACAGATTTTAGGTGATTTTTTCCTTGTTCTAATGTTTTCAGAGGCAGCTAATTAACCTGGGCTCTGCCAGTGAGCTGTACTGTGAAATACTGGCACTGAATTGGCATTTAGGTCCTTCTCATCAGTCCAAAGACCGCTCACAATTCTCAAAATCATCAATGTTTGCCACACGGTCCCATCTTCATTTTACAAACCCCAATTCCAATGAAGTTGGGATGTTGTGTAAAATGTGTATAATAAAAAACAGAATACAATGATTTACAAATCCTTTTTGACCTATATTCAATTGAGAACACTACAACGAGTAAGCCTGTTACGAGCCTAGTGGCCCATCGGGCTGGTGCTTAACCTCAGTTTCTATGGCATGAAGCGACTAGGAGTACTACTACTCCCCCTGGATGGGATGCCAGTCCATCGCAGGTACTCCCCCAGCTCTTAGTCAGGTTTCCCTGACTATTTGCTGGTACCCATTCATACACCTGGGTGGAGTGAGGCATGGAGTGTGGTAGTGAAGCATTTTGCCCAAGAACACACCGTAAAGGCCGTGGCTGGGGCTTGAACTCAGGACCTTACGATCCCAAGTCAAGCCTGCTTGACTACTGCGCTATCGCATCTCCCACTTCAAAGACAAGATATTTAATATTCAAACTGATAAATTTTATTGTTTTTTGGAAATATTCACTCTTTTTGAATTTGATGTCTGCAACACGTTCCAAAAAAGCTGGGACAGGGGCATGTTTACCACTGTGTTATATCACCTTTCCTTTTAACAACACTCAAGAAGCGTTTGGGAACTGAGGACACTAATTGTAAAAGCTGTTTAGGTGGAATTCTTTCCCGTTCTTTCTTAATGTATGGGTCTCCACTGTCGTATTTTATGTTTCATAATGCACCACACATTTTCAATGGGAGACAGGTCAGGACTGCAGGCAGGCCAGTCTATTACCCACACTCTTTTACTATGATGCCACGCTGTTGTAACAGGTGCAGAAAGTGGCTTGGCATTGTCTTGCTGTAATATAAACAGGGGCGTCCCTGAAAAAGACGTTGCTTGGATGGCAGCATATATTGCTCCAAAACCTGCATGTACCTTTCAGCATTAATGGTGCCTTCACAGATGTGCAAGTTACCCCTGCCATGGGTACTAACACATCCCCATACCATCACAGATGCTGGCTTTTGAACTTTGCGCTGATAACAATCTGGATGGCCCTTTTCCTCTTTACCCCAGAGGACACGACGTCCATGATTTCCAGAAACAATTTGAATATGGACTCGTCAGACAACAGCACACTTTTCCACTTTGCGTCAGTTCATCTCAGATAAACTCAGGCCCAGAGAAATCGGCAAAGTTTCTGGGTGTTGTTGATATAGGCCTATGCCTTTCGCTTTGCATGGTAGAGTTTTAACTTGCACTTGTAGATGTAGCAATGAACTGTGTTAACTGACAATGGTTTTCTGAAGTGTTCCTGAGCCCACATTGTAATTTCCTTTACAGAATGATGTCGGTTTTTAATGCAGTGCCGCCTGAGGGGCTGACGGTCATGGGCACTCAATGTTGGTTTTTGGCCTTGCCGCTTACGTGTAGAGATTTCTCTGGATTTTCTGAATTTTTTGATGATATTATGGACTGTAGGTGATGAAATCCCCAAATTCCTTGCAGTCGCATGTTGATAAACGTTGTTCTTAAACTGTTGGACTATTTGCTCATGCAGTTATTCACAAAGTGGTGAACCTCGCCCCATCTTTGCTTGTGAATGACTGCATTGTGTATTGAAGCATTGAGTAAAAACACAAGCAAGCAACTCTCCCTTTCATAACCAGCTGTCTCTTCAGCCAGAGCAGCTCAAAGTTCAGATTTCTGTACACAGCTGTTTGACTCATGAGTCACCAATCATGGTCAGAGATGAGGGTCATTCCTTTAATGAGAATAAAAGTGAAACGGGTGAGCAGATCAAATGGATTTTAGCTTGGGAAAGAATCTTAAAAAAACAAAAAAGTTTGATTTGAAAAACTGAAAAAATAAACCTGTAGCAGAAGAGAGGTCAGAAGACTTTTCCAGTTCTGTTAATAAATGACTATGTTGCTATCAGTTGCCTCCGTCTTTGGTGTGTTTTCACTGACACCATGACCCTGTTTCATTTATCCCCCCAAGCTTTGGTAAGATTGTACGGTTTGTCCACTGGAGGGTGAGATATTATTCACATAACATAATACATATAGTATAAGCTTTACCTCCCTACAGTATACACTTTATCCTCCTGCAGTATATTCCTCACATTCCAGCAGTTTACACTTCACCTTCCAACAGTATACACTTTACCGTCCTTCAATATACACTTCACCTTCCTACAATATGCATGTTACCTTCCCACAGTATACACTTTACTTTCCTAAAGTATACACTTTATCTTCCTACAGTAGCCTATAAACCTCACATTCTAGCAGTGTACACTTTACCTTCCAAGAGAATACATTTTAACTTCCTACAATATACACTTTACTTTCCTACAGTACACAGGTTACCATCCTGAAGTATACGCATTACCTTACTACAGTTTACACTTTATCTTCCTGCAGTATACACACAACATTCCAGCAGTGTACACTTTACCTTCCAACAGTAGAGACTTTACCTTCCTTCGATATACATGTTAAATTCCAACATGTAAGTAAATCTAATCTGAAATGCATGCGGCTCCGTTTATCAGGTGAGGACCCTATTGTAATTGTTCCAATAGATCCAAGATGGCAGCACGTCTTTTGTCTCTGTAAGGTGTCTGTCTGATTTAGTGTTTTTTAATGTTTTCTACTGGATTTTGGGCTGGATTTTAGCATATGTTTTTAAACCCTTCTACCTAAGGCTTTTGTGCTGATGAATGGCCAACTCTTGAAGGTCTGTGGACTGTTTATGTTCTGTCTGCTTTGGAAGGCTGATCTGCCTTGCATGCAGCTAGCATCCAGCAGCCCTGCAGCAGCTAGCCTCCACCAACCCTGCAGCAATTTGCCTCCATCAGCTAGCCTCCAGCGGCCCTGCAGCAGCTAGCCTCCAGCAGCTAGCTTACAGCAGCTAGCCTTTACCAACCCTGCAACAGCTTGCCTCCAGCGGCTAGCCTCCAGCAGCTAGCCTCCACCAGCCCTGCAGCAGCTAGCCTCCAGCGGCTAGCCTGCTGCAGCTAGCCTCTACCAGCCCTGCAGCAGCTGGCCTCCAGCAGCTAGCTTATAGCCGCTAGCCTCCACCAACCCTGCAACAGCTGGCCTCCAGCGGCTAGCCTGCTGCAGCTAGCCTCCACCAGCCCTGCAGCAACTAGCCTCCACCAGTCCTGTGTCAGCTAGCCTCTGGAAGCTAGCCAGCCCTGTCCCTGTTACAGCCACTGCCTCTGTCCGCTGGGTAGTATCTGATTTTTAATTGTTACAATGACATTGCTCTTGGTGTTGTTTGTTGCACTTTCATTGTGTGATTCTGGATCCTTAAACCAGAGTGGAAGCTCGGCTATTTACTCTCCATTAGTGAGACCCAGTGTTGTGGGTGAAACACTACCTGACTTTAATGCTCTGTCAGAGTTGAGTTTTTGGTATCCAGATTCTTTTAACTTTGAGATGTTGCTCTCGTTTGCTTACCTTTCTGTATTGAGGAAAAATTTTACATTTACAGACAATTGTCTCTGTGTTCATGTCAGTAAGACTAAAAATTATGATTCTGGTCTCTTACGTAGTAACTTTCTAAAGAAAAGGTACATCATTCTGTTACTGCTTTTAATGTCAGGAAACGTGCATACAAATCCTGGGCCAGGTCTTAACTGTATCTCCACACCAGGTCTGGTCTCGGTATTATCCATATTAATGTTCGTAGTTTGCTTCCAAAAATTGATTCGATCAGAATTTGGGCCTGCTCAACAGATGCTGATATTATCGTTGTATCTGAAACTTGGCTTGGTAAGTCAGTTCCAGATAAAGATATCAATATAAAGGGGTACACTGTACATCGCTGCGATCGCCCCAGGAAAGGAGGTGGAATCGCTGTATACGCAAAAAACAAATTTCATATTAGTCTTTTATCCTCAGTGTCTATCTGCAAGCAATTTGAACTGCTGGCTTTAAAATTTGATCTTGCTCTTAGTCAATATATTAGTATTATTGGATGCTATAGGCCACCCTCTGCTTGTGCTGAAGCCCTAACCTCATTAGCACATTATTTGTCAAACTTTGACTCAAATGAGCTCAGCTTGCAGAGGACCTGAACTGCGACTGGTTGACTTCACCATCAGCCAACCTTAAATTGGTGTGTGACTCTTTTAATCTGACACAACTTGTTGAGGCGGCAACACGCCCAAATGTTAAATGTCCCGAGAAGTCATCATTGCTTGATTTGATCTCGGCAAATGGTCCTCATAAATACTCTGATATAGGCATTTTTGCAAATGATCTCAGTGACCATTGTGTCATTGCAACTGTCAGGCAGGCTAAGCTCCCTAAAGCCAAGCCCCGACTGCTTATTAAAAGAGACCTTAAACGTTTTTCAGAGCAAGCTTTTTTTCATGATCTTTATCATTTTGATTGGAGTAGACTTAATCTTATTGGTGAAGTGGAACTGGCTTGGAAATTCTTTTCTTATGGTTGAATATTTTGAACAAACATGTTCCTTTTCACAAATTGCAAGTAAAAGGTCGTAATAATCCCTGGTTTTCTCCTGAGCTAAATAGTCTTCTTCGAGATAGCAACAATGCAGGGGCCAGAGCAAGACAAAGTAAAACTGATGCTGATTGGCTCAGATTTAGGCAGCTTAGAAGTCGCTGTACTCAGACCATAAAAAGAGCAAAGGCAGAGTACTACCTCTTGGAAACCAGTAAAAACTAAAATGACCCAATAAAGTTTTGGAAAGTGATCAGGTCTTTTTCTGGCCAGGTTTCCTCCACCAAACCACCATACTTAAGGTACTAAACTGTTTTAATGAGCATTTTATTTCTGCTGGTTTTTTATTTGAATCTAGTCACGAGTCAAACAGTCCTGATTCCTCGCCTGTTTTTAAAGAAAATGTGGAAGCCCCATTTCAGTTTCTTCCTATATCTGCTGCTGATGTATCTAGAGAGTTGAAGCAGCTGGACCCAAAGAAATCTGCCGGTCCTGATCAGCTTGAACCCTACTTTCTTAAGTTGGCCACGGACTTCATTGCTAAGCCTTTATCAAATTTGTATAATGTCAGTCTTCTTAATAGTGAGGTCCCAAGCATATGGAAGTCTGCCTTCGTTCTTCCCATGCTAAAAAGAGGAGATCCCCCAATTGTGAAAAATTACAGGCCAATTTTGAAGTTGTGCATTTTAGCAAAGGTCTTCGAAAGACTTGTCAGCAATCAATTAAAGGATTTCCTTGAGAAAAATGGCATTTTATCACAATACCAATCTGGCTTTAGGAAAAAACACAGCACAGTCTCTGCGGCCCTTAAGGTTTTAAATGACATCATTGAAGCATTGGACTTAAAGAAAGTGTGTGCAGCGTTATTTATAGACTTATCCAAGGCGTTTGATACAGTGGATCATAACATCCTGATTGATTCACTGCATAAAATAGGCTTATCCGAGCATGCATTTTCCTGGTTCAGAAATTATTTATTGGGTTGATCACAGTGTGTCCAGATGGCAGGGTCCTCATCAACATTTTGGATGGTTTCTAAGGGGGTACCACAAGGGTCGGTGTTAGGGCCCATTTTGTTCTCTATCTATATAAATGATCTTTGCAACAATTCGTCCGTTGACTATCAGCTGGCTCTATGTCCACTTTTCGCAGAAATGGAGTTAAGCATACCAGGACATTCTAAAATCAGTTAGGTTTATGTCACTTAGTGCTTAGCTCCAACCTAAAGTCTACACCATATTAACACGTAGAAACATTTAGTTCTATATCCTGAGCGGGGCTGGTTTCAAATCATGTGGTTCTATGTCCAAAGAACCAATCAGGGTCCGTACCTTGATCATGTGACATTCGCTCAAAATGGCCAAGGAGCACATGTAAAGCACAAAATGAGAACTCCTCAGAAAAAATGTTCGATTTTGATCCCTTCTGAAAGACTAATGGATTATTTTGATGGGTAAGTTGTTCACCAACAATGTATACACACTGTAAATCTTAATTTTGTCGTGTTAGGACTGGTGTGGAAAAGTCACATTCGTCAATATGCATGGACATAGAACTACTTAATTCTCAAACGATCAACTCTAGGCCTAGTGTGCTAATGTACAGTGCATTTAATATACAATTTGTCAGCGACATCGGGGCAACCCAGGGATATCGGGGGAGACCCCCCTACCCCCTCCTCCGCCCGCTTGCCTGCCCCACCCGAACCCCCACCCCACCCACCATTTAGGCCCTAGCTAGGCCTACCCCAATATTGTAGTTGATTTTACAGAACAGTTATTTTGTATGTGAGTGTATGAAGCATTTTGAGGCCAAATTTTGCATTTCTTATATATACTTAATTTTTCTAATTTTTATTTTTCATGCTATTGATTCTGGTCAGTGGGCAATGCTGTCCGGTGTCACAGGTTCAAATGAGAAGGTGGCTCATTCATCAATCTGTTAATTTGATGCAATACTTTTATCTATGTGTGTATCAAGCATTTTCAATACTCATTAATCCTCAGTCTTATAAACGTCGTTCATGGTGTCCCAGTACATTTTTTGTGAAATAAGTATAAAATACAGGTAACCATTCATTGACTAAAACGTTCTTAGTTTGTTCATAACTTTTTTTAAAACAACTCTGATGGACATAGAACTTCCTGATTTCGATCATACGTAAAACCAGTAAAGGCACCAGGTCCTATGTTGGACATAGAACTTGTTGAACAAGGGCAACTCACGTTCCTCGGAATCAGAAGGTTCTATGTCCATTTTTGACTGCTTATATCTCTAAGCCGATGGAGATTTTGAACATGTTTGCAATATGTTTAGGGTACCTTCCACAGTCAACAATATTCCACACAAAATAAATTTTGATAACTCTCTAAACATCAGAGATAAGACAGTTGAAATTTTCAAACTCCATTTTTCAAAATGTGGAAAAGTGGACATAGAACCAGCTGATTCTCAAAGGACGAATTTGTCAGATGCCTTGTATCATTTTTATGCGGACGACACAATAATTTATTGTTTTGCATCGTCTATTGTGCAAGCTTTCACTCTTTTGCAGTCGGCCTTTGATGTTGTTCAGGCCCGTCTGCAAAGGCTGAAGCTGGTTTTGAACACTGATAAAACAAAGGTCATGCTGTTTTCCAGGGCTACTGTGCTGTCAAGAAATCTCCCCGTTTTAACTTGCCAGGGTACAGCCACTGAGCTGGTCTCATGTTATAAGTACCTGGGTTTCCCTGTTGATGAACGTCTAACTTTCAAGTACCACATTTCAAGTTTAGTTTCTAAACTTAAGGTAAAATTGGGCTTTTACTTTAGGAATAGATCTTGCTTCTCTTATGGAGCCAGGAAACGCCTTGTGTTAGCAACCTTTCTTCCTTTGCTTGATTATGGTGATGAACTGTACATGCTTGCACCGGTCACATGTTTACGTTCACTGGATACTGTATATCATTGCGCTCTGAGATTTGTCACTGGATGCAAGAATCTGACCCATCATTGCACTTTGTACAAAAAGCTGAATGGTCATCCCTGTCTGTCAGAAGATCCACTGATTGGTTGACTTTTATTTATCAGGCTCTACTTGGTTTGGTCCCATCCTATCTTGGAATTCACCTTGTTAGGAACCATGGACATTATAGTCTCCGATACAATGACTTCTGTACTCTGACTGTCCCTCGTGTCCTCATAGAACTGGGGAAAAAGGCAGTTAGTTATGCTGCTCCCTCTGCATGGAACTCCCTGCAAGCTGAATTAAAATTGTCAGACCTGATCCCTCTTGACAGCTTTGTTGAAATTCTTAGAACCAAGGAACTTGAAAGCATTGGGCTTTGTCACTGTTTTTAAATCAGATGATACACTTCTTTAATCTATCTCTGATATTTTTATTCTTTATTTTTATTGTACGAATGTTATTTATGTTGTGTTGTGTACTGTAAAATTCTGCTGCCTCTTGGCCAGGTCGCTTCTGAAAAAGAGATTTTATATCTCAATAAGCTTTTGTAGGTAATAAAAACATTAGACGGGATTACTTCATGGGAGGTTTTAAACTGGAAGGTGCTCCACACGAAAAAGATCTGGGAGTGATTGTTGACCAAACCCTCACAGGCTCTAGCCAATGTGCCGTAGCAGTTAAAAAAGCCAATCGGATGCTGGGATACATTGCCAAAAGTAGTGAGTACAAATCCAAGGAGGTGATGCTTCTTTTGTACAACACATTCATCAGACCACATCTAGAGTATTGTGTACAGTTCTGGGGACCATACTTTAAGAAAGATATAGAGGCTCTAGAGAAAGTTCAGAGAAGAGCCACTAAGCTAATTCCAGGTATAAAAGATGAAAGCTATGAGAAGAAGCTGAAGATCCTTAATCCTTAATTGTCATCTCATATTATTTGTTTCCCATTATCAGATTTATTTAATCTTTCACTAACTACACATGAAATGCCTACTATTTGGAAATGTGCGCGAATTACTCCATTGCACAAGGGTGGTGATACACTCGATCCTAACAATTACAGGCCTATTTCAATCTTGTGTTCTACTGCAAAAGTTTTGAAAAAATTATTTTTAATCAATTAAATTATTATCTTAACAGCAATAATATTCTCTGTCAATTTCAATTTGGCTTCAGATCCAATTACTCGACAACTACTGCTCTCTTAAAATTCAAAAATGATATATACTCAGCTTTTGATCAGGGCTTTCTAACTGGATCCATTTTTGTTGACCTAACAAAAGCTTTTGATCTTGTCGATCATTATTTATTGCTAGACAAGCTCTATGCAATTGGTCTATCTAGACATGCCCTTTTGTGGTTTAACTGTTATTTACACAGTAGAAAGCAGTGTGTTTCTCTAAAAGGTTGTAAGTCTGACTTACAAATTCAGCCCAGAGGTGTCCCTCAGGGATCAACTTTGGGTCCACTTCTTTTTTCTATTTTTATCAATGACCTTCCCCTTATTTTCTCTGATTGTTCTGTTCAGTTATATGCTGATGATACTATTATTTATACTTCTAAGCCCTCCTCCTCACAGATCCAAGAATCACTTCAACATGACTTTAATATTTTTCAGTCTTGGCTCTCAGAAAACAAACTACTACTCAACCAAACTAAAACGTGTGTCATGCTCTTTGGTTTGAGACAAAAACTTAACTTTGATTTAAATTCTTTGGTGTTAAACTATAATGATGGTAGAGTTCTCCAGATAGTGGACAAATATAAATATTTGGGAGTTTGGATTGACTCAAGACTAACATTTAACCCACATATCGATTATGTTTTAAAGAAAGTTAATTTTGGTGTAGGGGTTTTGTTTCGTTCTCGGCATTGCTTTACCCTTAATGTTAGAAAAAAACTTATATTACAACTGATCCTGCCTATTATTGATTATGCTGATATTGTCTATATGACTGCATCAAAAACTGATCTCCAACCTCTTAATGCTGCATACAATAAACTATGTAGATTTATATTAGGATGTTCTTTCTTCACACACCATTGTTTATTATATAATACACTTGGGTGGCTTTCTCTAGAGAATAGAAGACAATTTCACTGGTTTCAGTTTCTCTTTAAATGCATTCATTTAATTTTCCTTATTGCTTGAAACAATTTTTTGTTCCATATGTCTGTAGTTACACATTGAGAAGTTCAGATCAGTCTTTTTATGCTGTCCCATTTGTCGAGAAATAAATTGGCAAGAAAGCCTTCAAGTATCTCGCCCCCGCTACTTGGAATACTCTACCTCTCAATATTCGTGTGTTGTTTCCACTCCATATATTCAAAAATGTGTTATTTACTTATTTACAACCTGTTTGCCAATGCTTCTGATTATAATTTAATTGGTACTCCCCAATCCTCATTCTATGTTTCTTATTGCGCTTTTTTATTTAATCATATCATCTAATTAGTTTAGGATAATCTAATCTGGTCTAATTTCTCTATTTTTCTTTTTCCCTGTCTTTATTTTCTTTGTTGAGGTTTTAGTTAAGTGTTGTCTTTGTCTTGTTTGTTACTTATTATTTTATTTTGTCTTTCTGTTCTTTGGATTGTGCTGCTTGTTACTGTTTCTTGCTTTTGTGTGGGACCCCCTTGGAAACGAGATGTTGCATCTCAAGGGGTTATCCCACGGTAAATAAAGAATTATTATTATTATTATTATTATTATTAGTGTCACTCCACGAGAGAACCATGCAGGAGGTGCTAAGGTGGGGGTCAACAAATTGGATTCATATTGGTAGGTATAACTCGGCCCAGTCAGACTACTTCACAGCCAAAATCGAAGAACTGAAAAATTTGCCCTACCCGAGATATCGCCTTGGGTTGATTTTCGACCTTTTTGCCCCTTTTTTTCCGCCATTTTTTGGCCAAATTCAACGGGGTTTTTTCCCACTTAAATGGACGCGCAACGGAATGGGGGTGATTCCTGCTTGCAGGCGGGGTCTTAGTTTACTGACATGTGATGCCAAATCTTGGCTAGCCAAGATCAGCACTTAGATATACCTCTTTTGATACAGCTTACTTCGGACCACTACGATTATCTGCTCTCTAAAAATTGATATATCTCCACTGCTGCAGGGGGAGGCAGAAACTGTGGTACAGTGTTATGTAGACAGTGACCCACTCTACCATCTGCTAAAATAAAATTTTACTCCGCTGGCCTGTAATAGTATGAAAATCATAGTCAAATTTTGGCATTTTCAGGATTTTCACCGGCATCATAAGGAGTTATTTTGACACAATTCATTGTCCTGATTACTTAGGCCTGGTGAATACCATACTGATGAGAGGTAGTTGCTCACTTTTGGATTCAACAACGTGTTTTTGAGGGCCTTCCAGTTACAAAATTGGCCGCTAGGTGCCGCCACCTGCCTGAATCAATTTTTCCTATAAGAAATTTGCGTTTATTTCATTGATATTTGGCGAGGCTCTAGGATTAGAATAGCAAACTGAGCCGAGTTCCACCCATAGACTGTATAAAAAGATGGACGCAGCACCCGGGCCTAAAAGGTGAAGCCAATGCGGAAATCTCTTAAAATTGCATTCTATTTAATGGCCAGCAGATGGCAACGTCGGTTGTTGCAGAATGAAGTTCAATGCAATTGAAGCATTTCCCACCTGATTTATTATTTCAATTATGATTTTCCACATTATTTTATGGTATCTACCACAAGTTTCAAGTCTCCTTCGATATTTCATGATGTTGATTATTGTAAATTATGGTCCCAAATAGACCAGAATCAGGCATGTGACTTTCCCGTCTATAGTCGGAATTCCAACTTTTTCGCCCTCATTGTGAAAAAAAAAATGCAATAGAAGTATTTCCCACCTGATTTATTATTTCAATTATGATTTTCCACATTATTTTATGGTATCTACCACAAGTTTCAAGCCTCCTTCAATATTTCATGATGTTGATTATTGTAAATTATGGTCCCAAATAGACTAGAATCAGGCATGTGACTTTCCCGTCTATAGTCGGAATTCCAACTTTTTCGCCCTCATTGTGAAAAAAAAAATTTTCAGATTTTTACTGAGTTCATTGGCTTTAAGAGCCCCTTTTATTAATGAATCATTCCCAGTCTTGGAACGGAAGAGCAGTTCATTAAGCGCGGTCACTGATTGGTCTGTCTTTGCATGTTCAGAAGCGTAGAGGCATGGACTGTCAACTTGTCTTCTCGCAATCTCCTCTTCCTTTGCGTTGAGTGTCTACTGCAGTTGTGGTATGTATTTTGGAGTTACAGGGGAGCGTGAGGGGGTATAAATTTGTCTAAGGTTATTACATTAGGCTTTTCTTTGAATTTGTTTTTGATTGCATTTCAGCTAACTTAAAAATGTTAGCTAATATACAACTTTATGACTCAATAAATTCCTAATTCTGTGTAAAACTCACTCTGTTTGTATGTTTTTTACTTTACCTAGTTATGTCTTCTCTCAGACATTACAGGGAAAGTGGTTGTGAGGGTCAGATGCTACAACATTAGGTCTGCGAGGAAGCGCGAGGAGCTAGGTAATTGCATTAGGATTATAGCGACGATGAAGCGAGATTAGGAGATTAGCTAGCTAGGTGAGTTACGTTTGGCCTAAAGCCATTTTTTTTTTTTTTTTTAATTTTGTCATGAACGTGGCTCCATTTTAACCAGGCTAGATTGCCTGGCTGTGGTATCTGAT
Source organism: Gymnothorax javanicus (assembly GCA_029692085.1). NCBI lineage: Eukaryota > Metazoa > Chordata > Actinopteri > Anguilliformes > Muraenidae > Gymnothorax > Gymnothorax javanicus. Next base: position 604,760 of record CM056203.1, read on the forward strand.
TGCGAGCCGGTGGTTTGTCCCACCAGCTCACGCAAAGAAGGTCTGGCTAAGTTTTATTTACTTTGTTGTTGCTACACACCTTGGCTTGGGGTAAATATTACGGTGGCCCTGAGGTGCAAAACACAACGGCAAATCAGAAAACACAACACAAAAAGAGAAAACACAACGACAAAGAGAAAACACAACACAAAAAGAGAAAAACACAACGGCAAATCAGAAAACACAACACAAAAAGAAAACACAAACACAAAAAGAGAAAAACAACGGCAAATCAGAAAACACAACGGCAAAGAAAAACACAACACAAAAGAAAACACAACGGCAAATCAGAAAACACAACGGCAAAGAAAAAACACAACACAAAAAAGAGGAAACACAACGGCAAATCAGAAAACACAACACAAAAAGAGAAAACACAACGGCAAATCAGAAAACACAACGGCAAAAGAGAAAACACTTGTTTTGTAGCTTATCCATTATTAATGATTAATTGATTGTTGGCGTTTTAACTATTGGTTAAAGCCCTAGTCTGGAGAGGTGACGGTGACATCATTGGTTAAAAGTAACTAATACTCTTGAGTAGTTTTTTTGACGAATACTTTGTACTTTTACTTGAGTATTTTTCTAACACCAGTACTTTTACTTGTAATTGAGTGATATTTTAGCAATGTAACAGCACTTGTACTTGAGTACAGATTTTCAGTACTCTTTCCACCACTGTTCCTATGTTCATTATTAGGCTATCACTTAGTGTTGAAATGGCCTGAGTTAAACAAGAACACTAATAATAATCACAATGACAAACACGGAGATTTTAATAATAAACACTGATCAGTGTAATAGAGACAAATGTGATCACTATACAGCTTCCACTGTACTTTTCATCCATCAAACAACATAGATGTACCAACCTCCCTCTTCTGAAAAAAAAAGACCACCATGACTCGATGCGCTGATTCAAGGTTGACGAGCCGTAACTGTGGCTAGATGAGCCTGCATAGTGGTCCGTATGCCCGTGACGGAGGGTACATTGTATTGCTGCCATGATCCCATTTTCTGTTCCGAGGTCAGTTCTCAGTCTCATTGGAACCACTCCAGTACTCTTGGCACAATTAATATAATTGTGAGCGATGACAGATGGATTATTGTTCGTTGGTCCACAAACAAGCCACATTATTTTTCTCGAAAAGCCATCTATGCATCCTGAGAGTGCCAGACCAAATGGTTTCAGTTTGTCATATCCATCTACATGCCATATGTAGTTTGGACCCATGGAGTGATACGTGCGTCTCGTAAACCTTCTGCATGTTCTCAAAGCCGTCCCTCGTGGATTCAGTTGTTTCAGTAGCCTCATAACAACATCACGTTTAACGCGAAGCCTGTATTTTTGTTGGAGAACTTGCCACATAGTCTGATAACCGAAGAGTTGCCCTGGTCCTTCCAGCTCTGTCAGAATGGCACGCCTCACCTCAGGGAGTGGGGAATAGTTGCTTCTTCTGTGCAGCCCTGCTTCTTTTAAACGCGTCTTCAGCGTACGCAGACTCATTTTTACATTGTGATGGGTCGACAGCATGTCCAGTATCACGTTATATCCATGTCCGGCATCAAAATATTCCTTAACAGCAGCGCCAGACCTCATCATTTGTGGCGCTCATGTTTTGAAAAACATGTCTTTCCGGTTCAAAGGACGGACCAGTTCTTTTCGTCCAATCAGCGGCGACTCATGTCACCCGAGGGTACCTACCTTTTCCGCTTTTGCTAAATGCCGTTGTGTTTCCTCTTTTTGTGTTGTGTTTTCTGATTTGCCGTTGTGTTTCCTCTTTTTGTGTTGTGTTTTCTCTTTTGCCGTTGTGTTTTCTGATTTGCCGTTGTGTTTTCTCTTTTTGTGTTGTGTTTTCTGTTTTGCCGTTGTGTTTTCTGATTTGCCGTTGTGTTTTCTCTTTTTGTGTTGTGTTTTCTCTTTTGCCGTTGTGTTTTCTCTTTTTGTGTTGTGTTTTCTCTTTTGTGTTGTGTTTTCTTTTTTGTTGTTTTTTCTTTTTTGTGTTGTGTTTTCTGATTTGCCGTTGTGTTTTCTCTTTTTGTGTTGTGTTTTCTCTTTTGCCGTTGTGTTGTCTCTTTTTGTGTTGTGTTTTCTGATTTGCCGTTGTGTTTTCTGATTTGCCGTTGTGTTTTGCACCTCAGGGCCACCGTAAAAATATGGTTGATGGCTGGCTTGTAAATTCAGATATGGCAAATGCATGCTAGCTAATGACCATATGTGATATTACTTTTTAATTCCTGCAGTTGCTGCGATTTGAGTTTTCTGTGGCATTCCTTCTGGTGTAGCCAGCGAAAGCCCTTCAGTAACCTGAGCCAATTCAACACTTATGGGACACAGTACTCCCAAAAAAAGCGAAAAAGCAGTTTTCTATCAAGGCACTGCTTATCAACAAAATTAATCTATAGTACCTGCGCAGAGTTGGTGCAGGTCTGGCCTTTAACCTAAAATATCAATGATTTTTATTCCTTCCTTTGTTGTTATGTAATTGATTTAAAAAAGGCTACAAAGACACTGCACAAATGAAAAGCAAAAATAAGTTTCATTCGCGAAGAGTTCTGAAATTCCGCTCTCGCTGGAAAAAAAATTACCATTGCTGAGTGCCAGTGCATAGACCTATTTATAATTAAATTATTTTTCTGCACTGAATGTAGCCCATTATTTGCTGTTAGATCGCATGGGGGAGAGAAGCCGTGTCTTCAATTGCCACTTGATTATTCTTGAATTAGAAAACGTGCTTATAAAGGAAAACCATCTAGAATTAGCCAGGACCAATTGTTGTCAATAAAGGGATGGATAATTTCCGCCGAATTTTTCTGGCGCTGGCCCTGACCCGCCATTACGAGTTATCTCGTAGTTTTCAGTCGTGGTTCTAATCGTTCGGCCGGTGTAGCCGTGTGTTTTAATAAGTGTCCTGGGAAGATTATCACTTCTGAAGTTGATGAGGTAGGACACTGGCTTGCTGTTGTGTTACAGATTGACGGGACCTTTGTTATTTTGGTTAATGTGTATGGTTTTAATAATACCAATCAAAACAAGAAACTACTATCTGATGTGGCGGATGTGATTCAAGAATATAAGGAAAGGTTTCATACTGAGTTTGTTGTAATTGGTGGGGACATTAATCTAACACCTGATGAATGGAAAGATAGGTGTCCATCTGAATATAGTTCTACTCATTTGAATACTGTTTTGTTAGACTTTTTAAACTCTAATAACCTGATAGATATATGGAGAGATAAAAATCCAGATAGTTATCAATTTTCATGGATCAAACCGAATGGTGCCTGTAAATCCAGGATAGATTTATGGTTAATAACTCCTGAAGTTTCTAAATATGCCTCTCATGTGTCTATTAGTAGTGCCCCCCTGACAGATCACTGTGTAGTACATCTTAAATTAGATCCAGAGAATAAGGTTAAATTCAAGAAGGGTTATTGGAAGTTTAATGCAAATTTGCTCGAGGATGAGGAGTATGTTATGACTATTAAGGCTCTGATACAAAAATATAAAAATGACTGTAATATATCTAGTTGTAGCAGCAGATGGGAGTTTTTTAAATTTAAAGTAAGAGAATTCTCAATACAGTATAGTAAATTGAGATGCAAACAACAAAGGCTATATGAGTTCCAGTTAGTGCAGGACTTGAATGCTTGTTGTAATAAGGTCTCAATATCTGAGAGTGATGCGAGCAATTTCATAACTCTACAGGCCAAGCTTGATCTGCTCTATCAAAAGAAGCCCAGGGTGCCTATGTAAGGTCTAGAGCCAAATGGATAGAGGAAGGAGAGAAGAATACATCTTACTTCAGTGGGTTAGAGAAAAGGAGACAGGAGTGAAATATAGTTAACTCTTTATTGATTAATGATGTTGAGTGTACTGATCACAAATTAATTTCTGAAGAGATGTACAGCTTCTACTCTAAACTCTATTCTTCTGCATATTCCAATGAGGACTCAGACATCTTTTTGGAGAGTATAAGAGCGCATATCCCCAAAATAGATTCAGCTTTTAGAGTAAACTGTGACGCTGAGATTAGTATGGGAGAATTGGATGCAGCGGTCCAAAGATTAGCAGTTGGGAAGGCCCCAGGGCAAGATGGCCTGACATCTAATTTTTACAAGTTTTTTTGGGAGGATTTGAAAGGCTTCTTATTTGATGCTATAAATGATATCTTGAACAATAAGTCACTTACACCTACAATGAAGCAGGGATTAATAACTCTCATACCGAAACAAGGAAAAGATAAAACGTATATTGATAATTTACGCCCTGTTACTCTGTTGAATGTAGATTATAAGCTGTTTACACGTGATTGCTAACAGGTTAAAGGATGGGTTGCCAGACTTGATTAGTGAAACTCAGTCTGGTTTTCTTAAAGGTAGGCTGATTCATGACAACATTAGACTAGTATTTGATTTATTAGATTATAGACAGATGATTGAGGATGATGGAGTTATTCTTTTCTTGGATTTTTTTAAGGCCTTTGACACGGTCGAACACCAATTTATGTTTAAAGCGCTAGAGTATTTTGGCTTTGGGGAGAAATTTATAAATGTAATCCAGATGTTATATAGGGATATTAATAGTTCGATCTCTTTGCCACTGGGAACATCGAAGAGGTTTGATATTAAGAGAGGTATTCGCCAAGGAGACCCGGCATCGCCTTTATTATTTATCATTGTAACGGAGTTATTAGCAATTCTATTAAAAAATTGTCAAGATATCAACCATTGAATGTTATGGGAAACAAATTGGTAATAAGTCAACTAGCGGATGATACCACTCTATTTCTTAAAGATACTGCACAAATACCAGCAGCTTTGAAAGAAATAGCTTTATTTTCCAAGGCATCTGGTCTAGTTTTAAATATGAAGAAATGTGAAATCTTGACTCTCCATGATCATCCCTTAATTAAGGTGCACAATATCCCAGTAAAGGAGGAAGTCAAATATTTAGGAGTTGTGATCACAAAAGATAAAAAGAGCAGAGAGAAATTTAATGTAGAGAGTAGTATTCTTAAGAACAAGACTATTCTTAGTACTTGGCTTCAAAGGACATATCCATTTTTGGAAGAATACTTCTTACAAAAATGCAGAGTTTGTCTAGACTCATCTATCCAGCTCAGTCATTGGAGATACCCGATAGACTGATTAAGAAGATCAATCAGGACAATTTTAATTTTATATTGAAAAATAAGCACCATTACATAAGGAAAGGTGATATGGTGAAGTCCACTGAAGAAGGGGGTTTAAATGTGATAGATTTTGATATAATGAATGGTACAATTAAATTGAAGTGGTTGAAAAAGTTTATTAAAAAAAGGTACTAGTTTTTGGTTTGATTTTCCACGTAAGGTTTTTTGGAATTTTGGTGGTATTGATTTCTTATTGAAATGTGACTTTGATATTGCTAAGTTACCCGTCAAGCTGTCAGCTTTTCATCAACAAGTCCTTCGGTACTGGAAGCTTGTTTACAAGCATAACTTCACCCCGCACATGGTTCCAATTTGGAATAATAGATGTATATTGATTAGGAGAAAATCTGTCTTTTACAGGGAATGGTGGGAGAAGGGTGTCTGGTCCATTGTTCATTTATTGGATAGTTATGGCAATATTTTGACATATGAGCATTTTGTTGAGAAATATAATTTGAAATGTACTAATAGGCAATTTAAGGCAGTAATTAAATGCGATCCCACAAGCAATGGTCCATTTGGTAAAAGGATTGCTGACTTACTCTGTGGTTATTCCACTGGAGCCCTTATTGATCATTGAAAGATGTCACTTTATGGATAAGAAATGTGACAACAAGCTGTTGAGAAAGGTCCTCACCTCTATCTGTTTTCCCTCACCGTTAAAAAGAACTTATATGTTTAAGAATTTCCCTAATGATAGTGTAGTAAAGAGAATAAGGACAAGCTACCTATCCTTCCCTATTCCACCAAAAAAGTGAAAGAATTACAGTTTAAGATTTTGTATGAGGTTTACCCGAGTAATGATTTCTTAAATCAAAGGTTTAAGTTAAATTTGGACAACTGTACATTTTGTGGTTCTGATGCGGAGACTACGGAGCATATTTTTTTTCTCTTGTTACATTACGAAGATGTTTTGGGTTGCTTTCCAGCACTGGTTGACTAATGGTGGACATGCTATTCCAATTTTAACATATGACAGCATAAGATTCGCCCTTCAATTGGAAGTTAAAAAGATAGAATTTAGTTATAATAATTTGATTGCCCTCGCCAAATTTTTTTATTCATAAGTGTCGGTTTCTGAAGTCCTCCCTGTTTTTACCGCATTTGTGAATGAGCTATTGTTATATAAATCTTCTTTGAAATATTGCAATATGACAAAAGGTCAATATTTATTTGATTTTCTTTGCCTTCTTTTCCCAGACCCATAATATGCTCTCTTTTTTAGATGTAAGTTTTATTTATTTTCAATTGTACTAGCTCAGATTTGGTGATTCATGTAGATAAGTGAAATTGATGGGTATTGCCTTTTTGTTTATGCCGCATACACGTTTTGTATGTTTAATATTGTTAATAAAAAAAAAAAAAAAGTTATCTCGTAGTTGGCAGTCAACGTGTTAATAGATTTCCTTGCCTCGTATTTTAACAAACTTCTCCTAGGGAATTTGCCCAAATGACTTCCCTTTTGGTACAGATCATCTGGAGACCATGCTGATTAAAAGCTGTTCAAAGAATGTCTGTAGGTCAAACGGCGTGACTGCTAGGGTGTGACAAACTTTGGCGACTTTTTGTGATTTCGCCATCCATTTTCCAACGGCTCTCACGCCCACATACTTTATCCTAACAGCTTCAAATTTTATGGACATGATGATGGCTCCGCACTGAACGCCCCCGTATATTAATATCCCGCATTACTCATAACGCCCCCCAGTGGTAACAGGAAGTGACCTTTTTTTTACTCAACCATGTACTGATCCAACATACTTGACCCCACCAACTTAATTCCACTACTTAGACGTGCAGAACAAGTTGGTGAAGCTACATTATAAACGCTGGGAAGCTACGAGCAATGGCGTCCATCTGCCGGCATGGCGACTCTCGATCCCTTGCCATCAAAATTTGGCTTTTTCATGGCTTTAATGCAGTCATAATCTCATGAAAATTGATACACATGTCAAGAATGGCGAGTACTTACATATTAAAGGGGTGTTGCCCATGGGGGGAGGCTATAGCGCCCCCTTGAAATTTTCTAAAACCCTCCCCTTAGGGCTTTTTTTGGAGTTGGTGGATGAAAATTGGTACGCATGTAGAAGTTGTTCGGATGCACAAAAAAGTCTCTGGCAGCCATTGTCTACACCAAACAGGAAGTCGGCCATTTTGATTTTCATTTCGATTATGGCCGCGATTCCACACCATGTATTTTCACAAACTCCTCCCACAGATTTTGTCCAATCAACTTCAGATTTGGTGAACATCATCCCAAGACTTTTGGGATCAAAAGTTACCAAAAGCTTTTCTCTACGTCTATGGCCATGGCCGCTATGGCACCACCATTTTTGATGATTCGCCATGCATATTCGAACAGGTCTCTCTCCCACAAACTTCATCCTAATTGCTTCAAAACTTCTGTACTTGACAAGACCCCCTCCCTGAACGCATCCATATGCTCATAGTTACTCTTGCTCATGGCGTCCTCTTGTGGAAACAGGAAATGCCATGTTTTACATTGACAAACACCAACCCCAAACTCCTGACCTGATCAACTACATTCTGTGACCATGTGACGATCAAGTTGATGAATCTCCACAGTGACACACGTGTCCTGTCATGTTGCAGGTTGCCCGTGGCGGCGGCGGTGACTTTCGATCCTTCGCTAAAGAAAAACATCAATTCATTTTAAATCCGTCACGCATCGTCCGATTGGCTCGAAAATTGATGTGTGATGAGGTTCACCCCCTGAACGTACCTGCCCACATGTGTTTATGCTCATAGCGCCACCTAGTAGATGAATGAAACATTACGTTTCTTCGCTCCTTCCTATTTTTTTTCTCTCTTCTCGCTTCACACCGCAGCACTTGCATGCCGCAGGCCCCCCACGGTCGCACGTGAGTGCGAGGGCCTGATCACAGCCGCTTGCAGCTTTAATTCATTTTGGAATCTTGTCGCCAAATTTCCACTCTAGGAAGTTCAACAGTTGCCAGATTTCATCACTAGCTGATCCACTTGTTATGGCACAAATCCCATATCATTTCCTTCTTGGCTCTCTTTCAAAATCTGTGCCTATTGAATAAAAAATACAACTAAATTGGAGACAACAAGTCTCTCAGCATATTTGCAAATTGCATATTTCTATTTAATTTGAGATGAAAATCTCTTAGCAAGATGAAACTCAATCAGCTGCAGCTGAAATGGAATGCTCATGAAAGCCAACAGTTCTGCCTCGTTGAAAGAGGTTTTCTCCTGATCATGTTGATGGAGATTCCCAGCAAGTTATTTTAATCATGCTAATGGTGTCCTGAAATTGCAAGGTTTGTGCGCAGATTTCAGCGCTTATTTTGATACAGTCGATACCTGCCACGCGAGCTAGCTTCGTTATTCCACATGTTCATATGACAATGTTGTATATGTGGATCTGACGAGAAATGATTTTTCATACGTTAACGGGTTACATTTGAGCCCAGAACCAGAATGGGGGGGGGGGGGATCGCTATTCGTTATTTGGTCTAGTCAACAGTTGGTGATGCGTGGGATATACATATATATATATATATATATATATATGGGGAGTTTGTTTCCAAAATGCAATAAGTGCCAAAATTACAAAAATTGAGATAATACCATAGAGCGATAGCCCTGTGCTTCTTACACATGGGGCAAAATCCATTTTTAGAAATTCATACTATAAGATGTATTTTTTCATGGTCAAAGTTTGTGTTTTTCTATAAAATGCAATAGGCGCCAACAGAGAAAAAGCTGATTTTTTCAAATTGAGTAAAATGGATATATTGCATTTTGGAAACAAACTCTTCATACAGTACTGTGCAAAAGTCTTAGGCAGATTAAAAGCAATTTCATTGGGCAAATATGCTTGCAAAAAATTATGAAATAAAAAGGCTCTAATAACTGACAAATGTACTATACAAAGCTGTAACCTGTTAAAACCTAAATCAAATCATTATTTTGTGCAACTATGCTTAGCCAAAAAATTTGGTCCACTGTCCTGTTGTGCTGTAGTTTTATTTAAGATGATCGGCGTTTGCTTGTTCTAAGCAGAGTGTAAAACTTGCCATCATTCTTCTTCAGACTGACTGTCTCTCTTGCGTCTGTCCCTCCAGGAAGTTACAAACAGCCATGATGATGATGACATCAAGGCTCTGTCAAGACTATAATATCTGTATCGACTATTTTTAATGGAATACAAACATTTATGTATGAAACTTTTCCTTAAATTAGCATTTGGAATTTCTAATTTACTTTTTATCTTCAGGAACTCTAATATGGAATCAAAAAGTAAACAAATGTAGGGTGCTTGAGACTCCTGCACAGTACTGTATATATATACTTTTTTTTCTGCATTTATTGTCCAAGTATTTTGTAAACCATACGTATCCATTTTGTATCTACCATGTAATCAGGTGACATGTGTTATCGTTCCAATTGGTTGAAATGTCTCTATATGTTTGTTGTGGCCTGTGGTACCTTTTACGCCCTGATGAACGCCGCATAGTTCGAAACATAATGGCTTTTTCAGCTGTTTAGCCATCTTACAATAAAGGCTTTTTATTCTTCTTGCTTCTTTTTGATATAATTATTTTCTGACTGCCTGGAATTCTCACATTTTTGGTTTATTCTCCTATCCCACGCTGCCAAGAGCGGCAGCTTTATATTTTCTTGGAAACTTTTTTTATCCCACAAGCACCTAATATCTTCTTTTTCCCGCCTTCTTTAATATACTGCAGACCTATTGAGCCGATACCATGACTCTGTTACATCTGTTTCCTGCACTGGCCTCTCAAACATCGTCAACTAAACACACGGTTTTTCATGTTCCATTCACACACTCAGCTGAATCTTTACACGGATTAAAAAAAAAGCTAATTTTACAAATAAAACAAACCGAGTATTTGTTTAATCCTCACTGGATGTTGACAAATGAACTGAATGTTTCTCTGCTGTTGTAACTGCGTTGTTTTCCATCTGACTCGGTTGTTGTGCTGCTATAGTGCTGTATGCCAATGATGTTTGCCCTGGGAACCTAATGAAGGCAAATTCTGTGACCTGCAGTCACACGACAGCATAACAGAACCTTCTTCATGTGCCTTTCCTTTCTACAGAAAGAGGAAGCATTACATATGATTCCTTCTCTCTGAGCAGTGGTTACAGTTTTGGATCAGTTTTGAATTAAAATGCAGGTTTTTTTGAGTCAGGCTTCTTTCATCACCTTCACCTTAGTCTTTGGCTCAAAGGCTGCATGCTGTGGAAAAGCAGAGACTTGCTGTCAGCACCAATCAGCTGAACTTTGTTCAACAGAGAATAAAAGATTGGGCATTCAATATCGCTGCCAACTGAACGCAATATGCACATACTCTCTGCAAACACATGCATAGACTCTCACACACATACACACACACACATATGCACACATATGCACACAGGCACACAAGCGCGCACACACACACACACACACACACAAACAAACATGCAGACACACACAGACACAGACATATGCACACACAAACACACACACACACACAGAAACATGCATTCACACACATGCACAGACATGCAGACACACACACACGCACCCACACATGCATAGACTGACAAATACACACACACTCACACACGCACACACACATTCACACACATGCACAAACATGCAGATACATACACACACGCATGCAGACACACATACAAACATGCACTCACACATTCACAGACATACAGACACACACACATACACCACACACATATATCATAAATTTTTAAGCATAACATTAACCTATGTGCCCATCTCTGACCTCTCAGACAGCTACATTAAGGCTCTTCTACTGTACAAACTGTCACTTTAACTAACGCAGAACTGTAATCAAGCGGGGCAATCAGCAGTGGAACAGAGGTACAGTAAAGCAGGCTTGTAGGGTAATGTCCCACATTCTGAGAAAGATAAATGTGGTCGCAGATGCGTTGATTCTGCTGTGCCACCCGCACCATGGTTCAAACTTCACTATTAAGTGAACTCATTTGCAAGCTGACCAGGCTATCAATTAGCTGGTTACATAATGCTAATGGGGTCATCAGTGCTGTACAAAGTCTAAACGATAGAACCAGTACTTCAAGCAGTTTCCATGCTGCTAAATGAGGTACCAGATGATAGGTCTGTTTATAATGCTTAGTTTAGCCCCTATCGTAATTTAACATATATTTGTGTGCTACCCATTGACAAGGCTCTGAGTGTTAGTGTCCCATTGCGGAGCCGGTTATGTGCTGAGTACAGGCTGTTCGCTGGTGAAATAGCATTCCAAGAGACACCTGATAACATAACTGTTCGACTCTGAGACACTAATACAGCACGAATATTACATCTAAAGCGTTCTCAATCAAGATTTTCCAAAACCTGAGCACCAGGTTTTGTGAGATTCCATTTTAGTAGTTATTATTAAAGTTATTCTTTTATTGTACGTGCCTGCATACGCACACGCACCAGAACTTTCGGTTTACAATCCGAAGAATTTGATCATCAGTATGTGATAAGGTGGAATGACGTCAAGTCAGCACAGAGATCTTTAAAGGAACTTTGGACAAATCACTTCTGGTGACCTAGAGCTTATACAAATGCGACAGCGAGACTACAGTCATGGTAAACAAAGTAATGGAAAATTCTTCACACCTGTTTGTTTGAAGTGTGGGTTAAATTGCTTAAATTGGCAAAGGTAAGGTGTGAGTGACGCAGTGGAAAAGGCACAGTGTAAATTGTTTCTTTTGAGTCAAGATTATAAACATGCTTGATGACTGAATTTGCTAGTATGAAGTGTTAAAAATTTCTGCATTCACATAACTCAACAAGGTGGTGAAAACAAAGCATTCAGTTTAACAAAGCCTGCCATTTCATTACCTGTAAACAGTGCGGATACTTAAAGCTGCTGTAAGTGATTTACAACCCCAATTCCGAAATAGTTGGGACAAAGTGCAAATTGTGAATAAAATCAAAACGCAATGACTTTCAAATCACACCAGCCAGTATTTTATTCACAATAGAACAGAGATAACATAGCAAATGTTGAAACTGAGAAACCTTACAATTTTATCCACAAAATGAGCTTATTTCAAATTTGATGGCTGCTACATGTCTCAAAAAAGTTGGGACAGAGGCCTGTTTACCATGGTGTAGCATCCCCTCTTCTTTTTAACACAGAGTGGAGGCGTCTGGGCATTGAGGAGACAGGTTTCTTGAGTTTAGCCATTGGAATTTGATCCCACTCTTGTTTAATACAGGCTTCCAGCTGCTGGAGAATTTTGGGTCTCCTTTGACGACTTTTCGTTTAATTATGCGCCAAATGTTCTCAATCAGTGAAAAATCAGGACTGCAGGCAGGCCAGTTCAGCACACGGACTCTTCTACAACAAAGTCATGCTGTTGTAATAGCTGCAGTATGTGGTTTTGCATTGTCCTGCTGAAATACACAAGGCCTTCCCTGGAATAGATGTCGTCTGGAGGGGAGCATATGTTGCTCTAAAACCTTTATATACCTTTCAGCATTCATAGTGCTTTTTAAAATATGCAAGTGTCCCACATCATATGCAATAATGGATCCCCATACCATCAGAGATGCTGGCTTTTGAACTGAATGCTGATAATAGGAGAGGTGGTCTTTCTTCTCTTTAGCCTGGAGGACACGACGCCCATGATTTCCAACAATAATGTCAAATTTGGACTCGTCTGACCACAGGATACTTTGCCACTTTGCTACAGTTCATTTTAAATGAGCCCTGGCCCACAGAACATGGCGGCGATTCTGGATCATGCTCAACAATGGCTTTGTTTTTGCATGATAGAGTTTTAGGTGGCATCTGTGGATGGCACGGCAGACTGTGTTTACAGACAGTGGTTTCTTTAAGTATTCCTGGGCCCATTTAGTAATGTCAATGACAGAATCATGCCGGTGAGTGATGCAGTGGCGTCTGACGGCCTGAAGATCACGGGCATCCAGTAAAGGTCTTTGGCCTTGTCCCTTATGCACAGAGATTTTTCCAGTTTTTCTGAATCTTTTGATGATGTTATGCACTGTCGATGATGAGACCTTCAAAGCCTTTGCAATTTGACGTTGAGGAACATTGTTTTTAAAGTATTCCACAATTTTTTTACACAAGCCTTCACAGGTTGGAGAGCCTCTGGCCATCTTTACTTCTGAGAGACTCAGCCTCTCTAAGACATCCCTTTTATAGCCAATCATGTTACACACCTGATGCCAGTTAACTTAATTACTTGCTAAATGTTCTTTCAGCTGATTCTCTTATTTATTAATTGCTTTTTCAGCCCTTTTTTTGCCTGTGTCCCAACTTTTTTGAGACCTGTTGCAGCCAGAAAATTTGAAATAAGCTCATTTTGTGGATAAAAATGTAAAATGTCTCAGTTTCAACATTTGAAATGTTATCTATGTTCTATTGTAAATAATATATTGGCTCATGTGATCTGAAAGTCATTGCATTTTGATTTTATTCACAATTTATGCTTCGTCCCAACTATTTCGGAATTGGGGTTGTAAAAAAAAAACAAGTGTTAAATAGCTCCACATCCTAAAAGAGATCATCGATTTTGAGTATCTGGTCCATAACACAGGTCTCTCAGTCACTGTCCTCTGCAGTAAAGCATTCTAGAGTCACCCACTGCCTCTGTCCAATCAGGTGAGAGAACGCCTTAAAGAGGCGGGTCTCTCTGCTTGTGAACAAGCGCTGTTTCACTGAAATCTTTGACCCATCAGATTTTGTGACCTCAGGGGGCGATGGTCCACAGTATCTGTATGTATGTACACCATCGACAGCAGTCGAGAAGAAGAGCACTTTAAAAGAAAGTTAAAGGTGCACTATGCAAGTTTGTTGACATCACTTCTCTTGACATTCGAACTCAAACAAAACAGAGGTAGCTCGCCCCTCCCTCCCATAGTTCCCTCCCTCCCATGCTTCCGTAATTGTCAACTCTTGTCGATGATTCGCCGGGACGGTTTGTTATGTTATGGGGCACAGCCTGTGCCCCTTGTGTTTATTTGCAGTTTGCGACGCCTGTGCGGTCTCCAGAGCCCGGGTTTTTTTTACAGTGAATTCAGGGGCAGGCAGCTAGCGGATCGTGGGGAGATGTCGGCGAATTGAGACAAAAATATAATCGTGCAGAAAATAAACAACCTTGCAAAGTGCACCTTTAATGTGACGATTGGACGGTGAGCGAGGGGGGCGTGTCTGTGACGGTGAAAGATGTGTGTGGCAAGCAAAGATAGGTATTCTCCCGTGGCAATAATAGCAGATTGCTACTTTACTGTCGAGATAGCTGATCGCTACAAGCCTACGCAGCAGAACAGATGAAGCTTTCAATCCTAGCACTATACGAGAGACGGCACACAAGCGAACCGGTAAGGAATAATCAATCAAGGAAGAAAAAACAAGGGATGGCCAAGAGCCATGTATATATCGGTGCCGGTTTCGGGAGGTTGAGAAAACAAGGAATCTAAGGATCTAAAAAGCAATGCGCCACTAGCCTTGCAGCTACTGAACAGGTAAGCAATGTTTACTTTGTCGTAGTTATGCAGTATATATGAAGAGTTTGTTTCCAAAACGCAATATATCCATTTTACTTATTTTGAGTAAATCAGCTTTTTCTGTGTTGGCGCCTATTGCATTTCATTGAGAAACACAAACTTTGACTATATATATGTATAACTGCATAAATCAAAGTATAAATCACTGCATATATCAATATTCATGAATCACAGCATGAATATTACTGTGTAAATCACAGTATAAAACATTGCATAAATCACCATATAAATCTCTGCATGAATCATCACATGAATCACTGAGTAAGTAATTATTTTAACCACTGCATATATCACAATATAAATTACTGCATAAATCACTGTAAAATCACTGCGTAAATCATTGCATAAATCAATGTAATGTCGTAAATTATGCAGTGATTTATGCAATGATATGTGCATTGATTTACACAGTAATATCTACAGTGATTTATACACTGATTTATTCAGCGGTTTACACTCTGATTTATGCAGCGATTTAAGAAGTGATGTAAGGGACAATCAACTCGTAGGTGTGCATCACACGGTTTTAAAGCACGACGCGGAGGCGAATAACCACCCGACGCGGGAGGAGTGCCTTAAAATCGTATGATGCACATCTTGGAGCTGATTATCCCGCTTATACCGTGGTCATTTGCCAGCAATATCAAATCAAAGCATTTTGAAATTTTTGGTGAAAGTTTCACACTTAAAAATGAGCTGGTAACCATTAAACAGGCGCTGCGCCTTCTCATCGCCAATACTATAGGCCAAGCTAAACTGAACCAGCTAACTTAGTTCAGCTTACCTTCATGGAGAAAGATTTTTTTTTTTTTTTTTTTTTTTTGCGAACATTCTTTTACCAGCTAAGGATTTGGTAACAGATTCCAGCTGTAACGGAAATTATGCATAACGCAACATTATGCACGATTATGCAGACTATAGCTAACTTGCTATCTGCAATTACAATTAAATTATGACTGTTTCCGCAGAGCCAGCGAGCTGAAATCAGTCTGTTGATCAAACAATGAAAAGTCTCCCAAATCTAAGTGATTGTTTTTGTGAGGCACAGTCTGAAGATCATCTGAGCCAAATTTGATGAAGACTGCACAAAATCTGTATTTGGAGAAACAACAACAAAAAAAAAAAAACAATTTTGATAAAATTCAAAATGGTGTAAAATCTTTTTTAGGTCATAGGTGTCACGGACCTCCCTAGTCCTAAGGATTCTTGGAAATAAAGTTTTTGAATTTCCAACACACGGTCCAAAAGTTATGGCCTGAAATGTAAGAGTAGCTTTGGCCTGATTGTTACACGAGAAGGAAGGTCATGAGGTCACCTTATTACCATAAAGCCTTCTATCACTCTGCCGAATTTCATAAAATGCAAATTATTGGTTCTATGGGCTACTGCCAACCACGCCCTCTACATAATAATAATAATAATAATCTATATTATAATAGCCGAGTGGTCTCTGTGTGTGTGTGTGTGTGTGTGTGTGTGTGCGCGCGTGTCCGGCCAATCAGTGCTAGATTCCACCGGGCACGTATCTGCGGCATAGTGCGAGCGACGCTATCTTGCTCCGTCTTGCAGGTGACTTCATGTTCCACTGAGCGCGGAATGTCAGCGCAGTGCAGCGTTTATGGAAACACCATAGCAACGTGAGGACATCATAGAGGTGTATGTGATGACATCATAATGGTGCATTGTTCACTATAATATAAAAGCGAAGTTACATAAAACAATAAAATTTAAACTTGGGCTGAAAATTGGGCCCCATGCAGTTGAATCTAGAACCCGTGGATCCCCGTGGGCAAAGTTCTAGTAATAATAATAATAACAATAATAATAATAATAATACATGAAACTTACAATTACAACAAATGCTTAGCCCCTATAATCAGAAGAAAACTAATGGAAACAATTTATCAAGAGTCTTTTTAAACACTTTAGGTTACTTTACAAATATTGTGCAAACAGACCATCATGATGGGGTTCAAATAATACAGCAGAAATGATCTCCAATCAGGCCGGATTATGCTTGCACATGATGGACAAGGTTAATAGCAAATCAGTGCTGAGAGGAGGTGGCACAGAGGGGCAGTGATTAACAGCATGCCACAGTGTAGAAGACCTTAGATTGTTGATGAAAAAGGACTTTATGGATGGGAATGTTCTAAAGCACGAACAGGAGGACCCGTCAGGAATGAAGAAGTGGGCTGAGATGCAGTAAGAGTGCTGGTGCTTCGCTCTGCATTAGGTATCAATGTTAGGTCTGGGCAGCCGTTGTCTTTCAAAGCATCCAAGTGCTTGCTCTTATACAGTATATTTGTATTTCTGCCTGGGTCAGAGTTCCTCAGGCAGTTTGGGCTATGCTGAGGAGGAGTCAGAGAGATGTGAGTCGCAGATGTAGAGCCAAACTGTGTTGATGGCATGAGTGCAGTATGATGGTGGCCTGAGTTCGGATGGAGGAAAGCAGTGCTGATTATATGTTTGGTTCAAATGAGAAGGTTGAAGCCAAGGCTTTTTACATTGGGGAAGGTAATTCCTCGGGAATTCCTCATTGGGGAAGTCGAGCTGTGTGATTTTTGTGGGTAGCGTCCATAACATTCACTCTCCAAATAGCGAGAAACTGCCAACAGCACAAAGAAGTGAGATCATCACAGGTACTAAGATTTGAAGTCAGAGGGATTGAGCACGCACAAAGCATTCAGACAAAAACACAAATTTTGAGATTGTATTGCCATTATGATGTATCTCCAGTAATCCTGATTTCATTTTCCATGCTTATTTCTCATAGATGATACATCCTCATAACATACTGACAGCTGCCAGAAATCGGTCGATTTACAGAGCTACGTAATCAAAGCAGTCGCCCCTTCGAACGGTCAGACTGACAGACGGCTGTGATCCTCAAAGGCTTCAGCCGAGAAGAACTAATGCTGACAGAGAAAAGTAATGAAGATGAAAAATGGTGTAAAATAAGATGCATGATTGAATCTTTTGTGACAGCATGACATTCCAAAGCCTGCAAAGCTCATATACCTTAAATGATCAAATTACTTTTATATACTATGACAGTCACAATGGCTGGATTTAGATTTATTGTGGTAATGGTAATGAATCTCTGAAAGCCGCTATTTAAACATGATTTACATCAAGCAAATAGTTGAAACAATCTTGTTTAGTTCATTTTTAACAGTGTTGCTGTCGATTCCATTCCAAATAATTATTTGAAAATTAATGGAAAAGTCATCCTTGGCTTCCACCTTCCACTTAAAAGTATTCATATAAAATTGCTGGCATTTTCCATTTTATTGATTGAATCTCATTTCTCAATTCAATTCCAGGGGTCCACGACCTTAACTCATTGTTTACCCTCTTCAACTCTGCAATCTCTAATCGAGGTTTGTCAAATGCCGCTGCTTTATTCAAACCTGCAGAACTTCATGCCCATTTTAAATTCTGGCGGAGATCTGCACATCATGTGACAGGTCTGCACGTTGTGATTGGTCGAGCACGTGCAACATTGCAGCAGGTAGCCCCCACATGGTGAGTAACTTCCTCGCGTGAGGCGAAAATATCTCGCATGTTAGATACGCTGCTGCACTGTTACGCCAGGAAGGTACACAGCAAAAACCATCCCCACACAGTGCAACATTGCCTGATGCAGTATACACGCATGTGACTTGCCAAAGTTGCACTGTCTGGGGTATGGGGCGCCGTTTGTAAAATAGGGTGTGTTTTTTTATACCGTACAGTTTTTGCACATTTAGCATCAAAAACCGGGAAAAAAGATTGTTGCCATTTTAAACCGTCTCTTTTTCACACATTTATGCACAAATATGTGTAAATTGGTGTAGAAAAGGTGATATCGTTTTTTGTAGTATAACTTTTTGTAGAAGGAAAAAGAGGACATTAAATACTAAATCTAAACGTTAAATATAAATCAAATAGCTAAATATAAATATAAATTATATATATAAAATTAATTAAATATATATATAAATTAAATATACATATTGAATAATTAAATATATTAATTAAATATACAATTATATATATAATTTAGGATTTAGGATATAGGGCACTATCTTACGTCAGAGTCCCTATACCTGTTATTTGGGGATTTAGCATTGCGAAAGAGGCGTTCCCCCGCAAAAGTTGCTATCTTGCACACCTGCCTATATCCCTAAAACACCAGCGCTACCCGTTATATTATGCATAGGCATGGTTTGGGCGTCATGCCAGTTAAACCAATCAGTGTGCCAGGTGCCATTGCCTTTAAGAGCAGGCTGCGCTATCCCAAATCCTCAAACCGAAACCCGTGATGGAGAGAGGAAGGTCACATATTTCTCCGAAGACGAAGTTTAATTCCTCGTGCATGAGGTCAAATCCAGACAGGGGAGGATCAAAATCCCATTTTAGAAAATACCCAGAGCCAAATAAATGCCTACATTGACTGCAACCATTTACACTTTTTTCTTTATAAAGCGACTTTGAGTATTTAATAAAATGTTATATGAATTACATGTATTATTACTTTATTAGTAGCCTACTGATTGCACAAATTACTTACCAGGCAGGCTGCAGATGACATGACTAGCGGTGTTGCAGCTCCGCTGCCAGCTGGTCCCTCATTGACCCTGCTACTGCTGGCACTATATCAGCATTTGGAGTCGGCACCTGCACTTCAGCTTGCCGCCTTCTATAGTCCGGTAATAATCTATCCTCAAACTCCAGCATCATTCCATGGCGTAGGGCAATGTTGTGCAGCACACAACATGCCACAAAGAAAGACGCTACTTTCTGAGGACCATACTGTAAGACCCCACCTGACCTGTCCAAGCAGCGGAACCGCATTTTGAGCACGCCAAATGTTCGCTCAATGACAACTCGTGCGCATGAGTGTTTTCTATTAAAAGTGAACTCACGCACACTTGTTGGCTTAATGTATGGCACCATGCACCACGTCATTAATGGATAGCCATTGTCACCCAACAGCCACCCATCCAGATGGGGAGTCCCTCTGGAAGACTGCAGGAATGACCGACTGTTCCATTATAAAAGCTTCGTGGCTACCTCCAGGATGATTTCCATATACATTCAAGATGTAACCCCATGCATTGTAAATCACCTGGATGTTGATGGAATGGGCTCCCTTACGATTCACAAGGGCGCCACTGTTCAGAGCCGGAGCACGAATCAGAACGTGTGTGTAGTCGACAGCACCCAGAACCCTAGGGAACACCCCATATCTTGCCAAAAAATCCCGCTTTACCCTGCGTTGTCTCTCGGGTGTCACAGGGATGCCGGCGATGTACCTACAGGCATGTTGGACTATGCTGGCAGTGACTGCAGTTATAGCCAAGCTTACGGCAGATTGAGTCATGCCTCCAATTGAGCACAGTGGGTGTTGGAATGACCCACTAGCATAAAAAAATAGTGCCACAGTAACCCTAACAGCAACGGGCAAGGCATACGGACAGCTGGCAGCGGTGTCTACATCATCTGCAACCAGGTGACATAATTCCGTCACTGCCTGACGGGAGAGGCGCAGTTTTGTCACGCATTCTCGTTCTGTGGGAAATAATACTTTTATTATTATAATTTTAGAATATTATATATAATATATATAATTAATGTATATTATATATAATAATTATATATTATTATAAAAGCAGAAAAAATGATTGATACAAAATACAAACAATATAGACTTACCTGAAAGGCCCAGGTAGCTGGTGCGCTGGCGGTACACGCTTTCTGGGCGCATTCTATTATTTAACTGGCGATCAAGGCGATTTATTACTATCTCTGCCATTTTCTCAGGGGTTCAACTGAGGCTAAAGCTAGGTGGCTTTTTATAGGTGAGTTAATTCAGGAAGTGGAGCCGCATGTGCACGTCCACATGTGTCCAAGTGGACGTGCATTGAAGCCGTCTGGGCGCGCTCTTGTAAAAGCCCAAATGGGTAGCGGGTGGTTTGAGGACCCGCTATACGCTTTCCCTAACGTGTGTGGTCAAGATAGCAATTGTAGGGAAAGCACACAAACACGCCCACGGGCACACCTCCAGGCGCAAATATGGGAGTCGGCATAATGTATAGTGGGTAGTGTGGCTGCAAGATACCGTTTAGGGATAGTGGAAGCTGCTAAATGCGTAATTCACGGGTAGCGGGTAGTGGCAACGGGTAGGGCAGTGTGAAAGATAGAGCCCCATATCTTAAATCTAAATCCAAAATAATATATATAATTATATATTCAATTATATATATATATATATATATATATATATATCATTTAGATTTATATTTAGCGATTTGATTTATATTTAATGTTTAGATTTAATATTTAATGTCCTCTTTTTCCTTCTACAAAAATTTATACTACAAAAAACGATATCACCTTTTCTACACCAATTTACACATATTTGTGCGTAAATGTGTGAAAAAGAGACGGTTTAAAATGGCAACAATCTTTTTTCCCGAGTTTTGACGCTAAATGTGCAAAAATTGTATGATATAAAACAACACACCCCATTTTACAAACGGCGCCCCATACTGGGGCAGGCTTTAAACAGAATGAAATATTGGTAGGTCTGGTTTTGTCTGTTTTATGGTACTTTCTTACTGTTTATTTTAATACTATTTAATTTTACTATTTAAAAATTTTATTGGTTGTTTTAGCAGTTTTTTCAGTCATGCATCTGTAGAGGTTTTGTATTGTGTTCTTATTATTTTGTTCCTGTTTTAGCTTGTTTTGAGAACATTATTTTGCTAAAACTTGCTAGTTAATTTATGATGCATTCTGTTAAATACTGTTGAATATATTGGTTCAATAAATGGGACCTTAAAAATAAACTCTCCCCCCCTACATTTCTTCTGCTATTTATGCTCGTCAGCTGCTCAGGAAACATGGAACACACTGGACCTCCCGTATCAGCCACAGATGGAGACCAGTAAACAGGACACAATTCACAGAGCTGCATGCAGAGCGGTGGTGGGGAAATATCTGCTTCCGATACAAACTTAATACCAGCCCAGGCAACCTAAGCGGGTTTAAGCACAGATTTACCCAAAGCCAGGCAAGTAGTATAATTGCTGCTTTCATGAATTACATAAACAGTGTTCCATGAACCATTTTTTCAGTTAATTTATGCTGTGAAACATATAAAGTAAATAAGACATTAAATGGGGGGGGGAATCTGCCGATTATCCAAAAAGGCCTCATATGACCTAATTTGAGGATATTGAGTTAAAAATCCAAAAGTTTCTGTCACATTCAGTTTTTATACAAAATAAGAACAAAGATTTTCCTTTTTATATTGTATGTATCAGCTTTTATACACTAATCAAAACATCAACTAATGCTGTTTCGGTGAAGTGAAACACCCACAGGTGTAGCACAAAACATCTGGATCATGTTTGCATTGTCTTCTGTCAGTGGCCATATTACTAAGCCTGAAATCAGGATTCGGCATGAGTAATTTCTTTAGAATCATTCATACATGTGAAAATCAGCTGCGGATTGAACAAATAGTTCTCACCTGGCACAGAGGAAGATGGAAATCATGTCTTTGTGGCAGTTTTTCTGGTGATTAAGGGATGATACAAGACTTCTTAACCTTGAAAGTGGTTGTCGAATGTGACAATGCAATAAAATGCACATCATACATTGTGAGAAAATTTGACAGGCTAGAGCGAAACAGACACCATATTTGAAATCAGCACCCCAAAATTAGTATGAAACGAGTATTGGATTTTAATTAGCAAATATTGTGCAGGGTGGTGTTATTGTTGAGTTCATACATGTGGGGTGCATTAATTGGACCGCCCCTCCATCCCTCTCCTAACTCCTGTGGTAGCTGGGCTAAACCAACGGCTAACTACCCCCACTCACAAATACCCCCCCACCAATACCTTTCCTAACCACCCCCTAATGCGCACTCCCACAGTCCTCTGTTTCCTGTTAAACACACAACCCCACACACAAAAGCATGGTGCCAATTTACAGCAAACAAATTGTTTTATTATTCCTTCAACAAACTGTTGACACAGGTATATAACCAGAGACATCTGTCAAATAACAATATTCATTAATACTACCATTCTAACATGAATAACAGTAATGTGGAATGTTGTTGGTCTTCATTCATTTTAGTTTGTTATAAGAAATATATCAAATAAATAAATCTGTGTACTTTATATTTGTACTACTTATTTCAAAATACAGTATAGCTGTCCTTAACCACCATTGCAGGAATGAAAAAGGCTGGAACAGAATATCTGTAGAAATACGCTGTGCCGATGCTGCCCCGCTTAAATGCAGCGCAGACTTGTTCATCTTAGTATCATCCCTTCATCAGTTTTCTGCAGATAAAGGAGTGAAAGAGTCAGGTTGAAGAAAAGCTTTTTCTCCCATGAACCTTTCCACGTTTCTCCTTGTTTAAGTCCTACATGTCTTTCTCTCACTTGATGTTTTTACCCCCAGGCCCTTCAGATGTTCAGCACATGTCTGCACATCCAAGGAAGCTGCTCAAAACTGTAAGTGAAATGTCTGGTGAATGAATGGCTCTGTACCAGTCTGTGAGGAACAGCCAACGTGGCAGAGGATCCATGGGTCACAGAACATGAGGCTTTTGCTTTTGCTACATAAGTTGAACTTGAACTGGTTGTACACTGAAAAACAGAAATGTGTAACAGTGGAGGAAAGGCGTAGGGCTTGAGTCAGTAAATAAGTGAAGCCACCATAGATGTCTCTCCTCAATTTGTCAGAGCTGTGTTCCCTGCATGCAATAAGCAGCAAGAGTAGCATCATACAGACCCGACATAGAACTCAAGCAGAACTGTCACAGAGACCCAACATAGAGCTCCACCAGAGCTGTCATACAAACTCAATGTAGAGCTCCACCATAGCTGTCATACAAACTCAATGTAGAGCTCCAGCAGAGCTGTCATACAGACTCAACGTAGAGCTCCAGCAGAGCTGTCATAGAGACCCAACATAGAGCTCCACCAGAGCTGTCATACAAACTCAATGTAGAGCTCCACCATAGCTGTCATACAAACTCAATGTAGAGCTCCAGCAGAGCTGTCATACAGACTCAACATAGAGCTCCAGCAGAGCTGTCATACAGACTCAACATAGAGCTCCAGTAGTGCTGTCATACAGACCCAACATAGAGCTCCAGTAGTGCTGTCACACAGGCTCAACATAGAGCTCCCGCAGAGCTGTCATACAGACCCAACATAGAGCTCCAGCAGAGCTGTCATACAGACCCAACATAGAGCTCCAGTAGTGCTGTCATAGAGACCCAACATAGAGCTCCAGCAGAGCTGTCATACAGACTCAACATAGAGCTCCAGCAGAGCTGTCATACAGACCCAACATAGAGCTCCAGTAGTGCTGTCATAGAGACCCAACATAGACCTCCAGCAGAACTGTCATAGAGACCCAACATAGAGCTCCAGTAGTGCTTCAGCAGAACTGTCCCATCAGTAGGACCCCGTACAGAGGGGAATCCATCTCGCACTCCCCAAATCACTGGCGTTGTGCTGTCAGGCTCGCCTGGGGAAGCAGGGAATCCGTGGTTAGTGAACTCACACACGGATGTGTTGACGTGTGACCACATATAAGTTCAGGGCCATAAAGGAGCCTAGTCTGCACTGTGGTCCTCCAGCTGTGAGATGATGGTGATGAGGTTCTGCAGGCCGAAGATGTAACCACTGTCCTGGCCCTCATGCACCACGCTGTCCTCGCCGTAATGCCGGCAGGTGGTGTGAGCAAAGTCAATCATGCGCACATCCACCAAAATCCCATCTCCAGCTCCAGAACGTCCAGCCCCACCCCCCCCACCCGCAGCTGCACCTCCACAGGGGAACCCCTGCTGCTCCTCTTCCTCATCTTCCTCAGACAGCTCATCCTCCTCTCCCTCCTCGCCCCCTCGGTGGTGGGCGCGGCGTGGGCGGGGGGGCTGCCCGTCATAGATGATGAGCAGCGAGCTGGAGTAGAAGCGATAGGACTCACATGTCTCCAGCACTGTCTGCATCTCCCTCAGCCTGCGCAGCACCGGGGACAGCAGCTCGCCTCGCAGCCGCCTCCCGTCATGGAAGAACTGGAACAGAGCCTCCTTAAAGCCTACGAGCGTCAGCTTACGGCCCTGGTACTTATTCATGAACATGAGCTGCCCCAGTTCTGACTGATACACCTGAGAGGAAGAAGGTTAGGGTCACTGTTCCACTCCCATTACCATGCGTCTACCACCTCACAAACGTCAATAGTACACCAAGATCTTTATTTAACATTTATATATAAATATTACCATGCTTCCATCACCTCACTACCGTCAATACCATGCCAACATCTTTATTCAACATTTATATATAAACATTACCATGCTTCTACCACCTCACTACCGTCAATACTATACCAACATCTTTATTCAACATTTATATATAAATATTACCATGCTTCCACCACCTCACTACCACCAATACTATACCAACATCTTTATTCAACATTTATATATAAATATTACCATGCTTCTACCACCTCACTACCATCAATACTATACCAACATCTTTATTCAACATTTATATATAAATATTACCATGCTTCTACCACCTCACTACCGCAATACTATATCAACATCTTTATTCAACATTTATATATAAATATTACCATGCTTCTATCATCTCACTACTGTCAATACTATACCAAAACCTTTATTCAACATTTATATATAAATATTTCCATGCTTCTATCACCTCACTACCGTCAATACTATACCAACATCTTTATTCAACATTTATATACAAATATTTCCATGCTTCTATCACCTCACTACCGTCAATACTATACCAACATCTTTATTTAACATTTATATATAAATATTACCATGCCTCTACTGCCTCACTTCTGCCCATCACTAACTCACCAGCACAGCCATACTCCAACACACACTCCCATCACTCACCTGCATGCCACAAAGCCGCACTCCAATGGAGGCCGACGTGCTCTGCTGGCACTTTCGGATCTGATTGGCCTTCTTCTCCTCTGTGGCGTCATCACCATGTTGGCGCGTTCCCATCTTCAGATCAAGCACGCAAGGCATCGAGTGCTGCCATGTCAGGTTCTCTAGCAGGATGAATTCTTTAAAGGCCAGTAAGTTAAGGAGGATAAACTGAAGCTATCAATTCTCACTTTACTGACACTCATAGATGTAAATCTACAGCATTAGAGCTTCGGATGGAAATATCCAAAACCTTTTAAAATTAGGGTGGTTCAATGAAATCATTGCAGTAATATTTCCATTTACAGCAGTGAGTATATTTAAAGCAGCACGATGTAGTTTTTTCAGTCTCAAATATATATTTCCAAGATCATTCTGGCGATACATCAACTCACAATAGGTTGAATGACACCTTTGTCATGGCTCGTCGCGCCTAAATCCGCCTTCACTAGCACTATGTAACCGGGTTTCGGGTAGGAACCCAGGCCCAAAAAGAACTGCAAACTACAAACTGCTTTACGGCATGCGTACCACAATCCCCCTCCCCCACCTCTCTCAAGACCAGCGAGTGAATGTAGAATGAAGCAGAGTCGGAAGTGGTTAGACTGGCTGTCTGAAACGGCGAGGAAACCGAAGAAGGCAAAGGTGTTATCCCGGGAGACATTTAAGAGAAAAAGAGAAAGCAATAAAATAAGATCCAGGACTAGGGTCAACATTGGACCGGCTTTCACTCGCTGGCGAGAGCTGAAAGACTAGAGGATGAGGGATGTCCGACCGATGGCGACCTGGCGTTGTTACTTTTGGACAAGTACGTACAAATTGTTAGCTTAATCCTTCATTCTAGTTCTGGTTCTAGTGCGTTTGAACTTGCTTTGTGTCAGGCTGTGTCATTGAAATCATCTAGTACCCCGTTTATGCTCAGTCAAATAATCGTCTCCAGCGATTTATCTAGCTAGCTGGTATCTGACATGCTAGCTAGTTGTCGTGCTATCGTTAGCTGGCGAACATTTCTAAACTAGTCGTCAGTCAAAATGTGTGATCATAAACGTTGCAACTAGCATGATAAACCGGTATGCGCGTGTGACTGAATGATACAAGTTCCCTGGAATCAATGTGATGACCTGTATTAGCATGCGACGTGATGATACATAAGGATCTGGTGTTGTGCAGATTACTTGTGAGAGAGAGAATGAGAGTAGGAAAATGGTAGACCACTCGTTGGGCGTTACGCATGGCTGTCGAGTGCTTTAATAAAGTTCCTGTCTAGCGGCCCCCAAGTTCGCGTCCGTCTCCTTTATGTATATGGATCGGGTTGCCTGCCCCGCATTCTTCTCCTCTCACCGGTGCAGGACCGAGCCCCTCCCGCTCATTGGGACGCACCCCTCTCAGCCACAGACGAATTCGTCGCAACGTGTAGGCTACTTCAGTCCCGTATAGAGTACTAAAGGTAGAAAATTTGTCGCGTTTTATTTCGGAAGCATAAGGTAATGATCTGAGTTAGTATGTACTCATGTCGTTTCAGGGATTTTCTGTCAACTCCCTGTCAACTTGCTTTATTGCACAAGCTAATCGGTTCTGTGCATGACGACTTTGTGGTCGGATTCTGCAAAGGGACTGCCTATTCGAACAGCGACTGTGCATGTAAACGACGTCCACTCATTTGTAAGCAGAGCAAAAATGAATTGATTCCGGTTAGGGCTAGGATTTGTATCAGCAGTGCATGTAAGCGACGCCAACTTCCGTGTTAGGTTCCGTTCCTGACATTCAAAGTGCATGCATAAAATGCTATAAAGAGCCGTCCACACTGAGAACTATAACCATAACCATAACGATTTGAGCATCGACACTGATGATGAACGATATCGTTGTGTAAACATTGATGTTGTGCGTTCCAGCTGTGTCAGAGCCCTTTTTTCTCTGCGATGTCATCTGCCATGTTGAATGAACGCGAAGCCCTGTAAATTCTGACTGATTTCGATTGGTGGTCAGTTTTTCTAACGTGCATAAAATCGCTCTGAAAGTGACCGCAACGATGTCGTTTGCCATTATCATTGTCGTTATAGTTGTAGTGTGGACTTCGCCATCTAAGTGAGTTAGACTGATTTTTAAGTCTCCCATACCTGGTATGAAGACATGGTTGATCGGATCGCATATTACGTGTCCTGCTTCAATTTCAGGTTTTTTTTTTTCTCAGAAAGTTCGCTGGTGTCGTTGGCTTGGCAAAAAATGCACGTGTAGACAGATTTTACGGCAGTTTATTACAGACAATACCGTTTATCAACTGCAGGGGGACACCGCGAGCGAATCCGGCGAAAACTACGTAGTGCGGCTTTAATTACGTGGACTCTAAGTCAATAGGCTGATAGGTGATTACGGTACCTAGTTGCTGTGCCAGTGTTCGGTCTCCCTTGATAGGACAACATGGATGGTTTAGGACAGAAAGGATACTGTGCTGATTACGGTGTTTGGAGTTCTCCTTCATCCTCTGCAAGTGCTGCTGGTGGCATCTGAGGCTCCATGGGTTGTGCTTAATTTGTTGTACCACGTTGCCCTTTTCCAAGCTGAAGTACAGAACATCGGGCTGCTGAAGGTCCTCGCGGTTGTGACTGCAGAGCGAGAGAGAGAGAGAGTGATCACCAGGGGCTGCTCAGAATGCAGAACATTCCAGACTGCCACATAAGTATGCATAGGGTACATGCCCCAGCAGGTTATTGTTAGTTCATCCTACACCAGCAGAGCAGTCTAACTTTGATTGAAGACTGCCCAGAGGTCATGCCTGAAATTCTAGAAAAGTTATGCAACCATTGATCTCACGCTAACCATCCAAATGAGCCTGGCATACTTGAGCTCAGCACATCCAAACTCAGTGCCATAGTCTGGTCTTTCAAACTGATGGTTGGGGGATTCCCAAGCATGTCGTCCCTCACCTCTTGATTTTGTCCTCTTTGCGTATGTGTCTGGATCTTTCTTTGCAGTGGTTGTCGCTCTCCAGTCCAGAAAGCATGTTTCCCCACTTCAACATCTTGCTCTTAGGCTCGCCGTCAGATGGAGGGCTCATGTTCTCCAGGTTTCCGGGCTCGCTGTGCAGGGGGTACGCGATCAGGCACAGGTTACCCTCTTCATCCTCCTCAAAGCCCACTGATACCACACCTGAAGGAGCGGAGTGAAGAGGGGGAGGGGTTTGAGTACCAATGACTGGAATAACATGAAGATGTTGCCTGTAAAAGTTCGAGATGCACATGACATCTAAAAACACTGAAGCTGGGGAAAGAACTGTTCTTACCCCTTCAGCTTCCTGCCCAGTATTTTAACCCTGGCAAATTTCAGAAAGCCATCACCGACACACAGCACACAGTGAACAACTCAAAGGAGATTGAGGATAATGTGACAGAGATTAACTTCAGAGAATCAGCGTGCCTGTTCTTGAGTTCGTACAATAAATACCAAATGTGAACATGTACTGAAAGGGAGTAAATACTCAATGCGAGTATGTACTGAAAGGAGAAAAAAAAAATACTAATGTGACAAGCAGACAGTGACAAGAAACCACAAGAAGCATTAGAGGATGAAAATCCCAGCTTTATTAGCAATGAACTACTGTTCATTACGGCAATGTAGCACAAAGACACATACACAGGCATATATAGTTATATACATGGCACATTGTGACATGAAATGCAATAGAACAACAGAACATAGCACCCGGGAATACATATTCCTGTGGAACACACCACATAGATAATGCCTGGAAGCATCCATACACAGAATTTCAAAACAGCATGACTGCACAAGACTGAAGCAGAAAAATTCAAGCATATTTCATAACAAGCACAAAAAATGACACAGAGAACAGCATCAGCATCCTAGAGATTCAAAGATTTCTGTCCATTTGGTCTCAACAATTGACAGCACAATTCATATCAAGAAGTTTCCAGAAGAAATGCTAAGAATGAAAAGTCTCTACAATGATATGTGACCAAAGTAACAGCAGTAGTGTTTTGTCCATCAGAGAAGGTATTAGGTGTGACCAATGTAACAACAGTAATGGTTTCTCCATAAGAGGAGGTGTTAGATTTGACCAATGTGACAGCAATAATAATTTGCCCATAAAAAAGCAGTTCTTATGTGTGACTAATGTAACAGCAGCACTGGTTTATTCATTAGAGGTGTAATATGTGACTGATGTAACAGCAGTAATGATTTTCCCATCACAGGAGGCATAATGTGCGACCAATGTAACAATAGTAATGGTTTGTCCATTGGAGGTATAATGTGTGACCAATATAACGGCTGTAATGATCTGTCCATTAGAGGCATAATGCGTGACAAATCTAACAGCAGTAATGGTTTGTCCATTAGAGGCATAATGTTAGACAAATGTAACAGCAGTAATGGTTTGTCCATTAGAGGCATAATGTGTGACCAATGTAACAATAGTAATGGTTTGTCCATTAGAGGCATAATGTGTGACCATTGTAACAATAGTAATGGTTTGTCCATTGGAGGTATAATGTGTGACCAATATAACGGCTGTAATGATCTGTCCATTAGAGGCATAATGCGTGACAAATGTAACAGCAGTAATGGTTTGTCCGTTAGAGGTATAATGCGTGACAAATGTAACAGCAGTAATGGTTTGTCCATTAGAGGCATAATGTGTGACCAATGTAACAATAGTAATGGTTTGTCCATTAGAGGCATAATGTGTGACCATTGTAACAATAGTAATGGTTTGTCCATTGGAGGTATAATGTGTGACCAATATAACGGCTGTAATGATCTGTCCATTAGAGGCATAATGCGTGACAAATGTAACAGCAGTAATGGTTTGTCCATTAGAGGTATAATGCGTGACAAATGTAACAGCAGTAATGGTTTGTCCATTAGAGGCATAATGTGTGACAAATGTAACAGCAGTAATGGTTTGTCCATTAGAGGCATAATGCGTGACAAATGCAACAGCAGTAATGGTTTGTCCATTAGAGGCATAATGCGTGACAAATGTAACAGCAGTAATGGTTTGTCCATTAGAGGCATAATGCATGACAAATGCAACAGCAGTAATGGTTTGTCCTTCAGAATCGTAATGCATGACAAATGTAACAGCAGTAATGGTTTGTCCTTCAGAGGTGTAATGCGTGACAAATGTAACAGCAGTAATGGTTTGTCCTTCAGAGGTGTAATGTGTGACAAATGTAACAGCAGTAATGGTTTGTCCTTCAGAGGTGTAATGTGTGACAAATGTAAACACATGGGAGAAAGGGTATTAGCATAAAGGAACTGCACCATAGACAGAGAAAAGTGATTTTTAACCTGAAAATCTGAATTCAGAGTGTACATTCTCAAAATACAACCCTGACAACACAGCCCCAAATTGTGTTTTACTGCATTATTAATGCAGGAAAATCCCACTCATTTTCAAATAAAATTACAACACTGCTCAGGAAGGTCAGCCAATTCATCAACCATTAAATAAATTAAAAAATTAGTCAATAAAACTGGTGCTGCATACACTTTTCATTAACATGCCCAAATTTAAACTTATTCAGTGAAAAAAAATATAAGCCAAAAATAAAAAGCTCCGAGCTTCAGGGCCCATCAGTTTGCAGCTTTCAGCTGCTGCTTCTCTTGAGAGTGATGTCATGAGCAGTGATGTCACTGCCTTTCAGTATCTCAGTTAACCCTTTTCTGGGTTTGCAGCAGCATTCCTGGGTCACCCTGCGTTTATTATGCTGAAGCGAGAGGCTCCAGTACAAACTGTACTGCCCCATATTCTTCTGAAACAGCCCAATGAACTGAACTGGCCTTTATCCCTGATTCTCTGCGTCTCTCCGCTCTTTTTATAGCAGCACAAGACATTGCTGTGGGGTAAGATGACTCTGCAGACGGCTCTCCCAGGGAGGGATTGGAATGACGTGTAGGAAAGTGGGCCTGTGCGTGTGTGTGTGATTGTGTGTGTGTGTGTGTGTGTGTGTGATTGTGTGTGTATGCGCGTGTGTGTGTGCGTGTGCGTGCATGCGTGTGTGTGTGTGTGTCTGTGTATGTGTGCGCGTGTGAGTGGTGTGTGTGTGTGTGTGTGTTTGTGTGTGTATTTTCATGGGAGAGACCCTAAGTACACACAGGTGATATCAGCCTGTTTTAGGTCCACAAACACAGAGATCCAGGCAGAGAGATATAAGATCTAAGTGTCCATTTACTCAGAAATGTAACACCTAAGTGGCTCTGAATTAGCCAGTGTTTAGCCACGGCAGACCTGTAATACTGCCTCACACATTCACCCTCCACACCACCCCACCCCACCCACGGTCTCCCCTTTCTCTCTACAGTCACCTACAGAGTGCTGACCTAACCCAGCTCTATGGGCCGCGGGGCTGAGAAGGTGTTATACTGCGGTGTGAGAGCAGCAGTTTGCTCTGATCCCATCAGCCCATCATTAGACAGTACAGAATACATTCCTGCGTTCACACAGAGCACCTCTTGTGTGAGACTGAGAGCACATGATGTAATTTGCCAGTAGAAACTGACATATGAAGATGGTTTAAAACTCCCACCTGTTTCAGTAACTCACCTGCTCTTCTACAAACAGCCACCTTCACCATGGGTTACAGGCATCATAACTATCACACCTACTGCTGGAAGGTTGGGAGATGTAGGCCCAGTGTTGCGTTACCTCGCTTTTGCCCATATCACCATCTCCATAAAAGCCTGCTACCTTTAAAGATATTTACACGGACTCATGAACAGCCAAGCCTGCCCATGAACCACGGAGCACGAACAGCAGTACACAACGTTCAGCAAACTCAGATATAATCTCCATAATGCATCAAAACCACAAACCCCAATCCAGCACCTGACTGGCCGGGGGGGGGGGGGGGATACGGCATCGGGGGAGGCTCTGCCTCTAGATGGACCGAGGGATGTGGGTCAGGGTCTTACCTCTGTACTGAGGGGTAAACTTCCTCATGGCCGCCGGGAGGCTCTTGTAGAACTGGTGCTCCCGCGGGATCAGGGGCTTACAGATGGTCTGCTCCCCGAGCCGCAGGACGCAGGAATGACCCCCGACCTGGTGCACGAAAGGTTCGAGCAGAACTCCCCTGCACCTGCGCTGATCCGCCTGTATCATCGCTTCCAGAGCTGGACTCATCCTTCACCAGCATTAGACTCCGGACGCGGGGACTGTGGCCACGGTGAAATCCGGAAACCAGGCGCAGAGATGCGTACGAAATATTGAGTCTTGTGTCGTCAGCGAAAGTGAAAAGCGCAGGCTACAGCGGGGCTGAACAAAGGCGAGGACAGGAAAAGGGAAGAGAAAGTATCTGAGCGATTTATTCCTTTACCCTGTCAATAAAAACAGCCCGCATGAGCTCACAGATTAATCTCTCTCTGTGCCTCACTTTACAGGGGGCAGAAGATTGTTTTCAGCCAGAATCGAGGCTGTAATTCGTTCACGAATGCGACGGCGTGTCTGCCTCTCTCTCCTCCGTCCGGGAACTGAAGCTCTCTCTGTGCTGGGGACTAGAGAAATATCACAACAACCCAGCTCTGCTCCGCCCCTGCCATCCTTTCAGCCAATCACAGTCCAGGAGCTGTCGTTGGGTGGGAACCAAGTGGCTGAAAGGAGCTGGCAAACAAAGAGGGAGGGAGAGAGGGAGGTGGGGGAGGGGAGAGGAAGAAAGGCACAAAAATAGAGAGGAAGAGAACATGTCTGTGCTTCTGATTTTCCAGTCAGAGGACCAGAGACACATTATCTGTCCCTCTAACAAACAGAGGAACGAGGGACCAGACAGAGAGAGAGAAAAAGCGGACTGCTGCCCATTTAGAGGGGATGAGAGATAGGGGGCGCTCTGTGCCTGCTTAGACCTTAGGGAGCTGTGCGGCATGGACACTAATTGGTAGGTTAGGGCAGGATAAATGCTAGGGTAGAGCTCTTATGTGCCCAAGTTTAAATACTGCGGGTGTGTCAGCAATTCCGCTTCTCTGATAGATGCAATAAGACAAACCAAATCACAACATGGGCAGAAACTGCACATGAAATCAAGAAAAGTGATCCGCCTCATCAGCGCAGTTACCACACAACCCTGTCCTCAGCAGTTCTGAGAGAATGTGTCAGTTACTGTACTGCACACCCAGATAAGTGTGGGATTTGTCAGTGTCTACATTTCACATCTCAAAGAGCTGATGTACAGTATGTATAATGTATTTGCCCACATAACCTAATCTGTAGCACATAAATATGTATACATATATCTTAACCCTATAATGCCCAGACACAGATATCATTATAGGAAAAATATGACCCAGTAATATTTTTGAATTATTGAAGGGTAGTATTCAGATCCACTGTTCACCATTAGGTTTTGTGTCAGCTAAATATACATTGCTGAACAGAACTTCTAATTCCAGGAGTATCATATCTGGTACAGCCAAAAATCAGCACCCCTCCGGAACTCAACACTCGAAATTTCAAATTATTGATATGCTCTCTACTATCTCTAGCTATCCCTTAACATGTACAAGAATAAGTTTTTGTGTAATATTTACCTTGGAATGCCAAACTTCACTGCCAAAGTCCAAGGAAAATCATGAATTCCCGTTCACATGGGAGCTACTACCTTGAAGTGAGTGACTAGGGGAGAGACTACTCCTGCAATCTCACTTCTTCCTTCAGGTGGCAGCACTGTGAATCAGATATGATACAGTGAGCAGTCGTGGTTGTGTTGCATCTTACCAGGTGGGCATGGTCCTTCAAATTTAGTGTATCATATAAGATACAGGGGGCATTATAGGGTTAAAATACGCACACACACACACACACACACACATACGCAAACTGTGATGCCCATGGACCTGCATCAAAACAAACGCACACATGAACGCATGCACAAACACTGCAGACATTTAACATGTGGGGACCAACAGGGACAGAGTGTGGTGGGACACAGTGAGCCGGTCAGCCTGGTCACCCGCCCGCTCAGCACAGCCTAATCCTCCATGGTCTCTTTCTCAGTGCAGATTAGATTTACAGAAAGCCTGGTCCATTCAGAACCGGAGGGATCAAAAACACATGTACAAATCTCTGGAGCACGTGCTGCCATTAGCAGGGTACAGCAGTGCTGCTATATTCAGGATATCCCAGCAGAGGAGACTGGGCCGGCCCACAGCAAAGGAGACCGGGCCGGCCAACAGCAGAGGAGAGCGGGCCGGCCAACAGCAGAGGAGACCGGGCCGGCCCACAGCAGAGGAGACCGGGCCGGCCCACAGCAGAGGAGAATGGGCCGGCCCACAGCAAAGGAGACCGGGCCGGCCAACAGCAGAGGAGACCGGGCCAGCCCACAGCGGAGGAGACCGGGCCAGACCACAGCGGAGGAGACCGGGCCAGACCACAGCGGAGGAGACCGGGCCAGACCACAGCGGAGGAGGCCTGGCTGGCTCACAGCAGTGACCCCGATGGCGGGGGGGGCGAGTCCCTGGAATCCCTAAGCTCTGATCAGAGCCCAGCCGCACAATGGTGCACAAAGTACCCTAATCCTGCCAGCGTCATCGCGAAGAGCCACAGGCGCAGGAAAGAATGGGTAATTAGCTTTTTGTTGCAGCACAAGGAACGCTAGGCTGAACAATGCAGGTCACTGACTCATGAAGACCCTGACTGCACATTTATTCAATGAGATGCCTTCCATTATTTCCCACGGTGCAACCCCACACCAGGTTACACAACTGACCGCACACAGACAATGGCAGTTTCACCTCTGCGACCAGGGGCCTGTTACGACAGAGCAGTCCATCTGCACCCACTCGCCACACCAGGAGCTCTTCTCCACCTGGAAGCAGGTGCAGGTATGGTGGGATGAAAGCCATATTGTGGGTCAATACCCGTACTCTTTCAGACATGGCCTCCTGACACAGGGATTGTGGGTCGATACCCATGCTCTTTCAGACATGGCCTCCTGACACAGGGATTGTGGGTCGATACCAATACTCTTTCAGACATGGCCACCTGACGCAGGGATTGTGGGTCGCTACCCGTGCTCTTTCAGACATGGCCTCCTGACACAGGGATTGTGGGTCGATACCCGTGCTCTTTCAGACATGGCCTCCTGACGCAGGGATTGTGGGTCGATACCCGTGCTCTTTCAGACATGGCCTCCTGACGCAGGGATTGTGGGTCGATACCAGTACTCTTTCAGACATGGCCTCCTGATGCAGGGATTGTGGGTCGATACCCGTACTCGTTCAGACATGGCCTCCTGACGCAGGGATTGTGGGTCGATACCCGTACTCTTTCAGACATGGCCTCCTGACGCAGGGATTGTGGGTCGATACCCGTACTCTTTCAGACATGGCCTCCTGATGCAGGGATTGTGGGTCGATACCCGTACTCGTTCAGACATGGCCTCCTGATGCAGGGATTGTGGGTCGATACCCGTACTCTTTCAGACATGGCCTCCTGATGCAGGGATTGTGGGTCGATACCCGTACTCTTTCAGACATGGTCTCCTGATGCAGGGATTGTGGGTGATACCCGTACTTTCGTTCAGACATGGCCTCCCGGCCTTGGGGATTGTGGGTCGATACCCGTACTCTTTCAGACATGGCCTCCTGGTGCAGGGATTGTGGGTCGATACCCGTGCTCTTTCAGACATGGCCTCCTGACGCAGGGATTGTGGGTCGATACCCGTGCTCTTTCAGACATGGCTTCCTGACGCAGGGATTGTGGGTCGATACCGTGCCTGCGTTCAGACATGGCCTCCTGACATGGGTCCTCCTTTCAGACATGGCCTCCTGACACAGGGATTGTGGGTCGATACCTGTACTCTTTCAGACATGGCCTCCTGACACAGGGATTGTGGGTCGATACCTGTACTCTTTCAGACATGGCCTCCTGGTGCAGGGATTGTGGGTCGATACCTGTACTCTTTCAGACATGGCCTCCTGACGCAGGGATTGTGGGTCGATACCCGTACTCTTTCAGACATGGCCTCCTGACGCAGATGGGTAATAAGAGGGTTTAGTCATTTCCAGGGGACCGGGATAGCGAATTACTGCCCTGCGACCCACCTCACCCCACATTTATATCTCCTTCCTTTCCACACAGATGTGAAAATACAGCCTGATATTTATGATTTATTGACGCAATATTTCTTAGTGTTTCAAATGTTTTCTGTTTTGGGCTCAAAGCTCTTTATATTCTTTCCAGCAGCAGGTTGGGTTTAAAGTAATTTACCTCTTCTATGGACAATAAAGATCTATTCTATTCTGACACATGTAACACTAATCAACAGCCCCACACTTTCACAGTACTGGGTCACTGGGGTAACTCTGCACCAGCAAATACAGAATAATGTCCTCAGGCCTCAGCTGATGCTGAGCACATCTCCCCCATGCTTTACTTGCCACAGCTTTGCTGCCACACGAGTGTTTACAAGAACATACTCCACAGATACACCAGTATACACCAGAACATTCCCCAGCTCAGGGTCTGAGCCCTTCCTCAGGCCCCCCCCAGGCTGATTACTGATGCTGAGCCTGGCTGTAGAGCCGGAGCACCGTTGGACAAGTCCGCTGGTGAAAACATCAGGAGAATAACACGAGAACAGCACCTGACCTCACGAATGGAACAGAAGCACCTTTTTGTTGGGGCTGCAGTTGATGAGAGAATCAGGCCATTCCTTCTCGTAAAATGAGAGTAAACCCCTTATGTCAGATCCATTCACAACCAGCGCCCAGCGCCCTGAGATCCTGATGAGTTGTACACCGTGTCTGTGTAACATGACCCCGATATGACGCTCTGCCATACACACACACACACACACACACACACAGACACGTGTGCGCGCCTGCACACTCAGCTGCACACACATACACAGACAGAACACACTAAATTCACATAAAGGATCCAGACGTTCTGCCCAAATTTATATCCATGATAGTATAAAGTCAGTTTTATAATGGCCAACAGGAATCAAGGGTGTAACCCCCCCGACCATTTGAAACAGTCTTTAAAACACGGAACATCCTCATAGAGAGGAAATACTACACAGCCACAGAAACAGTGAGAGCTTCGTAAAAGTGTAAATTGTATTTAAAATGTGGATCAATCCAGTTAAGACAGGTTTGAATTTACATGCAGATTCTCTCTTCACTTTGGGCTCCGAGCTTTTTCCCTGAAATCCAAGTCTGTTGGTCAGTTTCCCTGGTTTATTTCCAAGCCCCTGATCGAAACTTGAGCAGAACTGAGTTGCAAGGATTTGCCTGGAATTTCAGTCCAGATTTAGCCTTTTTGTTTCACAGTACATCAAGACTTGCCATCAGGGCACTTAACCCTTTGAGCGCTAAATGCAGCTGTTGGTGCTCAATGATGTAAGATATCAGAATCAAAGCTGTTGAAAACCTATCATGTGGCGACTTGTTTAAAAGCGCTCCTGCAGTGAGCTCTTTTAAACAAGTCGCCACATGATAGGTTTTCAACAGTACAATATAATTAAATTTATATTTTTTAAAAATGTATTTCAGCGCTCTGAGGGTTAATGGTCAATATTTCTCATTGTGAGGATGAAGGGTCATCACTGCAAAGGTTTAACGCATCACTGAGATACACAAGGCCAGAGGCACAGACATTACACCCAAACTTTTCAGTAAAGATTAAGAATTGAAAACGAGAAGAAAAATGGAAGTGCGTTTTCACTTTGCCCCTTCAGCCTTTCCTTCGGCATACAGTGATTCACTGGAAAGGCCATTGCACCCATTTTTGTATTTGTGTATGTAAAATTCACTGAACTCATAACTTTGTAAATCATTTTCTGACATGCCAATTATCAGGTGAGCCCGTTAGCAGCTATAAGTTGGATTCAGTCCTGACTGAGAGATCAGGAACTCTCTCTCACGACAGTGCAATGCTGTTTAAACAATGCCAAACACCCTTTTACAGTACGTATGACACTCTGCACTCGAAAGGTGAACTCAGTTTCTGAATAGAACAAAAGGGTGTGACCAATTTAGAATGTAGCAATACCTGTGCTGTTAAAAATAATGTAAATACGTGCTAATAACCGGTATCAATGCCCAAGGTCATGCATTTGAATATAAACTGGTAAAACACAAAGGGACTACCGTAGAGGATGAGTTTAAAAAGTGCAGGGAACTTTCGATTCACCGCGACTCCACTGCTGTTCCTGCAGCAGACCAAACTATGTCTGAACTCAACAACAGCATAAAAACCTCATGAACATTTAAACTATGTAACTGCGCGCAAAACATGCACATCTTATACTGTGTCCGTTATAAATTGCCTAGGTGCTTCAGATTATTTGTGGTGATGGAGGTTATTTTTCTGTAAAGTGAGTTTTACAGGGCCCAACCGAATACTTTCAGACAGTTTTGTTTACCAATCAATGTTTCCACAACTGAACAAACCCCTCGACAGGTCCCACACTTTGACGTGCTTGGCTGAACAAAAGCAAAGTGCCTTTTGCTGTTTTCGGAAAAAAATACCCCTCAGGGGCAACACGATGATGGGAGGCAGGGGTCAGTGTGGACGTGCTGGCATGTTAATTGTTTAAAACCCAATGCAGTGAGGTCATTATATGACGTTATCACAACAGGGAGCCGGAGACTCTCTGCACATGACGATTCGGCAGGTGGGGCAGTGGGAGAGTAGATGTACGAGCCACAGATAAACCCTGTAAATGAAACAAAGCTGACCGCGTGCCCCAGCGGAGAGAGACCTGAGTGTTCGAGGAGTGGAGGTGTTTACCATCCTCATCGATCAACTTTTTCCCCAGGTGAAGTTTCCCGTCTCATCTCATGACTATCCAGCACAGAGATTAAAGGCCTAAAGCATGAGTATCCTGAACAGCCAGCTAAAAATACGGCTGATCATTTGCTATCGACACACTGTGATAATACA
This sequence comes from Gymnothorax javanicus, assembly GCA_029692085.1. NCBI lineage: Eukaryota > Metazoa > Chordata > Actinopteri > Anguilliformes > Muraenidae > Gymnothorax > Gymnothorax javanicus. The sequence continues at coordinate 644,470 of CM056203.1, forward strand.
CTTCCATGTCCCAAACTGGCTCCAGCAAGAAGAGCACACACACAAACACACACGCACGCGCCCGCACGCACGCACACACACACACGCACACATGCATGCACGCACACACGTTGGGTTTTCATGTCTTGTGGGGACATTCCATAGACTTGCGTTCATTCCCTAACCCCTTTCCCTGACCTTAACCATCAACAGCACATACCAAATCCTAACCCTAATCTTATCCCCTAACCCTAACTGTAACCCCTAACCCTGAAACAGCTCAATTTCCTCATGGGGACCTGAAAATGTCCCATAAGGATGAAGAAATCTGGTATTCCATTTCTTATCGGGACATTTTGTCCCCACAAGGGTAGGTAAACAAGGACCACACGGGCGCGCACACACACACACACACACACACACACACACGCACATGCACACACGTGCATGCACACACACACACGCACACACACACACACACACACACACACACACACGAACGCACGTGCATGCACACACACACACACACACACACACATGCACACACGCACATGCACACACGCATGCACACACACACACACACGCACAAGCACACACACACACGCACACACACACACAAACGAATATCTTTGTAAAAGAGCACATTACCACACAATAAAAGGAAAGTGTGATGTGTGACTGAAACCTGTTTCAGAAGCACCACTGACAGATCAAACCACTCAACCAGCAGAACCAGCAGAATCAGTTTCAGGTTGGATGAAGGAATCCAAGTCTGCTGAGTTGTGTATTAAGTCTGGCAGGTGCAGGCGTGCGCATACACACACACACACACACACACACACACAAATGACACTACAGAGACCAGTGGGCAAAGCATCAGCTGAGGTGGGGAACATGATAAGGAAGATTACATCACAACAGCGAGTGCTCTGTTCCCTAATAATCTGAGTTATTAACACTGTACTCTGTACAGGAAAGCACAGAGGGAGAGTGTTTCTTATCAGAGTGCAGCTCTTAAAAAGCTTTGACTCTATGTGCAGATCTGGGATGAGGAATGACAGGCATTCCCGCATCGCAGTACGAGAGTCCTCTCGTATTCCTGAGTCCGCCTTATATCACAAACACTTACATAACTGTAAACATTACATCCACCCCGTATAAACAACAGACTGACAGCCAGAAAGACAGACACAGACAGTTGCACTCTCACACATGCACACACACACACACACACACACGCGCGACAAACATACACACACACGCACGCACGCACGCACGCACGCACCCACATGTATGGGCACACAGACACAAATTTTTTGAAGAAACTCTTTGCAGCGCACATGCCTTTTTGCCTAATTGAAAGCCACAGAAGAGAGCAAATAATGAAGTCTTTGGAGGGTGAAAACCATCAGACACGTAGAATCAGCCCATCCTGTGCACTGTAAATATTACAGGTGACAACATGCCAATACATAAACCATTTTCTAGTCAAATCATTATAACCTTGGATGTCATAAAAGGAGGTTTATAAGCCTTTTACCAAAAAAACTCCCTAACAATCCATGATTTGTTGGCCATTCTTTGCCTGTCATTCTATCCCCTCTGAAGAGCAGGTCGCTCTGAGTGGGTGTTCCCTCTATGCTGAGGAGCTCCCCTCTGATTGGTGGGCAGAGCTACAGACTCCTTAACCTATTGAAAAAGGTATGGTGAGTAAAATGAGAGAGAAAGAGAGAGACCAGCATGGAACTTGTGGGCTGAGAGTCTACAGGTGTTACTGTGTGGCACTTATTGGACATTGTGATTGTAGAAAACAGCAGGATTTGCGAACTGTGTGTTTCAAACACTATTGTGGAAATGGAGGTTATAGTAACCAAACTGCAGTCCCTCAAAGTTAACCTTCGCTGGAATGTCTTGTCTAGCACCGTGGACACCACTGTGCAGGTGGAGTTAGTGGGAATTAATTTATATATCATGGGACCTTTATGGATTCAAAGTTGGAGTTCAGAGGTAAACATCTTGAATGCACCTAGGAGGCAAAATAACCAAACTCCTCCAGTTTGCAAAACAAGTGCATGTTCGTGCACCTGTTGCATTGAATATATTTAAGTGCCCCCACCCCGAACATGAGTCCCAACCTGACACATATTAACCTTTAGAGCGCTGAATTTTTCAAAAATATGAATTTAATATCATGTGGCAACTTGTTTAAAAGAGCTCCATTGGGAGCTCTTTTAAACAAGTTGCCACATGATAGGTTTTCAATGGCTTTGATTTTGATATCTTACATCATTGAGCAACAATAGCTGCATTTTGTGCTCTAAGGATTAACGCTCTGGGATACTTTGGGACCCCACAGATACCACACAGCCGAAGAATCGGGCAGTATCCCTGCACTTAAGCTCTGCACTGCAGCTCATATTCAAATGAAATTCTTTTCCACTGCATGCTACGGCTCTACTTGGCTCGACTCGACTCAGATTTTTATGCATTTCCATTGTGGGTAGTACCTGGAGCAATGTACTTTTTAGTACCTCCTTGGCCGAGGTTCTGAGTGAGCTGAGCCAATACTAAAACGTGAGGTCAATGCGTTGCAGATCACTGATTGGTCTGAGATAATCATCGTTGCCATGGCACAGGACAAGCCGACATAAAACATAACATAATCAACATTATGGAGGAATAGGATGATTTTCACAGTAACGCAATGTAAAGTGTAAGCAATAAGATGTGACTCCGGTAGGTAAATTAGCATCCAAACCAACAAGCTACCCAGCTTTCTTATAAGCTAATTTAATACAAAATACATGTTTCGGGGTCACATAAGATAGCAACTTTCAGGCAAGAGGACTATATTATCATAACCTAACTGATAAAGGGAGTATCAAATGCTTCATTGTCAAACGCACAGCAGCTTGGCAACAATTAGCTGCTGAATGAAAGCGAGTTAGGCACCAGCCAGAAACGCAGGATATGACCGCGTACGGCTCTAAAATCATTCGGCCACGTGGATAAGCGGCCAGATAAACGCGGTTACTGAGAACCAAGAATAACAGCCCATGCACATCCATGGTGCCGCGTGAGGTGATGAGTTTTGTGTCGCATTGAAGATGATGTCAGGGCACTTTCTATGGTCTATCCCACCTACGACTGAGTGGGTAATACATGCTGCGCAGAAAACAAGTACCTGGTTTCAAAACCGAGTGGAGTGGAGTAAAAGTGGTAAAAGTGGCACCATGCAATGGAAAAGTGCCAAAACTGTCCCATCTATGCTGCCCACCATAAAATAAGGTCACAGGTGACTGTAGTATCAGTTACTTTGGAGGCAGAAGGCCAGGGACAAGAGGCTAGGGGGAAATAAATACAGAGAGAGAGAGAGAGAGGAGGAGAGGAGGAGGGAGAGAGAGAGAGGAAGGAGAGAGAGAGAGCAAACAGAGGAAGGGAAAGACGCCCTTGTGAATTTTTCATCCCTTATTTAACAAGGTTAGCAGGGTTGTGTTTCCACATCCTTATGATAGAGGACAGTGATGACCTCACCCAACAATCCAAAAAACTCCATCAGGTCATTATAAGCTCAGGGGCTCAGGAGGAACAGAGACTAAACTCCTTCCGGTACGACAGAACACAGGATACAAGGGGAATTAGATAAATGCAGCGGATTACCAGAGCTCACGGCACACCGCTGTCTACGTCACAAGCCAGAGAGATGGCAGCATCCGGCGCTGCAGCCACAAGACACCAAAATGACGCCTCTATTCTATCAGCCAAGCAAGAGAAACACTGCCATCGGATCACCACAATACCTAAACCATAGACTGCCAATCCATAAACAAGCAAGGGAGTTATTTCACCCCTCTTTCTAATATAGACCTGAGGCAACGACCTCATCCTGCCAGCACAGCGCTCAGTCATCATCTTTCTGAATGAAGAGCTATAGGCTTCTTATAGCAAAAATTTCCAATTTGTCCCCTTCCCAATTTCTACTATTTTTGAATAATTTTCACAATTAAATGTTTTAGGTCATCAAACTAATGAAGACAAAGATAAGCCGAGTAAACACAAGCTGCAGTTTTAAATGATGATTTCATTAATTGGAGGAAAAAAGCTGTCTAACCCAACCTGGCGACATGAAACAGTAATTGCTCCCTTGGTTACTAAATCAAATATGACACATTTAATTGATAATTGGATTCACTTTCACAAGACACACCCAGGTAGGAGTTCTTACCAGCCCTGTTGAATCTAAACATCACTTAAATGGAATCCCTTCGGCAACCTAAAGTAGGCAAAAATGAGCACATGATTCCACAATCTAAAGAAATTCATGAACAGATAAAAGCAGAGTTGATGATGTCATCTATTAGTCCGGAAAAAGTTCCGCAACAATTTCTAAGGGTCTGTGACTCTTGAAAACCATGGTAAGAGCCAATATACACAAATAGAGAAAACTAGTGAAGGTGGTTAACCTTCTTGGGAGTGGCTAGCCAACCAAAATTCCTCCAAGGGCACATCGACGACTCAACCAGGAAGCAACAAAAGAACTAATGACCTTGATAGGAATATTGAGAGCAGATTAGTTAAATTTGCAGATGATACTAAATTGGGAGGTTTGGCAAATAGTTTAGAGTCCACTAAAGTGATTCAGGATGATTTGGATAGAATCCAGAATTGGCAAATGTGGCAAATGAAATTTAATGTAGCGAAATGTAAAGTTGTACGTGTAGGTAATAAAAACATTAGACGGGATTACTTCATGGGAGGTTTAAAACTGGAATGTGCTCCACATAAAAAAGATCTGGGAGTGATTGTTGACCAAACCCTCACAGGCTCTAGCCATTGTGCCATAGCAGTTAAAAAAGCCAATCTATGGAAGCCCATAGTGGATGATATTCAAATGAAAATGTAATCCCACTATTGCATTATAATTTTCCACTTATGAATGAGTTATTTGAGACAATATTAAATTGAAAATGCATTAATCCAATTATCACTTTCATTTTCACAAACACATATGGGAAATCTATGACTATATTCAAATGATAATGAAATGCTGACTGACATTTAATTTTCAAAGTCATGCTTTGCAATACAGTGGACTATATTCAAATGCAATAAGCAAAACAGCACCCCCAGCCTATTGCATTTACATTTACATGTCATAACGCTCTTTTAGGGTCAACATGATAATGAAAATGCTGTTTTCTAATCACTTGGAAATAATAATGATATAATAATGATGACGACATTTGACATTTCATTTTCAAAGACTTATCCTGCAGTACATGGGACAATATTCAAACGCAGTAAGGGAAACAGCGCCTCCCAGTCCATTGCATTTTCAAATACATGTCACCACGCTCTTTTTGGGACACAATGAAAATTAAAATGCAATCTGTCAGCGTCTCATCAAGGCGGGTCTTCCGCTAGGGCGTCACTCATTAGGGGCGCGAAACCATGTTCCTTATTTGCATACCAACCAATCAGCTTCTGGGTAGCGCTTTGCACGCGGAGGCTTACTGATAATGTCATGATGGCTAGGCTGCTGTGTATTGCGTGCCATCGCGCATTAGGTTATGTTGCGCTTTGGATGTTGCCATCTTGGCAGCTAGTATGCTAGCTAACGTTAACTAAGGAGAATATTTGTAAATGATCATCACATTAAAAGCGATATGATTTGATTTTTGCCCCAACTCTATTAACTGAGCTAGCTGTAATATGCATGAACTTATCCGAGGCTTCGCTGGGCAGTGTTGTGTAACTGCAACCCAAGTGTGCTTTGCAGATTTCAGAGACGCGTTAGCTAACTTGCTAGTGAGTCTAAAAGCAATCGCTTAGGTACAGCTAGCTGGCTATGATGCCTACTGGAGAAGCTCTTACAGCCCTGATTTGTCACTTTAACGCCATCTCGCTCACACGACCTCTTTCACCATTGATTAGCAGCTTCTTTTCCCTAAAGAACGAACTGACAGTTCAGCCTGAGACATGTTATCTCATAACTAGTTAAAGCAGCATTATCCTTCCATGCGTGCTATAGCGTATTACATTACTCCAGATAAAACGCTATTCGTCTTCCCACCCTGCTGACGCTAGTTAGGGGAAATGTTTGTCATCATTTTTATACTTAATCACTTTGATTCGGTTTTTGCCCTAGCTTCACAAGCTAGCTAGCCGACAGCGATTGCTCTTGTGCTTGCAGATTGTTCTTGAGCTAGCCAGGTAATGAGCTATCCATTTATATCTCCCAGAAATCTGATAGTACTCTTGGTGATAGTACAAAAGTGCTACCAAACATATCAAAGAAGTTCATATTTCAGCAGGTTAAGTTAGCAAGTGAGGAACACTGTTTTCAGCCAGTCATCAAAACTTCTCCCATTGCTACGTGGCTGGGGAATCGCGATTAACTAGGAACAGCGGCAGCCTGACTGCTGGCCGTTTATCGGACCGTTCTGCATGATGTATACATTGTGCATGTTTCAGGAGTGGCGAACTTGCAACTCGGCAAGCACAAGAGCAATCGTCAGCTAGCAAAAACCGAATCACAGCGATTAAGTATAAAAATGATGACAAACATTCCCCCTAACTAGCGTCAGCAGGGTCGGAAGACGGATAGCGTTTTATCTGGAGTAATGTAATACGCTATAGCACGCATGGAAGGATAATGCTGCTTTAACTAGCTATGAAATAACATGTCTCAGGCTGAACTGTCAGTTTGTTCTTTAGGGAAAAGAAGCTGCTAATCAATGGAGAAAGAGGTCGTAATGCGAGATGGCGTTTAAAGTGACAAATCAGGGCTGTAAGAGCTTCTCCAGTAGGCATCATAGCTAGCTAGCTGTACCTAAGCGATTGCTTTTACACTCACTAGCAAGCTAGCCAACGTCTCTGAAATCTGCAAGCACACTTGGGTTGCAGTTGCACAACACTGCCGCGAAGCCTCGGATAAGTTCATGCATATTACAGCTAGCTCAGTTAATAGAGTTGGGGCAAAAATCAAATCATATCGCTTTAATGTGATGATCATTTACAAATATTCTCCTTAGTTAACGTTAGCTAGCATACTAGCTGCCAAGATGGCAACATCCAAAGCGCATCAAAACCTAATGCGTGATTGCACGCAATACATAGCAGCCTAGCCATCATGACATTATCAGTAAGCCTCCGTGCGTACAAGCGCCACCCAGAAGCTGATTGGTTGGTATGCAAATAAGGAACATGGTTTCGCCGCGCCCTAATGAGTGACGCCTAGCGGAAGACCCGCCTTGATGAGACGCTGACAGATTGTATTTTAATTTTCATTGTGTCCCAAAAAGAGCGTGGTTGACATGTATTTGAAAATGCAATGGACTGGGAGGCGCTGTTTCCCTTACTGCGTTTTGAATATTGTCCCATGTATTGCAGGATAAGTCTTTGAAAATGAAATGTCAAATGTCGTCATCATTATTATATCATTATTATTTCCAAGTGATTAGAAAACAGCATTTTCATTATCATGTTGACCCTAAAAGAGCGTTATGACATGTAAATGTAAATGCAATAGGCTGGGGGTGCTGTTTTGCTTATTGCATTTGAATATTGTCCACTGTATTGCAGAGCATGACTTTGAAAATTAAATGCCAATCAGCATTTCATTATCATTTGAATATAGTCATAGATTTCCCATATGTGTATGTGAAAATGAAAGTGATAATTGGATTAATGCATTTTCAATTTAATATGGTCTCAAATAACTCATTCATAAGTGGAAAATTATAATGCAATAGTGGGATTACATTTTCATTTGAATATTGTCCACTATGGGCTTCCATACCAATCGGATGCTGGGATACATTGCCAAAAGTATTGAGTACAAATCCAAGGAGGTGATGCTTCTTTTGTACAACACATTCGTCAGACCACATCTGGAGTATTGTGTTCAGTTCTGGGGACCATACTTTAAGAAAGACATAGAGGCTCTAGAAAAAGTTCAGAGAAGAGCCACTAAGCTGATTCTGGGTATAAAAGATGAAAGCTATGAGAAGAGGCTGAAGATCCTTAATCTCTTTAGTCTTAGGAAAAGGAGATGTAGGGGTGATCTGATTGAGGTCTTTAAATATGTTAAAGGGATTAACAAAGTGAATTATGAAGGATTCCTTCGACCAAGTGTTAGTAGAACTCGGGGTCACAAATGGAAGTTGACCAAGGGTAAATTTAGCATTGATATTAGGAAATATTTCTTCACCCAAAGAGTAATTTTGGTGTGGAACAGCTTGCTTGACCATATTGTTGAGGCAGAGACCGTGGGAGTTTTCAAGAGCAGGCTTGACTTAAAGCTAGATACCATTGAGTCATTGAGTATCTGAAGTGATATATTCACAATAGTATAAAGAAACTGGCGAGCCTAGTTGGGCTGAACGGCCTGTTCTCGCCATTCATGTTATGTTATGTTATGTTATGTTAACTCAGACTGAAATCTAAAGAACTGCTTGTCTCAGTTTTGTTCAGTGTTAACAATTCCCCATTAAAAAAGAGACCAGGCAAAAATGGCATCCATTAGAGAGCTGCAAGGGAAAAACCACTGCTGACCCCCAAGACTTTTTGAACATGATTCAGTAAGTGAATATGATTCAGTATATATGAATATGATTCAGTAAGCGAATATGATTCAGTATATATGAATATGATTCAGTAAGTGAATATGATTCAGTATATATGAATATGATTTAGTAAGTGAATATGATTCAGTATATAGGAATATGATTCAGTAAGCAAATATGATTCAGTATAGATGAATATGATTCAGTAGCCTGATGAGTCAAAAGTGAAATGATTTGCAAGACAAGGTTGCCATTATATCTGGCATAAAGCTTACACAGCATCCCATATTAAGAGCATCACACCAACAGTCAAACACAGTAGTGGTAATGTGATCTGGGGCTGCTTTGCAGCTACAGGACCTTGGCAACATGCCATAATTGATGAAAGCATGAATTCTGCTCTTTACCAGAAAATCCTGAAGGAGAATGTCTTGTCATCGGTTTGAGACCTAAAGCTCAAGTATAGTTTTGTTATGCAGCAGGATAATGATCCGAAGCACACAAGCAATTCCACCTCTGAATGGCTCAAAATAAATAAATAAATAAATAAATAAAGGTTTTGATGAGGGCAGGGCAAAGTCCTGACTGAAAATGGTGGATTTTGTAAAACTCTGCAAAGAATGGGCCAGAATTCCCCCACAGTGATGTAAAAAACTCACTTCCATTTACCGCAAATGTTATTGCAGTTATTGCTGCCCAAGATAGCACAACCAGTTAATAGGTTTAGGAGGGCAAGTTTTTTTCACATGGGTCATATACAGTGCTGTGAAAAAGTATTTGTAAAAATTATTTCCTGATTTGGCAGCTTCATGCCATTTTATTTTGCTCTTTACACACACATGTACCAAAACCTATTTTAGCCCAGTGACATAGTAGGGATTTTTTTTTCTGAGAATTGAATATCACTGTTGTCTCAATCATTCAAGCTTGCTAATACAGTCTCCTGAGAGAGAGCATGTTTCTTCTACCACTGGATTCTGTCCAATATTACCGGTACTGTTTATCCAGCCATGACTGTGCTCGCCTGGTGTCTGGAGGGCTGAAAATGCATAGCTCCCGAGTGACCCGCATTTGAATAGCAAAACCCGCGGACCCGCAAGCAAATTAAAAACCTGCAATTTGCGCATTGAAAGAAATGAAACGGAATCTCACCGCCCCCATCCCCCCCCCCCGCTCAATGAAATGAAACGCTGTCGTTATGGACCAGCATTTCGTTCCTTCAAACTTGGGAGGTATGCAATGCCATCCCTATATCTGTCTTGTTTTGTGTATAGAGATTGCAACTTGTCAAGGCTCTTATATAGACCTATATACGAGGGAAAAGGCTGATCTGTGGTAGTCTTTTGACTGGATAGCAGTTGTGAGACTGCAGTCTATTCCTGGAACAGGAGATGTTGAGCGAAGGCTGGCCAGATCTTCCTGGCTGCTGAGTGACTCATGTTTCCTGAATGACTGTGCTGAGCTGGGGTTTTTATCAGAGTTTCACCAACAGCTCTGCTTTGCATGTGTTGCATCTTCTGCACACAGCAGTACCCATGTTTCTCTGTAAACTTGAGGATGGACATATTCCTCTCTGAAGTTCTGGAACATGTTGAACTGTTTATCTTATGAGGCTTCTCAGCTCCTCTACAGCTGCTCTGCTCAGCTCCTCTACAGCTGCTCTGCTCTGTAACTCTACAGCTGCTCAGCTCCTCTACAGCTGCTCTGCTCCTGTAACTCTACAGCTGCTCAGCTCCTCTACAGCTGCTCTGCTCTGTAACTCTACAGCTGCTCAGCTCCTCTACAGCTGCTCTGCTCCTGTAACTCTAAAGCTGCTCAGCTCCTCTACAGCTGCTCTGCTCCTGTAACTCCCCACAGCTGCTCAGCTCCTCTACAGCTGCTCTCTGCTCTGTAACTCTACAGCTGCTCAGCTCCTCTACAGCTGCTCTGCTCTGTAACTCTACAGCTGCTCAGCTCCTCTACAGCTGCTCTGCTCTGTAACTCTACAGCTGCTCAGCTCCTGTACAGCTGCTCAGCTCCTGTAACTCTACAGCTGCTCTGCTCCTGTAACTCTACAGCTGCTCTGCTCCTGTAACTCTAAAGCTGCTCAGCTCCTGTACAGCTGCTCTGCTCCTGTAACTCTATAGCTGCTCAGCTCCTCCAGCTGCTCTGCTCCTGTAACCCCACAGCTGCTCAACTCCTGCTCAGCTGCTCAGCTCCTCTACAGCTGCTCAACTCTTGTAACCCCACAGCTGCTCAGCTGCTCTGCTCTCTGTAATCACAGCTGCTCTACAGCTCCTCAGCTCTCTACAGCTGCTCTGCTCTCCTGTAACTCTGCTCAGCACAGCTGCTCTGCTCCTGTAACTCCCCACAGCTGCTCAGCTCCTCTACAGCTGCTCTGCTCTGTAACTCCCCAACTCCTCTACAGCTGCTCTGCTCCTGTAACACAGCTGCTCAGCTCCTGTAACTCTACAGCTGCTCAGCTCTCACAGCTGCTGCTCCTGTAGCTCCTCTGCTCCTGTAACACCCACAGCTGCTCAGCTCCTCACAGCTGCTCTGCTCCTGTAACTCCCACAGCTGCTCAGCTCCTCTACAGCTGCTCTGCTCCTCAATCCCTACAGCTGCTCTGCTCCTCCACAGCTGCTCTGCTCTGTAACCCACAGCTGCTCAGCTCCTCACAGCTGCTCTGCTCCTGTAACTCCACAGCTGCTCAGCACAGCTGCTCTGCTCTTGTAACCCCACAGCTGCCCAGCCCCCAGCTGCTCTGCTTCTGTAACTCTACAGCTGCTCAGCTCCTCTACAGCTGCTAACACAGCTGCTCAGCTCTGCTCCTGTAACTCTAAAGCTGCTCAGTAACTCTACAGCTGCTCAGCTCCCACAGCTGCTCCACAGCTGCTCAGCCTCCTCCCACAGCTGCTCTGCTCCTGTAACTCTACAGCTGCTCAGCTCTCTACAGCTGCTCAGCTCTGTAACCCACAGCTCAGCTGTAACTGCTCAGCTGTAACTCCCACAGCTGCTCAGCTCTCTACAGCTGCTCTGCTCCTGTAACTCTACAGCTGCTCAGCTCCTCTACAGCTGCTCTGCTCCTGTAACTCTACAGCTGCTCAGCTCCTCTACAGCTGCTCTGCTCCTGTAACTCTACAGCTGCTCAGCTCCTCTACAGCTGCTCTGCTCCTGTAACTCTACAGCTGCTCAGCTCCTCTACAGCTGCTCTGCTCTGTAACTGTAACAGCTCCTCACAGCTGCTCTGCTCAGCTCCTACAGCTGCTCAGCTCCTGTAACTCTACAGCTGCTCAGCTCCTCTACAGCTGCTCTGCTCTGTAACTCTACAGCTGCTCAGCTCCTCTACAGCTGCTCTGTTTGCTCTGCTCTGCTCCTACAGCTCTGTAATCTCCACAGCTGCTCAGCTCCTCTTGTAACAATCTGCACAGCTGCTAACTCTACAGCTGCTCTGCTCTTGTCAGCTGCTCAGCTGCCTCTGCTCAGCTGCTCTACAGCTGCTCTGCTCTGCTGTAACCTGCTGCTCAGCTCCTCTGCTCAGTCTGCTCAGCTGCTCCTGTGTAAGCTCTACAGCTCCTCAACTCTGTAACTGCTCAGCAGCTGCTGCTCTGTTTCTGCTGCTCAGCCCCCACAGCTGCTCTGCCTGCTCAGCTCCTCTACAGCTGCTCTGCTCTACAGCTGCCCAGCTCCTTCACAGCCTGTAACTCTACAGCTGCTCAGCTCCCACAGCAGCTCAGCTCCTGTAACTCTGCTCAGCTCCCTCTGCTCTGCTCTGTAATCTACAGCTGCTCAGCCCCTGTAACTCTACAGCTGCTCAGCTCCTGCTGCTCAGCTCCTGTACAGCTGCTCTGCTCTGTAACTCCCACAGCTGCTCAGCTCCTCACAGCTGCTCTGCTCTGTAACTCTACAGCTGCTCAACTCCTGTAACTCTGCTCAGCTCCTCTACAGCTGCTCTGCTAACTCCCACAGCTGCTCAGCTCCAGCTGCTCAAACTCCACAGCTGCTCAGCCTTCACAGCTGCTCTGCTCCTGTAACTCCCCTGCTCAGCTCCCTACTACAGCTGCTCTGCTCTGTAATCCCCACAGCTGCTCTGCTCTGTAATCCCCCACAGCTGCCCAGCTCCTCTACAGCTGCTCTGCTCTGTAACTCTACAGCTGCTCAGCTCCTGTAACTCTACAGCTGCTCAGCTCCTCTACAGCTGCTCTGCTCCTGTAACTCTACAGCTGCTCTGCTCCTGTAACTCTACAGCTGCTCAGCTCCTCTACAGCTGCTCTGCTCTGTAACTCTACAGCTGCTCAGCTCCTCTACAGCTGCTCTGCTCTGTAACTCTACAGCTGCTCAGCTCCTCTACAGCTGCTCTGCCCTGTAACTCTGCTCAGCCCCTACAGCTGCTCTGCTCCTCCACAGCTGCTCAGCTCTCACAGCTGCTCAGCAACTCTACAGCTGCTCAGGTCCTCACAGCTGCTCTGCTCTGTAACTCCACAGCTGCTCAGCTCCTCTACAGCTCTGCTCTGCTCCTGCTCAGCTCCTGCTCTGCAGCTGCTCAGCTCCTCTACAGCTGCTCTGCTCCTGTAACTCCACAGCTGCTCAGCTCTGCTGCTCAGCTCCTGTAATCCCCAGCTGCTCAGCCCCACAGCTGCTCTGCTCTGTAACCCCACAGCTGCTCAGCTCCTCTACAGCTGCTCTGCTCTGTAACTCCCACACAGCTGCTCAGCTCCTCTACAGCTGCTCTGCTCTGTAACCCCACAGCTGCTCAGCTCCCACAGCTGCTCTGCTCCTGTAACCCCACAGCTGCTCAGCTCCTGTACAGCTGCTCAGCTCCTGTAACTCTACAGCTGCTCAGCCCTCTACAGCAGCTCTGCTCTGTAACCCCACAGCTGCTCAGCTCCTCTACAGCTGCTCTCCTGTAACTCCACAGCTGCTCAGCTCCCTACAGCTGCTCTGCTCCCCCACAGCTGCTCAGCCTCTACAGCTGCTCTGTTTGTAACTCCCCACAGCTGCTCAGCTCCCCTACAGCTGCTCAGCTCCTGTAACTCCACAGCTGCTCAGCTCCTCACAGCTGCTCTGCTCTGTAACTCTAAACAGCTGCTCAGCTGCTGCTCTGCTCCTGTAATCCCACACAGCTGCTCTCAGCTCTGCCCTGCTCTGTAACTGCTGCTGCTCCTGTAACTCTACAGCTGCTCAGCTCCTGTAGCTGCTCAGCTGCTGTAACTCCCACAGCTGCTCAGCTCCTGTAACAGCTGCTCTGCTCTGCCTTTAACTCTACAGCTGCTCAGCTCCTCTACAGCTGCTCTGCTCTGTAACTCTACAGCTGCTCAGCTCCCTGCTCTGCTCTGTAACTCCCACAGCTGCTCAGCTCCTCTACAGCTGCCTGCTCCTGTAACTCTACAGCTGCTCTGCTGCTCTGCTCTCTGTAACTCTACAGCTGCTCAGCTCCTCTACAGCTGCTCTGCTGCTCCAGCTGCTCAGCTCCTCTACAGCTGCTCTGCTCTGTAACTCCCACAGCTGCTCAGCTCTACAGCTGCTCTGCTCCTGTAACTCTACAGCTGCTCAGCTCTACAGCTGCTCTGCTCCTGTAACTCAGCTGCTCAGCTCCTCTACAGCTGCTCAGCTCTGCTCCTGCTCAGCTCTACAGCTGCTCAGCTCCTGCTCTGCTCTGTAACAGCTGCTCTACAGCTGCTCTGCTCCTGTAACTCTATAGCTGCTCAGCTCCCTACAGCTGCTCTGTTTGTAACTCTACAGCTGCTCAGCTCCTGTAACTCCTCTACAGCTGCTCTGCTCCTGTAACTCTACAGCTGCTCAGCTCCTCTACAGCTGCTCTGCTCTGTAACTCTACAGCTGCTCAGCTCCTCTACAGCTGCTCAGCTCCTCTACAGCTGCTCTGCTCTGCTCAGCTCCCCACAGCTGCTCTGCTCCTGTAACCCCACAGCTGCTCAGCTCCTCTACAGCTGTTCTGCTCTGTAACTCTGCTCTGCTCAGCTCCTCTACAGCTGCTCTGCTCCTGTAACTCCCACAGCTGCTCAGTGCTGCCAGCTCCTAACTCCCACAGCTGCTCAGCTCCTCTACAGCTGCTCTGCTCTGTAACTCTACAGCTGCTCAGCTCCTCTACAGCTGCTCTGCTCTGTAACTCTACAGCTGCTCAGCCCCTACAGCTGCTCTGCTCTGTAACTCTACAGCTGCTCAGCTCCTCTACAGCTGCTCAGCTCCTGTAACTCCCACAGCTGCTCAGCTCCCTCTACAGCTGCTCTGCTCCTGTAACTCTACAGCTGCTCAGCTCCCCTACAGCTGCTCTGCTCTGTAACCCACAGCTGCTCAGCACAGCTGCTCTGCTCCTGTAATCCCCTGCTCAGCTCTCTACAGCTGCTCTGCTCTGTAACCCCACAGCTGCTCAGCTCCCCTACAGCTGCTCTGCTCCTGTAACCCCACAGCTGCTCAGCTCCTCTACAGCTGCTCTGCTCTGTAACTCTGCTCTGCTCAGCTCCTCTACAGCAGCTCTGTTCTGTAACTCTACACAGCTGCTCAACTCCTGTAACTCCCCACAGCTGCTCAGCTCTCTACAGCTGCTCTGCTCTGTAACTCCCCACAGCTGCTCAGCTCCCACTCTCTGTAACTCTGCTCAGCTCTACAGCTGCTCAGCTCCTCTACACAGCTGCTGCTCTGTAATCTGCTGCTCAGCTCCCCTACAGCTGCTCTGCTCCTGTAACTCCACAGCTGCTCAGCTCCTCTACAGCTGCTCTGCTCCTGCTCAGCTCCACAGCTGCTCTGCTGCTCAGCTGCTCAGCTCCTCTACAGCTGCTCTGCTCTGTAACTCTACAGCTGCTCAGCTCCTCTACAGCTGCTCTGCTCCTGTAACTCTACAGCTGCTCAGCTCCTCTACAGCTGCTCTGCTCCTGTAACTCTACAGCTGCTCAGCTCCTCTACAGCTGCTCTGCTCCTGTAACCCCACAGCTGCTCAGCTCCCACAGCGGCTCTGCTCTCTGTAACTCACAGCTGCTCTACAGCTGCTCTGCTCCTGTAATCCCTACAGCTGCTCAGCTCCTGTAACTCTACAGCTGCTCTGCTCCTGTAACTCTACAGCTGCTCAGCTCCTCTACAGCTGCTCTGCTCTGTAACTCTACAGCTGCTCAGCTCCTCTACAGCTGCTCTGCTCTGTAACTCTACAGCTGCTCAGCTCCTCTACAGCTGCTCTGCTCTGTAACTCTACAGCTGCTCAGCTCCTGCTCTGTAACTCTACAGCTGCTCAGCTCCTGTAACTCTACAGCTGCTCTGCTCCTGTAACTCTACAGCTGCTCAGCTCCTCTACAGCTGCTCTGCTCTGTAACTCTACAGCTGCTCAGCTCCTCTACAGCTGCTCTGCTCTGTAACTCTACAGCTGCTCAGCTCCTCTACAGCTGCTCTGCTCCTGTAACTCTACAGCTGCTCAGCTCCTCTACAGCTGCTCTGCTCTGTAATCCCCACAGCTGCTCAGCCTCAACAGCTCTCTGCTCTGTAACACAGCTGCTCAGCTCTACAGCTCCAGCTCTGTAACTCCCACAGCTGCTCAGCTCCTCTACAGCTGCTCTGCTCCTGTAACTCCCACAGCTGCTCAGCTCCTCTACAGCTGCTCTGTTCTGTAACTCCCAGCTGCTCAGCACAGCTGCTCCTGTAACCCCACAGCTGCTCAGGCTCCTCTACAGCTGCTCTGCTCCTGTAACTCTGCTGCTCAGCTCCTCTACAGCTGCTCTGCTCTGTAACCCACAGCTGCTCAGCTCCTCTACAGCTGCTCTGCTCCTGTAACTCTACAGCTGCTCAGCTCCTCTACAGCTGCTCTGCTCTGTAACTCTACAGCTGCTCAGCTCCTCTACAGCTGCTCTGCTCCTGTAACTCTACAGCTGCTCAGCTCCTCTACAGCTGCTCAGCTCTGTACAGCTCTGCTCTGCTCAGCTCCTCTACAGCTGCTCTGCTCTGTAACACAGCTGCTCAGCTGCTCTGCTCAGCTCCTCTACAGCTGCTCTGCTCCTGCTAACTCCCACAGCTGCTCAGCTCCTGTACAGCTGCTCTGCTCCTGTAACTCTATAGCTGCTCAGCTCCTCTACAGCGGCTCTGCTCTGTAACTCTACAGCTGCTCAACTCCTGTAACTCTACAGCTGCTGTGCTCCTGTAACTCCCCACAGCTGCTCAGCTCCCACAGCTGCTCTGCTCCTGTAACTCTACAGCTGCTCAGCTCTCTACAGCTGCCTGCTCTGTAACACAGCTGCTCTGCTCCCACAGCTGTAACTCTACACAGCTGCTCAGCTCCTCTACAGCTGCTCTGCTCCTGTAACCCCCACAGCTGCTCAGCTCCTGCTCAGCTGCTCAGCACAGCTGCTCTGCTCTGTAACTCTACAGCTGCTCAGCTCCCTCTACAGCTGCTCTGCTCCCACAGCTGCTCACTCTACAGCTGCTCAGCTCCTCTACAGCTGCTCTGCTCCTGTAACTCTACAGCTGCTCAGCTCCTCTACAGCTGCTCTGCTCCTGTAACTCTACAGCTGCTCAGCTCCTCTACAGCTGCTCCTGTAACTCTACAGCTGCTCAGCTCCTCTACAGCTGCTCTGCTCTGTAACTCTGGCTGCTCAGCTCCTCTACAGCTGCTCTGCTCCTGTAACTCTACAGCTGCTCAGCTGCTGCTCCCCCACAGCTGCTCAGCTCTGCTGCTCTGCTCTGTAAAACAGCTGCTCAGCTCCTCTACAGCTGCTCAGCTCTGTAACTCCCCCACAGCTGCTACACAGCTGCTGCTCCTGTACTCTACAGCTGCTCAGCTCCTCTACAGCTGCTCTGCTCCTGTACACTGCTCAGCCTCTCCACAGCTGCTCAGCTCCTCTACAGCTGCTCTGCTCTGCTCAGCTGCTCAACTCTACAGCTGCTCTGCTCTGTAACTCCCACAGCTGCTCAGCTCCTCACAGCTGCTCTGCTCTGTAACTCCACAGCTGCTCAGCTCTCTACAGCTGCTCTGCTCTGTAACTCTGCTCACAGCCCACAGCTGCTCTGCTCCTGTAACTCTACAGCTGCTCAGCTCCTGTAACTGTAGCTGCTCAGCTCCTCTACAGCTGCTCAGCTCTGTAACTCCTGCTCAGCTCTCCCCACTCTCTCTCTACACAGCTGCTCTGCTCTGTAACTCTACAGCTGCTCAGCTCCTCTACAGCTGCTCTGCTCTGTAACTCTACAGCTGCTCAGCTCCTCTACAGCTGCTCTGCTCCTGTAACTCTACAGCTGCTCTGCTCCTGTAACTCTACAGCTGCTCAGCTCCTGTAACTCTACAGCTGCTCAGCTCCTGTACAGCTGCTCTGCTCTGTAACTCTACAGCTGCTCAGCTCCTCTACAGCGGCTCTGCTCTGTAACTCTACAGCTGCTCAACTCCTGTAACTCTACAGCTGCTCAGCTCCTCTACAGCTGCTCTGCTCTGTAACTCTACAGCTGCTCAGCTCCTCTACAGCTGCTCAGCTCCTGTAACTCTACAGCTGCTCAGCTCCTCTACAGCTCTCTGCTCTGTAACTCTACAGCTCTCTCCTGTAAGCTCTACAGCTGCTCTGCTCCTGTAACTCTACAGCTGCTCAGCTCCTACAGCTGCTCTGCTCTGTAACTCTACAGCTGCTCAGCTCCCTACAGCTGCTCTGCTCTGTAACTCTACAGCTGGTCTCTGCTCTGCTCTGCCTCCTCCTCTACAGCTGCTCAGCTCCTGTAACTCCACAGCTGCTCAGCTCCTCTACAGCTGCTCTGCTCCTGTAACTCCTGCTCAGCTCCTCACAGCTCTGCTCTGTAACCCCACAGCTGCTCAGCTCCTCTACAGCTGCTCTGCTCCTGTAACTCTACAGCTGCTCAGCTCTGTAACTCTACAGCTGCTCAGCTCCTCTACAGCTGCTCAGCTCCTGTAACTCTACAGCTGCTCAGCTCCTCTACAGCTGCTCTGCTCTGTAACCTCCTCTACAGCTGCTCTGCTCTGTAACTCTACAGCTGCTCACAGCTGCTCTGCTCCTGTAACTCTACAGCTGCTCAGCTCCTCTACAGCTGCTCTGCTCTGTAACTCTACAGCTGCTCAACTCCTGTAACTCCACACAGCTGCTCAGCCTCTACAGCTGCTCTGCTCTGTAACTCTACACCTGCTCAGCTTCTGTAACTCTACAGCTGCTCAGCTCCTCTACAGCTTCTCTGCTCTGTAACTCTACAGCTGCTCAGCTTCTGTAACTCTACAGCTGCTCAGCTCCTCTACAGCTGCTCTGGTCTGTAACTCTACAGCCGCTCAGCTCCTCTACAGCTACTCTGCTCCTGTAACTCTACAGCTGCTCTGCTCCTGTAACTCTGCTGCTGCTCTGCTCCTGTAACTCTACAGCTCCTCTGCTCCTCTACAGCTGCTCAGCTCCTCTAACGGCTCTGCGGCTTCCTTACCGTTCCTCTGCTCGGTTTCCTCGACTGCTGCTCTGCTCCTTTATAGCTCCTCTTCTCTTCTACAACTCCTCAGGCCCTCTGTAGCTGGTCTGCTCCTGTGGTTTTTCAGCAGTTCTGCTGGCAGAAGTATTGCACACTGCACTGCTTTGGGCATCTTGTGGCTGGTTGTGTTTATTTATGTGTATGTTTTTTAAGTTCGAATTGATCCTGTGACCTCTGCGGGCTTTAGCATTCTAAATCTTTGAGCTGGCATCAGAATGTTCAATCGTTTATGATTGTGCAAGAATAATTTTATGCAGATCATCACGTTTGCTTGCATTCCAGGGAAGCTTTGTCCCCAGTATCCTGGCTCAGCTGGGTCATATGGCTTGGTAATATGGCTGAGTCATGCATTCTGCAAGACAAGTAAGAGCAGATAGCTGGTCTGGGCACGTAGCATTCAGTCATGTAGAGTTTTGCCATGCAGCAGTGATGACATTGTAGACCTCAAAGCCTTAACGCAGTGCAATTTGGCACTTTGTAAATCACCTCACTTGATGTGTCAGTCTTTTAACCTTCACTTACTGCTGAATTTTCAGTCCTTAAAGCAACATTTTTGTTGTGGGGAAGGGGAGTTCCCGTTAAGGGATTCTTCAAGCAAGACAGATCCTCTCTGTCTTCTGCTGTGATACACAAGCTTCAAACTCCGTTTCTATAAATAAGTTGCTCCATTTTTAATGTTGTCACTATTGTTAATTCATAGTGTAATCCAGCCTTGCATATGTTGTCATTACTTATGCTTCAAGAGTCTAAGTTAAACAGTCCAGAGTACTTTATGCACAAAATGCATACAAAGCTTTAACACACACCAAGAACTGCAGCTGACCTCAACCCTAATAGGTTACACTAGTTTCCATTTACATCTCATATTGACCATAAGCCCTTGTTCATACTTATATGAGGAGCGGCTCTTTACTTCCTCTCTGTTTCATTAGCAAAATGTTCTACCCTTACAGCCAGCTGTGTGAGTGTGTTCTGGCTCTTGAAAACAAAAACCTCAGTCCAAACCTTGAAAACCTCAGTCCAAATGTTGAAAGTTTAAACTTAAATACAATGGATCCAGACAACACAACACTGTCAAACTGCAACTACTAACCAGCCACCAGTGTTCTGCCAGGGAAATGCCCTCCCCTCTTCTGCCCCAGCCTGTTTACGTCCTGAATCTGCACTCAGACCCGCCACCCCCACTCCCAAAAGAGCAGGTCACAGGTCACCGGCACAGAGCCCATACACCCTCCTCCTCCGAGTACACAGATGTGCGCAGGCACAATTTCCAGGAAAGAGAACAAAAGGGCAGCTGTGAATGGCGTGGCAGGCCCTACGCTTGGCGTAAAAGACTGAAAAAAGGGGGAAAAGTTACGTAACTTGAGCCAAAGCACATTTATCACCCACTCCCCATCTCCAATGCTGTACTGCAGGCTGAGCAGCGCGGGAGGAGATGTGTGTGCTGACAGGCAGATGTGTGTGTGATGACAGGCAGATGTGTGCAGTTTACAGTGTTTACAGTGAGTGTTTGTGTTCTGTGTGATACTGGACACTTGTAATAGCAGGTAGTTTTCTACATAGATTTCCTTGCATATACACAACTGCTCAACATACAGTCATGTCACTTAAATATGCACACTAGAGGCACTCCGAGACTGCAAACCTCGAGACTGCAAGCCTCCGCCAAGGCAGCACAGTCGAAATCTTGCTGAGTGAACATGGCTCATAAGAAATTTAAGGATGGGTTCCGTCCCTGATGTGAGAACAATGAACCCACAAAATTTGAGTGATATCACTGGGAGCAAAGTTTAGTTATTGTGTGTCATAGGATTTCAAGATGGCCACCGTGGTGGCCATATTGTTTGACCAATCGCAGTCAAAATCAGGGTCATTATCAGGATCCCTGACGTAGTTGCAACCCACCCACAAAATTTCAGAGATATACATTCATTCCTTTTTGAGTTATCTTGTACACCAACAGACAGACAGACAAACAAACCAACGCCAGCAAAAACATAACCTCCTTGGGGCAGGTAATAATAGCGCTATTTCAGACTTAGAAATCAAGAGAATCATGTGTCTTCAGCCTTCCATATACAGACAATACAGACAGAATTGAACTGTTTTAGACTTACAAATACAGACAATATCATGCCACTACAGACTTCCAAATACAGACAGAATCGTGTGAGTTCACTCACAAATACAGGCAGAATCATGTGACCTCAGACTCAAATACAGACAGAATCGTGTGACTTCACTCACAAATACAGGCAGAATCATGTGACTTCACTCACAAATACAGGCAAAATCATGTGACTTCACTCACAAATACAGGCAGAATCATGCCATCATGAACCTAAAGTCCACATGCTGACAGAATCCCAAATCTGAAATACTCAACAGGTAAAACTGTGAATCAATTACAACCATGCAGGACATCAACAACAAAGTGGCCCCCCCACCTTTTTCCCCGATGTGAACACAGCTGCACCACTACTCCTCCACTGCCGCCTGCCCCCATTACTCTAGAGGGAGCAAAACAACACAGCGGGAGTAAAGACACACAGAGGGTGAAACATAGGTGTAATGGCCATAGAGAGTGCAGTATTGAGTTGTGTGGTTTTATGTTGAACGTAGGTGTAATGGCGATAGAGAGAGCAGTGCTTTATGTATTGTGCTTTAAGTTGAAGAGAGGTTTAGACTGCTGAATTAATCTGTGTGCTGTTCAGTTCTGTGCCGAGCAGTGCAGTACACAAAGCTGAGTTTTTAAAAGGGACTGTATTGTATTGAGCGGTGTGTTGATGAGTGAGTGCATCAAATGTCTGTGAAGAGCACTTTATAGAACATCTGGCAAGACTGCCTTCTTTCATATCTTGAAAGACCCTGGAAGTGTGATGAGACAAGGATATGTGTTTGCAGTGCATATGGCAGCCAGTCACGCAGTGTCACTGCAGGAGCGTCACTCAGTGTCACTGCAGGCCAGTAACCCAGTGTCACTGCAGGAGAGTCACCCAGTGTCACTGCAGGCCAGTAACCCAGTGTCACTGCAGGAGCGTCACTCAGTGTCACTGCAGGCCAGTGACCCAGTGTCACTGCAGGCCAGTAACCCAGTGTCACTGCAGGAGCGTCACTCAGTGTCACTGCAGGCCAGTGACCCAGTGTCACTGCAGGTCAGTAACCCAGTGTCACTGCAGCAGCGTCACTCAGTGTCACTGCAGGCCAGTGACCCAGTGTCACTGCAGGGGCGGTGTGTTGCCTGCCTGGTGCCCAGGTAGGAGACCTCCTGGAGCGTGCGGACAAGCTCCTGGCCAGAGCGGGGAGGGATCCAGTTGTCATGGTCCATGTTGGGACTAATGACATAGGTAAGGGTAGGTTTGAGGTTCTGCAAAGTAAATTTGTTGAATTAGCTGAAAAGCTTTCAGATCCTCCACGGTAGTGTTCTCCGGGATTCTACCGGTACCACGGCAAGCAGAGGGAAGCAGAATTTTATCTGGAGGTTTAACACGTGCAGAACCTGGTGTAGGAAAGAGGGGTATAGGTTTATGGGGCACTGAACTACTTCTGGGACAGGGGTGACCTGTTCAAGCCGGATGGGCTACACCTGAACCGGAGGGGTACCTTTGCACTGGGTCAGCGTATGTTGAGGGTAGCAGAGAGTTATTTAAACTAGGGACTTGGGGGCAGGGAGGTTAGAGAGTGTTACACAGAGGGAAATGCAGACTGCCCTGATGGAAGCTGACAGCGTTACATGCACTATTGATGATATATTTTTAAAAGCAAAAAAGCATGGTGAGGGGCTTTGAGCAGCAGGCGCATGGGAAATCGAAGGGAAGAGCGTTCATGATAACCTGAAATGTTTTTATCTAAATGCAAGAAGCATTAAAAATAAATTTCAAGAACTTGAGGCCGTTATGATTAGTGAAGGCTATGACATAGTTGGGATTACAGAGACATGGCTTAGTGAAGAGGATGGAGATGAATATAATGTAGAAGGTTATAAGCTCTTTAGGAAGGATAGATGTAATAGGCGAGGAGGGGGGTGTAGCACTCTATGTGAACGAAAAACATAAATGTGCAGGAAATTCCTGAAATTGAATATTCCGTGCCTTAGAAGATATCTGGGTCAGGCTCACTGGCAAACACGAGACTGGTTTAAACATAGGTGTATGCTATCGACCACCAGCTTTGGACAGTACAGTCAATGAAATGCTCCTTAAGAGGATTACAAGCTTGTAGAGGAGGAGGGACTATTATTATGGGAGACTTAAATTATCCATTGGGAAATTGTGAAAGGACAGGGTAGGGGGAGGAAGAATTTCTAGATGTCATAAATGATAATTTTTGGTGCAGTATGTTAATAAACCTACAAGAGAGAAGGCAATTTTAGATTTGCTGCTCTGTAATGACCCAGATAGAATTAGCAATGTTGAGGTACTGGAGCCACTTGGGACAAGTGATCACTCTACTATTAATTTTGAGGTTTCATGGGAAGTTAAAAGGTGTCTCCAAAAACAAAAATTTTTAATTTTAGGCGAGCAAACTTTGACAGGATGCGGTCATATCTAAGTGAAACAAAATGGGAGACACTCCTGGACTGTGAGTCTGTAAATGAGATGTGGGAAAGATTTAAGGGGTTTTACTTGATTCACAATGTAAATTCATTCCAAAGGTGTCCAAAAGTAAGCTGAAAAAAAGCAGAATCCTCAGTGGATGACAGCAGCTATTCGTAGGAGTTTGAGGGAAAAGAGGAATCTTTATAAGATGTACATAGAGGATAACAATGAGATTACTAAGGCCGAATTCTGTAAAATGCAGGCTGTGGTCAAAAAAGAGCTGAGGAATGCTAGAAGACTGTATGAAGACAAATTGCAGAGGGGCAAAAACTAACCCTAAGCGCTTCTTTCAGTACTGTAGCAGAAAAAAGGAAAGTCAAAGAGCAGGTTAAGTGCATAAAAAAGAGTAAAATGGATCTGCTATATGATAATAAGGATATTGCGGACACCTTAAAAAGCGTTACTTTGTTGAGAATTTTACCTTAGAGCGGGTCTTTATTCGGCCGGAGGGCTTGTCCAATGCTCAAGATTATTTAGCGGAAATTGAGGTTAGGGATAACGTCGATAGACAAGTTGCATCAACTAAAGGCAGATAAAAGCGGCGGTCCTGATGGCATCTTTAAAGCCGCTATCTGCCATCTTTAGACGGTCTTTAGAAACTGGAGAAATACCAAATGATTGGAAACAGGGCAATATAATACCAATATATAAAAAAAGGGACCGTACTGAGCCAGGTAATTACAGGCCAGTCAGTTTAACTTGCATTAAATTGCAAAATATTGGAATCTATCATAAAAGATGAGCTGGACTTATTTCTTGAACGTAACAATATCTTGAGGGATAGCCAACATGGTTTCGTAAAGGAAGGTCATGCCTGACAAACCTTCTGGAATTTTTTGAAGAGGCCACCAAGACTTATGACCAGAGCAGGGCTTATGACATCATATATTTGGATTTTCACATTTGACACAGTACCGCATAAGAGACTAATTTTTAAAATGAGCTCCATTGGAGTTACAGGTGGTATTCTGAAGTGGATTCATAACTGGTTGCAGGACAGAACACAAAGAGTGGTGGTCAGTGGTATATCATCTGAGCTAGGTAGGGTGGGGAGTGGCGTCCCCAGGGATCGGTGTTGGGACCCCTGCTGTTCTGGCATCTACATTAATGACCTTGATAGGAATATTGAGAGCAGATTAGTGAAATTTGCAGATGATACTAAATTGGGGGGGCTTGGCAAATGGTTTAGAGTCCACTAAAGTGATTCAGGATGATTTGGATAGAATTCAGAATTGGGCAGAAATGTGGTAAATGAAATTTAATGTAGCGAAATGTAAAGTAGTACATGTAGGTAATAAAAAACATTAGACGGGATTACTTCATGGGAGGTTTTAAACTGGAATGTGCTCCACAAGAGAAAGATCTGGGAGTGATTGTTGACCAAACCCTCACAGGCTCTAGCCATTGTGCCCCAATCGGATGCTGGGATACATTGCCAAAAGTATTGAGTTCAAATCCAAGGAGGTGATGCTTCTTTTGTACAAATACATTCCCTCACCACATCTAGAGTATTGTGTACAGTTCTGGGGACCATACTTTAAGAAAGACATAGAGGCTTTAGGAGAAAGTTCAGAGAAGAGCCAGAAGCTAATTCCGGGTATTAAAGATGAAAGCTATGAGAAAAGGCTGAAGATCCTTAATCTCTTTAGTCTTAGGAAAAAGGAGACTAAGGGGTGATTTGATTGAGGTCTTTAAATATGTTAAAGGGATTAACAAAGTGAATTATGTAGGATTCCTTCAACCAAGTGTTGTTAGCAGAACTCGGGGTCACAAATGGAAGCTGACTAAAGGTAAATTTAGCACTGATATTCAGAAATATTTCTTCACCCAAAGAGTAATTTCAGTGTGGAACAGCTTGCCTGACCATATTGTTGAGGGCAGAGACCTTGGGAGTTTTCAAGAGCAGACTTGACTTAAAGCTAGATACCATTGAGTCATTGAGTATCTGAAGTGATATATTCACGATGGTACAAAAAGAAACTGGCGAGAGCCTAGTTGGGCTGAACGGCCTGTTCTCGCCATTCATGTTATGTTATGTTATGTTATGAGAGTCACCCAGTGTCACTGCAGGCGGGGGGATGGATCGGGGAGGGATTGAATTCAAACTGGACCCACCCCCTCACCCACCAAGCATTCTCTAAATCCCCTCACTCAAACATAGTGCTTTCTAAAAATCTAAGTATGTGATGTCATAAGCTCTGCTCTGTTCATAAGTTTAGGAGGCCTCTTCAAAAAATTCCAGAAGGCCTGACCTTCCCTTACGGACACCATGTTCGTTATTCTTCAAGATGTTATTTATGTTCAAGATTAATTCCAGCTTATCTTTAGTGACAGATTCTAGTATTCTCCATGCAATGGAAGTTAAACTGACAGGCCTGTAGTTTCCTGTACATCTAGCATCCTTTGGGTTTTGACTTCCACCCACAGCTGGCGTGCCTTAATTCTGTCATTAGCAGCATTGTGGAATGCGGTATGCTTTGTGAGGGTTAATGATCCCAGTTCCCAGGAGACGGAGAGTAACTGAAGAGAGGGACGAGGCGAGGAGATCGAAGAAGCGGAGATTCGGATCTTCATAAGGCACTGCAGTCATTATATCACAATGACATACAATCCAGACCAGTGATGACTGCTCACAATCCACTTTCTCACCCACAACCCCGCACAGCTCTAATTGTCATGTAGCATCAGAGACTGGGCTGAGATCAGTGGCATCTGCCACGTCAGCCCACGTCCCCTCAAGAGCACGACGACGAACACAGGCACCCTCACACGGATCTCCTGTCCGCCCTCCATCAGTTCTGACGCATGTGAGGCACTGGCTCCACCCTCCCCCATTACAGCCAGGGCAAACTGCTGCCCAAGCCTGCTCTCTCATGTCATGACAGGGCGGGGCTAAGCCCTGTGGTCCTTCCGTCTGCCGCCCTGCGGATAGGGCTCCAGCCTCATGCTGTCATTAAACTGGCCACACCAGGCCGTTAGGGTGCTTAGCTGATGCAAGGCCAGCATGCTGGACGGATCATGATGACCACACAGCCTACAGCACCCATCATCTGCCATGGATAGATCTGATAGCCAAAGGGACAGAAGGGAGATTACAGTTCCAGACAGAAGTCGGAGGAAGAATGGCCGTCTGTCGGAGGCAGTCTGTCTTCCATCCAGTCATGGCTAATGAGCCAGAACTTGAGGAGGGCAGAAAATATTCCATTAAATTGATTTACATAGTTCTTTCCTGTTAGTTTCCAACTGACAGGAACTCATGTCCACTGATAAGGGTACAGGCACAAGGTAAGGGTATCAATTAAAGAGACAGAGCCGTTAACACAGGATGCTTGCTCAGATTTTTCCCCCCTTCATTACATAACATAACATAACATAACATGAGTGGTGAGAACAGGCCGTTCAGCCCAACTAGACTTGCCAGTTTCTTTTAACTATTGTGAATATATCACTTCAGATACTCAATGTCTCAATGGTATCTAGCTTTAAGTCAAGCCTGCTCTTGAAAATTGCCAAGGTTTCTGCCTCAACAATATGGTCAAGGCAAGCTGTTCCACATCAAAATTACTCTTTGGGTGAAAAAATATTTCACCCAAATTTACCTTTGGTCAACTTCCATTTATGACCCCGAGTTCTACCAACAGAACTTGGCTGAAGGAATCCTACATAATTCACTTTGTTAATCCCTTTAACATATTTAAAGACCTCAATCAGATCACCCCTGAGTCTCCTTTTCCTAAGACTAAAGAGATTAAGGATCTTCAGCCTCTTCTCATAGCTTTCATCTTTTTTACCCGGAATCAGCTTAGTTGATCTTCTCTGAACTTATTCTAGAGCCTCTATATCTTTCTTAAAGTATGGACCCCAGAACTGTACACAATACTCCAGATGTGGTCTGACAAATGTGTTGTACAAGAGAAGTATCACCTCCTTGGATTTGTACTCAATACTTTTGGCAATGTATCCCAACATCCGATTAGCTTTTTTAACTGCTACGGCACAATGACTAGAACCTGTGAGGGTTTGGTCAACAATCACTCCTAGATCTTTTTCATGTGGAGCACATTCCAGTTTTAAATCTCCCATGAAGTAATCCTGTCTAATGTTTTTATTACCAACATGTACAACTTTACATTTTGCTAAATTAAATTTCATTTACCACATTTCTGCCCAACTCTGGATTCTATCCAAATCCTCCTGGATCACTTTAATAGAGTCTACATTACTTGCCAAACCTCCCAATTTAGTATCATCCGCAAATTTAACTAATTTGCTCTCAATATTTCTATCAAGGTCATTAATGTAGATGAGGAACAGCAGGGGTCCCAACACTGATCCCTGAGGGACGCCACTCCTCACCATACCTAGCTGAGATGAGATTCCACTGACCACCACTCTTTGTGTTCTGTCCTGTAACCAGTTTTGAATCCACTCCAGAATACCTCCTGTAACTCCAATGGAGCTCATTTTAAAAATTAGTCTCTTATGCGGTACTTTATCAAATGCTTTCTGAAAATCCAAGTATATGATGTCATAAGCCCTGCTTTGATCATAAGTCTTGGTGGCCTCTTCAAAAAATTCCAGAGGGTTTGTCAGGCATGACCTTCTCTTACAGAAACCATGTTGGCTATCCCTCAAAATATTATTACGTTCAAGGAATAATTCCAGCTCGTCTTTTATGATAGATTCCCGTATTTTGCACGCAATGCAAGTTAAACTGACTGGCCTGTAATTTCCTGGCTCAGTACGGTCCCCTTTCTTATATATTGGTATTACATTGCCCTGCTTCCAGTCATTTGGTATTTCTCCAGTTTCTAAAGACCGTCTGAAGATAGCGGAGAGCGGTTTAAAGATGATCTTACTAACTTCCCTGAGCACTCTAGGATGTAAGCCATCAGGATCCGCCACCTTATCTGCTTTTAGTTTATGCAACTTGTCTAATACTTCAGTATCCCTAACCTCAATTTCCGCAAAATAGTCTTGAACGTTGGACATGCCCTCTGGCCGAATAAAAACCGCTCCGAGGTAAAATTCTCAACAAAAAAACTGTTAAAGGTATCCGCAATATCCTTGTTATCATATAGCAGCGATCCATATTTATTCTTTATGCACTTAACCTCCTCTTTGACTTTCCTTTTACTGCAAGAAACCATCTGCACAGGTGATTTCAAATAATTTCAAAGCAAGTTAGGAGACAGAAATGCCTTAGAGGTCTAAATAACAGCATTTAGCGAGGTAATTCACAAAACCAAGATAAGAAACCAGAGTTCTAAATGGGCCAGATAGTGCCCAAATTGGAGATGCAAAAATATTTAATTTGGCAGGTGGTGCAAGGTCAAAAATGATGACAAATGTCAACATGCACCAACAGCAAAACAGGGCCGCGGCTGGGGGTCACAGCTCTCTGGCTGGGACAGATGGACACTAAGTTATACAGCTGCTGTTAAGTACAGCTCTAAAAGTATCACCTTAGAATCGAATCAGCTAAACCTGGACTAGCCTGAGCAAAAACAGCACGTAGTGAGCTTCACAAAGCCAGTATTTATAGCGGGGCTGCCATTCTGATATAATTTTTTATCAAGGCTAAAGCAAAAAAAAAAAAATGCATGACATGGTGTATGCAACGCAAGACCTGAACTCCTAATGTGGTCTAATGCAGGGGTCCCCAATCTTTCCCAGAAAGGGCCAGTGTGGGTGCAGGCTTTCATTGCAACCAAGCAATTACACACCTGATACTACAAATCAACCCCCTGGACTCTTTGCTAATTAGCTTGATTAGTAGCATCAGGTGTGTAGCTGCTTGGTTGCAATGAAAGCCTGCACCCGCACCGGCCCTTTCTGGGAAAGACTGGGGACCCCTGGTTTAATGAGTGATCTGTTATGCTTGGAGAAAGCCAAAGACAGTAAATCCACGTCTGTTTCCAAGTGTTAGTATGGTGGTGGTTCTGCTGCCTAATGTTAGCATGGTGGTAGTTCTGGGCGGCACCTGGGTGGCACGGTGGCACAGTGGTTAGCACTGTCGCCTCACAGCAAGAGGGTTGTGGGTTCAATTCCGGCCTAGGGCCTTTCTGTGTGGAGTTTGCATGTTCTCCCCGTGTTTGCGTGGGTTTCCTCCGGTTCCACCTAATGCATTAGAGGAACATGCATTAAAACATGCATTAAAGGAACACTCCTACCAGTACCCCTGACCAGGGAACTGGCTTAGAACTGGAGTTGGTCCCCGGGCGCTGCTCTGTGGCTGCCCACTGCTCCTAACTGTAGGATGGGTCAAATGCAGAGGAGAAATTACCCCACGGGGTTCAATACAGTATATCTTGTCTTACTGTAAATATGGTTGTGACTCTGTTGCCAAGTGTTAGTATGATGGTAGTTCTGTTGACAGGTGTTAAGGCCTTTGCACACTAAGTTCGTTTTTTCATATGTGCTTTTTTAATCCATCATCCGATAAAAATCTTTACGCACAGAAACCTTGCACACTGAGTCCAATGCGTTTTTATTCTATTTTTTGCGAAAATTTGCAATACGAGACAAAATGGAGTCATCGAGCAGTGAGGATGATTTTGTAGTCCTGTCGCTTCTTCAAAAAAGAAAATATTGTCCATCCAATCCTCAGAAGGCGTCCAGAGCAAGGGGAGTTTCACCTGCTTATAAAGGACCTGCGGAATTATCCCGACCGTTTCCAGATCTATTTCGGATGTCAGTGGTCCAGTTTGATGCGCAGCTAGCAATGCTGGAACCACACATTAAAAAAAAGACCACCAATTTCCGAGATCCAATTGATCCTGAACAGCGTTTAGCAGAATGTCTAAGGTAAGCACACACACACACACGCACACTCACACACACACACAGAAAGTGATTCGCGGATCCGCTCTGACATCTGAGTCTGCATGTAGCCAATCATCCACCCGAATTCCCGAGCTTGACCCATTTCCCCCGGTCTGTCTTTTTGCTGGGGAATTGCTGCAAGTATTTAAAATATGTTCCCATTTAGAGAATGTAATTAATATCATTAATGATGTATTATTTAACCGACCACAGCCTATGGTGTTTTACGGCGGTTGGCGAAACACTTCTTCTTCTTCCTCCTCTTTTTCCGGCAGTGTTTTCCACAGACGGTGGCCCTGAATAGCCAAACAACTCTCGTTTTGCATTTGACAGATGCAAAAAAACGCAGAAAATCAAATCCGTTCCGATACTTTTTATGGCGGACGAAAATTTCGGATTCAGTGTGTAAACGTGATTGACAGAACGTGGGGTCGTATTTATTTTTAAACGTGTGGCAATTTTGGATGAAAAAAACGGACTTGGTGTGCAAAGGCCTTTAGTGTGGCTGTGCTTCTGTAGAGTTGTACGGTGGTGGTTCTGTTGCTGAGTGTTAGTTTTCTGGTGTTTCTGTTGCCAGGTGTTATTACAATGGCGGTTCTGCAATGGAATGGGGAGTTATTCCATGGGAGTCACTGGGTCAAATGATTGCTCTCCCCTGGCATGTAATGGCCAAATAATAGGAAACCATTTTACAAGACCAGGTGCAACTTGCAGTGCAAGTCCTGGTCCCTCATGATATCCCCGAATTCCAACATTACTCAATCGCCTTAGGCATTGCTAAAATATTGCCAACATGGCTTAAATGGCTTCCGTATCCTGCACAATCACCAGATCTAAATGTATACATAAACCACTATACAAATGCATGGAGTGCTTACAATGGTGGATTGTATTAATGGAATTGGTATTTATGATTTGCTGGAATATTTTGTTTCTGAATAATTTTTTGCTGCAGTCAGGGAACTTTGTTGGAAAACTTATTCTGTGACCTGGGTTTCTTATAAACTTGTACACAGTAAGGTCTGTGATTTTAACAAAATTGTATGTTTGTTTGCAGGTTCACTTAAAACTGTAGTTTATGTGGGCTGATGTCATTGACTCCAACTGAAGGAAGCAAAGCAGTGGTGTTTCTATTGTTACCCGTCTATGGATTTTACATCACATGGACAGGTGTGTGACAAGCATCATTTCCCTCTAGATTACTGCACTGTCAATAAGCAACTTTCTCAAAGCTTGCATTCTTACTATATATTTTTTTCCAATATCCTACCACACATTTAAGATATTCTGCGACAGCATTCCAAGAAAGAATGAAACAGTCCAAAAGCTAAAAGCGGGCCCATTAGTTATTAATTTTTAAATTTTTTGTCTGCATTTCTGTTGTTTTGTACACAATATGATTGTCTAAATGTCACATGCACCTCAAACCCACTCCAGATCTCATGGCTGTAAATGATCTAGTGCTCACAGCCCACACAAGAGCTCACCTCAGGCTGGAGATCCACTTGATCTCATGACTGCACTGAGACTGGTGAAGATAATGGAAAACAGCGATGCAGACTGTACACAGCGCTAGCCACAGCAGACTATATGCATGCATTAGCCACTACACTCGGCGGGCTACTGACCAGGCCTGCGCAAACATCAGCAGGGACACCTGCGATTACCCCTGATAACACAGGCAGAGGCAGAATGATGCAGCGGGAGAGAGCTCCAAAACAGACAGACATTCTTTATTAAAAATATAACAGGCAGGTCATCTACCACACTGCCCTGGATACTTGGGAGAAGAAAGACTCAGATGAACATTCATAACACATAATTCATAACACATAATCTACATGGGAAGTCAGAATCACCTAAAAAAAAGCTCAGTTTTGCGCACACAGTATGCAAACATACACTCAGAAAATCAAATTCAAAAAGGAAGAATATAAAAAGTGCTTTGGCACTTTCAGGTCAGCGGGAATAAAGCAGCTCGAAAATGACAGCATTATACAGGCATCTTTATGATTGCTCACTGTTTTCACTGAGCCTTTAGTAAAATGTGCCCATGTTTTATTTTGCCAGCATAACATAGCACTGTGTAGCAGAGCAAGCAGCCTGTGGGCATCACATCCACTTTACTGCAGCCTTTTCTGTGCACGTGCCACAGGATAGTGAATGCGACTCTGCAGCATTTTTGCAGTGCTCTGTGCACGTGAACGGGCCACACGTGTTTCTGCAGAACCCTCCTTCCCCGTTTGGACTCCCGGAACCGAAACCATTCCTCCTTCACAGGCTTATACGTCTGTAGCACAATGCCTCTCAGATCTCAACCCCCCTCTCCCTTAGACAGAGAGAGACTCCAGCCTCCCTGCGTCGCCCTCTCTTTCCTAAATCCTGAGCAGCGAGCAGCTTCTGTGGTACATCAGCTCACACAACAGCTCACACCACAGCTCACACCGCAGCTCACACTGCAGCTCACACCACAGCTCACACCAGCTCACACCACAGCTCACGCCGCAGCTCACACCACAGCTCACACTGCAGCTCACACAACAGCTCACACCACAGCTCACACCGCAGCTCACACTTCAGCTCACACTGCAGCTCACACCACAGCTCACGCTCACACTGCAGCTCACACCACAGCTCACGCCGCAGCTAACACCACAGCTCACACTTCAGCTCACACAACAGCTCACACCGCAGCTCACACTTCAGCTCACACCACAGCTCACACTGCAGCTCACACCACAGCTCACGCCGCAGCTAACACCGCAGCTAACACCACAGCTCACACTTCAGCTCACACAACAGCTCACACTGCAGCTAACACCGCAACTCACACTTCAGCTCACACAACAGCTCACACCACCGCTCACACTGCAGCTCAGACCACAGCTCACACCGCAGCTCACATCACAGGTCTCACTGCAGCTCACACCGCAGCTCACACCACAGCTCACACTGCAGCTCACACCACAGCTCACAGTGCAGCTCACACTGCAGCTCACACCGCAGCTCACACCGAGCTCACATTGCAGCTCACACCGCAGCTCACACCACAGCTCACACTGCAGCTCACACCGCAGCTCACAGTGCAGCTCACACCGCTCACACTGCAGCTCACACCACAGCTCACAGTGCAGCTCACACCACAGCTCACACTGCAGCTCACACCACAGCTCACAGTGCAGCTCACACCACAGCTCTCACTGCAGCTCACACTGTAGCTCACACCGCAGTTCACACTGCAGCTCACACCACAGCTCACACCATGGCTCACACCACAGCTCAAACTGACAGCTCACACCACAGCTCACACCACAGCTCACACTGCAGCTCACACAACAGCTCACACCTCAGCTCACACCACAGCTCTCACTGCAGCTCATACCGCAGCTCACACCACAGTTCACACTGCAGCTCACACTGCAGCTCACACCACAGCTCACACTGCAGCTCACACCACAGCTCACACCACAGCTCACACCGCAGCTCACACCACAGCTCACACTGCAGCTCACACCACAGCTCACTACAGCTCACACTGCAGCTCACACCGCAGCTCACACCAGTTCACAGTGCAGCTCACACCACAGCTCTCACTGCAGCTCACACCGCAGTTCACACTGCAGCTCACACCAAAGCTCAAACTGCAGCTCACACCAAAGCTCACACCACAGTTCACAGTGCAGCTCACACCACAGCTCTCACTGCAGCTCACACCGCAGTTCACACTGCAGCTCACACCAGTTGACAGTGCAGCTCACACCACAGCTCTCACTGCAGCTCACCGCAGTTCACACTGCAGCTCACACCACAGCTCAAACTGCAGCTCACACCTCAGCTCAGACCACAGCTCACACCAGAGTTCACAGTGCAGCTCACACCACAGTTCACAGTGCAGCTCACACCGCAGCTCACACTGCAGCTCACACCACAGTTCACACTGGAGCTCACACCACAGCTCACACTACAGCTCACACCATAGCTCACACTGGAGCTCACACCTCAGCTCAGACCACAGCTCACATCTCAGCTCACACCACAGCTCACACCGCAGCTCACACTACAGCTCAGACCACAGCTCACACCACAGCTCAGACCACAGCTCACACTGCAGCTCACACCGCAGCTCACACTGCAGCTCACACCGCAGCTCACACTGCAGCTCACAGTGCAGCTCACACTGCAGCTCACAGTGCAGCTCACACCGCAGTTCACAGTGCAGCGCACACCACAGCTCACCCCACAGCTCACACTGCAGCTCAGACCACAGCTCACACTGCAGCTCACACCGCAGCTCACACTGCAGCTCACATCGCAGCTCACACTGCAGCTCACAGTGCAGCTCACACTGCAGCTCACAGTGCAGCTCACACGTAGTTCAACCACAGCTCACACCACAGCTCACACTGCAGCTCACACCGCAGCTCACATCGCAGCTCACACCACAGCTCACACTGCAGCTCACACTGCAGCTCAGACCACAGCTCACACTGCAGTTCACACCACAGCTCACACCGCAGCTCACACCGTAGCTCACACCACAGCTCACACTGCAGTTCACATCGCAGCTCACACTGCGCAGCTCATAATCCCACGCAATGTCCTTGTGCAGTTTATTCCTTCACTGCTTGTTTCACAGCAAAGCACTCACGCCATCTTTAGCTGAGCAGTTGTTAGCCTAGCAGTTGTTATCTATCTGTGCACATTCTGTTGGCTTCCTGCCCCATATCCGGCTCCTCTTGCAAGCTTAGGGGGGCAGCTGCTGGAATTTTCCATCAGAGCTGCAGCTAGAGTTCCAGGATGCATGTGAGAGAGACTGCTCGCCTGACACTGCTGTACCTGAGACAAAACAGCTGTCACCTGACACTACTGTACCTGAGACAGAGCAGCGCTCATCTGACTGATGAGCAGCTGAAGGACACAAGGAACACAAACACTGGCAGCAACACTGTTGGTGCGATATTCACACGATGCCGGATAAATTGGCAGGACATGTAGCTCCACATAGGGAGCTTCTCGCCTTTTATTGGCACAAAAACACACAAACACAAAAATGCACAAAGGAGGACGTGCTGAAATCATGCTAATCATGCATGTATTTAAAAGTCAGTAATAATAGGCTGCAAATATCTAGGTTGAGGGTCCACAGCAGTCAAATACAATTATTTTATTTTGCATGTCTTTGTTAAAATTATACACAATTTTAAACCCAACAGAAACTATTGAGCTGAAAGCAGCGACCAAGGGCTACACAAATCCCAAAGTCTAGAGGCAGAGACAAGTCTGTTTTGCTTAAATAGCAACATGAAAAGGAGGAAGAGAGCAGTATCTCAGTGAGGGAGTGAGGATGTGAGCAGGACTGCGGCTGCAGTATCTCAGTGAGGGAGTGAGGATGTGAGCAGGACTGCGGCTGCAGTATCTCAGTGAGGGAGTGAGGATGTGAGCAGGTCTGCGGCTGCAGTATCTCTGTGAGGGAGTGAGGATGTGAGCAGGACTTTGGCTGCAGTATCTCAGTGAGGGAGTGAGGATGTGAGCAGTACTGCGGCTGCAGTATCTCAGTGAGGGAGTGAGGATGTGAGCAGGACTGTGGCTGCAGTATCTCAGTGAGGGAGTGAGGATGTGAGCAGGACTGTGGCTGCAGTATCTCAGTGAGGGAGGAGGATGTGAGCAGGTCTCTGCTGCAGTATCTCAGTGAGGGGATGTGAGGATGTGAGCAGGTCTCTCTGTGAGGGAGTGAGGATGCAGTATCTCAGTGAGGGAGGATGAGGGTCTCTTGGCTGCATATCTCAGTGAGGGAGGAGGACTCTCTGGCTGCAGTATCTCAGTGAGGGAGTGAGGATGTGAGCAGGTCTGCGGCTGCAGTATCTCAGTGAGGGAGTGAGGATGTGAGCAGGACTGCGGCTGCAGTATCTCAGTGAGGGAGTGAGGATGTGAGCAGGACTGCGGCTGCAGTATCTCAGTGAGGGAGTGAGGATGTGAGCAGGTCTGCGGCTGCAGTATCTCAGTGAGGGAGTGAGGATGTGAGCAGGTCTGCGGCTGCAGTATCTCAGTGAGGGAGTGAGGATGTGAGCAGGTCTGCGGCTGCAGTATCTCAGTGAGGGAGTGAGGATGTGAGCAGGACTGCGGCTGCAGTATCTCAGTGAGGGAGTGAGGATGTGAGCAGGACT
Source organism: Gymnothorax javanicus (assembly GCA_029692085.1). Taxonomy (NCBI): domain Eukaryota; kingdom Metazoa; phylum Chordata; class Actinopteri; order Anguilliformes; family Muraenidae; genus Gymnothorax; species Gymnothorax javanicus. The sequence goes on from CM056203.1 coordinate 681,025, forward strand.
GAGTATCTCAGTGAGGGAGTGAGGATGTGAGCAGGTCTGCGGCTGCAGTATCTCAGTGAGGGAGTGAGGATGTGAGCAGGACTGTGGCTGCAGTATCTCAGTGAGGGAGTGAGGATGTGAGCAGGACTGTGGCTGCAGTATCTCAGTGAGGGAGTGAGGATGTGAGCAGGTCTGCGGCTGCAGTATCTCAGTGAGGGAGTGAGGATGTGAGCAGGACTGTGGCTGCAGTATCTCAGTGAGGGAGTGAGGATGTGAGCAGGATGTGAGCTGGACTGGCTGCAGTATCTCAGTGAGGGAGTGAGGATGTGAGCAGGACTGTGGCTGCAGTATCTCAGTGAGGGAGTGAGGATGTGAGCAGGACTGTGGCTGCAGTATCTCAGTGAGGGAGTGAGGATGTGAGCAGGACTTTGGCTGCAGTATCTCAGTGAGGGAGTGAGGATGTGAGCAGGACTGCGGCTGCAGTATCTCAGTGAGGGAGTGAGGATGTGAGCAGGACTGCGGCTGCAGTATCTCAGTGAGGGAGTGAGGATGTGAGCAGGACTGCAGCTGCAGTATCTCAGTGAGGGAGTGAGGATGTGAGCAGGTCTGCGGCTGCAGTATCTCAGTCAGGGAGAGGGATGTGAGGGATGTGAGCAGTATCTCAGTGAGGGAGTGAGGATGTGAGCAGGTCTTTGGCTGCAGTCTCAGTGAGGGAGTGAGGATGTGAGCAGGACTTTGGTTAGGGAGTGCAGTATCTCAGTGAGGGAGTGAGGATGTGAGCAGGACTGCGGCTGCAGTATCTCAGTGAGGGAGTGAGGATGTGAGCAGGACTTTGGCTGCAGTATCTCAGTGAGGGAGTGAGGATGTGTGCAGGACTGCGGCTGCAGTATCTCAGTGAGGGAGTGAGGATGTGTGCAGGACTTTGGCTGCAGTATCTCAGTGAGGGAGTGAGGATGTGTGCAGGTCTTTGGCTGCAGTATCTCAGTGAGGGAGTGAGGATGTGTGCAGGACTGTGGCTGCAGTATCTCAGTGAGGGAGTGAGGATGTGAGCAGGACTTTGGCTGCAGTATCTCAGTGAGGGAGTGAGGATGTGTGCAGGACTGCGGCTGCAGTATCTCAGTGAGGGAGTTTGGCTGCAGATGTCAGTGAGGGGAGGAGGTGTGCAGGACTGCGGCTGCAGTATCTCAGTGAGGGAGTGAGGATGTGAGCAGGTCTGCGGCTGCAGTATCTCAGTGAGGGAGTGAGGATGTGTGCAGGACTGCGGCTGCAGTATCTCAGTGAGGGAGGATGAGGGATTTGTGCAGTAGGAGGGAGTGAGGATGTGTGCAGGAGTGCGGCTGCAGTATCTCAGTGAGGGAGTGAGGATGTGAGTAGGTCTGCGGCTGCAGTATCTCAGTGAGGGAGTGAGGATGTGTGCAGGACTGTGGCTGCAGTATCTCAGTGAGGGAGTGAGGATGTGTGCAGGAGTGCGGCTGCAGTATCTCAGTGAGGGAGTGAGGATGTGAGCAGCACTGTGGCTGCAGTATCTCAGTGAGGGAGTGAGGATGTGAGCAGCACTGTGGCTGCAGTATCTCAGTGAGGATGTGAGCAGGACTGTGGCTACAGGTGTGCAGTATCCTGATGGTGAGACTCATACTGATTCTAATGGCCCCCATTGATTGGCTAGTTACAGTTACCTCTCACATAAAACTCCCAGAGCCGGCTCACATACGACTAGATACTCACGCCATAATTCAGAGTCATTCCTCCTGAAACGCCCTCCCCCACCCTATGATTCCACTTTTCTTTTCAATTCCAGACCAGGAAATCAAACCTTAATTGAGATATAAATGAGCTTCAGCAAGGCTGACCTGAGATCAGTTGTCTGACACCGCTACTCAAATGGTCGCTTGGAATACCACATCGTTTGCATAAACCAACCAAAATGATGCAAATGTGAGAGCTGGCAGTAATAGGGCTATAGAAAGTCGAACCCTGTTCATCTAAAGCTGTAATATTCTTATTTTAAGGCATACAAGTCTGTGACAGAGTGTTACCACAGCAATGGAGTCTCTACCCAGGACAGAACTCTCCGCTCCGTGTTTCTCTGGTCTGTCCTCTCCACCGCCGCAGCCAGACTACACCGGTGTCTGTCAGTCACCGAGACGCTCAGCCAAATTCATGACCGAACTTTGATATGGTTTCAATGGCCCTGACTCAGCATGAAAACAGGCCAGAGCTATTAAACCAGCACATTCACCCAAATAAATCAAACCACCAAATATGCAGACTGACTGAATCTATATATACTTGTTGGGCTGATTCCATGTCACAGTTACGCAACACCTCTCTTTCCCACAGAGAATAAAAGCACAAACTCTTGGAGAGGAAGAGGACCAACAGACAGAAGGGAGGAAGACCGTTGTCTGGCACTGCAATATCTGAGAACAGTCATGAAGGATGAGTGAGCGAGACCTACTGTACATATGAGAGCTTGCCTGTACAGGAAATGGTAATTAGAGGAGGAACAAATTAGAGTTACAGGCAAGTTGAGAACTGGCATAACAGCAATCAGACTCCTGTGTACAACAAGTCCTGGACCCCTAAATCCTGAACATGGAGTTCCACTGACTCCAATAAGCCATTGTCCAGTGTCCCTCTCTCCTTATCCTGGAAATGTTCAGCAGGTTTTTGTTTTTCGTCTTGATATCAACAACAAATTTGGACACAAGTAACCAGGAAGAGGTGAGGTTAATTAACTGATCAAATAAAGGACTCCATTGTACAGTTTCGAGCTGAGTAACAATGACCAGCAAACACTGCAACTCTCCAGGCCCAGTAAAGATGATCACTGACCTCAACCTTCCAATATTTGTAACACAGCTCTACAAATTAACTTTAATGTTGTGAATATCAGACAGACAACAATAAGAGCAGCTACTCCACACAGCTCCAGTTCAGCACAAACAATGACTGAGCGATTATGAAGAAACAGGCCTTTGAGTTCAGAAGATGGTGACTCTCCCTGGGTGAGAAAGGAAGAGGTGCCTGATCTTTCATCATGTTACCGACAAATCCTGCGAGGCCAGGTGCCCAGAACGAGCAGGAGTCATCAGCGATTTAGAGCAAGTTTGTGAGGACATTCATGAGGCAGCTCTATGACCTCCAGTGCGTGCCTCTGTAAGTGATGTGCCAGCACAGAGAGTGGGGAAATACCAGTGCCGCTCCATTCCCAACATGACCCCACCACTGCATCATACGCTGCAGTATTACAAAAAAATAGGTAAGCTTTAATTTAATTTTGCAGAGCTTGAATTACAACTTAAAATAAACCATTGAGTGAGGAAGCGGTCCAATGGTACAATTCATACCCTTCAGCAAGAACACCATGTACATTCAATGTCACTGCTCTCAGTCCACAAAAAATTATTTTCCCCAGAGATAAATTAATTTGTCAAGTACATAGCTTAAAACATGGCATAGGATATTTTAGATAGATGATTAAGTTTTAAATATAACCCTTTTAACATTAGAAAGTGACACAGAGTTTAAAGTACAGCCCTGAGCACAGAGCAGAAAAGTGCCGATGTATTGCAGCCTAGAAAGAGGCAAATTACAGCCTGCACTGGAGAACAGCTTCAGCTGATGACAGGGAGTGCAGTTTAAATATAAACCCAAAGGTCCTCATCCAAAACGTGCTCAACAGAGAGAGCGAGAGACAGAGAGAGAGAGGTAGGGAGGGAAGGAGGGAGACAGGGGGAGAGAGGGAGAGGGAGGAAGTTTGTGCTTCCCATACCGAGCTCTCAGGCCATGTCCTCATTTCTTGGACCCCTCTGTGAAACCTTTCTTAGCCACACAAAACCTGCCACAGCACATGAAGCGGGGATGAGTGTCAGAGTCAGTTGTGTAAAAGCCATTCCCCGACTTCTGTACATTTAACACAAGGACTGAAATCACCACACTCTCTCTCTCTGCCCATAATCTCAATTAGCTGCACAGGAAATCAGACCCTCGTTATGCAAGCACTTTTATGTGCTAGTAAGAAGGATTACGGGAACTGGCCCTGCGGACAGTCCCACTCAGGGCAGCGCAAACAGAGTGAGGTCCCTCACAATCCCCTACTTTCATGCAGGAAAACCCCAAAGACCTCCATAGTCTGTTTCATGCTGCCCTCATCTGTCTGCAAGGAAACTAAGAGACAATTACCTGTCCTGACCTTTGAACTGTGACCTGTCCTCACCATCCTGCCAGACTTTCCTGTGTTTCTGCTCAGCACCAGAGCTCAGGGGAAACCTGACGGTGCTCAGGAACAATCAGAGCAGCAGCATCGGAGGCATCACCGCTAAACTGGGGACCAAAGACCCGCTGCTACACACCGAGGCCGAGGCTGATCAATGGCAGTATCAGTCATGGGCAGCATGCAATGAATTCATATGTCAGGTGTCAGTCACTGGCAACGAATGGGTCACTGCTGGGGTCAGCGCTAATCAGGAGGGAGTCGGAGGTCTGTGTGGACACGGACACGGTCATCTTCCCTCAGTTTGGGAGGGGGTGGCTAACTATAAAGATGACAACCACCATCACCAAAAGAAGCAGCGATTTAGATTTCACTGAATACCCCTCTGTCAAGGAAATCTTTCACACGATGAACATTATTTAAATTTTGTAATGTGACGAGTACTGGTTATTGATGTTTTCTCTTTTTATTGGCAAAGATCAACGATCAAGTCGCCAATCCATGCAAACAATGTATTTAACAAGAATTAAACAAAGTAATCAACAAACAGTGACAGAGCCAAGGGTATTCAAAAATATGTTAAACCGGAGCGAAAAGAATAAGAATATATATGAAGACGTGCCAAGCATGAGGGTAGTGAATGTCGTGAATATTGGGTACTCCTAAAATTTGAATTCCATAGCAGCATATGGATCAGTGCTGGGGTTAATATTAGCCTATAGCAGCGTGTGGATCAGTGCTGGGGTCAATATTAGCCTATAGCAGCGTGTGGATCAGTGCTGGGGTCAATATTAGCCTACAGCAGCGTGTGGATCAGTGCTGGGGTCAATATTAGCCTATAGCAGTGTGTGGATCAGTGCTGGGGTCAATATTAGCCTATAGAGGTGTGTGGATCAGTGCTGGGGTCAATATTAGCCTATAGCAGTGTGTGGATCAGTGCTGGGGTCAATATTAGCCCATAGCAGCATGTGGATCAGTGCTGGGGTCAATATTAGCCTATAGCAGTGTGTGGATCAGTGCTGGGGTCAATATTAGCCTATAGCAGTGTGTGGATCAGTGCTGGGGTCAATATTAGCCTAGAGCAGCGTGTGGATCAGTGCTGGGGTCAATATTAGCCCATAGCAGCATGTGGATCAGTGCTGGGGTAAATATTAGCCTATAGCAGTGTGTGGATCAGTGCTGGGGTCAATATTAGCCTATAGCAGCGTGTGGATCAGTGCTGGGGTTAATGGTAGCCTATAGCAGTGTGTGGATCAGTGCTGAGGTCAATATTAGCCTAAAGCAGTGTGTGGATCAGTGCTGGGGTCAATATTAGCCTATAGCAGCATGTGGATCAGTGCTGGGGTTAATGTTAGCCAATAGCAGCGTGTGGATCAGTGCTGTGGTCAATATTAGCCTATAGCAGCGTGTGGATCAGTTCTAGGGTCAATATTAGCCTATAGCAGTGTGTGGATCAGTGCTGGGGTCAATATTAGCCTATAGTAGTGTGTGGATCAGTGCTGGGCTTAATATTAGCCTACAGTAGTGTGTGGATGAGTGCTGGAGTCAATATTAGCCTAAAGCAGCTTGTGAATCAGTGCTGGGGTCAATATTAGCCTATAGCAGTGTGTGGATCAGTGCTGGAGTCAATATTAGCCTATAGCAGTGTGTGGATCAGTGCTGGGGTCAATATTAGCCTATAGCAGTGTGTGGATCAGTGCTGGGGTCAATATTAACCTAAAGCAGTGTGTGGATCAGTGCTGGGGTCAATATTAGCCTATAGCAGTGTGTGGATCAGTGCTGGGATCAATATTAGTCTATAGCAGCGTGTGGATCAGTGCTGGGGTCAATATTAGCCTATAGCAGCGTGTGGATCAGTGCTGGGGTTAATATTAGCCTACAGCAGAATGTGGATGAGTGCTGGGGTTAATATTAGCCTATAGGACGGTCTGTGGGAGACGAATGCAGTAATGTTCACACTCGAGGGTCTGTGGGAAAGGAGTGCAGTAATGTTCACACTCGAGGGTCTGAGGGAGAGGAGTGCATTAATATTATCACTCGAGGGTCCGTGGGAGAGGAGTGCAGTAATATTCACACTCGAGGGTCTGTGGCAGAGGAATACAGTAATGTTCACACTCGAGGGTCTGTGGCAGAGGAGTGCAGTAATGTTCACACTCGAGGGTCTGTGTGAGTGGAGTGCAGTAATGTTCTCACTCGAGCGTCCGTGGGAGCGGAGTGCAGTAATGTTCACACTTGAGGGTGTGTGTGAAAGAAGAGCAGTTATGTTCACACTCAAGGGTCTGTGGGAGAGGAGCGCAGTAATGCTCTCACTTGAGGGTTTGTGGGAGTGGAGTGCAGTAATGTTCACACCTAAGGGTCTGTGGGAGAGGAGTGCAGTAATGTTCACACCTAAGGGTCTGTGGGAGAGGAGTGCAGTAATGTTCACACTCGAGGGTCTGTGGGAGAGGAGTGCAGTAATGTTCTCACTCAAGGGTCTGTGGGAGAGGAGCGCAGTAATGCTCTCACTTGAGGGTTTGTGGGAGTGGAGTGCAGTAATGTTCACACCTAAGGGTCTGTGGGAGAGGAGTGCAGTAATGTTCTCACTCGAGGGTCCGTGGGAGCGAAGGGCAGTAATGTTCACACTCGAGGGTCTGTGGGAGAGGAGTGCAGTAATGTTCTCACTCAAGGGTCTGTGGGAGAGGAGTGCAGTAATGTTCAAACTCGAGGGTCTGTGGGAGAAGAATACAGTAATATTCACACTCGAGGGTCTGTGGCAGGGTCAGTAATGTTCACACTCGAGGGTCTGAGGGAGTGCAGTAATGTTCTCACTGACGTCGAGGGTCAGTGTTCACACTCGAGGGTCTGTGTGAGTGGAGTGCAGTAATGTTCTCACTCGAGCGTCCGTAGGAGAGGAGTGCAGTTATGTTCACACTCGAGGGTCTGTGTGAGAGGAGTGCAGTAATGTTCACACTCGAGGGTCCGTGGGAGCGGAGTGCAGTAATGTTCACACTTGAGGGTCCGTGTGAGCGAAGAGCAGTTATGTTCACACTCGAGGGTCTGTGTGAGCGAAGGGCAGTAATGTTCTCACTCAAGGGTCCATGGGAGAGGAGCGAGAGTAATGTTCTCACTTGAGGGTTTGTGGGAGAGGAGTGCAGTAATGTTCTCACCAAGGGTCTGTGGGAGAGGAGTGCAGTAATGTTCACACTCGAGGGTCTGTGGGAGAAGAATGCAGTAATGTTCACACTCAAGGGTCTGTGGGAGAGGAGTGCAGTAATCTTCACACTGGCGGGTCTGTGGGAGAAGATTGCAGTAATGTTCTCATTCAAGGGTCTGTGGGAGAGGAGTGCAGTAATGTTCTCACTCGAGGATTAGTGGGGGAGGAGTGCAGTAATGTTCACACTCGAGGGTCTGTGGGAGAGGAGTGCAGCAATGTTCACACTCGAGGGTCTGTGGGGGAGGAGTGCAGTAATGTTCTCACTGGCGGGTCTGTGGGAGAGGAGTGCAGTAATGTTCACACTCGAGGGTCTGTGGGGAGGAGTGCAGTAATGTTCACACTCGAGGGTCTGTGGGAGAGGAGCAGTTATGTTCACACTCGAGGGTCTGTGTGAGCGAAGGGCAGTAATGTTCACACTCAAGGGTCTGTGGGAGAGGAGTGCAGTAATGTTCACACTCGAGGGTCTGTGGGAGAGGAGTGCAGTAATGTTCACAATGGAGGGTCTGTGGGAGAGGAGTGCAGTAATGTTCACACTGGCAGGTCTGTGGGAGAGGAGTGCAGTAATGTTCACACTGGAGGGTCTGTGGGAGAGGAGTGCAGTAATGTTCACACTGGAGGGTCTGTGGGAGAGGAGTGCAGTAATGTTCACACTGGAGGGTCTGTGGGAGAGGAGTGCAGTAATGTTCACACTGGCAGGTCTGTGGGAGAGGAGTGCAGTAATGTTCACACTGGCAGGTCTGTGGGAGAGGAGTGCAGTAATGTTCACACTGGAGGGTCTGTGGGAGAGGAGTGCAGTAATGTTCACACTGGAGGGTCTGTGGGAGAGGAGCAAGTGGACAACCAAGCAGAACCTTTGCACAGGCAAGGTAATTGACTATAGGCCATTGAAATACAGATATAGGCTATAGATATACAGGTATGTACTATAGATATACTGATATTGGCTATAGATTTACAGATATAGGCTATAGATATACTGCTATTGGCTATAGATAGATAGATAGATAGATAGAGTCATTTATGTTCCATCATTTAAGCATCTGCTGCTAACCACAAAGCTATTATAACACGGCAGGTTCAATGGTATTGGATTCCCTGCACAATATGCAGCAGAATGTTAGCAGCACAGTCCACACATAGCAGAGGACTGTAGGCTGACGTACCATTTGCGCTCAGATCCTGACAACCACCAGCCACAGGGTAGCAGGCATCCGATCTACACTGCTGTGAAAAAGTATTTGCCCCCTTCCTGATTTCTTTTTTTTTTTTTGCATATTTGTCAGACTTACTGTCAATGTTTCAGATCATCAAACAAATTGTAATATGAGACATAGATATCCCGAGGAAATACAAAATGCAAACTTTAAATGATGACTTTATTTATGGAGGGAAAAAGCTATCCAAACCTACTTGGCCCTGTGTGAAAAAGTAATTGCCCCCTTAACCTAATAACTGGTTGTGCCGCCCTCGGCAAAATCAAGCATTTGCAATAACTGCCAATGAGTCTTTCACATTGCTGTAGAGGAATTTTAGCCCACTCTTTGCAGAATTGTTTTACTTCAGCCACATTGGAGGGTTTTCATGTATGAACGGCCTGTTTAAAGTCATACCACAGCATCTCAATTGGATTTAAGTCCGGTCTTTAACAAGGTCACTCCAAAACCTTCATTTTGTTTTTTTCAGCCATTCAGAGGCGGACTTGCTGGTGTGTTTCGGATCATTGTCCTGCTGCATAACCCAAGTGCGCTTGAGCTTGAGGTCACAAACTGACGGTCGGACATTCTTCTTCAGGATTTTCCGGTAGAGAGCAGAATTCATGGTTCCATCGATTACGACAAGTCATCCAGGTCCTGAAGCAGCAAAGCAGCCCCAGATCATCACACTACCACCACCATGTTTGACTTTTGGTATGATGTTCTTTTTATGAAATGCTGTGTTAGTTTTATGCCAGATGTAACGGGACACACGCCTTCCAAAAGGTTCAACTTTTGTTTCGTTAGTGCACAGAATATTTTCCCCAAAGTCTCGCGGATCATCAAGATTTTTTTTGGCAAATGTGAGATGAGCCTTCGTGTTCTTTTTGGTCAGCGTTGGTTTTCGCCTTGGAACTCTCCCATGGATGCCATTTTTGCCCAGTCTCTTTTTTATTGTTGAATCATGAACACTGACTTTAACTGAGGCAAGTGAGGCCTGCAGTTCTTGAGATGTTGTTCTGGGTTCTTTTGTGACCTCCTGGATGAGTCATAGATGCGCTCTTGGAGTAATTTTGGTAGGCCGGCCACTCCTGGGAAGGTTCACCACTCTTTCCAAGTTTTCTCCATTTGTGGATAATGGCTCTCACCTGGTTCCCTGAAGTCCCAAAGCCTTAAAAATGGCTTTGTAACCCTTTCCAGACTGATAGATGTCAATGACTTTGTTTCTCATCTGTACTTGAATTTCTTTAGATTGCGGCATGATGTGTTACTTTTTGAGATCTTTTAGCCTACTTCACTTTGTCAGACAGGTTCTTTTTAAGTGATTTCTTGACTCAACAGGTCTGGCAGTAATCAGGCCTGAGTGTGGCTAGTGAAATTTAACCAAAAACTGTGGATAATCACAGTTAATTCATGACTAGCAAGGGGGGGGAATTACTTTTTTTCACATAAGGCCAGGTAGGTTTGGATAGCTTTTTTTCCCCTTAATAAATGAAATAATCATTTATGAACTGCATTTTGCATTTACTTGGGTTATCTTTGTCTGATATTAAAATTTGTTTGATGATCTGAAACATTTAAGTGTGACGAATATACAAAGAAATCAAGAAGGGGGCAAATACTTTTTCACAGCAATGTACAGCAGTTACACTTGAAATAAGGCATCACTCGCGTTATCTACCACGGCACAACACACCCTCCCTCGCTCCACTTTGCTGGCAACACCAGACACTCGTCTTCAGCTCCTTTAATGGACAAATTATTTTTGTAAACAGGAAGTACAGAGGACATAGAATAAATGCACAATTACCTACATATGCATTGGTAATTAACTAAAAATTAGATTCATGTTTTTTTTTTACCTTTATTTAATTAGGAAAGTTTTATGGGGAATGTTTCTCTGTTTAATGGATACCTGGGAGAAATGCCAGTGAGGAGGGACAGAGACAAACATGGGTTTAGACCCGGGAGCAAATTTAGGGTTTAAGGGCCTTACTCAAGGGCCGAGCAGCAGAGTTCTGCCCAACTTCATCTCTCCAGATCAGGTCAGAACCCCAAACCCCACTGAGGGCTTGAAACAGCGACTCTGCGATCACCAGTCAGTCAAGCAGCCGAACATCAGACCACCTCGCCAGCCTGCAAAAGCGTATAAAACATGAACATCCCGCCATCTGAAACAACTGGCTTTTTGATTGAGTTTTGTGGTTCAAGATGTTAAGTGGATGATATCACCTGCACTTAAAAATGATAATGTGATATAACTATAGACCTGTAGTTTAGTCCATACCGTACATCATGGCAGTACTGCCCCCAGAAATACTTATTTCTTCTTGTGTTACAGTGTTTTCACCCTTCAGGCCTCTTCATGTCTGCTGCTCATGAGAAAAAGAGAGCAGGGGGGATGATTAAGGAATGTAACTGGGGACACTGGGGACACCAATGTAGACTAAAGGCCGTAATGGAGTCCCCTGCTGAGGTCATGTTAGCCTCTTTCTCAGATTCATCATTTAAATTCTCTTTATTTGCATGTAGTTCAAGCCCTTTTTTCCTGTATAATCTCATTGTTAAATAAAACACATAGCAAGAAGCACTGAGCAAAAGCAGACATTTCGGAGGGAGAACACAAACATTAGTGGCCTGATGTTAAAATGAATTAAACTGGTGCTTCAGTCTGCGGAAGTAATGACATGATCTGATGACAGCATATTACCAGCATGTTCCCCGCATGCACACACACACAGACACACACGCAAACACATGCACACACACACACACACCACGCATGCACACGCATGCACAAACGCACACACGTATGCACACACACACACACACACACACAAACACAGAAACGTACGCACTCACACCCACACACACATACATGCACGCACGCACGCACACACACACACACACACACACACAAACGCAAGCACTCATGCATGCACACCCACACACGCAGCACACGCACACACAAATGCACGCACGGATGCACACACATATACGCACACAAACGCACGCACATACGTACACACACATGCACACACATATGCATTCACGCACACACACACACACACACACACACACCGCGCACACACAAACACACATGCACACGCACACGCGCACACACACACGCACACATGTGCCATGGGATAGGGAATATGTGTGTGCACCATAAAGCGACAGTACAGATGAGAGAAGAGCAGCTGGAGATTGTGTCTGTTCATCTACTACACGTGTCAGTATGAAGGGCCGTGTGTGTGTGTGTATATATATACTGTGGGCTTCTGATGATGATGGTGCCATTGTCTGTGTGGGAGGACTGACGCAGATGGGCTGTAAACTATGGTAACCCACAGAGGTAGCGCCTGAGCTCGGGCCGCAACCCGAAAAGTAATGGTTTTGTGTTTCATCAAGACCTAACAAGCCTGCGTCACTCTTAGATAATCTGCCTGTGTGACCATTTCTGTCCCATACATCACAGCCGGAACCGTCATCTCGCCGTCTCTCTGCGCCTATCTCCTACTGTCCCTCTCTAACACAAACACACACACGCACGCACGCACGCACACACACACACACTTAAGGAGCAGTGCAATCAATTTATCCCTCTGTAAATGCTGGACAGATCTTTGTTATTCTCATGTAACTGTGGATCGATCACGTGATCATTTTATACAGCTATGAATCTAAAAGCCAACTAAAGCACATCCTTGGGCATAAAAATGCTCCTACTCACAGCCAGTATTTTCACTGAGTGTTTAGCTCATAAGTCCAGTTTTCTTCCATCCTTTGACAAAGCTCTTCTTGTGAGAACAATCAGTGTTCACACCCCCTTTGGGTGGTGATGTCACCGTAAAATTATTGACATTTACACAGATGATCCCAGTGACACCGCCCAGCCCTGCTGAGAGTGAATAATCAACAGGTGGCATCTCTCTTTAGATGGAAGGTGCTGATCGCAGACTCTGACAGCGGCTGTTGCTGGCGTACGTGTGATTATCTGAGCAGAGGCTCCGGCCAGAGCTGGGTCGCGGTCACAGGCGGGGATTACAGCAGCTCAGTAAGTGAGAGTCATGCTGAGGTGTGCAGAAGTACAGAGCTGCCCTGAGGAAGCAGATCTGAGTCACAGCCGAGTCCTGCTGAGACATGGGAATGTAAGCGAACAGGAAGAGGCTGCTTTACAGGCCCATCTCATGCATTACAGGCCCATCTCGCGCATTACAGGCCCATCTCACGCACTACAGGCCCATCTCGCGCATTACAGGCCCATCTCGCGCATTACAGGCCCATCTCGCGCATCACAGGCCCATCTCACGCATTACAGGGCCATCTCATGAATTACAGGCCCGTCTCACGCGTAACAGGCCCATCTCATGCGTTACAGGCCCATCCCGCAAATTAAAGGCCCATCTCACGCATTACAGGCCCATCTCACGCATTACAGGCCCATCTCCTGCATTACAGGCCCATCTCACACATTACAGGCCCATCTCATGCATTATAGGCCCATCTCATGCATTACAGGCCCATCTCGTGCATTACAGGCCCATCTCGCGTATTACAGGCCCATCTCACGGATTACAGGCCCGTCTCAGGCATTATAGGCCCATTTCACACATTACAGGCCCGTCTCAGGCATTATAGGACCATCTCACACATTACAGGCCCATCTCACGCATTACAGGCCCATCTCACGCATTACAGGCCCGTCTCACGCATTACAGGCCCGTCCATTACAGGCCCGTCTCACGCATTACAGGCCCATCTCACACATTAGAGGCCCGTCTCAGGCATTATAGGCCCATCTCACGCATTACAGGCCCGTCTCAGGCATTATAGGACCATCTCACATATTACAGGCCCATCTCACGCATTACAGGCCCATCTCACGCATTACAGGCCCATCTCACGCATTACAGGCCCATCTCACGCATTACAGGCCCATCTCACACATTACAAGCCCATCTCACGCATTACAGGCCCATCTCACGCATTACAGGCCCGTCTCACGCATTACAGGCCCGTCTCACGCATTACAGGCCCGTCTCATGCATTACAGGCCCGTCTCATGCATTACAGGCTCATCTCACGCATTACAGGCCCGTCTCACGCATTACAGGCCCATCTCACGCATTACAGGCCCGTCAGACGCATTAGAGGCCCGTCGGATGCATTACAGGCCCATCTCACGCATTACAAGCCCATCTCACGCATTACTGGCCCGTCTCAGGCATTATAGGCCCATCTCACGCATTACAGGCCCATCTCACGCATTACAGGCCCATCTCGCGCATAACAGGCCCATCTCACGCATTACAGGCCCATCTCGCGCATGACAGGCCCATGTCACGCATTACAGGCCCATGTCACGCATTACAGGCCCATGTCACGCATTACAGGCCCGTGTCACGCATTACAGGCCCGTGTCACGCATTACAGGCCCATCTCACGCATTACAGGCCCGTCTCACGCATTACAGGCCCGTCTCACACATTACAGGTCCATCTCACGCATTACAGGCCCATCTCACGCATTACAGGCCCATCTCACGCATTACAGGCCCATCTCACGCATTACAGGCCTGTCGGACGCAAACGGCTCATATCTATGAGATACAGCGCAAGGAAGACCAATAAAACAAACATGATGAGTAACAATGCTAAAGCTGGTAGCACTGCAGAAACAGGTGGCATACCTGAGACATACCTGAGATATACCTGAAATATATCCGAGACATACCTGAAATATACCTGAGACATACCTGAGAAATACCCGAGACATACCTGAGAAATACCCGAGACATACCTGAGATATACCTGAGACATACCTGAGTTACACCTGAGACATACCCGAGATATACCTGAGATATACCAGAGACATACCTGAGACATACCTGAGGTCGCATAGCTGAAACACAGCACTCAAAAAACAACAAAAAAGTGTATGTGAGGTGCCATTAGGATACTTCTGAAATGACACAAGGGTCATCAGAAGATGGAATCTCCCCGGCCCCCGCAATCTAATCTCAAAAATCCCAAAATATCAAAAGGCACCAGTCTAGGACCTGATTAATGTGCACAGCAAGCATAGTTTAAAAATATTGAACGGTATTTGAGTTCTGCTCCGGAAACAAAATGGCCACAGAAGGAAAGACGGGCGGATAGACAGACAACCACACTGAAAGCTATATCCCCCTGCATCATCGTGCCGGGAAAATGAAAATGAGAGTGTATGCTTTCAGTTAACTTTCATGTACTAATCACAGATATACTTAAAATTATGCTGAGATATACAGTTGCAATCAAAATTATTCAACTTCCATTGCAAATTGGGTTTAATAGCAAAATTTACAAACTTTCAGCTGTTTGTGATAAACAGATTAAACAAGAACATTTTAAATAGGACAACACAACTAGTATTACAAGTGGTTTCTCCAATTTTAGCACAAAATGCCATTTTTAATGACTACTGCAGACTCAAAATTGTTCAACACCCCAAATAGAATCTGTCATAAGAGCATATTTGCAAATCAGGTGGTGTCTCAAGCACACCTAATGCAGCTAATCGAGAGCTTAATTATTTGCATCAGGTTTGCTTGAGATAGAACACATCAAACACTTCCACTCCCTAGGGGTTTGTTGACAGTGACATTTGATTGCATATTAGAAATATGGCTGTAAAGAGAATTGTTCAAAAAGCTAATACAGGAGATCATTGCCTGGCACAAACAAGGAAAAGGATACAAAAAGGTCGCACAGGCACTGAATTTTTGTAAAGATACAGTTAGAAGCATAGTTCGCAAGTTCAGAGTTAAAGGAAGAGTGGCTACAGTACCAGGATGTGGCAGAAAGAGGAAGCTATCAATGGCTGTCACCAGATTCCTGAGGAGACAGGTGGTCAAAAACCCTCGGGTGACTGCAGGAGACCTGCAGCAAGACTTGGAGGCAGGAGGCACTGAGGTTTCAGTTTGCACAGTCGGGCGCATACTAAATGCTGAAGGTCTCCAAGACATACACCACAACTGATCCAAAAGCACAAGGTCCAATATGCTCAAAACCACATGAATAAGCCCCAGAAGTTTGGGGTTATTGTTCTGTGGAGTGATGAAACAAAACTGGAATATTTTGGGCTTATGAATCAGTGGTATGTCTGCAGGGGGAATAAAGAAGCATATGCTGAAAAGTACACCCTGCCTAAAGTGAAGAATTGTGGGGGCTTTTTGATGCTCTGCGGCTGCCTTGCTTCCTCTGGCACTGGAAATCCGCAAAGTGTGGAGAGCAAGATGGATTCAGTCAAGTACCAGGATATCCAAGGAGAAAATGTCATGCCGTCTGTAGGGAAGCTGACGCTTGGGCATCATTGGACCTTCCAACAGGACAATGATCCTAAGCATACCTCAACATCCACCAAGGCTTGGTTTCATAAGAAGTCTGGGAAGATTCTAGAGTGCCCATCACAGTCGCCTCACTTGAACCCCATAAAAAATCTCTGGTAGGACTTGAAGAACACAGTTGCAGCATGCAAACCCTAGAATATTAGTGAACTGGAGGCCATTGTCCATGAGCACTGGGCTAAGATTCCTTGGGAATGCTCCTGGAAGCTGACATCTGCCTATGCATCACATTTTCAGCAGGTCACAGCCGCAAAAGGGTGCTCTACTAGGTATTAAAGATGCTTGTCATGAAGGGGTTGAATAATTTTGAGCCTGCAGTAGTCACTAAAAGTGGCATTTTGTGTTGAATTTGGAAGGCCACTTGTAATATTTGTTGTGTTGAGCCATTTAAGTTGCTCTTGTTTGATTTGTTCATTGCAAATAGCTGAAAGTTTGTACATTTTGCCAGTAAACCTAATTTGCAACAGGGGTTGAACAATTTTGATTGCAACTGTACTTTCAATTAGTCAAATATACATCAAAGTTTAAGTATATTTGGCTCATACTTGTATCGAATCTTTTGATCAAAAGAACATTTTTATCAACTTAAAGTGGGCCAAATTATTATCAAGAAGTATTGAAGAAGGACACTTAGAAGTATTCTACTAATACACTGATATTAGTATCAATCAAATCCTTTATTTAACCAGATAAAACCAGTTGAGACCAAAGTCTCTTTTTCAATGGTGATCTGGCGGTATGCAGCCTATGGAAGCATATAGTTAACAAAATTAAAATGAAAATGCAATGTCAGAAATGCATTTTCATTTTCAAGATAAAAGCGCATTATTTGTATCATAATGAAAATTCAAATGTAATCCTCCACTTTGCATATTCATTTTCAAGTCCATGTATGCAATTTTTATAACAATTGGAAAATTAAAATACATTCCTCATTTACATTTGCATTTTCGAGAAGTGCCCTGCAATATCACTAACAAAACGAAAACGAAAACGCTAATCGTATAAAAGCAGATACATTCTCGGAAATGCTTTTTTGTTTTTAGAAGCACGCGCATTATTTGTATCATCACGAAAATGATAAAGTAATCCTCCACTTTCCGTTTGAATTTTCAAGTCCATGTAGGCACTGTTTTCATTTGCAAGAAGTGCCCCGCAATATCACTAACAAAACGAAATCGAAAACGCTAAATCTCCTAAAGCAAATACATTCTCGGAAATGCTTTTTCTTTTTCAAGAAGCAGACGCAATATCTGTCTCATAATTAAATCGCTAACGCAGTTCACCACTTTTCTTTTTCATTTTCGCGACAGGCTGCCCTGCCTGACTTTGCATTTTCGATTTCGAGGTCCCACGCGCTTTTCATAACAAAATTAAAAAGAAAATACCCTCTCTAGTTGGGTGTGGCCTGTCGGTGAGAAGGCGGGACGTCCTCCACAATTTGGTACGGATTGGATATTAACAAATACAAGCGATCTCGGTGGTTATCAATCAGAGGGAAACTGCTGTTGCACGCACTTTTATGTCAAAGCACAAATGGAGCCACTGACTGTGCATGAACGCTCCCCTGGACATTGCGGAGTTTGATTGAGAGTATAGCTTAGGTTTTCCTCCGAAAGACACTGCTCTCGCACTCAATTACCCCCGTGTGCGCTTGGATTAGCGTTGCTTCCACTGAAATTGTGTGCTTACACTCAGATCTGTCGATCTTCGGACGGGTTATCTGCGCATCATCTGTTTAGTAGTTCAGTCGGTTACAAAGCAAGTTCATACGCTCCTGCTCTCATGGGCTTCATGTACTTCCATTGCTTTCTTCAC
The DNA here is from genome assembly GCA_029692085.1 of Gymnothorax javanicus. Taxonomy (NCBI): domain Eukaryota; kingdom Metazoa; phylum Chordata; class Actinopteri; order Anguilliformes; family Muraenidae; genus Gymnothorax; species Gymnothorax javanicus. The sequence goes on from CM056203.1 coordinate 698,814, forward strand.
GAATTTGGAGTGAAAGGACAGTTCGTATTAATACACCAGTGCTTATACGTCTCTTTACCTTAATAGCTGGCGACATACAATGGTAGCCGTGTAACACGTCGACCTCCAGTTCTCTATTATGCGACTCTGTGGATGAATCGCGGGGGTAGGCTGAGCTAAGAAAGGGACAGATTCATCTGTTCCCTTGCATCCTGCTGCTGCAGAAGAAAGGCTTGCGAAATCCATAGATCTATGATTTCTCTTATTATACCGTAAAGTCGCTTGTAATAATATGTTGTCGCTGGCCATAGCCAGATGTCGACACAGTGATATGTTTCGGCCAATCGATGTGTTTTTCATGAACAGTCATCGTTAGACTAACGCGATGTTAATTAGCTAGCTAACTACTTTCCTGCAAGATGACGAACATTACGAACAACTAGAGCATAAAACTTGCTTCCAGTCCATTTAACTTGACCAGATTGCGATCAGTTTCGCACGTCTGTTTTTATGTGGTAACACTATGCTTGCAACAGGATGCGTCTCTCTCCCGCAGCTCAGTGCACCCCTGCCATTCATCCACAAAATTGCAGTGAGGCACACCAACTGGAAGCCGATGTGTTTGTTACCCGGCAACTCTTATAATATAATATAATATCTTATAATCTTATAATATAAGAGTTATGTAGCAGCAACTAAGGTATAAGAAAAGTATGGGCACCGATGTATTAATATATAAAGCGGTCCTTTTATTCCAAAATCGTGAAGAAAGCCACGGAAGTAGCTACCTGTGCAGCCCCGGTGGGCAGGACCGTATGAACCCGCAAAAGATAGCGTGCAGATAATCTGTCCAACCATGGATTGATAGAGTGTAAGGACACGGTTTGAATGGAAGCAGGTATAGTCCAAGCGCACGCAGGGGCTAATTGAGTGCGAGAGCAGGATCACTGCAATTTTAGTCTAACGATGTGACCGTTCATGGATTTCGCAAGCCTTTCTTCTGCAGCAGCAGGATGCAAGCGAACACATGAATCTGTCCCTTTCTTAGCTCAGTCTACCTCTGCGATTCATCCACAGACTCGCATAATAGAGAACTGGAGGTCGACGTGTTACACGGCTACCATTGTGCATTGTCGCCAGCTATTAAGGTAAAGAGACGATAGGCACTGGTGTATTAATACGAACTGTGCTTTCACTCCAAATTCGTGAAGAAAGCAATGGAAGTACATGAAGCCCAAGAGAGCAGGAGCGTATGAACTTGCTTTGCAACCGACTGAACAACTAAACAGATGATGCGCAGATAACCCGTCCGAAGATCGACAGATCTGAGTGTAAGCACACAGTTTCAGTGGAAGCAGCGCTAATCCAATCGCACACGGGGGTAATTGAGTGCGAGAGCAGTGTCTTTCGGGGGAAAACCTTAGCTATACTCTCAATCAAACTCCGCAATGTGCAGGGGAGCGTCCATGCACAGTCAGTGGCTCCATCTATGTCAGTTGCCATTTGTGCTTTGACATAAAAGTGCGTGCAGCAGGAGTTTCGCTCTGATTGATGACCACCGAGATCGCTTGTATTTGTTAATATCCAATCCGTACCAAATTGTGGAGGACGTCCCGCCTTCTCACCGACAGGCCACACCCAACTAGGGAGGGTATTTTCTTTTTAATTTTGTTATGAAAAGCTCGTGGGACCTCGAAATCGAAAAATGCAAAGTCAGGCAGGGCAGTCTGTCACGAAAATGAAAAAAAAAAAACTGGCGAATTTAATTATGAGACAGATATTGCGATTTAATTATGAGACAGATATTGCGCCTGAAAATAGTGCTTACTGGACTTGAAAAAAAGTGGAAAAGCATTTCCGAGAATGTATTTGCTTTTACGAATTATTTGCGTTTTTCGTTTTCGTTTTTTTGATAGTGATATTGCAGGGCACTTCTAAAAATGCTAATGTAAATGAGGAATGTATTTTAATTTTCCAATTGTTATAAAAATTGCATACATGGACTTGCAAATGAAAATGTAAAGTGGAGGATTACATTTGAATTTTCATTATGATACAAATAATGCGCTTGTATCTTGAAAATGAAAATGCATTTCTGACATTGCATTTTCATTTTCATTTTGTTAACTATATGCTTCCATATGCAGCAAGTCACAAACAAGTATTACATAAACACAACACAGTTCAAGACAATATTGACAAAACAGTACAGTAGAACACAAGAACAAGGGACAGAATAGAGACTACCATCTGACAGGACAAAACTAAATATCAAAAAAAAAAAAAAAAATAGAAGTTCTAAAAGACGCTCAATATACAAACAGTGGAAAAATAAATCTAAACAGTACGACAAGAGCAGCTAATGGGAAAGGCTTCAGAAATCTTTTGTCTGAAACTTGGTATGGTGATGGGAGCAGCAATTTTAAAATGAGTTTGAAGGTCATTCCATGGCCAAGGGCCAAAGTACAAAACCCAAAACCAGTGAAGTTCGCACGTTGTGTAAATCGTAAATAAAAACAGAATACAATGATTTGCAAATCCTTTTCAACCTATATTCAATTGAATACACTGCAAAGACAAGTTACTTAATGTTCGAACAGGTAAACTTTGTAATTTTTTGCAAATATTAGCTCATTTGGAATTTGATGCCTGCAACATGTTTCAAAAAAGCTGGCACAAGTGGCAAAAAGACTGAGAGAGTTGAGGAATGCTCATCAAACACTTATTTGGAACATCCCACAGGTGAACGGGCTAATTGGGGAACAGGTGGGTGCCATGATTGGGTATAAAAAGCAGCTTCCCTGAAATGCTCAGTCATTCACAAACAAGGATGGGGCGAGGGTCACCACTTAGTGAACAAATGCGTGAGCTGATTGTCGAACAGTTTAAAAACAACATTCCTCAACGAGCTATTGCAAGAAATTTAGGGATTTCATCATCTACGGTCCGTAATATCGTCAAAAGGTTCAGAGAATCTGGAGAAATCACTGCACGTAGCGACAAGGCCGAAAACCAACATTGAATGCCCGTGACCTTCGATCCTCAGGCGGTACTGCATCAAAACCGACATCAGTGTGTAAAGGACATCACCACATGGGCTCAGGAACACTTCAGAAAACCACTGTCAGTAACTACAGTTCGTCGCTACATCTGCAAGTGCAAGTTAAAACTCTACAATGCAAAAGCGAAAGCCATTTATCAACAGCACCCAGAAACGCCGCCCGGCCGCTGGGCCCAAGCTCATCTAAGATGGACTGATGCAAAGTGGAAAAGTGTTCTGTGGTCTGACGAGTCCACATTTCAAATTGTTTTTGGAAACTGTGGGACGTCGTGTCCTCCGGACCAAAGAGGAAAAGAACCATCCGGACTGTTATAGGCGCAAAGTTCAAAAGCCAGCATCTGTGATGGTATGGGGGGTGTATTAGTGCCCAAGGCATGGGCAACTTACACATATGTGAAGGCACCATTAATGCTGAAAGGTACATACAGGTTTTGGAGCAACATATGTTGCCATCCAAGCAACGTCTTTTTCATGGACGCCCCTGCTTATTTCAGCAAGACAATGCCAAGCCACATTCTGCACGTGTTACAACAGCATGGCTCCATAGTAAAAGAGTGCGGGTACTAGACTGGCCTGCCTGTAGTCCAGACCTGTCTCCCATTGAAAATGTGTGGCGCATTATGAAGCGTAAAATACGACAACGGAGACCCCGGACTGCTTAACAACTTAAGCTGTACATCAAGCAAGAATGGGAAAGAGTTCCACCTGAAAAGCTTCAAAAATTGGTCTCCTCAGTTCCCAAATGTTTACTGAGTGTCATTAAAAGGAAAGGTGATGTAACACAGTGGTAAAAAGGCCCCTGTGCCAACTTTTTTGCAATGTGTTGCTGCCTTTAAATTCTAAGTTAATGATTATTTGCAAAAAAAAAATAAAGTTTCTCAGTTTGAACATTAAACATCTTGTCTTTGCAGTGTATTCAATTGAATATAAGTTGAAAAGGATTTGCAAATCATTGTATTCTGTTTTTATCTACGATTTACATAACGTGCCAACTTCACTGGTTTTGGGTTTGTAAAACAGACTCCTCTTACCAGCGTCAGATCGCACAGGAGGCACCTTAAATCGCAACCAGGCGTTGGATCTGAGGTTGTAAGAGTTCTGAATTAAAACAAATTTAGAGCAAATGTACTGGGGTAGTTTACCTAAAATAGCCTTGTATATTAAAACATACCAGTGGTGCAGTAAACTTTCTGGATAGGAGTATACTTGGGAAATACATTTGAACATTAAGTTTATTTTCAAAAATAAACTTTCTTTGTGAAGATGAGCAAGAGGACTTAAATTGGAGACACAGAACACATACAGTGATCTTAGCAGCTGTTATGTCCTCCCTCAGGACTCATGAGGTGGGAACAGGAGAAATGTTCACAATTAATAACCTCTTAAGGCTTCGGCGTTTCATCAACCAGCTTTCTGAAAATACTGAGCATCAAAAGCATGAATTAAATGGTTACTAATGATACGAGCAACACAGAACAATGGTATGTACATGAGTTATGCAATACATAAGCCCCTCAATTGTTGGAATTGCACGAGTATGTGGGGCAGTTGTACTTTGACAAGAAGGATCCCAATACTGTATTTCAATAGAGCCCTTTGACTGGAAGAAATTCTGAATTATTCACATTCTGTTCCCTTTGAAACGGGGTCGGTGTGGGCTGGTTCTGTACTGTGTGCAACATTTGTACAGAGCACAGACTCTCACTCGAAAGCCAATTGTGTCCATAAGGAAATCGAGGACACTTCAGCTGTGGGCTTATCGGAAAAAAGAAAGCTGGTTTTATAATTCAGGGGAACACAGTGCTGTAAACAGGAAGTAACTGAGTACTGGTACAACAGGAACTTGCGGCACAGCCCTTTGGGCAGTTAATAATGAACCTATAAACCAATGAAACTGATCAACTGCCCCCATGATAACACAATCTGTCTTCATTCTGGAACTCTCAGCATAATGTGAAGTTCTAAAAAAATAAATGTTTGAGACAAACACAGATCGGGTTTGTTCAGCATCATTCTATATTTAGGATTCAAACAATTCACGTGTGGTCTTCAGATCCCTGTGGCGACGTGTAACTGAAATGGTAAATCATGTTTAAAAAAGTTCTATAATGTCTACACGCTGAAACAAAGAGCTAAAAAATACCCTCCAATCAAACCGAGAATGGGTGCTTTGAAACACCAAATCTTTATCCCAAACATTATAGAGCTCACTGTAAAGGAAGGGGGAACTGCGAGAGGAAAGTATTAAAGGATCATGCCTCAAGTCAAAATATGCTTTGCATACTCATTTCGATGATGGTGGAGTTTGTATTGTCCTATTGCACCAGTGCCTTTCCTGTGCACACAATCCTCACGTGTCTCTTCCACACACCCACGTGATGAGCTGATTGGCTTAATAAAAATTCACACCGCAGTATAGCTGACAGATCTGTTTATCAAGGCTGGTTCATTTAAGTTCATGGGAATGACTTGATTTTCCCAGTTACTACTGAAAACAGAATGAGGCTTCACAACACCAAGATATTCTAGGAGTGAACTTCCTTAACAATTTACAGGGTTTCAGCAACCTCTCTCCCATAATACCTTGAACACAATCTCAGTGCAATGAAACTTGAATTTTCATACTTTCAGTATCATTAATTTGAACAAGAAGGAACACAAATTTGAAAATGAACCTCCTCATTAAGCTTTTACCCAGGGATATTTCAGACACATTACTTCAACCAGACATTGTTGTTGTTTTGAATTTATTATTTTTGGCTGATGTGCAAAGATGCTGTGAAATATGTTATGATGATGGCTGTCTGTAGAAAGTCCCTAATGTACATGTCTGGACACTGTGACATGTCTTTAATAATCACGTTCTTTGTCAGTTTAGCTGCCCGTGTTCCAGCTCTCTGAAGGGCAGCACTGAGCAGACTTGTTTGTTCAGAGTCAGGAAATCCAAATAGCAACAGATTGTAAAAAATACACCAGAGCAGAGTTAAAATACAAAACGAACAAGAAAGGAGGGCTGTGTCAGTCCGCTATCTGACAGCTCAGAACTTTTATGCTGGATTTTGCGTCGGTGTATAGAAATATGAGATTCCATGAACACCCCATTATTCCCTGATGCACAGACAGATGTGCAGGTGCAGATCGAGATGGTGATTCAGGCAGAAGCTCCACACCTGTCACGTCCTCCTCTGCAGCAGAAACGAAAGCAGAATCTGACGGGTCTACGGCACTGAGAGCCTCTATTGGAAATACGATGACGATTTGGACTTTATTTGATTAATGTTTAATCTGCCGATTTCATATAGGGCTGCATTTTTAGCGGGTTTCCAATGAATTACCACACCGTAAAAAGTGTCTTCAGTCCTTTAATCTAACTTTGAGTCTTAACTTCTTAATAGTTTGAGTTAATATGCACCTGACAAGTAAATTTTCTGGTCCAATTGGCAAATCTAGAACGGTTCGACTTAGTGAAATTTTTGCCTTGTAATGGGGAAAAAAAAAGCCACTAGATGGCAGTATTGACAATTTTTTTTGTTAAGCCCAGTCTGGAGCTAGGTTGGGCATGTCCTGGGCATGCCTCAGAGGGGGCTGGACAAGAGTATCTAAGGAGAAAAATTGAGAGAGTGGAAGAGTAGTTGGAGAAATTGCAAGGAGAAATTGTGGAAGGACACATTTGACCAGACCTGTCACTCTTTTCAAGACCTGTGAAGCTTTTTGTGGATTTTTGCCTGTGTTGGAGCGTTTTTCTGTCCCAGGACATCGCAACATAGCAGCCCATCTCAATTACCAAGGGACTGTAACTATCTTTTTTTTTTTCAATCTTGGTCAGTAGGGTAGAGTGTAGATTAGTTCTAAGTGTTTGTTTAATGAAATCTGTTGAAGTTTAAGAATTTTGTCTGTCATCCCTTGCTGTCCGTGACGTCATAACAAATTGATGCCATAACAAATTGGGGCCATAACAAATTGGGGGCTCGAGTCCGGGATAGACCATTGTGCGAGTCAATTATTGAAAATCTAAAATTTCAAATTGTGAAATTGTTTTTTGAATTTTCCTAGATATATATTGGCAGATCAACAGCAATGGATGATTTCTTGGCATCACCAACCGTAGAGGTTTTGAAGTCTTTTAAAAAGACAGAACTGCTAGAAATATGCAGACAGTTAGAGCTGACAGATGTAAAACCAGCCATGCGAAAAGCAAGACTGGCTAGAGAGATTGTTGAATATTACATTGATGAAAATGTGTTTGCAACCAGGAGATCTGGAACAGTTTCCAGTGGAAAATCCAAATGTAGAAATGGAACTTAAATTACAAATGCTAGAGATAGAAAGGGAGGAAAAAAAAAAAAAAACAAAGGCAGTTTGAGTTAGAAAAATTAGCAAGAGAAGAGAAAAAGAGAGAAAAGAGGAAAGAGCAGAAAGAGAGACAGAGAGATTTCGATTTAGAAAAAATTAGATAGAGAAGAAAGGCTCCAAATGGACCTACTAAAAATCAAAATGCAAGCTGAAAACAAATTTCGGGCTAGCCAGGAGGTAAAGCTGGTGCCTCCATTCTCAGAGAAGGAGGTTGATAAGTATTTCCAGTGCTTCGAGAAGGTAGCTAAGAGTTGTCAGTGGCCAAAGGAACACTGGCCTCTGATGTTGCAAACTGTCCTCAAGGGTAAAAGCTCAACAAGCCTATTCGGCTTTTGTCTGCAGATGATTCCTCCGATTAGGAGGTTGTCAAAAAGGTTATTTTGACAGCTTATGAGTTGGTTCCAGAGGCTTACCGACAGAAATTCAGAGGTCTGAAGAAATCTGACAATCAGACTTATGTGGAATTTGCTAACGAGAAGAAGGTTTGCTTTGAGCGCTGGTGTACTTCTATGGAGGTCAAGGATGATTTCAACTCACAAAAGAGATGGTGTTAGTTGAAGAATTCAAGAACTGTGTCAAGGATGATATTAAGATCTACCTTAATGAGAAGCAAGCACTGAATTTGCAATCAGCTGCCAAGTTTGCAGACGAATATGTTCTCACACATAAGTCCAAATTTCAGTCTAGCAGTAACAATAGATGGTCCCAATTTCAGAAGAAAGGTAACGGTGATACCCAAGATTCCTCACCCAAAGACAAAGACAAATCTGGTGATGGTGCTCAGAATTCCAGTCAAAGGTCTGATCAAAGTGTGAAAGCTGACAGTGACAAAAGTGGTCTAGTTTGCAATTATTGCAAGAAATCTGGTCATGTTACATCTAACTGTTGGTTCCTTAAAGCTAAGAAAGAAAAAAGAAAAAAGGATACCAAACCCAATGCCTTTGTGAAGACAAGGTTAGAAACCCCTGTAGTAGGTGACCGATCTGCTAAATTGCCTGCTCCTTGTGAGGCTAAGAAGCCTGATACTGCTGACTTTGTGAGAGAGGAATTCCTTCCATTTGTGTCAGAGGGATTTGTGGCTCTGAATGAGCATTCTCCTCCTGTCCCCATATATATCCTAAGGGATACTGGAGCTTCTCAGTCACTTTTGTTGATGCACTCCTTGGAGTTACGTGATGAGACCGCTTCTGGGGATTTCATACTTGTACAAGGTATTGAAGGGAGGACTGTATCTGTACCCCTGCGCTCTGTATTCTTGAAGTCAGATTTAGTTAAAGGAGAGGTAAAGGTGGGACTTATGTCAAGTCTACCTATCAAGGGTGTTTCTCTGTTGCTAGGCAATGACCTGGCTGGGGGCAATGTAGTCCCCCCTGTTCATCTTACTTCACAGCCGAGCACTGAAGATGGCGATGAAGACCCATCTCTGTATCCTTCCTGTGCAGTGACTCGTGCTATGGCCAAGAAGGCTCAAGAAGAAGATGATGTGGTGCCGTCCAGCACCTTGAATAGTCATGACTCAGGTGGTTCGCCTCATGACTCTGGTCAGCCTACTATGGTTTCTCCGTTTGAGGACTTATCAGATACTTTTATCAGTTCTCTATTCAGCCAGCCAGATGGGTCTGGTGATTCTGATGTGTCTGGAGACTTGTCTCTGTCCAGAAAGCGGTTGATTCAGGAGGAAACCAATGATCCTGAAATTTGTGTACTAAAGAAGAGAGCCCTTCCTGATGAAGAAATAGACGCAGTTCCAGTTGGGTATTATCTCAAGGATGGAGTGTTGATCTTGCGGAAGTGGCGCCCTCCTGATATCCCTGCCAATGCAGATTGGGCAGTGGTCAAAAATTGTTGTTCGAAGGTCTACAGGAATGAGATCTTAACAATGGCTCATAGTTTGCCTTTAGGAGGTCATCTTGGTGTTAACAAGACTGTTGACAAGATCATGAAACACTTCTTCTGGCCTGGACTTCGGAAAGATGTTTCCAACTTTTGCAAAACCTGTCACACTTGTCAGGTAGTTGGAAAACACCACTTAGACCCACCTGTAGCTCCATTGCAGCCTATCCCAGCATTTAGGGAGCCCTTCTCCAAGGTCATTGTTAATTGTGTTGGTCCATTACCCAAGACTAGATCTGGAAATCAGTACTTGTTGACAATCATGTGTGCATCTACCAGATTCCCTGAAGCCATCCCTCGACGCAACATCAAGGCAACTGCAATTTCGAAGGCTTTGATAAAGTTCTTCACGTTGTTTGGCCTTCCCAGGGAAATTCAGTCAGATCAAGGTAGCAATTTCACTTCCGGATTGTTTCAGCAGGTTGTGTATGAACTAGGTGCGAAGCAGATTCTTTCCAGTGCCTATCATCCAGAGAGTCAGGGTGCCTTAGAGCGGTTTCATTCCACTCTCAAGACAATGATGAGGACTTATTGTTATGACCATAAGAAAGACTGGGATGAAGGTGTTCATTTGCTGTTGTTTGCAGCTAGAGAAGCAGTGCAGGAGTCTACTGGATTCAGTCTGTTTGAGCTAGTGTTTGGCCATGAAGTGAGAGGACCTTTGCTATTGTTGAGTGAACAAAGGCAAGAGAAAGAGCCGCATAGCAGTCTGTTAGACTATGTTAGCAACTTCAAGGAAAGACTGCGTGCAGCTTGTGACCTAGCCAAAGAGAACTTGAAATTAAGTCAGGGAAAAATGAAAACTTGATATAATCATAAGGCTAGAAGCCGTGAGTTTAAACCAGGAGACAAGGTCCTTGTGTTGTTTCCCTTGCAGTCCAATCCATTGCAGGCTAGATTTCATGGTCCTTATGAAATTCTGACAAAACTCAATGATCTCAATTACATTGTGAAAACTCCAGATAGGAGAAAGCCAAAACAGTTGTGTCACATTAACATGCTGAAGATCCTCCTATGGCCTCCCTAAACTTGTGAAGATGAGGGGGAGTTTCAAGATGATGAACCTAGAATTAAAGCTGAAGTTCTTTCATGTAAATTGTCAAATTCTGAAGTGTTGCAAAATCTTGATGTAAAACTCCAGCACTTAGAACCCTCACAGAAAGATCAGTTTGAGAGGTTGATCAAGAAATATAAAGATCTATTTCCTGATGTTCCAAAGAGAGTTTCTATAGCCTCTCATGATGTAGATGTTGGTGATGCCGAACCAATAAAAACAGCATCCGTACGGATGAATCCTGAAAAGAGAAAGATTGCTGAGAAAGAGGTTGAGTACATGTTAGAACATGATATTATCAGACCCTCTAACTCCGATTGGAGTTCACCCTGTGTTCTAGTTCCAAAACCTGATGCAAGTACTAGATTCTGTACAGATTATCGCAAAGTCAATGCTGTAACTAGAACTGATGTGTTTCCAATACCTAGGATTGATGATTGTATCGATAGAGTAGGGCAAGCAAAGTTTCTGACCAAGATTGATTTATTGAAGGGTTATTGGTGTGTGCCTTTAACTGAGAGGGCCAAGAGCATCTCTGCTTTTGCCACACCATCTGGGTTATACCAGTATGAAGTCCTACCCTTTGGCATGAAAAATGCCCCAGCCACGTTTCAAAGGATAATACAGTCTACAATCGCCGGATTGCCACACACGGGTGCGTACATCGACGACCTTATCACCTGGAGTGACTCCTGGGAAGAACATCTGAAAGATGTAGAGACATTGTTCCAGCGCTTGACCCAGGCTAACCTGACTGTTAACCTGAACAAGAGTGACTTTGGTTGTGCTACTGTCATGTATCTTGGCTACGTCATAGGCCAGGGTAAGGTGGCACCCATAAATGCAAAAGTCCAAGCCATCATGGACTTTCCAGTTCCTCACAACAAAAAAGCTTTGCGCCGCTTCCTTGGAATGATCGGGTACTACCGCAAGTTCTGCAAGAACTTTGCTGAGATTGCTCTCAGTCTCACCAACCAACTGAAGAAAGGCGTAAAGTTCACTTGGGATGAAGCATGCCAAAGAGCCTTCGATCGCCTGAAGTCTCTGCTGTGTCACTTCCCCGTGCTCAAATCTCCTGACTTCAACAAACCGTTCTCCATGGCGGTCGATGCTAGTGACCAAGCTTGTGGATCTGTGCTCCTACAGAGAAGTGACTCTGATGACATTGAGCATCCGTGGCATACTTCTCCAGGAAGTTCAATCGCCACCAAAAAGAACTATTCCACAATTGAGAAGGAGCTGTTGGCTCTGGTTCTATCCTTACAACACTTTGAGGTTTATGTTTGTACAGGGCAAAAGCCAATGATTGTATATACTGACCACAATCCGTTAATGTTTTTGAGTAAGATGAAAAACAAGAATCGGAGATTGTTGAATTGGAGTTTGATATTACAGGAGTTTGACTTGGAAATTAAGCACGTAAAGGGTACTGACAATGTAATTGCTGATTGCTTATCCCGTGTTTGAGTATGTGTATATATATCACATGTGTTTATTAGCATATTGTATTATATGTATATACACACAAGTGTCTACTTAACCATTTTTGTATTAAAAAGAAAAATTTTGCCCATATGAGTCAAAATTTTTCCCTTTTGGAATGGAGGTGTAATGGGGAAAAAAAAGCCACTAGATGGCAGTATTGACAATTTTTTTTGTTAAGCCCAGTCTGGAGCTAGGTTGGGCATGTCCTGGGCATGCCTCAGAGAGGGCTGGACAAGAGTATATAAGGAGAAAAATCGAGAGAGTGTAGTAGTAGGAGAAATTGCAGGGAGAAATTGTGGAAGGATACATTTGACCAGACCTGTCACTCTTTTCAAGACCTGTGAAGTTTTTTGTGGATTTTTGCCTGTGTTGGAGCATTTTCCTGTCCCAGGACATCGCAACATAGCAGCCCATCTCAATTACCAAGGGACTGTAACTCTTTTTTTTTCCCCAATCTTGGTGAGTAGGGTCGAGAGTGCACATTAGTTCTAAGTGTTTGTTTAATTAAATCTTTTGAAGTTTAAGAATTTTGTCTGTCATCCCTTGCTGTCCGTGACGTCATAACAAATTGACGCCATAACAAATTGGGGTCATAACAGCCTTATTGAGGATAATAAATATATACTGACCAAAAAAAGAAATGCAATTTTCTATTTCTTGATTTTATCGAGTGTAGCTGTTATTAATCAACACTTCATCGGTATCAAATGAAAGAGGTAATCTCAGACAATAGGTATAACAGAAAATCGGGTTGAAACATTGCCATGTTGGCTTTTATTTAACAAGGTGAAGTTCAACATTACGGAACACAAATGACACTTTCAGTACCTTGTATGACCCCCATTAGTGTCGCGCACGGCTTTACACCTGCGTCTCAGACATCACCAGACATCTGATTGTTGCTTGTGGAATGCTGTTCCACTCTATGGTCAGTGCTTGTCTTAGCTGATGTATTGTAGCTGGCGGTGGTTGACGTCTCCGGATCGCTCTATCCAGAATGTCCCGCAAGTGTTCTATAGGTGTAAGATCTGGAGAAAATGCTGGCAAGGGTAGGATTTGCGCGTTTTCGGCCCGAAGGAACTCCATACAGATATGTGCCACGTGCGGACGCACGTTGTCCTGTTCTAAAGTCAGTCGGTGACGTCGGACAAACGGAAGGATGACTGGACGGAGAATTTCATCGCAGTAACGGATGGCATTGAGGTTTCCTTCAACAAAATGAAGGTTGGTTCGGTGTGTAGCAGACGGTCGGTCGCGATACGACGGTCAGACGCTGGAGTCGTAACACGAGGTCTACCGGATCTGGGCCGATCGGCCGTGTGTCCAGTGGCATTAAACCTGGTTCTGAGGCAATTAATTGTCGCAGAATGCATGCCGAACTGACGGGCAACTCTATCTACTCGACTTCCAGCCTGTAGCGTCCCAGTCGCGCGCTCTCGTTGAACTTCCATTAGTCGTGGCATTATAACCCGTCTGATTTTTATTCATTTTCAGTCAAACTTTTATAGGCCCTGGTGTCTACGAGGTACTCAAAACAAAAATGGGAGTGTTAGGACAATGGTAGTATGCGAACCCAAGCACTGCCGATTGTTTGGTTCCGGACGAATGGCGGCTCCAGAATACGCGCTGTGACCGCAAAAATTTGTATGGTACAAGTACTCACCTCCAAAAATTACTCAGAGCAAAAGCATCTTTCTCAATGGGTTTGTTGAAATTTGGCACCGGATTACGTAATTGCGTTTCTTTTTTGGGTCATACACACACACACACACACACACACACACACAAACTTTGTATGTATAATCATTGAAATAAGTGATTAAAGTGTAAATTCAGAACTAAAATACTCAGTCAGGCGGAGTTAGTTTTCATTTCTTTCAAGGAGGTTGATCAGCCGTGTTTGATCAGTTGTGTTTGTCGGTTTGTTTGCAGGATCACAGAAAAACTACCTCTCAGCTTTTCATGAAACCTGCTGAAAGGGTGAAGCATAGGCTAATTTAAAAACCCTTTCAATTTTAAAGTCGATCTAGATCGACTGATACACAAATTATTTTTCACTTTCATTAACATTGCAAGATGTGATTTTTGGTCACCTAAAAGGAATACATGACATGCAGCTTAATCCCACTAGGTAGCAGTAAAGCTCAATAGTGAAAAAACATGCCCAATTATGATGGCTCTATTTGCGGGTTTGATTATCACAGCCGAGCGAAATATTGGCCTCGGCGGAGGTCTGTGCTCTACGAGTGTTTCTCTAGTCTGCCATGTATTTATCACTTACTTGAATCTTGCTTTGTTGAATCTTACTTTACACTGTGGTGATTGTTCAGTGATACCCATGTATTAATGCATCTTATCCAAGGCCATGCACTGTCATTTACAGGTGAACATTTGCATAATCCCTTCTCCTACTCCTCAGGACTCCAACGGCCTATGTGCGAAACAAATAATTGTTACGGCTGCAACTGCCAGGTCTGCAAGGTACCTATTGAAACAGTGTTGGGTGGACATATTGTGTTGGCTAACACTGAAAAACTGTGGAACATGTGACATGTTTATAATCTAAACACCAGTGTCTAAAAGCTAAATGCCTGGTGATTATTTTTGTAAATGGGTGTTCTCATTCATTACGCTGATGTTTATTGGATGTTGCGATCGAGGTTTTTCACTGAATCTAAACATTGTGACATGTTTAAAAAGTGTTACAAAAAAGTGTTTAGAACTTAAACATTTGGTTTTACAGAGAAACTGTTAAAGCTTTTGATGTTTGTGGAAAGCTACTGCGAATGCCTAGAAGAGTGTTTCTCTTTCATCTTCCTTTAATGCTGTTTCTATGGTACAAGGACCTTTACATATTTTAGAACTCAGGTTTAAAATATGTTCTATAAATTAACAAATTGCAATTATTTCCTTGGAATGTAGTTGATCCTCCACATTTAGTTAGTCCTCTATACCAAGTCATACAACTCCTAATTATTGAATTCAGTTAAAGGGCATCTAAAGTCGATTCTCAGACGGGACGTTGAACGTCCAATGTTTACAAACAAATCACTTGCTTCTGTTGAAATCTTGCATTGTCACATGACCAATTTCATTCAACAGCCAATGATTTGTGTACACGCGTAGATAATCCTTCTATTTCGGTTCGTTTGCGCAGGTGCGGCTCGCTGATTGGCCGATAAACAAAAACAATGGGAATCGACTTTAGATGCCCTTTAATGGATTAATTTATTGGTTAGTCTGTGGACAATAAAGTAGTTTATCTACATAAACTACCAACAATGTGCACTGTGCATATACCCATTCCCTGAATGGAGAAGGGAAACTTACTTCTCAGGACTTGGCCACATAACACTAGCATCCAACTGTAAGGATTAAACTAATCTTTAAATTAACCCGGCTGCTAAAACGAGTGTGCCCTGCACGGAGTGCATACTGTATGTACTGGGCAACCATTTCTTGCTTCCTGTTTACACGGTTCTCCTTCAGAACAAAAACAAAACATTCTGTTAAAAGGCTGGAACAGATAATATAAACATTGGTAGCTGCTAAGTTTGTGGAGAAGGCTGCAGCTGCTCAATCCCACAAGATTTGAAAGGAGTGATGCTGTCCAGTCATGTGCTTCCCAGCTCTGGAAACAGGGCCAAAACCTCATAAATCACACATAAATGCCAAAGCAGTATTACAGAGCCAAGGAAACTGTTATGGTCACATGCGCATGTCAAAGTCTATCTCCTAATACTGCCATGTCATACAGCCTCATTCCATTCACGGTCATTGTCATGGTGAAGCAGGTGATGTCAGAACAGTTGATAAGCTTATTGCAGTTTACGAGACTTTTATTGAGCAAATGAGTAGACCTGGCATTGCTCCTTTCACCCGTCTATGCCTTTCTGTGTTTATGTATGCATGTGCGCGCGAGTGCGCGCGTTTGTGTGTGCATGTGTGTGCGTGTGCGTGCGTTTGTGTGTGCATGTGTGTGAGTGTGCATGTGCGTGTGTGCGCGTGCGTGCATGTGCGTGCGCGCGCGCGTGTGTGTGCATGTGCGTGCATGTTTGTCCTTGCCTGTTGATGCATGCATGTATGCATGCGTGGGTCTGCTAGTGTGTATTTTTATGCATGTGTACGTGTGTTAGTGTGTGCGTGTGTGTGTGTGTGTGTGTATATGCTTATGATGGAGTAATTGTAAAGCACACAGATCACACAGCAGGGTGCAGGGAGTTCAGCTCTTACAGTGCTAAAACCAGTATTAATAAACTCACATAGGAGTGGCTCTGTAAACAGAATCCCAGCCAGATGGCAGAGCCCTGTGGTGTTTTGATGAAGCTGGCCAACCTATGAAATCTTCTAAGAAACCAGGGTGTATTAAACACACACGACCATGAAGGCATTTAAAAATACATGAGGGTGAAATACGACAGCAATCAAAGGCGAAGATGTGCTCATCCACTCGACTTGTAAAACATTTCTGCAGTCAAGCATAACTCATTTTCATTTGCAGCTCTTACTTGAGGAAGGCATATCAGCTCTGACAGTAAACAGTCTCAATTTTAACATATGTATAGTACACGTGAGGGGGAATATATTTTGACAGGTGGATCAGAAAGATTTAAGGAAGTGTGATTATGAATGTTTCTTCATATCAAAAATTAAATGCAGGGTACATGTTTGAAAGCTTCCATTATTCAGCACCTAAAGTCTTTTTTCTGAAATTTGTGGGTTTGCTACGCAATCATACCTGGTGTTGAGCTCTTACGCAGTACCGTGACCTGCAGTTTATCTTTTCTAACATGTCCTCCCCCAACGAGATGTCATGAATTCCCACATCCTAGTATTTTACCACAGACGTGCAGCAGAGACCATGCATCTCTCTAGAACCTGCACAAAACATCAGCCACCTCTGTAGCACATCTGGGGCCTGCACTACGAAGCAGGATTTGGGCTTAGCGAGGTAACTTCAGGGTTAACCCCGGATTTTCAGTGTTATGAAGGCGGTTCACTTTTTACCGGAGTACATCACCATGGTAACTTATGCTGAACGCCTAACCTGCTCTGGAGCAGGTAAAGTTCGAGATAATCGATCAGCAGGTATAATGCACTGCCTACTGACCAATCAATTCTCTTGAAAAATGGCCTGCCCATTCCTAGAAGATCCTGTAGACCTCAGTGCGCATATCGTGAGAGGAGCTCGTAGGAGAGAAATAATTTTCAGGGATCGCCAAAACCCCTATGTTCCTTTTACTCCGTCGGGGTTGCAGCTGAAATAAGGCTAAAATTGTCGTACATGCCATAAGAATACATCTAAGCATCACATCAATTTCATGAAATACACAACTGAATTTACAGTCAGATCTGCTCATGCCTTACTGATGGGGCAGTGATATTATAAACGATAAATTCACGCACATCCCCATACCCAACAGGCTGGGTGCTGGATCAAACACATCCTGTGAATCAGAAAAGGACATTGATGCGTGCACTACACATCTCCCGTTATCATGATTTTATTTCCTGCTGCTGTAAATTAAATCATCACTGCTGCAGCAGTACGTACAATGCTGAACTCACGAGCTATTTAATAATAATAATAATAATAATAATAATAATAATAATAGATCAAATTCATATTGCGCATTTCTAGGACACAATGCGCTGTACAATGTCAGTAGACACACAGAGTTTTCAGCAAAGGTCCTTGCACTCCAGTTTTAAAAGGTAGGTTTGAGGAGCATTTTGAAGGATGCGATAGAGTCCGCTTTCCTGACTGCTTCTGGAAGTTTATTCCATAACTCCGGTGCCGCACAGCTGAACGCCCGGCCTCCCATAGTCACAAGTTTGTAATGGGGCTGCTGAAGGGGAGTAGAGTTGGAGGAGCGTAGGGTGTGTGTACGACGGGTTACGGTGATGAGATCTGACAGGTAGGAGGAGCGTGGGGTGTGTGTACGATGGGTTACGGTGATGAGATCTGGCAGGTAGGAGGGACTGGTGGCGTGGATGGCGTGATAAGTGAGCACCAGAACTTTGTAATTGATACGTTGACAGATAGGGAGCCAGTGAAGGTGGAATAGGACGGGGGTGATTTGGTCCCGGGATGAGGTGTGGGTGAGGACTCGGGCAGCACAATTTTGGACATACTGTAGACGCTTTATGATAGTATCAGTGGATCCCACCAGGAGGGCGTTACAGTAGTCCAGTCTGCTGGAAATGAGGGCATGTATGATTCGTTCTGCTGCTGGCTGGGAAAGGAAAGGGCGGATCCGTGCAATATTTCTCAGATGAAAAAATGAAATTTTGGTGATTTGTTTGTTGTGGGCATCGAAGGACAGCTGGTTGTCCAGGATCACTCCCAGGTTACAGAACCTGGAGTGAGAGGAGGACTGTGGCGCCATCAATCTGAAGGTTGACTTCAGGAAGCTGGCTGAGCTTGGTCTTTCTGCCGAACAGGTTAAGTTCTGTCTTCCCAAGGTTCACCTCTTCTGCATCCAGGCCTTGACGTTGTGAAGGCAATGTAGAAGGCAGGAGGTCACTTCGTAGATACGATACACTTTATTGTCCCTCCAGGGGAAATTTGGTTTGGACTCCAGCACTGTCACATATAGCTGCTCACACAGTGAATAAATAGTCAATAAATAAGACATACAAATCTGGCCCACAGGCCACATATTGCACGTATGGTCCGGCACATGATTTGCATGAGTTACAAAAACATACAACATACAGAGCATGCAGTATAGCCTCTGAAACATACAGCACACACACACACCCTGCACACATAAATACACCACCATGAACATCAACATTATAGCACAGCCCCTGTAGCTCTGGAAGCATTTAGGATCTTGATGGAGATGGGCACAAAAGAATTCTTAAAACGATTCAGCCTGCAGTGGGGCACTCTGTAGATGGTAAGAGCTTATACTCAGAGTGTAGGACCTGGGTCTCATCTGCTAGGATCCTCTGTGCCTGTCTGAGTACAGACCGCTTATGGTCTTCTGATTGGCAGACATGTATATTTGTGAGTCGTCTGCATAAAGATTGTAGTCAAGACCATGTTTCTTCAGGATGTCACCAAGAGGCAGCATATAAAAACAGAAGAGCAATGGCCTAAGGACGGAACCCTGTGGTACCCCATGGCACAGTACCATACTGTCAGATTTACAGGACCCGAGAGCAACGTGATAGGAGCAATCTACCAGAGAGGATCGGAACCATTCAAGTGCTGAACCGGACAGACTAAGGTGATTTTCCGTTCTAAGAGGATGTTATGGTTGACAGTGTCAAATGCAGCACTAAGGTCCAGAAGGATGAGGATCCTGCAGGCTTTTGAGTCCATAGATGTTAGGAGATCATTTGTGACCCAGACAAGAGCAGTCTCAGTGCTGTGCCGTGCTCTAAGGCCAGAGCGAAGGGGCTCCGGCAGGTCTTCGTTAGTTAGGTGTTGGAGTAGTTGACTGAAGACTGCCCGTTCAGGTATTTTGGCTGGAATGGGAGGTTCGAAATGGGCCTGTAGTTTTTTAGGTCATCGGGGTGGTAGCTTTGTTTTTTGATTATGGGAGTGACAACTGCATGTTTAAGTTCAGTTGGAACAATACTGCTATTAATACTGCTACTTCCTGATGATGGCAGTGATTGATTGGACAAGAACAGGCAGGCAAGTCTTAACCAGAGATGAAGGCAGATGGCCAAGGGAGCAGGTTGTGTTGTTCTTCTGCCTATCTAGCTTGATCACATCAGCTGTAGTGACAGGTGTAAAGGTGGAAAGGCCAGTAGCTGGGAGGACAGGAGACGGCAGCTCAGCAGTAATGGAGGGAAAGTTGAGGGTCTTATTATAGATGGATTCAATTTTGTTATGGAAGAAATGAAGAAAGTTTTTACAAAATTTACAGTGGTATAATAATTATATTTAACGCATTTATATAGGCGGCAATGTTTTGCCAACTGCCCTTTCCGCATTTGGCTGCAGCAACGGTGTGACTTTTTGCCTGGATCACATGTTTATATTCTTCATATTTTTTAACATAACCATTTGCTCCTCATTTGAAATGTACACCGCTCTGCCTCCAGTGGGTTTGTCCATGTTTGTGATTGGCCATATGCTTCAAAAACCGCCCTTTTATGTGAACGCGCACATACCTGGATTGCAAAAACTGAGGTTCACTTACTGAGTTGATAACCAGCTTCGGAGGACTGCTTAGCGTGATCACGATTGTTAGGTTAAATGAAGCCAGATAACAGGAAGATACCCTGGGTATGTTGAACGCGCTTCATAGTCCAGGCCCCAAGTTCCCTCATGTTAGTTCAGTTCAGTCAAAACAAGCCACACTGATTAGCTTTGAAAAAGTATCTGGCTTCTATTATTCACCCAACAAATAAATAAATGGCACTTGAATATGTAACATGCATGACTTCACAAGTATTTTCTTGAAGCTCACAATGAAAAGCACCAGCCAGTTATTTATGGGCAGAAACTGGTCTGCTAGAGCATCCCATCACTTTGTGTTGTACATGTGTTATGATTATTAACTGTTACCAAAGTATCACTTGATATAATACATGTATTACATGCTTTTTATGCTGCCCTTTAAGATTATTATCCAAAACAATTCCAAGGAAACAGCAACAGAATATAGCGCTCTGGGAAGGGATAAGAAGTGTGTGATACTCAGGGCAGCAGTGAGGAGGATAGAGGGCAGCAGTGAGGAGGATAGAGGGCAGCAGTGGGGAGGATTAAGGGCAGCAGTGGGGAGGATTAAGGGCAGCAGTGGGAGGATGGAGGGCAGCAGTGAGGAGGATGGAGGGCAGCAGTGAGGAGGATTAAGGGCAGCAGTGAGGAGGATGGAGGATTGAGGGCAGCAGTGAGGAGGATAGAGGGCAGCAGTGAAGAGGACTGAGGGCAGCAGTGAGGAGGATGGAGGATTGAGGGCGGCAGTGAGGAGGACTGAGGGCAGCAGTGAGGAGGATGGAGGATTGAGGGCAGCAGTGAGGAGGATTAAGGGCAGCATTGAGGGCAGCAGTGAGGAGGTTTAAGGGCAGCAGAGAGGAGGATTAAGGGCAGCATTGAGGGCAGCAGTGAGGAGGATTGAGGGCAGCAGTGAGGAGGATGGAGGGCAGCAGTGAGGAGGATGGAGGATTGAGGGCAGCAGTGAGGAGGATTGAGGACTGAGGGCAGCAGTGAGGAGGATTGAGGACTGAGGGCAGCAGTGAGAAGGACTGAGGGCAGCAGTGAGGAGGATGGAGGCCAGCAGTGAGGAGGATGGAGGGCAGCAGTGAGGAGGATGGAGGATTGAGGGCAGCAGTGAGGAGGATGGAGGGCAGCAGTGAGGAGGACTGAGGGCAGCAGTGAGGAGGATGGAGGGCAGCAGTGAGGAAGAGGGAGGATTGAGGGCAGTTGTGAGGAACTGGGGTGCACAAAAATTAGATTCCTTACACTTCGGGAGACCTAGGATACTTGAACAAGAAACAAGGTTATGGCAACATTGTGTTTTATATTAAAAGGCAAACAACTTTAAATACTTGTCACCAGCAATCCCACATTCAAAAGTTCAGGCAAAGTGACCACTGCTTAAAAGCTGGGAATCAATTGCTCTCTCTGAAGTTTTCGATATATGTGCAATGGAAGTGTTTCGATAACATCACATCATATTGAAAAAAAATGTTTTCAAGATGTTTTATCAAGAATTTCAAGTATTCACGGGCAAAAAAAGTGCTCAACTGAAACAATGATCAGCCAGAACATAATCACATGGTTCTCTCATGCCACAAAAACAGCTCTGTCAAACTGAGGTCACATGACTCCCAGACACTCAGGGTTTCCCAGCAGAACATCTCCCAGAGCATCATTTTCCCTCTACTTGCTTGTCTTCTTTCCACAGTGATGCCATCTCTTCCCAGGTAAATGGAGCACACCTGACCTGCTCAAGCACACTTGTCCTGCTGATGCACACCTGACCTGCTCAAGCACACCTGACCTGCTGATGCACACCTGACCTGCTCAAGCACCCCCTGACCTGCCTCAAGACCTGCTGACACACCTGACCTGCTGATGCACACCTGACCTGCTCATGCACACCTGACCTGCTCATGCACACCTGAACCTGCTCATGCACACCTGACCTGCTGATGCACACCTGACCTGCTCATGCACACCTGACCTGCTCATGCACACCTGACCTGCTGAAGCACACCTGACCTGCTCAATTCATGCACACCTGACCTGCTCATGATGCCTGCTCAACACCCTGACCTGCTCATGCACACCCCTGACCTGCTCATGCACACCTGACCTGCTCAAGAACACCTGACCTGCTGAAGCACACCTGACCTGCTCAATCACACCTTAGCCTGATGCATGACCTGCTCAAACCTGAGCTGCTGATGCACACCTGACCTGCTCAATGCACACCTGTTGATGCAAACCTGACTTGATGATGCACACCTGACCTGCTCAATCACACCTGACCTGCTGATGCACAACTGACCTGCTCAAGCACACCTGACCTGCTGATGCACACCTGACCTGCTCATGCACACCTGACCTGCTGATGCCCCTGACCTGCTCATGCATACCTGACCTGCTCAAGCACACCTGACCTGCTGATGCACACCTGACCTGCTCATACATACCTGACCTGCTCAAGCACACCTGACCTGCTCATGCACCCCTGACCTGCTCATGCACACCTGACCTGCTCATACATACCTGACCTGCTCAAGCACACCTGAACTGCTGAAGCACCCCCTGACTTGCTCAAGCACACCTGACCTGCTGATGCACACCTGACCTGCTCAATCAAACCTGACCTGCTCAAGCACACCTGACCTGCTGATGCACACCTAACCTGCTCATGCACACCTGACCTGCTCAAGCACACCTGACCTGCTGATGCATACCTGACCTCCTCAATCACACCTGACCTGCTCATGCACACCTGACCTGCTCAAGCACTTCTGATCTGCTGATGCACACCTGACCTCCTCAAGCACACCTGACCTGCTCATGCACACCTGACCTGCTCAAGTACACCTGACCCGCTGATGCACACCTGACCTGCTCAAGCACACCTGACCTACTGATGCACACCTGACCTGTTCAAGCACACCTGACCTGCTGATGCACACCTGACCTGTTCAAGCACACCTGACCTGCTGATGCACACCTGACCTGCTCAAGCACACCTGACCTGCTGATGCACACCTGACCTGTTCAAGCACACCTGACCTGCTGATGCACACCTGACCTGCTCAATCACACCTGACCTGCTCAAGCACGCCTGACCTGCTCAAGTACGCCTGACCTGCTCAAGTATGCCTGACCTGCTGATGCACACCTGACCTGCTGATGCACACCTGACCTGTTGAAGCACACCTGACCTGCTGATGCACACCTGACCTGTTCAAGCACACCTGACCAGCTCAATCACACCTGACCTGCTCAAACATGCCTGACCTGCTCAAGCACACCTGACCTGCTCAAGTATGCCTGACCTGCTGATGCACACCTGACCTGTTCATGCACCCCCTGACCTGCTCAAGCATGCCTGACCTGCTGATGCACGCCTGACCTGCTCAAAACACACCTGACCTGCTGATGCACACCTGACCTGCTCAAGCACACCTGACCTGCTGATGCACACCTAACCTGCTCATACACACCTGACCTGCTCAATCACACCTGACCTGCTCATGCACACCCTGACCTGCTGATGCACACCTGACCTGCTGCAAGCACACCTGACCTGCTGATGCACACCTGACCTGCTGATGCACACCTGACCTGCTCATACACACCTAACCTGCTCAAGCACACCTGACCTGCTCAAGCACACCTGACCTGCTCATGCACACCTGACCTGCTGATGCACACCTGACCTGCTCAAGCACACCTGACCTGCTGATGCACACCTGACCTGCTGATGCACACCTAACCTGCTCATACACACCTAACCTGCTCAAGCACACCTGACCTGCTCAAGCACACCTGACCTGCTGATGCACACCTGACCTGCTCAAGCACACCTGACCTGCAGATGCACACCTGACCTGCTCAATCACACCTGACCTGCAGATGACCTGCTGATGCACACCTTACCTGCTGATGCACACCTTACCTGCTGATGCACACCTGACCTGCTCAAGCACACCTGACCTGCTGATGCACACCTGACCTGCTCAAGCACACCTGACCTGCTCATGCACACCTGACCTGCTGATGCACACCTGACCTGCTCACCTGACCTGCTGATGCACACCTGACCTGCTGATGCACACCTAACCTGCTCATGCACACCTAACCTGCTCAAGCACACCTGACCTGCACACCTGACCTGCTCAAGCACACCTGACCTGCTGATGCACACCTGACCTGCTCAAGCACACCTGACCTGCTGATGCACACCTGACCTGCTCAATCACACCTGACCTGCTGATGCACACCTGACCTGCTGATGCACACCTTACCTGCTCAAGCACACCTGACCTGCTGATGCACACCTGACCTGCTCAAGCACACCTGACCTGCTGATGCACACCTGACCTGCTCATGCACACCTGACCTGCAGATGCACACCTGACCTGCTCAATCACACCTGACCTGCAGATGCACACCTGACCTGCTGATGCACACCTGACCTGCTGATGCACACCTGACCTGCTCAAGCACACCTGACCTGCAGATGCACACCTGACCTGCTCAATCACACCTGACCTGCAGATGCGCACCTGACCTGCTGATGCACACCTTACCTGCTGATGCACACCTGACCTGCTGATGCACACCTGACCTGCTCAAGCACACCTGACCTGCTCAATCACACCTGACCTGCAGATGCACACCTGACCTGCTCAATCACACCTGACCTGCAGATGCACACCTGACCTGCTGATGCACACCTGACCTGCTGATGCACACCTGACCTACTGATGCCCGCCTGACCTACTGATGCCCGCCTGACCTGCTGATGCCCGCCTGACCTGCTGATGCACAACTGACTTGCTCAAGCACGCCTGACCTGCTGATGCCCACCTGACCTGCTCAAGCACTCAAATGTAGGGAGAAATGGGAAAAATGTGGCATCTTAAGTTACGTCTGTGCGGCATCAGGTGAATCAGCGTCATTGCCATTTTGAATCTTGACTGCCGTCCCTTCATGAGAGTTACAGGCTCGCTCTCCTGCCTCTGACTTTCTCTAGGGAGGGCTGATGAGATCAAATGTCCATATGTGAATAAATTCAGCAGTGAGCAAGGATCAAAATGAGCACTCTGACTGTTCCGCAGCCACAAAGTGTAATACGCAGCAGTTTGTGATGATGTATGTGGTATGTTGTGACACATACCTCACAAAAGAATCATTAAAATTCCCTACAACTTGTATCACAGTTGCCCTTCTGTTGGCTGGGAATGTAAAAGACAACCTCCATTGCCCTTGTGTGGTGTTGAGGCTTGAGCGACCAACACCTTGTCACTGGTTTGGTTTGCACCCCCTTGGACCTCTGGCACTGCTGACTCGGAGCACCCCAGAAGCCATGCCGCTTCAGAGAACCTCTGACCCACTCGTCTGGCCACAACTGTTTGGCCCTCCTAAAAGTCGCTCAGGTCCCATTTCTCCGACATCCAACACGTCAACTATGAACACCGACTATCTGATTATCGTCTAAGGTCCGTCTGCCGACTTTAACATACGCCATTGTTAGATTATCAACAATATTTGCTTGATCGGTGAGTGGATTTAATGTATTGATTCATCAGTGTAAAGAAAACAGTCATTAAAGAAAACAGTTAATCTATTGTGAAAACAAGCAGTGATTCCAATCCTGAGTGCAAATGTAACTCCAGTAATTTTCACACAAACATGCAGACGGCATGTCAAAGAGGTTTTTTTTTTTTTTTTGTGCGTTGTCGAATTCCGCCCTCTTGCGTCCTGTTATACTATGGTTTCACATCTACTTGGGAACTGCATTTTCGTGAAATGCAAATTATAAAATCAAATGAACCGCTATATATTTTCGTACAAGTGGTCATTCTGTTGAACCGCAGTCGATCAAAATTATGATGTAATTTTGATCGACATTCGGGTTTACTTCTTTATAGCAGTATCAAAAGCCATTATATGTTGCAACGTTTCAGTGAAGAGACACATTGTTCCGAAAACCAGGATCAAACCAGGAATCTTCAGATCCTGAGTCTAAAGCGCCACCGACTAAGCCATTTCAACGCATTCACATCGTCTTAAGATAATTTTAATGTATGGTTGTCGATATAAATTATTACGCTTATAATTCGATCAGCATAAGCACACACACTGATGAACGATAACTGTCTGTAAATCATTGTTCGGTTGTCATAAGCCATTTTGAACTCGATACCTTGAAAATTCAAATGGATTTTGACTGGCTGTCAACGGTTCAGCGGGTAAGTCGGTCTAAAAGTTATCCGCAACAATATTATAAGTCATATACGATCAGCTTCCACTTTACTAGGTGCACCGGTCAAGTAGGGGAGACCGGGTCTAGTTGTTACACTTTTTCTTTTAACGGCTGTAGAATTGACATTATCAGGTTTTTGTTATCAATATTCACTATCAAGATAGAAAGTTTATTAGACTACATGACGGATCTGCAGCAACCCATATTCTGCGCATGCGTAATGCTGGTGGGGAAAAAATAGAACCCTGTCACCTGTAACAAACTACCCCATATATGGGGTTGTTTGTTACAGGAGGGGTAGTTTGTTGCAGGTTGTGGGACATTTTGTTACACTAAGAATTTGCTTAAGTGAGACGTGTTTCCCACTTAAGTAGGCAAGTTAAGGGGGATGCCTTACTACTATTATCCCACAAAGCCACAGTAAGGAACCTCTTGAGTCATTCTCTAATGGCATTGCCACGTTTCGTTATTCGTTTGTAGTTTCAAGGCATCTTTCTGAAATACAAAAAGGTAGAAAGTCATTCAGTCAGGTAATTTGATCTTGCCCAAACTGTGACAGGTTTTGGGGCAAGTTCTTACTGTAACAACTTGGGTGTATCAACTAGTCCGTCAGCAACCCTTCGCCATTGTCCCGACATTTTGAAATGTTCCAGCGCAATCTTTACATGGGTGTGTCATGACACAGTGGCTAATGTCTTCCTCTCTCATAATCCAGAAAATCTTGGGTATGTATCAATTACACTTGATGCGAATCAAAATCTCCCAAACACCAAGAAAGTTACTTTTTTGTGCATTTTTCTGAAACACAAACCCGCGACTTTCGACGTAAGTCCTTCTGTCACGTAAAGACGCGGGTCACCTTCGTGGAGCAGCAGGAAAAATTAGAGCGCCGTCTGTGTTTTATTATTGGAACTATGTAACAACATGGTCGTGTAACAACTAGACCCGGTCTCCCCTACCTCCTTCTGCCCTAAGATTAGCCTGATAGGTTTCTTTTGTAGATAAAAGAAGGCGCTGGTCGCATTCCTCGAAGATTCTGGTCCATAATGATGAGACAAATATGTCACAACTGCATGATGTGGTCAGCTGCACGTGCTGCAAATAGTATTTTTCCTCAGTTATTTTGGTTGTTCTTGCGTTGTGTCCCTCACCACCTTGAATACACGTCATCTCCTCTGCACTGTTTCCACAAGAATTGGCACAGTACAGTAAATTGCAAATAAAAACAGAATTATGAAATTGGTACATTCTGCTTTACCTATATTTGGTTGAAAACAATTCAAAGAAAAAAAGTTTCACCATATCCATTTCTGTGACTTTTGTCAATTTTCATAAATTAAAATTTCGTGCCTGCAACACATTCCAAAACAATTGAGACAAAGCAATGGAAAGTCTGAAAAAGTTAGAGAATCTTCAAAAAAAAAAAAATTGTTTGGGACGTTCTACAGGTGAAAAGGTAACAGATGATTTAACTATGATTGGGTATAAAATGAGCAATAACAAAAGGCATTGTCGTTCACTAGCAAGATGGTTGACGTTCGCCACTATGCAAAAACTGTGAACAAATAGTCAAGCAGCTTAAGAAAGATGTTTCTCAATGTGCAATTGCACGGAATTCAGGGGTTTTGTCATCAACTGTCTATAATATGAGAAGTACGAGAGAATCTGGAAAAACTAAGATGTTGCTGAAATGGACATAACTACATTGGCTTGTAAATATTTCCGATAAATATTCAACACAGTTCGTCATGGCATCGTCAAATGCAAGTATCCACCAAGGAAGCCATTCACCAACACATCCAGAGGGACTAGCAGCAACTCCGGGCTCAAGTTCATCTGAAATGGACTGATGCAAATTTCAAAGTAGTGCTGTAGTCTGTCAAGTCCATCTTTGAACTTGTTTTTCAGTCTGATGGACAATTGCATTCTCAGGCCCAAAGAAGAGATAGACCATCCTGACATTTGGGCTTCATACTTAAATGATACATTTACACAAATGTCTAGTATTGCATCGACTACATTAGGTTCACCTGGGTCAAAGGACAAATGCACCCACAATGGCCGACCCAAAAAACTACTTTCTGTCATTGTTGAAATGATTATGCAAGCAAATCAGCAGTTGGAGACATACACCAAACTAAGATTTCTTTGGTTTTTTCTCTAGAACAGGGTTCCCAAACTTGGTCCTGGGGCCTCCGTGTACGCTGGTTTTCGTTCCAACTATAATTGACATTATGGGCTTTTAATAAGCTGTTAATTCATCCTAATTAGGTGCATTTTGTGTTTAAATAAGTTATTTGCTGTCTTAAGCCAAATTTTAGTAGAAATTCCATGTGTGCCATGAAGAATCAACGATTTCAGGTAATAAGATTTTTAAACAGATCAAGTCAGGTACTAAGAAAATCAGTAACCTCCAAATCAGGTTCCTGAACACAGGTGATAAGAATTCTTTCAAAATAATTTGCTTGCTCTCAATAACAAAAACATAACATAAAACAGGTTTGACTCTGTCATTTGCTTGTCTAGTAAATTGTGCATTTTTTGCAGCCATGTTCCCACAGTTTCACCAATAAGGAACCTATTTATTTTCTCCTTTGATTGGGTACATTTTTCTCCCTCTTTTTATGCAGTTTACTCATATCACAATGCGGATGTGGAATTTTTTGCTCAATGGATGTATGCATAACTGTCCAAATACTGCATGTTGAGAGAGGTAACATTGCTGCTCTACATTTAAATGCACCTCATTAGGACAAATTAACAGCTTGTTAAAATCCTGATTGCAGTCAAGGGTGGAACAAAAACCAGCATACACAGGGAGGCCTCAGGACCAAGTTTGGGAACTACTGCTCTAGACAATATCAAACTCCTGGGGGGGGGGGGTGGAAATCTGATTTACAAATGCCATCAGCTTACCTCCTATCCTGGCATCGCTCTGCCTTTCAGTAAATGTTTGTCTCCTCCTCAAGTTTTGGTGGAACATAGTCGTCCTTGGTAAAATGGGCACCGCAAATATGAAGGTTTCGAAAATGTCTTAAGACGTCTGTAGATCCTTAACTCAGACGTAAGAAGCCTCAAATGAGTGATTCTAGAATCAAATTTGGAAATATTCAGAAAAGTCAGTGAGGAGCAATACAAATTTCTGTTGCCACAGTCTTAAATGTACTCGTTCAAACCATCTCACAGAATTTAAGGAGAAAAGTTTGGAGAAAGAATCAATAAGGCCCGTTTCCACCGAAGAAGTTCCTGGTAGTATTTGGGGGGCAGGAACTACCAGTGACGTGCAGTCGGAGGTTAGTTCGGTGAGGCAGAAACCTCCCCTTTGCTTAATTAGCAACCAGACGATTAACTAGTTTAGTTAGACTATTCGGCAGAATGACCGGCCAGTTTAAGTTTCCGTGGCGTTATTACTCAGTATATCGAACCGGAAATGCTCACGAAACTACAGATTTGCGCGTACTTGCTGACAGGAAGCCAGAGACGTGCGGTGGGGTGACGCGGTGACCCAAACTACAGGATTTTGTGAACCTGTTCCCACGTACTATGCCTGATTGACAATCAAAACAATTAAGATCAAGCCTATAGGAAGCCCGTATACTGATCCAGGAGATAATGACAAAAAGATTCATTCACGTATACGCTTCAATTCGAGACTGCAAGGATGGAAATCGAAATAATCAATTAGGAAAAATTCTCGGCTCTCGGTAATTCTGTATATCGTTTAAACATTTTGTTAATCGGATTACGAAAGAAGACTGAAAATAAACGCCCGCTTTTTGTTTGGGTGTAAAAGCGTGTATTTAAAGGAGAATACATTGTATATTGATTAAGCATTGAACTCTGCATACGTCGAACTGTTTTAATATTTGTTGATGACATTGCTTCGGCTTCCTGGAAGCAAGTACGCGCAAATCTGCAGTCCTATGAGCATTTCAGGTTCGATGTACTGAGTAATAACACCGCGGAAACTTAAACTGGCCCGTCGTTCTGCCGAATAATCTTACTAAACTAGTTAGTCATCTGATTGCTAATCAAGCAAAGGGGAGGTTTCTGCCTCACCAAACTAACCTCCACCGCACGTCACTGGGAACTACTACAGGAACGTCCTCTCACTCGGCCCTCTCAACTGCCGTATCTCCACCGAGAGGGCGGCTGCAGGGTGAAGTTGCCTTCAGACATCGATTTCCAGGCTGCTCAGCCTGTCAGGCTGCGTAAACACCGCCCCCAAGTACAACCAATCAGATCGTGAGCTAGATCACAACCAATCCGCTTACGAGGCAGCCAGTTCAATTCGGAAGCCTTTACCGTAAGTGGGCTTAAGAACATTAATATTGTTAAAACGAATGCATTTAATCATGAGTTTTCTCATTAAAGAAACTGATTCGGGAGGTAACGTTAGATATTTCGGCTATTTTGATTATATTAACCAGTGCAAACAAGTGCTTTTTTTTTTCCTTACAGTGAAATTATAGACCTAACCTTAGCTAAACAGGTCATACTTAAACACTTATACAATATAACTTTAAGTATAACTCTGAAACATAAACTTGTGAGATTTTGTTCAATAAGCTGTCTAGTTGAGCTTCTTAAAAACTTCAACTGCAAGTTGCTGTAACGTTAACTGCCTTCAAGGCTGATTGTAGAGACTAGTGCCTTGCAGGCTGGTTAGAAGGCTAATGTTGATTTGATATTGTATAATCTTCAATAGTATTGCCTCAGATGCCTTCAAGGCTGATTGTAGAGACTAGTGCCTTCCAGGCTGGTTAGAAGGCTAATGTTAATTTCATATTGTATAATCTTTGATAATATTCAGTCAGATTCCTTCAAGGCTGATTGTAGAGACTAGTGCCTTGCAGGCTGGTTAGAAGGCTAATGTTGATTTCATATTGTATAATCTTTGATAATATTCAGTCAGATGCCTTCAAGGCTGATTGTAGAGACTAGTGCCTTCCAGCCTGACAGTAGAGACTAGTGCCTTGCAGGCTGGTTGGTAGGCTGATGATTTCATATATATATATATGTGTGTGTGTGTGTGTGTGTGTGTGTGTGTTTACAATTCTGATGCCTTCAAAGCTGACAGTAGAGACTCCCTCAGCATTACTGAGGGGGTCTCTACTGGGAGTCTCTACTGAGTTGGAGCCTTCCAAGGCTAATTTAAAATCTTCTATTTTTCAGCCCATAGATTTATTACAGTTTGAAACCAACCACGTTACCTCAGAAAACTGACTGAGGTGTTGTTGCATATCGATGTTGTCTTTACTTTTTACATTCTTTTTTAGGAGTTGAAACGATGTCTCTCGGGCGCCCATCGTGGAGCCCTATCTACCCGTCCCGCTAAAAAAGTAAAAAAAACAGCCCCAGCACCCACCCCGGGCCCTGATGCTCCTGCAGCAGGTCCCGCCCCAGCATCCACCCCAGGCCCTGATGCCTTGAGGGCATCTGACTGAATACTATGAAAGATCATACAATATGAAATCAACATTAGCCTTCTAACCAGCCTGCAGGGCACTAGTCTCTACGGTCAGCCTGGAAGGCACTAGTCTGTACAATCAGCCTTGAAGGCATCTGAGGCAATACTATTGAAGATTATACAATTTCAAATCAACATTAGCCTTCTAACCAGCCTGCAAGGCACTAGTCTCTTCGGTCAGCCTGGAAGGTACTAGTGCTCTACAATCAGCCTTAAAGGCATCTGAGGCAATGCTTTTGAAGATTATACAATATCAAATCAACATTAGCCTTCTAACCAGCCTGCAAGGCACTAGTCTCTACAATCAGCCTTGAAGGCAGCTAACGTTACAATAACTTGCAGTTGAAGTTTTTAAGAAGCTCAACTAAACAGCTAATTGAACAAAAATATCACACAAGTAGGCCAATTTTATGTTTCAAACAGAGGTATACTTGAAGTTATATTGTAGAAGTGTTTAGGTTAACAAGTATGACCTGTTTAGCTAAGGTTAGGTCTATAAGTTAACTGTAAGACAAAAAAAAACACTTCTTTGCATTGGTTAACATAATCAAAATAGCTGAAATATCTAACGTTACCTCCCGAATCAGTTTCTTTTAATAAGAAAAGACGATTAAATGCATTCGTTTTTACAATATTGATGTTCTTAAGCCGGCTCCCGCTTTTGAGGAGAGGAATTTGAATTGAATTTGCTGCCTCGTGAGCGGATTGGTTGTACTCTCTCGCGATCTGATTGGCTGTACTTGGGGGGCGGCGTTTACGCAGCCTGACAGGCTGAGCAGCCTGGAAGTCGACGGCTGAAGGCAACTTCACCCTGCAGCGAGAGGGCGAAGCAGGAGGAAGGTTCCTGTAAAGTTGTGTGACGTCCTTTTAAAATGCGACCCCTCGTCGTCTGCTGAGTTTTAAATATGGGTGAAGCCGGATCCGGAGTAGTTCAAGTACGCTGTGCGACTGAAATCTCGTAAAATCTCGTTTCCGCGATCCTCGGTAATTACTAGTCAATAAATAGCGTCATGGTTTTAGTGCCTTCGAGTCATTAAAATAATTAAAATGACTAAAACGAGTTTTACTCATTTTAAAGAGCGTGTTCCTGTTGTGGATTGCTTTGAATTCTTGGTTTGTTTTTGCTTTTGACTACAATGCTTGTTTAATCCCATCCTAATGTTTATTATGCAGAGGGAGGGGAAGGAACGTTTCAGTTTAATTTTCTACCATTTCTTTATTTGTTTGGGGTTTTAATAATCCCATGAAGATGGAGGATCTACGTTATCAATTCAATAATGACTTATGTACACTTCATGACTTTCAGAAAGGACGGAGGACTGACAGATGACTATCATTGAGTATTAACTGACAGCACAATTAGTCCCTGCATTATTAAAAGCAGCATAATGTTCAGTGTAGCATCTTAGAAAATCCACTGGAAATAATTACAATTTATCTGTTCATTATATTAATGTACATCTGCACTTACGTATTGGTGTTTAGTGATTAGTTCAAAACAACTTTTTCGTTAACTTTTTGCATGCAGAAGGTACAAATTTATCTAGGCTTGCATGTACAGTAATATTTTTAGGAAGGGCTCATTAAACACTATACATCCAGACATAACAAGACACATTAAAACACAAATTTATCTCGTTATACACTTACATTTTATGTATATCTTTTTATTTTGCACTTACAGTGCCGTGAAAAAGTATTTGCCCCCTTCCTGATTTCTTATTTTTTTGCATATTTGTCACAAAAACGTTTCAGATCACCAAATAAATTTTAATATTAGACAAAGACAACCCGAGTAAATACAAAATGCAGTTTTTAAATGATGATTTAATTTATTAAGGGGAAAAAGCTATCCAAACCTACCTGGCCTGGTGTGAAAAAGTAATTGTCCCCTAAACCTAATAACTGGTTGTGCCTCCCTCTGCGACAACAACTGCAAGCAAGTGTTTGTGATAACTGGCAATGAGTCTTTCACATCACTGTGGAGGAATTGTGGCCCACTCTTCTTTGCAGAATGTTTTAATTCAGCCACATTGGAGGGTTTTTGAGAATGAACTGCCTGTTTAAGGTCATGCCACAGCATCACAATCGGATTTAAGTCCGGACTTTGCTTAGGCCGCTCCAAAACCTTCAATTCAGAGGTGGACTTGCTAGTGTGTTTCGGATCATTGTCCTGCTGCTTAACCCAAGTGCGCTTGAGCTTGAGGTCACCAACTGATGGTTGGACATTCTCCTTCAGGATTTTCTGGTAGAGAGCAGAATTCATAGTTCCATCAATTACAACAGGTCATCCAGGTCCTGAAGTAGCAAAGCAGCCCCAAACCATCACACTACCACCACCATGTTTGACTTTTGGTATGATGTTCTTCTTATGAAATGATTTGTTAGTTTTACGCCTGATGTAACGGGATGCACACCTTCCAAAAAGTTCAACTTTTGTCTTGTCAGTCCACAGAATATTTTCCCAAAAGTCTTGAGGATCATCAAGATGTATTTTGGCAAATGTGACACGAGCCCTTGTGTTCTTTTTGGTCAGCAGTAGTTTTCGCCTTGGAACCCTCTCATGGATGCCATTTTTGTCCAGCCTCTTTCTTATTGTTGAATCATGAATACTGACTTTAAATGAGGCAAGTGAGGCCTGCAGTTCTTTAGATGTTGTTCTGGGTTCTTTTGTGACCTCCTGATGTCATTGATGCACTTTTGGTAATTCTGGTAGGCCAGCCACTCCTGGGAAGGTTCACCACTGTTCCAAGTTTTCTCCATTTGTGGATAATGGCTTTCACCGTGATTCGCTGGAGTCCCAAAGCCTTAGAAATGGCTTTGCCACCCTTTCCAGACTGGTAGATGTCAATTTCTTTGTTTCTCATCTGTTCTTGAATTTCTTTAGTTCCCAGCATGACATAATGCTTTTTGAGATTTTTTAGCCTACTTCACTTTGTCAAACAGGTTCTATTGAAGTGATTTCTTGATTCAACAGTTCTGGCAGTAATCAGGCTGGGGTGTGGCTAGTGAAATTGGACTCAAAAAATGTGGTTAATCACAGTTGATTCATGATTTAACAAGGGGGGCAATTATTTTTTCACATAGGGCCAGGCAGGTTTGGGTAGCTTTTTCCCCTTAATAAATGAAATCATCATTTCAAAACTGCATTTTGAATTTACTTGGGTTATTTGTTTTATATTAAAATCTATTTGATGATGTGAAACATTTAAGTGTGAAAAATGTGCAAAAAAGTAAGAAATCAGGAAGGGGGCTAATACTTTTTCACGGCACTGTATGTACTGAAAATACTTCATGAAAAAGAAATCTTGAATAAACTCAGAAACATGAATATCATGTGAAGCAGTTTGTCTGCACCCTCTCCTCCATGTTGTTCTTGTATATAATCTCGGCCATGGTTTGCTGTGCTGTGTGGGGATGCTCCAATCGCTGGGAGGTTGAGTACAAATGTACGGTTTCTCCAATGACGTGAAGAAGAGAAAAAAAAATTGTTGGCTCAATTCAGCAGGAGAAATCGAACAAACATTAAAAATTACAACAATAAAAATGTGAGGTGATCGCATTCAAACACTGCACTTGTACTTTTTCACAACCAAAGACCACACGATTTGGAAGCTTATTGTCCAGTTTATTAAAAGTAAAGAACAGGGAAAGGCTTGCACAGCTTAGGGAGTTAAGACTCAGGGTGTAGGGTGAGTGTCCTCTGTCATTGCAGGGAGGCTTTTATTGAATCGCCTGCAGCTCTTCAGCTGAAAGGGGGGGGGAGAGAAAGACAGGAGAAAGGGTTAGACACATCTATATAGGCTTGGATGGAAAATTGTGCTGAGAGATGAGGTGTGGTCTTTGTTTCCCTACTTAGGTTATGGAACTCAAGTAGCTGTGATCAACAGCTTTTGCTGCTGATGTTTAAGTATGGCAAATGGCATCAGTTACAGATGTGACAGGAATTAGCATAAAGTTGGATCATGTTCTTTGCAGTCTTTCAGACAAGAAATACAGTACAGCTCAATATTTTTAGTATTCAGTATGATTCCCCACTTAGGCCAAACATTTTGGAAAATTATGCATAGAAGGCTATTTGGCCAGTACGTTGTTTTCAATCTTCTTGGTCCTCCAGCCTCCCTCTCCCTTAATCATCAATCCAAAATTAGCTGAGCAGCGACATAATATTGACAGATAATGTCAACAGAATCACAAATCCTAAAACACTCAAACAAGAGATCACGTCTAAGTTTACTGAATAAAAGTTAAAAAAGAAAAATAGCTTCCAAAATCAATATTAATAGCGATGTATCACAGCAAACGATGGCTCTTCTGTATTATTCTGTAACGTTAACTTTATTACACCAGCTAACGTAAGCTACCTTGTTCTCAAAGAAAATCTCGCTTCACCACATCCACTGCTATAACGAGTCTGATGGTATATTTACGTTATTTCTCCAACATTTCACTCCCCGCACCCCACTCCGCAAAAAAAAAAAAA
The DNA here is from genome assembly GCA_029692085.1 of Gymnothorax javanicus. Classification (NCBI taxonomy): domain Eukaryota; kingdom Metazoa; phylum Chordata; class Actinopteri; order Anguilliformes; family Muraenidae; genus Gymnothorax; species Gymnothorax javanicus. The sequence continues at coordinate 735,012 of CM056203.1, forward strand.
AAAAAATTAATAAAAAAAAATCACGTTTAAGAAGCATTTTTCCCCTCTAATTTCGCGTCTTTGGATGAAATGGCACTGACATGACGGAGTTTACAAGTACGCTGCTGCTCATGGTTAGCGGTAGTAACTGTCGCTAACTGTACCTAGCCAGTATCGTAGCCCAATCTGTTGTCCGTAAACATTAAATATCTCTAGAATCGTGCAGGGAATAATCCAGTAAAACGCTTTACTGTACGTGTTATTCAATTCAGATGTGCTGACAGTATTCAGTCTAATTCTTTAAACGTCTTACCTTTTGGAAGATCATCACGTACGGTCCATTCCGCTTCAGCTCAGCTGCTGGACTAGTCTTGTCGCACTTCCGGCGAGATTTCAGTCAACTCTCGCACAACGTACTTGAACTACTCCGGATCTAGCTTCACCCTTTTAAATATGCCAGCTATTTTGTCGCTTTCTGTTGACGTCACATCCTGCCCTGAGTAAATACAATCAGCGCCAAGAAAACCCCATGCCCCACCCACAAGTTTTTTTGGGGCTGTTCAGAGTACCTCCTCCGAGGCAGGGACTTTTTTAGCCCCTGTAAAAGTTCCGGAACTCTGTCCTTCGGGGGTGGTTCCGGCGGTGGAGACACGCAACAACGGCCCCGGCCCGGTAAAATTACCCCGAAGTTCCTGCGGTGGAAACGGGCCTATAGACTTGTCGCATGAAAACATGAAACAGCAATGCACGTGCGTAGGAATATTTGTGAGGTACAGGATTGTCACGGGAACAAAGTGACTTTGAGTGCGAAATAAAACCCGGCAAAAATGTAAAATTTGGTGTCTCTCTTGATGGACGTAAAGTTTTTGAGTGATCGCGTATATTTATTGAGGTGTGGCGCGTTTTAGGAGACCCCATTCATTCCAAGTTTACAGCCTGGGTTGGTTCCGCAGTCGCGCGCCGGTCATCAGTGCACCCTCCCTATATGAGCCGCTGATCGCAGTTTCATACTTGCTGTGCTGGACAGCTCGCGACCTTATAGGGTTCTAACTGACATTTTGGTAAAAATTGAGTTAACTATTGCACATAGTTGGTATTACATAAGTTCTATCTAATGATTAAGTATGGGTATTCAAATCAATTATTAAGTTGACCTCAGAACAGAAACACAAAGAGTCAGTTACCTAAGTGTACTTTGATTGAAAATAACAAGGTTCAATTTGACACTTTCAACCAATGAGACCATGGCTTTGATGAGAACTTAGTTTCAATTTAACCAATCAGACGTCCGGTTTTATAAGGGTTTGGTTCCATACACTTCAGGCTGCATGGCTTCTGAACTGAGACCTGCCATGAATGTAATGACATTGCTTGTGTTTTCATCAAAATTCTCGAAAGAATTGCTGTTCATCAGAAATATGTAAAATACATTACAACATGGAATGATTGCTGTGTTTCGCAAAACCAAAGCAGCATCATGGCATTTGCTCGGGCAGAACTTCTCAGCAGACATCCAACAATTAAATGTATAACCACAAAGTACTGAACTCCTGGTCATTCTACCATTCAGGAAATGGACAGCGTCCATCATGTCCTAAAGAGATCAATGTCTGTATCGGCGTTCTTTTCCCCATCATCACTACTTCACACCATTCTCAGATCCAGCAGAAAGCCCTCATACATTGTTATCCAAATGAAAGCAGCTGACATCATGGATTTCCAATCATGAACCCAATGCCTTAATTACAACATAGTGCCCTTCTCTAAGATTACCTCAATGAAACCAAAATAATTCCCTACAAAACTTCCCATCTTCTTGAGAATTTCAAAGTTCAGAGCATCAAATCCATGAGAAGGGGAAGGCATGTTAACTAACAGGGCTTTGAGGCACTTCGACCTAAAATGCTATGTGGAAACAATTATGATACATTCCCCATCGAAAAGGTAGCAGATTTGAAGGAAATGCTGAAATTCATACCTTTGGTTGGTCAATAATACTTGTATTATAGCAGATGTTTAATATCATGTATTGTAGTTCTTCATAGAAAATGTCCATCGTAATATTTCATCTGACTCAATGATACAATAAAGCTTGGTAGTTTACATTAGATAATAGTTGGTTGCTTAATGCCGAGTGACTATTGTTCTTTTCCTGTATCGCAGGTTTCATCATATTGTGTTTGTGATGGTTGGTAAGGAATGAAGCCTGTTATCACGCAGTGTGTCTTTCTTCGACAGTTTTAGCTGAACTGTCAGATAATACGGCATTTTTTAGACTGTATTTTCTAATCAACGTGCAGTGATTTACTGCTGTAGTTTTGTTTACTTCTGATAACAATAAAACTTTGTTAAATGAACATTAAATCTTTGCATTATTTTTAAAAAAAACTCGTTGATTTCAGTTAGAACTTTGTAAATATGTCTAATTGTCCATTCAGTAAAGGCACTATTTGTTGTTAATTCCTAAATAATACGTAAAATTCCATTTAATTGACTGAAATCTTTTAACAGTGAGATAAAGTGTCAGTTGATTAATACATTCAGTGTTTTACTAAAGTGAATCAATATAAAGATCTCCTACACCGAACAGTGCAAGCTAATTCCTCAAAGCGTTGTAAATGTTCGTTAGAACCCTGTTATTCTAAGGTCTGGAGCTGTGGGTGTCTCATACGACCCTAATCTAAAAAATTCGAACTTTAACTTCAAAACAAATTTGCAAATCACCGCTTGCTGTTTACATTTTCATTTTAAATATTGTCCCAGTTATTATGGAATTGAGGTTGTATGTATTCACCAAAATATTTTCTAAAAACAAAGAAAATTCCTCTTATATTATACGTTGTACATAGACTACATGTGTTATGATTCTGCCGTTGCCTGACCATGTTTTCGTAATGACCTTGATTCTAGCCATGTATTCTGATTCCATGCCATGTTTTTGATTTGCCCTTGTCTTGTGTTATCTTGTATTCCTGCCATTACTCATAGTCACTGTTTAGATTTTCATTCTGGTTTATGTATCATTCCATGCCATGCATTGCACATTGTCTCCCCTGTCTGGTCTTATGTCATGTGACAGCTTATTTCCCCAGTCTTGTGTGCCAGTTTCAGGTGATTTCATGGTTTCTGGGTTTCCAAACATTCCTTCCAAATCTCGTTTGCTTCCTTTGCCTTGCTGTTCTGTCATTACTAACATTAGTAACAATTTGTTATTTTAGTTAAAACTACTAACCAGAACTAACATTGTTTATAGTACTAACTTACTAACGAGCACTAGGGATTGTATAGCTGCACTCTACTAATTGACTAACGTGCTCTCAGCACTCGCCCTATTCTAGTCTCCGCCCCTTGTCTTTACTCAATTTACTTTGCGCTTCAGCGGATCCTCCGCACCTGGTTTACTCTGTTCTGCCTCATTATCTGTGCACGTTAGAACTCCCTAACCGGAGCCGTGTGTTTGTCAATAGGCTGTCTTTGTGATCCCTGTCCGCGTTTTGGCTTTAGCCAATTTCATGTGGTTAGATACTTCCTCATGTCTGTTTCCCTCGTTAATTAGTCTGATCCAATTCACCTGTTCCCTATCATAGCATGTGACTTCCCCTACGTGTATTTAAGCAGTCTGTTCACTACCAGTTCTTGTCAGAACGTTTCCCTTGTGCTGTGATAGTTTATGCCTTGTACTCTTTGTGTTACTCTGACTGGACTGTCCCTGTTTCTGATTTAGGCTTTGTCTTGGATTTACCTGCACCCATGTATCAAACTTGTTTTGCCCGACCCTGATTATTGTGTTTGCTGCCCTGTGTACGACTTGGATTACGCCCCTGGGATTCTGATTTTGGATTGGACTCTGTACCATTGCTTCCTGCTCTGTGGGGGTTCACCCCCCAGCTTTAATAAAATTCAAGTTTGCTGGATCACTTGGTTCTTGCGCTTGGTTCCTGAACAACCTTACAACATGCACTGTAAATCAACTTATTTTCAATATTGATCAGATACACAACTGTAACCACAGAATTCGGGACAAGTGCCTTGCCCTCCCATTTTTCTGTCTTAACTGTCATAGGTTTGGGCTTTTCACCATCCAGTTTCATATCTGCCAGGAATTGTAGTGTTAAGATTAAAATTATTTCTAATACAACTTCCATCCAGTGGGTGGCAGCGTTGAGCAGTATTTCATGCCAGTGGTTATAGCTTGAATCTTGGAGGGATGCAGTATTACCTCTTCAGCATTGTTTACTCCAGGAACACCTTACTTCCACTAAGAATTACAGAATGTAAATTTCTATTGAAATAGTTTAAGATATTTGAAGCATTCCTGTAACTCAAACAGGTATTTTCTTTGTCTGAGAAAGCATGCATATTTCTCCTGATAAAAATGCCAATGGTAAATCTGGCAAGCAGCTGGTGTTATGATTCTGTCATGCCTGCTATGTTTCTGCCATGTCTGTTCTGTTTTTTGCCATGTTTTAGTTCTTTGCCGTGTTTTTGTTTTTGCCATGCCAGATCCATCATTCTGTTAGATTCCGGTCCATGTCTTTGTTCATGCCCTTCATTGCACTTTGTCTCCCCTGTCTGGTCTTTTGTTAAGCTACAGCTTCTCCCCAGTCCTGTGTGTCACATGCTTAGGTGATTTCATGGTTTCTGGGTTTCAAACATTCCTTCCATTCTCGTTTGCTTCCTTCGCCTCTCTTTTCTATTTTACTAACCAATACTAACAGTTTGTTGTTTTTGTTAAAGTTACTAACCCAGACTAACATTGTATATAATACTAACTTACTAACGAGCACTAGGGATTGTATAGCTGCACTTACTAATTGATTAACAAGCTCTCAGCACTCGCCCTGTTCTAGTCTCCGCCTCTTGCCTTCACTTAGTCTTTGCTGCAATTCAGCGGATCCTCCGCACCTGCTCCACTCTGTCCTGCTTCTCATTATCTGTGCACATTAGAACTCCCTAACCGGAGCTGTATGTTTTGTCATAGGTTGTCTCGTGATCCCTGTCCGCGTTTTGGCTTTTGCCAATTTCATGTGGTTAGGTTCTCCCTTGTGTTTGCTCCCACATAATTAGTCTGATCCTCATCACCTGATCCTAATCATAGCATGTGACTTCCCTTGAGTGTACTTAAGCTGTCTTCTCACTGCAGTTCCCCGTCAGAACGTTTCTCTTGTTTACCTATGCTGCTATCATTTTTGCCTCGTACTCATAGTGTTTCTCTTCTGACTGGACCGTCCGACCTTTGATTTTTGGCTCTGCTTTTTGGTACTATTGTCTGCATCTGTTTACGAACCCTTTTTGCCCGACTATGAGTTTTGTGTTTGCTGCCCTGTTAACGGTTTGGATTATGCCCTCTGGATTTTGGCTTTTGCTTCTCTGACAAACCTGTGCCTGTGTACCGAACCTGTTTTTGCCTGACCACGAGTACTGTGATTGCTGCCCTGGTTTTCGACTCTGATTCTGCCCTACTGGATTGTGATTTTTGGATTGTGGACTTTGTACCTTTTTTGCCTTCTGCCCTGCGGGGGTTTCCCCCCTCGCTTAATAAACTCATCTACTGCACTGCTTTGTTCTCGTGTCTGATTTCTGAGCGTATCCTCACAGCTGGTTTATAGACTACTTATGGATATTAAGTAATGTCATGATGCATGGAGATGTTTGGGGAGGATAGAGGTGGATCTGTTTGGAAGATGTGGCTGACTAACTGCATACAAAACAGCACTCATGGTATTAAAACAGGGGTGTCCAATCCTATCATTAAAGGGCCAGTGAGGATGCAGGTTTTTGTGACAGCCTAACCCTAATACATCTGCTTTTAATTACCAAGGTCTTGATTGAACCTCCTGATAACTTAATCAGTTGAATCAGGTGCTGTAGCCCTGGGCTGTAAGAAAGACCTGCACCCACACTGGCCCTTCACAGATACGATTGGACAGCTCTGCATAAAAAAAAAAAAAAAATTCCCACATGAAAACACCCCCTCGCCCTCCGCTTCCCATTAGACCCCACAACCCTTTTATGGGAAATTTTTATCGGGTGTAAATTGAAAATGGGACAGAAAACAGTGATTATTTGCATGTTTATCCTGCGTACAAGCATCCCAGTGAGAAGACCAACGTTGGGGTCAGTCTCAGGTCCAGGTTCAAGACTGCAGTTCAAACGTTGATAGTGCTTCGCTTACCGTCAAGTGAAAATTTTCCCCGTTTGTGAATGGGCGCAAAAAAGTTTTTTTTTGATTGCGATCCAAATTTCATAAAATTCAATATTTTGTGGAGAACAAAATCCATGGTGCTGCTGATCATGGCCTTGAAGTAGCTAAGCAATCCCGTACCACCACACAATGAGCCCTTTTAGTTAGACTGTTACACTGAGGACCTAAAACAAGTGCAAGCGTACCCTGGAGGAAGGGCCAATTTGGTTCACTCAGCAGGGCTGCGACTCACATGTCCTGAAAGTGTTTTACATCCCCCTCCTCCTCTGCTTTCCCATAATCCTGTTCTCTCCTCTTCTTATCCCCCCCCCCCTTCTCCTCAGACGCTCCCTCAGCTTCTGTGTGCGTCCGCTCCTCAAGGTGACCTTCAGCCTCCCTCTGCATAACAGACGAGTTTGCCGTATTCCACAGGAGGGGTTTGGATAAGAGGCCGAGATGGATGGGGAGGGGAGGTCGGGAGAGAAATAGAGGGGGATGTGAAAGTGTGTAAAAGCATGTGGTAGTGTGCACGCACGCGTGAGTGTTCATCTGCATGAAAGTTAATCTGCTTTTATCCATTATCAACTCAGAGCACATATTACTTTGATTGCCATTGTTATTATATTGAATAAATGGGACTTGTTTTAGGCAAGGTAACAATGGAAATTCAGAATGATCCGCTATCACCAGATGCATATAACTAATTTCTCTCAGTGTATAACTGGTGATGAAATTCACGAAGGGGTGAAGAGAGGGAAAGGCTTTCTGATACTACAGCCTACTTTTTGTTGTCATCGTGACACAATGTGCTGTCAGTGCTGAACGATGGCACAGGCAACAAACTTTCAAAAATGCTGCGTGTAACGTAGTAAGAGGGGAGTGGGGGAAACGGAATCTGGGACAAACTACTAAATTTAGGTTTGTGATGGAGGTGGCAGCTTCCTGAAATCTCAGCACCTGAGAGGACGGGAGGAGCTTCACTGGTGCTCAGCGAACTCTCAGGCTAAATTACTCTAAAGGCTAAACAATGCTATCTGTGACCAATCAGTGTTTTTACGTTGCAATGTATGCTTGCCAATGCAGTCTGTTGCTCAATTTTATGAATTGTATTGATCACTAATGGTGTTTCCCTCAGACCCGTCACTCATGGTCAAAGCCAGAGGCATAAGCACCTCCTTCAGTCATTTGGATGAATCGGCGGTGCATTGTGGGTATACCTCCCTCTCACTATCAGCCAAGTTACGGCACTCACAGTATGCGTTAAACGCCTCTTCACATGTGCAGTCAGGTCCATAAATATTTGGACTTTGAAAAGGTTATTGTTATTTCAGCTGTCTATAACAACATATTGGAGATGAAAGTAAATGTGACCTCAACAGGCTTACCTTCTGTACCTCCAAAATAGGCAAACGGTGGTGTAATAGTAATCACTGCAGTTTTATAAGTTTATCTGTAGAGATGTATTATCTGTGGAGCTGTATTATCTGTGGGGCTGTATTATCTGTGGGGCTGTATTATCTGTAGAGCTGTAAGATCTATAGAGCTGTATTATCTGTGGGGCTGTATTATCTGTAGAGCTGTATTGTCTGTAAAGCTGTATTATCTGTGGGGCTGTATTATCTGTGGAGCTGTATTACCTGTAGAACTATATTATCTGTAGAGCTGTATTATCTCTAGAGCTGTATTATCTGTGGGGCTGTATTACCTGTGGAGCTGTATTATCTGTAGAGCTGTATTATCTGTGGAGCTGTATTATCTGTGGGGCTGTATTATCTGTAGAAGCTGTATTATCTGTGGGGCTGTATTATCTGTAAAGCTGTATTATCTGTGGGGCTGTATTATCTGTGGAGCTGTATTATCTGTAGAGCTGTATTATCTGTGGGGCTGTATTATCTGTAGAGCTGTATTATCTGTGGGGCTGTATTATCTGTGGGGCTGTATTATCTGTGAGCTGTATTATCTGTAGAGCTGTATTATCTGTGGGGCTGTATTATCTGTAGGAGCTGTATTATCTGTAGAGCTGTATTATCTGTGGGGCTGTATTATCTGTAGAGCTGTATGATCTGTGGAGCTGTATTATCTGGGGGGCTGTATTATCTGTAGAGCTGTATGATCTGTGGAACTGTATTATCTGTAGGGCTGTATTATCTGTGGAGATGTATTATCTGTAAAGCTGTATTATCTCTGGAGCTGCATTACCTGTGGGGCTGTATGATCTGTGGGACTGGATTATCTGTGGAGCTGCATTAGCCTGTGGGGCTGTATTATCTGTGGAGCTGAATTATCTGTAGAGCTGTATTATCTGTGGGGCTGTATTATCTGTAAAGCTGTATTATCTGTAGAGCTGTATTATCTGTGGAGCTGTTTTAATCTGTGGAGATGTATTATCTGTGTGGCTGTATTGTCTGTAGAGCTGTATGATCAGTGGAGCTGTATTATCTGTAGAGCTGTATTATCTGTGGAGCTGTATTATCTGTAGAGCTGTATTATCAGTGGGGCTGTATTATCTGTAGAGCTGTATTATCTGGGGGGCTGTATTATCTGTAAAACTGTATTATCTGTGGGACTGTATTATCTGAAGAGCTGTATTATCTGTGGGGCTGTATTATCTGTAAAGCTGTATTATCTGGGGAAGCTGTATTATCTGTAAGCTGTATTATCTGTGGGACTGCATTATCTGTCCAGCTGCATGATCTGTGGAGCTGTATTATCTGTAGAGCTGTATTTTCTGTGTGGCTGTATTATCTGTAAAGCTGTATTATCTGTGGAGCTGTATTACCTGGAGAGCTGTATGATCTGTGGAGCTGTATCATCTGTAGAGCTGTATTATCTGTGGGGCTGTATTATCTGTAGAGCTGTATCATCTGTGGGGCTGTATTATCTGTAGAGCTGTATTATCTGTGGGGCTGTATTATCTGTGGAGCTGTTTTATCTGTAAAGCTGTATTATCTGTAGAGCTGTATTATCTGTGGGGCTGTATTATCTGTAGAGCTGTATCATCTGTGGGGCAGTATTATCTGTAGAGCTGTATTATCTGTGGGGCTGTATTATCTGTGGAGCAGTTTTATCTGTAAAGCTGTATTATCAGTGGGGCTGTATTATCTGTGGAGCTGCATTATCTGTAGAGCTGTATTATCTGTGGAGCTGTATTATCTGTAAAGCTGTATTATCTGTGGAGCTGCATTACCTGTGGGGCTGTATTGTCTGTGGAGCAGTATCATCTGTAGAGCTGTATTATCTGTGAGGCTGTATCATCTGTGGAGCTGTATTATCTGTGGAGCTGCATTACCTGTGGGACAGTATTATCTGTGGAGCTGTACCATCTGTAGAGCTGTATTATCTGTGGGGCTGTATTATCTGTAGAGCTGTATGATCTGTGGAGCTGTATTATCTGTCGAGATGTATTATCTGTAGAGCTGTATTTTCTGTGGGGCTGTATAATGTGTACAGCTGTATTATCTATGTAGCTGTATTATCTGTAGAGCTTTATTATCTGTAGAGCCGTATTATCTGTGGAGCTGTATTATCTGTAAAGCAGCATTATCGGAGCAGCTGTATTATCTGTAGAGCTGTATGTTCAGTGGGGCTGTATTACCTGTAGAGCTGTTTTATCTGTGGGGCTGTATTATCTGTGGAGCTGTATTATCTGTGGAGCTGTATTATCTGTGGGGCTGTATTATCTGTAGAGCTGTATTATCTGTGGGGCTGTATAATCTGTGGAGCTGCATTACCTGTGGAGCTGTATTATTTGTAGAGCTGTATGATCTGTGGAGCTGTATTATCTGTCGAGCTGTATTATCTGTGGAGCTGTATTATCTGTAGAGCTGTATTATCTGTAGAGCTGTATTATCTGTGGGGCTGTATTATCTGTAGAGCTGTATGATCTGTGGAGCTGTATTATCTGTGGGGCTGTATTATTTGTAGAGCTGTATGATCTGTGGAGCTGTATTATCTGTAGAGCTGTATTATCTGTGGGGCTGTATTATCTGTGGAGCTGTATTATCTGTGGGCTGTATTATCTGTGGAGCTGTATTATCTGTTGGGCTGTATTATCTGTGTATTATCTGTGGGGCTGTATAATTTGTGGAGCTGCATTACCTGTGGGGCTGTATTATCTGTAGAGCTGTATTATCTGTGGGGCTGTATCATCTGTGGAGCTGTATTATTTGTAGAGCTGTTTGATCTGTGGAGCTGTATTATCTGTCGAGCTGTATTATCTGTGGGGCTGTATTATCTGTAAAGCAGTATTATCTGTGGAGCTGATTTATCTGTGGGGCTGTAATATCTATAGAGCTGTATTATCTGTGGGGCTGTATTATCTGTAAAGCTGTATTATCTGTGGAGCTGTATTATCTGTGGGGCTGTATTATCTGTAGAGCTGTATTATCTGTGTGGCTGTATTATCTGTGGGGCTGTTATCTGTGGAGCTGTATTATCTGTGGAGCTGTATTATCTGTGGGGCTGTATTATCTGTAGAGCTGTATTATCTGTGTGGGCTGTATTATCTGTGGGGCTGTATTATCTGTGGAGCTGTATTATCTGTGGGGCTGTATTATCTGTAGAGCTGTATTATCTGTGTGGCTGTATTATCTGTGGAGCTGTATTATCTGTGGAGCTGTATTATCTGTGGAGCTGTATTATCTGTGGAGCTGTATTATCTGTGGAGCTGTATTATCTGTGGAGCTGTATTATCTGTGGGGCTGTATTATCTGTGGAGCTGTATTATCTGTGGAGCTGTATTATCTGTGGGCTGTAGCTGTATTATTATCTGTATTATCTGGGGGCTGTATTATCTGTGGAGCTGCATTACCTGTGGGGCTGTATTATCTGTAGAGCTGTATTATCTGTGGGGCTGTATTATCTGTAGAGCTGTATTATCTGTGGGCTGTATTATCTGTGGGCTGTATTATCTGTGGAGCTGTATTATCTGTGGGGCTGTATCTGTGGAGCTGTATTATCTGTGGAGCTGTATTATCTGTGGGGCTGTATTATCTGTGGAGCTGTATTATCTGTGGGGCTGTATTATCTGTGGAGCTGTATTATCTGTGGGGCTGTATTATCTGTGGGGCTGTATTATCTGTAGAGCTGTATTATCTGTATTATCTGTGGGGCTGTATTATCTGTGGAGCTGTATTATCTGTGGAGCTGTATTATCTGTGGAGCTGTATTATCTGTGGAGCTGTATTATCTGTGGGGCTGTATTATCTGTGGGGCTGTATTATCTGTGGGGCTGTATTATCTGTGGGCTGTATTATCTGTGGAGCTGTATTATCTGTGTGGGCTGTATTATCTGTGGTGGCTGTATTATTATGTATTATCTGTGGAGCTGTATTATCTGGGGGCTGTATTATCTGTGGGAGCTGTATTATCTGTGGAGCTGTATTATCTGTGGAGCGGCTTATCTGTGGAGCTGTATTATCTGTGGGGCTGTATTATCTGTGGAGCTGTATTACCTGTGGGGCTGTATTATCTGTAGAGCTGTATTATCTGTGGGGCTGTATTATCTGTAGAGCTGTATTATCTGTGGGGCTGTATTATCTGTGGAGCTGTATTATCTGTGGAGCTGTATTATCTGTGGAGCTGTATGTATCTGTGGAGCTGTATTATCTGTGGGGCTGTATTATCTGTCTGTATTATCTGTGGGGCTGTATTATCTGTGGAGCTGTATTATCTGTGGAGCTGTATTATCTGTAGAGCTGTATTATCTGTGGGGCTGTATTATCTGTGGAGCTGTATTATCTGTGGGGCTGTATTATCTGTAGAGCTGTATTATCTGTGGGGCTGTATTATCTGTGGGGCTGTATTATCTGTAGAGCTGTATTATCTGTGGAGCTGTATTATCTGTGGGAGCTGTATTATCTGTGGAGCTGTATTATCTGTGGGGCTGTATTATCTGTGGAGCTGTATTATCTGTGGAGCTGTATTATCTGTGGAGCTGTATTATCTGTGGAGCTTATCTGTGGAGCTGTATTATCTGTGGAGCTGTATTATCTGTGGGGCTGTATTATCTGTGGAGCTGTATTATCTGTGGAGCTGTATTATCTGTGAGGCTGTATTATCTGTGGGGCTGTATTATCTGTGGAGCTGTATTATCTGTGGGGCTGTATTATCTGTGGGGCTGTATTATCTGTGGAGCTGTATTATCTGTGGGGCTGTATTACCTGTGGGGCTGTATTATCTGTGGGGCTGTATTTATCTGTGGGTGGGCTGTATTATCTGTGGAGCTCTGTTATCTGTGGCTGTATTATCTGTGGGAGCTGTATTATCTGTGGAGCTGTATTATCTGTAGAGCTGTATTATCTGTGCGGCTGTATTATCTGTGGGGCTGTATTATCTGTGTATTATCTGTATTATTATCTGTGGGGCTGTATTATCTGTGGAGCTGTGTGGGGCTGTATTATCTGTGGGCTGTATTATCTGTGGAGCTGTATTACCTGTATTATCTGTGGAGCTGTATTATCTGTGGGGCTGTATTATCTGTGGGGCTGTATTATCTGTGGAGCTGTATTATCTGTGGGGCTGTATTATCTGTGGAGCTGTATTATCTGTGGGGCTGTATTATCTGTAGAGCTGTATTATCTGTGGGGCTGTATTATCTGTGGGGCTGTATTATCTGTGGAGCTGTTATCTGTGGGGCTGTATTATCTGTAGAGCTGTATTATCTGTGGAGCTGTATTATCTGTGGGGCTGTATTATTATGTCTGTATTAGCTGTGGATGTATTATCTGTGGGGCTGTATTATCTGTGGGCTGTATTATCTGTGGGGCTGTATTATCTGTGGAGCTGTATTATCTGTGGAGCTGTATTATCTGTGGGCTGTATTATCTGTGAGCTGTATTATCTGTGGGGCTGTATTATTAGCTGTATTATCTGTGGGCTGTATTATCTGTGGGGCTGTATTATCTGTAGAGCTGTATTATCTGTGGGGCTGTATTATCTGTGGGGCTGTATTATCTGTGGGGCTGTATTATCTGTGGAGCTGTATTATCTGTCTGTATTATCTGTGGGGCTGTATTATCTGTGGAGCTGTATTATCTGTGGGGCTGTATTATCTGTGGGGCTGTATTATCTGTGGGGCTGTATTATCTGTAGAGCTGTATTGTCTGTGGGGCTGTATTATCTGTGGGGCTGTATTATCTGTGGGGCTGTATTATCTGTGGCTGATCTGTTTTATCTGTATGTATTATCTGTGGAGCTGTATTATCTGTGGGGCTGTATTATCTCTGTGGGGCTGTATTATCTGTGGAGCTGTATTATCTGTGGAGCTGTATTATCTGTGGGGCTGTATTATCTGTAGAGCTGTATTATCTGTGGGGCTGTATTATCTGTGGGAGCTGTATTATCTGTGGAGCTGTATTATCTGTGGGGCTGTATTATCTGTAGCTGTATTATCTGTGGAGCTGTATTATCTGTGGGGCTGTATTATCTGTGGAGCTGTTTTATCTGTAAAGCTTTATTATCTGTGGGGCTGTATTACCTGTGGGGCTGTATTATCTGTAGAGCTGTATTATCTGTGGGCTGTATTATCTGTGGAGCTGTATTATCTGTGGGGCTGTATTATCTGTGGAGCTGTATTATCTGTGGGGCTGTATTATCTGTGGAGCTGTATTATCTGTGGGGCTGTATTATCTGTAGTGTGTATTATCTGTGCTGTATTATCTGTGGGGCTGTATTATGTGTTATCTGTATTATCTGTATTATCTGTAGAGCTGTATTATCTGTGGGGCTGTATTATCTGTGGAGCTGTATTATCTGTGGGGCTGTATTATCTGTGGAGCTGTATTATCTGTGGGGCTGTATTATCTGTGGGCTGTATTATCTGTGGGGCTGTATTATCTGTGGAGCTGTATTATCTGTGGGGCTGTATTATCTGTGGGGCTGTATTATCTGTAGAGCTGTATTATCTGTGGGGCTGTATTATCTGTGGAGCTGTATTATCTGTGGGGCTGTATTATCTGTGGGGCTGTATTATCTGTAGAGCTGTATTATCTGTGGGGCTGTATTATCTGTGGAGCTGTATTATCTGTTGGGGCTGTATTATCTGTGAGGCTGTATTATCTGTGGGGCTGTATTATCTGTGGGGCTGTATTATCTGTGGAGCTGTATTATCTGTGGGGCTGTATTATCTGTGGAGCTGTATTATCTGTATTATCTGTGGGGCTGTATTATCTGTGGGCTGTATTATCTGTGGAGCTGTATTATCTGTGAGCTGTATTATCTGTGGGGCTGTATTATCTGTGGAGCTGTATTATCTGTGGGGCTGTATTATCTGTGGAGCTGTATTATCTGTGGGCTGTATTATCTGTGGAGCTGTATTATCTGTGGGGCTGTATTATCTGTGGGGCTGTATTATCTGTGGAGCTGCATTATCTGTGGGCTGTATTATCTGTAGAGCTGTATTATCTGTGGGGCTGTATTATCTGTAGAGCTGTATTATCTGTGGAGCTGTATTATCTGTGGGGCTGTATTATCTGTGGAGGCTGTATTATCTGTGAGCTGTATTATCTGTGGGGCTGTATTATCTGTGGAGCTGTATTATCTGTGGAGCTGTATTATCTGTGGGGCTGTATTATCTGTGGAGCTGTATTATCTGTCGAGCTGTATTATCTGTGGGGCTGTATTATCTGTAAAGCTGTATTATCTGTGGAGCTGTATTATCTGTGGAGCTGTATTATCTGTAGAGCTGTATTATCTGTGGGGCTGTATTATCTGTGAGCTGTATTATCTGTGGAGCTGTATTATCTGTGGGGCTGTATTATCTGTGGAGCTGTATTATCTGTGGGGCTGTATTATCTGTGGAGCTGTATTATCTGTGGGGCTGTATTATCTGTGGAGCTGTATTATCTGTGGGGCTGTATTATATTAGCTGTATTATCTGTAGAGCTGTCTGTTATTATCTGTGGCTGTATTATCTGTATTATCTGTAGAGCTGTATTATCTGTGGGGCTGTATTATCTGTAGAGCTGTATTATCTGTGGAGCTGTATTATCTGTGGAGCTGTATTATCTGTGGGGCTGTATTATCTGTGGAGCTGTATTATTATCTGTGGGGCTGTATTATCTGTAGAGCTGTATTATCTGTGGGGCTGTATTATCTGTGGAGCTGTATTATCTGTGGGGCTGTATTATCTGTGGAGCTGTATTATCTGTGGAGCTGTATTATCTGTGGGAGCTGTATTATCTGTGGAGCTGTATGTGTTGTATTATCTGTGGAGCTGTATTATCTGTGGGGCTGTATTATCTGTGGAGCTGTATTATCTGTGGGGCTGTATTATCTGTAGAGCTGTATTATCTGTGGGGCTGTATTATCTGTGGAGCTGTATTATTAGCTGTATTATCTGTGGAGCTGTATTATCTGTAGAGCTGTATTATCTGTGGGGCTGTATTATCTGTGTAAGCTGTATTATCTGTGGAGCTGTATTATCTGTGGGGCTGTATTATCTGTAGAGCTGTATTATCTGTGGGGCTGTATTATCTGTAGAGCTGTATTATCTGTGAGCTGTATTATCTGTGGAGCTGTATTATCTGTATTATCTGTGGAGCTGTGGGGCTGTTATCTGTAGAGCTGTATTAGCTGTATTATTATCTGTGGGGCTGTATTATGTATGTATTATCTGTGGGGCTGTATTATCTGTGGAGCTGCTGTATTATCTTGTAGAGCTGTATTATCTGTGGGCTGTATTATTTATCTGTGGGGCTGTATTATCTGTGGGGCTGTATTATCTGTAGAGCTGTTTGTATTATCTGTGTGGGGCTGTAGAGTATTATCTGTAGGCTGTATCTGTCTGAATTATGTGTAGAGCTGTATTATCTGTGGGCTGTATTATCTGTGGAGCTGTATTATCTGTGGAGCTGTATTATCTGTGGGGCTGTATTATTATCTGTGGAGCTGTATTATCTGTGGGGCTGTATTATCTGTAGAGCTGTATTATCTGTGGGGCTGTATTATCTGTAGAGCTGTATTATCTGTGGGGCTGTATTATCTGTAGAGCTGTATTATCTGTGGGGCTGTATTATCTGTGGGCTGTATTATCTTTGTGGGAGTGGGCTGTATTATCTGTGGAGGCTGTATTATCTGTGGAGCTTGTGGAGCTGTATTATCTGTGGGGTATTTATCTGTGGAGCTGTATTATTATCTGTGGAGCTGTATTATCTGTGGGAGCTGTATTATCTGTGGGGCTGTATTATCTGTGGGGCTGTATTATCTGTAGAGCTGTCTGTATTATCTGTGGAGCTGTATTATCTGTGGAGCTGTATATTATCTGTAGAGCTGTATTATCTGTATTATCTGTTATCTGGGGTGGAGCTGTTATCTGTGGGGCTCTGTGTATTATCTGGGGGCTGTATTATCTGTGGAGCTGTATTATCTGTGGAGCTGTATTATCTGTAGAGCTGTATTATCTGTGGAGCTGTATTATCTGTGGAGCTGTATTATCTGTGAGCTGCATTATCTGTGGGGCTGTATTATCTGTAGAGCTGTATTATCTGTGGGGCTGTATTATCTGTAGAGCTGTATTATCTGTGGGGCTGTATTATCTGTGGAGCTGTATTATCTGTGGGCTGTATTATCTGTGGAGCTGTATTATCTGTGGGGCTGTATTATCTGTGGGGCTGTATTATCTGTGGAGCTGTATGATTTGTGGAGCTGTATTATCTGTGGGGCTGTATTATCTGTGGGGCTGTATTATCTGTATGTATTATCTGTGGAGCTGTATTATCTGTGGGGCTGTATTATCTGTGGGGCTGTATTATCTGTGGAGCTGTATTATCTGTGGGGCTGTATTATCTGTAGAGCTGTATTATCTGTGGAGCTGTATTATCTGTGGAGCTGTATTATCTGTGGAGCTGTATTATCTGTGGGGCTGTATTATCTGTGGAGCTGTATTATCTGTGGAGCTGTATTATCTGTGGGGCTGTATTATCTGTGGGGCTGTATTATCTGTGGAGCTGTATTATCTGTGGGGCTGTATTATCTGTGGAGCTGTATTATCTGTGGGGCTGTATTATCTGTGGAGCTGTATTATCTGTGGGGCTGTATTATCTGTGGAGCTGTATTATCTGTGGGGCTGTATTATCTGTGGCTGTATTATCTGTGGGGCTGTATTATCTGTGGGGCTGTATTATCTGTAGAGCTGTATTATCTGTGGGGCTGTATTATGTGCTGTATTATCTGTGGGGCTGTATTATCTGTGGGGCTGTATTATCTGGGAGCTGTATTTTATCTGTGTATTATCTGTATTATCTGTGGAGCTGTATTATCTGTGGAGCTGTATTATCTGTGGGGGCTGTATTATCTGTAGAGCTGTATTATCTGTGAGGCTGTATTATCTGTGGAGCTGTATTATCTGTATGTATTATCTGTTATCTGGGGCTGTATTATCTGTGGAGCTGTATTATCTGTGGGGCTGTATTATCTGTACAGCTGTATTATCTGTGGGGCTGTATTATCTGTGGAGCTGTATTATCTGTGGGGCTGTATTATCTGTGGGGCTGTATTATCTGTAGAGCTGTATTGTATTATCTGTGGGCTGTATTATCTGTGGAGCTGTATTATCTGTGGGGCTGTATTATCTGTGGAGCTGTATTATCTGTGGCTGTATTATCTGTAAAGCTGTATTATCTGTGGGGCTGTATTATCTGTAGAGCTGTATTATCTGTGGGGCTGTATTATCTGTGGGGCTGTATTATCTGTGGGCTGTATTATCTGTGGGGCTGTATTATCTGTGGGCTGTATTATCTGTAGAGCTGTATTATCTGTGGGGCTGTATTATCTGTAGAGCTGCATTATCTGTGGGGCTGTATTATCTGTAGAGCTGTATTATCTGTGGGGCTGTATTATCTGTGGGGCTGTATTATCTGTGGAGCTGTATTATCTGTGGAGCTGTATTATCTGTGGGGCTGTATTATCTGTGGGGCTGTATTATCTGTGGAGCTGTATTATCTGTGGAGCTGTATTATCTGTGGAGCTGTATTATCTGTGGAGCTGTATTATCTGTGGGGCTGTATTATCTGTGGGCTGTATTATCTGTGATCTGTAGAGCTGTATTATCTGTGGGGCTGTATTATCTGTGGGAGCTGTATTATCTGTGGGCTGTATTATCTGTGGGAGCTGTATTATCTGTGGGGCTGTATTATCTGTGGAGCTGTATTATCTGTGGGGCTGTATTATCTGTGGGCTGTATTATCTGTGGAGCTGTATTATCTGTAGAGCTGTATTATCTGTGGGGCTGTATTATCTGTGGAGCTGTATTATCTGTGGGGCTGTATTATCTGTGGGGCTGTATTATCTGTGGGGCTGTATTATCTGTGGAGCTGTATTATCTGTGGAGCTGTATTATCTGTGGGGCTGTATTATCTGTAGAGCTGTATTATCTGTGGTATTATCTGTGGGGCTGTATTATCTGTGGAGCTGTATTATCTGTGGAGCTGTATTATCTGTGGGGCTGTATTATCTGTGGGGCTGTATTATCTGTGGAGCTGCATTACCTGTGGGGCTGTATTATCTGTAGAGCTGTATTATCTGTGTATTATCTGTGGAGCTGTATTATCTGTGGGGCTGTATTATCTGTAGAGCTGTATTATCTGTGGGGCTGTATTATCTGTGGAGCTGTATTATCTGTGGAGCTGTATTATCTGTGGGGCTGTATTATCTGTAAAGCTGTATTATCTGTGGAGCTGTATTATCTGTGGAGCTGTATTATCTGTGGAGCTGTATTATCTGTGGGGCTGTATTATCTGTAGAGCTGTATTATCTGTAGAGCTGTATTATCTGTGGAGCTGTATTATCTGTGGGGCTGTATTATCTGTGGAGCTGTATTATCTGTGTATTATCTGTATTATCTGTGGGCTGTATTATCTGTGGAGCTGTATTATCTGTATTGTATTATCTGTGGGGCTGTATTATCTGTGGGGCTGTATTATCTGTAGAGCTGTATTATCTGTGGGGCTGTTATCTGTAGAGCTGTTTTATCTGTGGAGCTGTATTATCTGTGGAGCTGTATTATCTGTGGGGCTGTATTATCTGTGGAGCTGTATTATCTGTGGAGCTGTATTATCTGTGGGGCTGTATTATCTGTGGAGCTGTATTATCTGTGGGGCTGTATTATCTGTAGAGCTGTATTATCTGTGGGGCTGTATTATCTGTGGAGCTGTATTATCTGTGGGGCTGTATTATCTGTGGAGCTGTATTATCTGTGGAGCTGTATTATCTGTGGAGCTGTATTATCTGTAGAGCTGTATTATCTGTGGGGCTGTATTATCTGTGGAGCTGTATTATCTGTGGGGCTGTATTATCTGTGGAGCTGTATTATCTGTGGGGCTGTATTATCTGTAGAGCTGTATTATCTGTGGGGCTGTATTATCTGTGGAGCTGTATTATCTGTGGAGCTGTATTATCTGTGGGGCTGTATTATCTGTAGAGCTGTATTATCTGTGGAGCTGTATTATCTGTGGGGGCTGTATTATCTGTGGGCTGTATTATCTGTATTATATTATCTGTGGAGCTGTATTATCTGTGAGCTGTATTATCTGTGGGGCTGTATTATCTGTGGAGCTGTATTATCTGTGGGGCTGTATTATCTGTAGAGCTGTATTATCTGTGGGGCTGTATTATCTGTGGGGCTGTATTATCTGTGGAGCTGTATTATCTGTGGGGCTGTATTATCTGTGGAGCTGTATTATCTGTGGGGCTGTATTATCTGTGGAGCTGTATTATCTGTGGGGCTGTATTATCTGTGGAGCTGTATTATCTGTGGGGCTGTATTATCTGTGGAGCTGTATTATCTGTGGGGCTGTATTATCTGTAGAGCTGTATTATCTGTGGAGCTGTATTATCTGTGGGGCTGTATTATCTGTGGAGCTGTATTATCTGTGGGGCTGTATTATCTGTAGAGCTGTATTATCTGTGGGGCTGTATTATCTGTAGAGCTGTATTATCTGTGTGGGCTGTATTATCTGTAGAGCTGTATTATCTGTGTAGCTGTATTATCTGTGAGCTGTATTATCTGTGGGGCTGTATTATCTGTGAGAGCTGTATTATCTGTGGGGGCTGTATTATCTGTATTATTATCTGTGTAGGCTGTATTATCTGTGTATTATCTGTGGGGCTGTATTATCTGTGGAGCTGTATTATCTGTGGGGCTGTATTATCTGTAGAGCTGTATTATCTGTGGGCTGTATTATCTGTGGCTGTATTATGTGGAGCTGTATTATCTGTGGAGCTGTATTATCTGTGTGGGGCTGTATTATCTGTGAGCTGTATTATCTGTGGGGCTGTATTATCTGTAAAGCTGTATCTCTGTGGGGCTGTATATTATCTGTGGGCTGTGTTTATCTGTGGAGCTGTATTATCTGTGGGGCTGTATTATCTGTGGAGCTGTATTATCTGTGGGGCTGAGCTGTATTATCTGTGGGGCTGTATTATCTGTAGAGCTGTATTATCTGTGGGGCTGTATTATCTGTGGGGCTGTATTATCTGTAGGGGTGGGGAGCTGTATTATCTGTGGAGCTGTATTATCTGTGGCTGCTGTATTATCTGTGTATTATCTGGAGCTGTATTAGTCTGATCTGTGTATTATCTGTATTATCTGTGGGGCTGTATTATCTGTGGAGCTGTATTATCTGTGGGGCTGTATTATCTGTGGAGCTGTATTATCTGTGGGTGTATTATCTGTGGAGCTGCTGTATTATCTGTGGAGCTGTATTATCTGTGGGGCTGTATTATCTGTGGGGCTGTATTATCTGTGGGGCTGTATTATCTGTGAGCTGTATTATCTGTGTATTATCTGTAGCTGTATTATCTGTGGAGCTGTATTATCTGTAGGGCTGTATTATCTGTGGGGCTGTATTATCTGTGGAGCTGTATTATCTGTGGAGCTGTATTATCTGTGGGGCTGTATTATCTGTAGAGCTGTATTATCTGTGGCTGTATTATCTGTGGGGCTGTATTATCTGTGGAGGTATTATCTGCTGTATTATCTGTGGGGCTGTATTATCTGTATTATCTGTGGAGCTGTATTATCTGTGGGGCTGTATTATCTGTGGAGCTGTATTATCTGTGGGGCTGTATTATCTGTAGGGCTGTATTATCTGTGGAGCTGTATTATCTGTGGGGCTGTATTATCTGTAGGGCTGTATTATCTGTGGAGCTGTATTATCTGTGGGGCTGTATTATCTGTGGAGCTGTATTATCTGTATTATCTGTGGGGCTGTATTATCTGTAGAGCTGTATTATCTGTGGGCTGTATTATCTGTGGAGCTGTATTATCTGTGGGGCTGTATTATCTGTGGGTGGAGCTGTATTATCTGTGGGGCTGTATTATCTGTGGGCTGTATTATCTGTGGAGCTGTATTATCTGTATTATCTGTGGGGCTGTATTATCTGTGGAGCTGTATTATTCTGTGGAGCTGTATTATCTGTAGAGCTGTATTATCTGTGGGGCTGTATTATCTGTGGAGCTGTTTTATCTGTAAAGCTTTATTATCTGTGGGGCTGTATTATCTGTGGGGCTGTATTATCTGTGGGGCTGTATTATCTGTGGGGCTGTATTATCTGTGGGCTGTATTATCTGTGGAGCTGTATTATCTGTGGTATTATCTTGTAGAGCTGTATTATCTGTGCTGTGGGGCTGTATTATCTGTAGAGCTGTATTATCTGTGGGGCTGTATTATCTGTGGAGCTGTTTATCTGTGGAGCTGTATTATCTGTGGAGCTGTATTATCTGTAGCTGTATTATCTGTGGGGCTGTATTATCTGTAGAGCTGTATTATCTGTGGAGCTGTATTATCTGTGGGGCTGTATTATCTGTAGAGCTGTATTATCTGTAGAGCTGTATTATCTGTGGGGCTGTATTATCTGTGGAGCTGTATTATCTGTAGAGCTGTATTATCTGTGGAGCTGTATTATGTGGAGCTGTATTATCTGTAGAGCTGTATTATCTGTGGGGCTGTATTATCTGTGGGGCTGTATTATCTGTGGAGCTGTATTATCTGTGGAGCTGTATTATCTGTGGAGCTGTATTATCTGTGGGGCTGTATTATCTGTAGAGCTGTATTATCTGTGGGGCTGTATTATCTGTGGAGCTGTATTATCTGTAGAGCTGTATTATCTGTGGAGCTGTATTATCTGTGGGGCTGTATTATCTGTGGGGCTGTATTATCTGTAAAGCTGTATTATCTGTGGGAGCTGTATTATCTGTAGAGCTGTATTATCTGTGGAGCTGTATTATCTGTGGGCTGTATTATTTGTAGAGCTGTATTATCTGTGGGGCTGTATTATCTGTGGGGCTGTATTATCTGTAAGCTGTATTATCTGTGGAGCTGTATTATCTGTAGAGCTGTATTATCTGTGGCGCTGTATTATCTGTGGAGCTGTTTTATCTGTAAAGCTTTATTATCTGTGGGGCTGTATTACCTGTGGGGCTGTATTATCTGTAGAGCTGTATTATCTGTGGGGCTGTATTATCTGTGGGGCTGTATTATCTCTGTGGGGCTGTATTATCTGTGGGGCTGTATTATCTGTGGGGCTGTATTATCTGTGGGGGCTGTATTATCTGTGGAGCTGTATTATCTGTGGGGCTGTATTATCTGTGAGCTGTATTATCTGTATTGTCTCTGTGGGGCTGTATTATCTGTGGGAGCTGTATTATCTGTGGAGCTGGGGCTGTATTATCTGTGGAGCTGCATTACCTGTGGGGCTGTATTATCTGTAGAGCTGTATTATCTGTGGGGCTGTATTATCTGTGGAGCTGTATTATCTGTGGGGCTGTATTATCTGTAGAGCTGTATTATCTGTGGGGCTGTATTATCTGTGGAGCTGTATTATCTGTGGGAGCTGTATTATCTGTGGTATTATCTGTGGGGCTGTATTATCTGTGGGGCTGTATTATCTGTGGAGCTGTATTATCTGTGGGGCTGTATTATCTGTGGGGCTGTATTATCTGTGGAGCTGCATTATCTGTGGGGCTGTATTATCTGTGGAGCTGTATTATCTGTGGAGCTGTATTATCTGTGGGGCTGTATTATCTGTGGAGCTGTATTATCTGTGGAGCTGCATTATCTGTGGGGCTGTATTATCTGTGGAGCTGTATTATCTGTGGGGCTGTATTATCTGTGGGCTGTATTATCTGTGGGGCTGTATTATCTGTGGGGCTGTATTATCTGTGGAGCTGTATTATCTGTGGGGCTGTATTATCTGTGGAGCTGTATTATCTGTGGGGCTGTATTATCTGTGGGGCTGTATTATCTGTATTATCTGTGAGCTGTATTATCTGTAGAGCTGTATTATCTGTGGAGCTGTATTATCTGTGGGGCTGTATTATCTGTAGAGCTGTATTATCTGTGGGGCTGTATTATCTGTGGGGCTGTATTATCTGTAGAGCTGTATTATCTGTGGGGCTGTATTACCTGTGGGGCTGTATTGTCTGTAGATCTGTATTGTCTGTGGGGCTGTATTATCTGTGGGGTGTATTATCTGTGGAGCTGCATTACCTGTGCGGCTGTATTATCTGTAGAGTTGTATTATCTGTGGGGCTGTATTATCTGTGGAGCTGCATTACCTGTGTAGGGCTGTATTATCTGTGGAGCTGTATTATCTGTGGAGCTGTATTATCTGTAGAGCTGTATTATCTGTGGAGCTGTATCATCTGTAGAGCTGTATTATCTGTGGGGCTGTATTATCTGTAGAGCTGTATTATCTGTGGATCTGTATAATCTGTAAAGCTGTATTTTCTGTTGGGCTGTATTATCTGTGGAGCAATATCATCTCTAGAGCTGTATTATCTGTAGAGCTGTATTATCTGTGGAGCTGTATTATCTGTAGAGCTGTATTATCTGTGGGGCTGTATTATCTGTAGAGCTGTATGATCTGAGGAGCTGTATCATTATCTGTGGGGCTGTATTATCTGTAGAGCTGTATGATTCCAAGAGCTGTATTATCTGTGGGGCTGCATTATCTGTAGAGCTGTATTATCTGTGGAGCTGCATTACCTGTGGAGCTGTATTATCTGTAGAGCTGTATTATCTGTGGAGCTGCATTATCTGTGGAGCTGCATTACCTGTGGGGCTGTATTTTCTGTGTGTTATGATTCTGTCATGCCTGCTCTGTTTCTGCCATGTCTGTTCTGTTTTTTGCCATGCCCTGTTATGTTTCTCCCATGCCTGTTCTGTTTTTCCCATGTTTTAGTTCTTTGCCATGTTTTTGTTTTTGCCATGTTCTGTTGTTCCCTGCCAGATCCACTTTTCTGTTAGATTCCCGTCCATGTCTTTGCCCATGCCCTTCTTTGCACTTTGTCTCCCCTGTCTGGTCTTTTGAGCAACAGCTTCTCCCTAAGTCCTTCGTGTCAAGTTTAGGTGATTTCATGGTTTCTGGGTTTCAAACATTCCTTCTAATCTCGTTTGCTTCCTTCGCCTTGCTTTTCTATTTTACTAACCCATACTAACAGTTTGTTATTTTTGTTTTGATACTAACCCAGACTAACATTGTATATAATACTAACTTACTAACGAGCACTAGGGATTGTATAGCTGCACTTACTAATTGATTAACAAGCTCTCAGCACTCGCCCTCTTCTAGTCTTCGCCTCTTGCCTTCACTTAGTCTTTGCTGCAAATTCAGCGGATCCTCCGCACCTGCTCCACTCTGTCCTGCCTCTCTATCTGTGCACGTTAGAACTCCCTAACCGGAGCTGTATGTTTTGTCTCTAGGTTGTCTCGTGATCCCTGTCCGCGTTTTGGCTTTTGCCAATTTCATGTGGTTAGGTTCTCCCTTGTGTTTGCTCCCACGTAATTAGTCTGATCCCATTCACCTGTCCCTGATCATAGCATGTGACTTCCCTTGAGTGTACTTAAGCAGTCTTTTCACAGCAGTTCCCTGTCAGAACGTTTCTCTTGTTTACCTGTGCTGCTATCGTCTTCGCCTTGTACTCATAGTGTTACTCTTCTGACTGGACCGTCCGACTTATGATTTTTGGCTCTGCTTTTTGGTACTATTGTCTGCATCTGTTTACAAACCCTTTTTGCCCGACTCCAAGTTTTGTGATTGCTGCCCTGTTAACGGTTTGGATTACGCTCACTGGATTTTGGCTTTTGCTTCTCTGACAAACCTGTGCCTGTGTACCGAACCTGTTTTTGCCCGACCACGAGTACTGTGATTGCTGCCCTGGTTTTCGACTCTGATTCTGCCCTACTGGATTGTGATTTTTGGATTGTGGACTTTGTACCTTTGCCTTCTGCCCTGCGGGGGTTTCCCCCCTCGCTTAATAAACTCATCTACTGCATTGCTTGGTTCTCACGTCTGGTTCCTGAGCGTATCCTCACACTGTGGGGCTGCATTATCTGTGGGGCTGTATAATCTGCTTCGAGTGAAATGCATCTGAAGTCATTCCATGGTACTCAACAGTACAGACTGATGATTCAAAGCGCACTGTACAACAAGCCAAACAATTTTTAAAGGCAAAAAGGGGAATGTATTTCACTGGATGTTTCAATAACCTGTCTCGAATTCAAAGGAGCATACTCTCTCCCGCTGAAGACAAAATTCCCAAAAAACAAGCAGGAACTGAAGATGCTGCAGTGAAGGCTCAGAGTAGCATCTTTGGAGAGGAATCCCAGCATTTTGTGCGCTGAGAATTAATTGGACCCATCTCCACTTTTTACCAAATGAAGAAAATGGGATGTGAAATTTTGCTGCATCATAATTTCTCACTCCAAGTATACTTTTCAGAAATTTATAATCAGGGGAGTTATTTGGACTGGACGGTATAATATCATGCTGTTATACCTTTAGTAGAATAATTTTAGGAGATCTAGGAAAATGTAAATGGAGATAGACCTTTGTAATTTTCAAAATGTCATAAATTTTGTAGGTATATGGTTCTATCTCCTAGATAGCTCCTTGTATTTCCAGAGATGTTTAGCCACAAGGTTCTGTCTTGCCTTGTGTTTTTTAAAAAAAGAACACAACAATGTGACTCCACCCAAATTTGCAATTTACATGTTCATGGTAAAAGGTAATGCAGAATTTGAAAGAAAAGCAGAGTATCTGACAATAATCACAGAAAATTGGCAGCTGCAACCTGTCTGAAAATAAATAGGAAACCTTGTAACACTGAAATGAGCAAAGGAGTCTTGAGGGTTTTCAGTGTCAATTGCCGCTATCTCTATAGCCAGTACAAGTTTATCTGAGTACATTTAATGCACACTATATAGTAAACAAACTCTGGCCTTGGGCTTGGTTTCAACGAGTACTATGTCCATATCGTACTTGTTCATGTGCATACACATGCATCTTGCAATGCATAAAATATAAGATTGAAAATCAAGTAGTACTATCTTGAATGGCCCCCTGGATTAAGACAACCCTTATGAAAAATTACCACAAAATACTACAGTAAAAATACTATAGTTTTCTATTGTAAATATGGTATTTTTGCTGAATTACTATAGATTTACTATAGTAACTCTGTAGTTTACTATAGTGATGCTAAAGTATACCACAAAAGTCAAACTCTACTATAGTAAACTATAGCAATGATATTCAATTACTACATTATATTTGCAACAAGCTTTAGTTTACTGCAGTAAAGTGTAGTTTACTATAGTTTACATCAATTTTACTGTCGTAAACTATAGTTAACTATAGTAAATTTTCATAAGGGAAATGAAGGGTTTTAAGACATAGGGCTCTAATGTCTTGGCGCAGCGCAGGGTGGCGCAGCGTGGCGTAGCGTGGCGCAGCCCACGCAGTGGTAATTTCGTCCGGTGCAGCCCGCGCAGTGGTAAGTTCGTGCGGTGCAACACCATGCGCAGCCACTTTGGCAATTTGGTAGACGGACGTGCGCCGAGATGGGTGTGGCGGCGTAGTAGGAGGAGGTGTCATATATTCATCAAGACGCAGTGACAATTTCGTAGAAAAAGTCTTTGCTGAAGTTGCGCAGAAAGCTCGCCAGCTCCAACCTGGTTTACTTTCTGTGCAGTGGTAATTTGGCTGACGGGCGCACAGTGCGCACACGTCACCGAAACCTCACAGGCAGGTTTCCAGAATGTCAGGCACATTTCAATGCAATAAATAACTACAGCAACCACTATTTAATGTAACTATCTAAATCAGGACATAAATTATAGTATCTATATCGATTGTCCTGATGTCAGATTAAAGGCGGTTGGCACGCGTAATGGAAACTCCACCTGGCTTAATCAACGCAGCTGAATCTGTGATGCAAACTAACGACTTCACATCTTTCTCAGCCAACCAAAAGTGCAATATATATATATATATATATATATATATATATATATATATATATATAAAATGCTTATGTTCTATACTCAGTAAAGCCGCTTGCACACTGGACGCTTAAACGAATTTTTCGCACGACTGATTACAGTCAAAGTCAATGCAAAGACGCGAAAGTCGGACAGGGTTTTAATATATCTCCGTGCCCGAAAGTCATAAAAGTTCAAATTTTTCGAGTATTCCAGGAATTATTACACGTGCAAACTTGGCCGTGTTTGTGTTCGACCTTCAAAAAATGCAAATTGATAGCTATCGACTTTTCTTGGTCTTTTTATTCGTGTGTTTTCTTCCGTTGAAGATAGACAACAGTCTTTATTCGGTCTCTCTTTTGAAAATTAGTCAGATGGATCGAACAGATTCACTCTTTATTTCCACACCAGAGATAAAATAGTGCTTGCAGTCAGTGAGCAAATCAATTCCATGACCATTGACATTGTGAATAAATTATCGCATGCACGATCAAGACTGTCGGACGTGAAATGCAAAATACTCCATGTCCGGCAGCCAGCAAAAAGTAAAAGTATTTGTATGAGAAGAGATTTATAACGAAAAAATAAAGAATAAAAATATCACCAACAAACAGAGCATCCAAAAAAGATGACCCGCAAATAAATAAATCGCAGTGTTCATTGGATGTTCTGTTTGTTGTAAAAATGTTTCTTTTTATTCTTTATTTCGTTATCAATCTGTTCTAATCGTCCTTTTTTTTTTTGGCGGTCAGACACGGAGTATTTTGCATCTAATGTCCGACAGGCATTGTACATTGTCCCGCGCCAATGTCGACTCACTTTATTGAGCAGAGCTTAAACAGAAACATTGATTGAAATTCCCTGTACTCATCCTGAAGAACTGAGCCCTCTTATCAAAACATTCACGTTTAATATCTAAAACATTCAGTAGATTTGAAGAAATTAAAAACAATAATCGACTGTCGGACACAGAGTTATATTGAAACCATCCGACTGTCGGACACGGAGATATATTAAAACCCTGTCAGACTTTCGGACATGTAGACACTGCGCTCAACGCAATCTGTCGTCTTGAAAAAATTCGTTTCAAGTCCACTGTGCAAGCGGCTTAATACTAGGCTACTATTATTGTCACTTAGGTTTTATCGTTTTCAGTGGGGGGAAAGGAATACAGCCTGATTGCTATGATCTCGTACTGATATTGAAAATAAATGTGTAACGTATCATGCATCGTTGTCCATGCATGTTAATCCCAAAATTTTAAGCATCAACAGCATACATGCCAACTCACTAAAGGCTTTTTGGGCGTTTTTTTCAGAATGAAACGCCCAAGAGGCGGTGTTAGACCCGAAAATGATTGGCTATTATCCCACCCTTTATTGACAACAATTTGTCCTGGCTAATTCTTGATGGTTTTCCTTCATTAACACGTTTTCCAATTCAAGAATAATCAGGCGACAATTGAAGATACGGCTTCTCTCCCCCATGCGATCTAAAAGCGACAAAATAATGGGCTACATTCAGTACAGAAAAATAATTTAATTATAATTAGGTCTATGCTCGGCGATGGCGACGGCATTTCAGAACTCTTCAGCGAATGAAGGTAATTTCGGCGACAAGTACGCACACCTGTTTTTTGCAGCACGGTCACGCAACTCGCTGTATAAAAATAAACAGCTGTCTGATTGAAAAATGTAATCGGACGAAACCACGAGGCCTACTAGTCACCAAAATAACCTTCATTTGCTGAAGAGTTCTGAAATGCCGTCGCCGAAAGTGCCGTGCAAAGACCTAATTATAATAAAATTATTTTTCTGTACTGAATATAGCCCATTATTTTGTCGCTTTTAGATCGCATGGGGTAGAGAAGCCGTGTCTTCAATTGTCATTTGATTATTCTTGAATTGGAAAACGTGTTAATGAAGGAAAACCATCAAGAATTAGCCAGGACAAATTGTTGTCAATAAAGGGTGGGATAATGGCCAATAATTTTCGGGTCTAACACCGCCTCTGGGGCGTTTCATTCTGAAAAAAACGCCCCAAAAGCCGTCGTGAGTTGGCATGTATGATCAACAGGGTGTAATAGTAGGAACACGCTATCCATCGTTTCTCTTCCCAATGATGCAGGCGGAAGAAATAAATGAGCAACCGTCGTCTTTCATTCCAACTTCATAAGTTTGAATGATCTGACGTAGTTTCGTTTTGAAATTCCATTCAAGTTTGCTAATGGTAATAATTCGCAAATGCCCTAGCTAGCCAGCTAACTCATATTCATAATGCTTAATATAGACGTAAGCGGTGCAGAAAACATGCCTGAAGCAGCAAAGTAAAATGCAACATTAACGCATCATGCAGATATAGGACAGAGGCTTCTTTTTTCCAACACATTAAAGGTGAGGAAGGAGCTCATTTGATTGGTGAAGATTTGACTCGGCTGTGTTGTACCCAAACACGCCTTCTCTCCTCCCTCTTTGCCACTTGCGCCGGCAGGAGGGACCGAGGCGGGACAGAGGAGTACTTCCGCCAGGCTACGCCGGGCACGAAATTGCAACATATGCCTGGACACACCCCGTTGGCGCGGCGCACACCCCATTCGCCGCGCCTGCGCCTGGTCTACGAATTTAGAGCCCATAGACTGTCAAGTGCTGTAGAACCTACCTATCTGAAATATCCCAGATTTCATCATCTTACAACCTTCTATTTGGTATGTTAGAGGGATTTTGCTTTGAAATGGTAGAGTGGATAGAACCTTTGCTCAGTGATCTTGTCATCCTGATCAGGTGACCCCATATCCAGCTCCCTGATTGGACAAAGTGGACACAGAACTTTTTAAACCGAAGTGGACTGAAAATTCATACAAAGTACTATGCACTTTCTGGATGTTTCTCCCAGCTGCCATCTATCATTGAAAAAATTACATCAGGATATAGTACCTGATAATACTGAGATTATTTCAATGGTGGAACATCATTTTTGATGAAAAGTGGAGATAGGCCCAGTTAATCCTCAGACCACGATTTGCTAATGTGCGCGGATTCCAGATCACAGATTATTCCAGATTACAGACAGTCATTGACGGCAAAGGATTTGTTGCCAAGTTTTAAGAATGACAGTTGAATTTAAGATGATGTTAGCTTATTCAAATACTTTTAAGCCCCCAAAACTGAGGGCGTATGTAAAAAAAAAAAAAAATGATTGTAATTCCAACAACAGTAAATACAATATTTATGGAAAGGTCCTTAAATTCAAGATGATAGTCTACCCTTTATGCACATCTCGATTGCCACATTTCAAATCCATTGTGGCAGCAAAAAGAGCAAAAACAATCAAAATGTGCGAGCGTTTCATTGGCACAGTTTTTATGGTGGTGTTGTTTCGGTGGACCACTGAGTCGGCACAGAGACGCCCATTCACCCACACATCCGCACACCCACACATCCACACCCACACATCCACACGCACACACCGATCTTGCAGTACCCCACCACGGTTGGTAGCTCTGTCACTGGGTGACAGGTCCAGCTGTTGAACACAAATCATTCTCAAATAGAGCCCTGTTTGGTGGGTTTCTCCACATCAGCATGTGTGCCCCACAGGTTATTGGGTAATGTGTGTTATGTGAAGACAAAAGCAATGCAGATGTGCTCTGGATGAACCATTAACGCAATGGGAGGGGCAGAAAGCATACTCCAGCCCTACCCCAAATAGAGTAATCACATATAACACACCACAGCTCAACCCCTAATGGATTCATCGCATTTAAAATACCCCAATACACCCCCAGATGGAATAATAACATTTAAGATTTCCCGCCCTACCCCAGATGGAATCATCACATTTAACATACCCCAGCACTACCCCAGATGGACTAATCACATATAACATACCCCATCATGACCCCAGATAGAATAATCACATATAACATACCCCAGCACTACCCCAGATGGACTAATCACATATAACATACCCCAGCATGACCCCAGATAGGATAATCACATATAACATACCCCAGCACTACCCCAGATGGAATCATCACATTTAACATACCCCAGCACTACCCCAGATGGAATAATCACATTTAACATACCCCAGCACTACCCCAGATGGAATCATCACATATAACATACCACAGCACTATGCCAGATGGAATCATCACATAAAACATACCAAAGCACTACCCCAGATGGAATAATCACATTTAATTCAGATTTTGATTTCCTCAATAGATAAATAAATACATTGTCTTAACACAATAAAAATCTACAGTAATATACAATAATAACATCTGTATATACATTTGAATAAATATGCACACATAAACACAAATACATTACATATGATATTTTTACAAAACTCATCTGAAATACCTAATTCTGAAGTTCTGGCAAGAAATAAGTGGAGCATGTTACCAGCTCCAGTGAGAGCTTTAATATTTTGATCCCTGAAAACATCCAAGATCTCAACATACACATGTCAATATTGCCCCATTGTACAGCAGCACCAGTAGAGTCATGTTGACAGATTGATTCATTGTGCTCTTGTTCCAGAGCGACACGATCATATCTGAAGTGTGTGTTATACTCCGGAGTTACATGGTGATATCTGAGGTGTGTGTTATATTCCAGAAAACCCTGGTGATATTTGAAGTGTGTGTTTTATTCCAGAGAACCAGCAGTATTTGAAGTGTGTGTTATACTCCATAGTATCATGTTGATATTTGAAGTGTGTGTTATACTCGAGATTATCATGGTGATATTTGAAGGGTTATATTGCAGAGTACCATGGTGATATCTGAAGTGTGTGTTATACTCTAGAGTACCATGGTGATATCTGAAGTGTGTGTTATACTCCAGAGTACCATGGTGATATTTGAAGGGTTATATTGCACAGTACCATGGTGATATCTGACGTGTGTGTTATACTCCAGAATGCCATGGTGATATCTGAAGTGTGTGTTATACTCCAGAGTATCATGGTGATATTTGAAGGGTTATATTGCACAGTACCATGGTGATATCTGAAGTGTGTGTTATCCTCCAGAATGCCATGGTGATATCTGAAGTGTGTGTTATACTCTAGAGTACCATGGTGATATTTGAAGTGAGTGTTATACTCCAGAGTACCATGGTGATATTTGAAGTGAGTGTTATACTCCAGAGTACCATGTTGATATCTGAAGTGTGTGTTATACTCCAGAGTATCATGGTGATATTTGAAATGTGTGTTATACTCCAGAGTATCATGGTGATATTTGAAGGGTTATATTGCAGAGCACCATGGTGATATCTAAAGTGTGTGTTATACTCCAGAATGCCATGGTGGTATGTGCAAATGAGTGTTATACTCCAGAGCACCATGGTGATATTTGAAGTGTGTGTTATACTCCAGAGTATCAGAATGCCATGGTGGTATGGTGGTATTTGCAAATGAGTGTTATACTCCAGAGCACCATGGTGATATTTGAAGTGTGTGTTATACTCCAGAGTATCATGGTGATATTTGAAGGGTTATATTGCAGAGTACCATGGTGATATCTAAAGTGTGTGTTATACTCCAGAATGCCATGGTGGTATTTGCAAATGAGTGTTATACTCCAGAGTACCATGGTTATATTTGAAGTGTGTGTTATACTCCAGAGTATCATGGTGATATTTGAAGGGTTATATTGCAGAGTACCATGGTGATATCTGAAGCGTGTGTTATACTCCAGAGTGCCATGGTGATATTATTTGAAATATCTGAGTGTTATACTCCAGAGTACCATGGATATTTGATATTTGAGAGTACCATGGTGATATTTGTTATACTCCAGAATGCCATGGTGGTATTTGCAAATGAGTCATGGTTATATTTGAAGTGTGTGTTATACTCCAGAGTATCATGGTGATATTTGAAGGGTTATATTGCAGAGTACCATGGTGATATCTGAAGCGTGTGTTATACTCCAGAGTATCATGGTGATATTTGAAGAGTTATATTGCAGAGTACCATGGTGATATCTGAAGTGTGTGTTATACTCCAGAATGCCATGGTGATATCTGAAGTGTGTGTAATACTCCAGAGTACCATGGTGATATCTGAAGTGTGTGTTATACTCCTGAGTATCATGGTGATATTTGAAGGGTTATATTGCAGAGTACCATGGTGATATCTGAAGTGTGTGTTATACTCCAGAATGCCATGTTGAATGCCATGTTGATATCTGAAGTGTGTGTTATACTCATGGTGATATTTGAATGCCATGGTGATATCTGAAGTGTTATACTCCAGAATGCCATGTTATAAGTGTGTGTTATAATTCAGAGTACCATGGTGATATCTGAAGTGTGTGTTATACTCCAGAGTATCATGGTGATATTTGAAGGGTTATATTGCAGAGTACCATGGTGATATCTGAAGTGTGTGTTATACTCCAGAATGCCATGGTGATATCTGAAGTGTGTGTTATACTCCAGAGTACCATGGTGATATCTGAAGTGTGTGTTATATTCCAGAGTATCATGGTGATATTTGAAGAGTTATATTGCGCAGTACCATGGTGATATCTGAAGTGTGTGTTATACTCCAGAGTGCCATGGTGACATTTGAAATGTGAGCTCTAACATGGTGTGCCATGGTGAGATTTCACTGGTGAGTTATGTTTAAGAGTGAATAATACAATCGAAAGTCAATACATCTCATTGTCAGCATAAAAGAGGATGTCGATGCCATTAGCCAGTCATATCA
This sequence comes from Gymnothorax javanicus, assembly GCA_029692085.1. Classification (NCBI taxonomy): domain Eukaryota; kingdom Metazoa; phylum Chordata; class Actinopteri; order Anguilliformes; family Muraenidae; genus Gymnothorax; species Gymnothorax javanicus. The sequence continues at coordinate 769,161 of CM056203.1, forward strand.
TTTCAAATGACTGATTTTTTTCTCTGAAGATTTACTGAAAATGTTAACGTTACGGGACAGGAGTGCACAGTGGCCGTATAGAATGTGTGTCTATCGTGATACGGGACAGGAGTGCACAGTGGCTGTACAGAATGTGTATCTATCGTGATACGGGACAGGAGTGCACAGTGGCCGTACAGAATGTGTCTCTATCGTGATACGGGACAGGAGTGCACAGTGGCCGTACAGAATGTGTATCTATCGTGATACGGGACAGGAGTGCACAGTGGCCATACAGAATGTGTATCTATCGTGATACAGGACAGGAGTGCACAGTGGCCGTACAGAATGTGTATCTATCATGATATGGGACAGGAGTGCACAGTGGCCGTACAGAATGTGTCTATCGTGATATGGGACAGGAGTGCACAGTGGCCGTACAGAATGTGTCTCTATCATGATATGGGACAGGAGTGCACAGTGGCCATACAGAATGTGTATCTATCATGATATGGGACAGGAGTGCACAGTGGCCGTACAGAATGTGTATCTATTGTGATACGGGACAGGAGTGCACAGTGGCCGTACAGAATATGTATCTATCGTGATACGGGACAGGAGTGCAGAGTGGCCGTACAGAATATGTATCTATCGTGATACGGGACAGGAGTGCACAGTGGCCGTACAGAATGTGTATCTATCGTGATACAGGACAGGAGTGCACAGTGGCCGTACAGAATATTTATCTATCGTGATATGGGACAGGAGTGCACAGTGGCCGTACAGAATGTGTATCTATCATGATATGGGACAGGAGTGCACAGTGGCCGTACAGAATGTGTATCTATCGTTATACAGGACAGGAGTGCACAGTGGCCATACAGAATATGTATCTATCGTGATATGGGACAGGAGTGCACAGTGGCCGTACAGAATGTGTATCTATCATGATACGGGACAGGAGTGCACAGTGGCCGTACAGAATGTGTATCTATCATGATACGGGACAGGAGTGCACAGTTGCCGTACAGAATGTGTATCTATCGTGATACAGGACAGGAGTGCACAGTGGCCATACAGAATATGTATCTATCGTGATATGGGACAGGAGTGCACAGTGGCCGTACAGAATGTGTATCTATCATGATATGGGACAGGAGTGCACAGTGGCCGTACAGAATGTGTATCTATCGTGATACGGGACAGGAGTGCACAGTGGCCGTACAGAATGTGTCTCTGTCGTGATACGGGACAGGAGTGCACAGTGGCCGTACAGAATGTGTATCTATCATGATATGGGACAGGAGTGCACAGTGGCTGTACAGAGTGTGTATCTATCATGATACAGGGCAGGAGTGCACAGTGGCCGTACAGAATGTGTCTCTGTCCTGATATGGGACAGGAGTGCACAGTGTCTCTACAGAATGTGTATCTATCGTGATACAGGACAGGAGTGCACATTGGCTGCACAGAGTTTACTGTATATCTATCACTGCCTGCATTCCCTTTGCACTCCTGTATGTTGCTCTGTTCCTCCTGAATGCATAGCAAATAAATAATGCATTCACACTGTTCATAACCAGGGAAAGGGAACTTGAATTTACATAGGAGTGAAGTTCCATATCAACTCTATATATAACTCAGCTCCTACCACCTCCCACAATGTGTAACCGTGGAAACCACCCTCTGGGAGTGCCCTGAGGGCTGTGAGAATGGGGGCTGGTGTGAATAACGGGGCTGGATGATGAGCCAGATTGGAGAGGAGGGAGCGATGAGGCCAGTCCTGCCTGTAAAATGCAAGACTCCACTGCAGAGTACTGACCTTTCACCCTGCACCAGAGACCTCTGAATCCGGAAGTTGCAAGGGCCCCATGCCACATGTTTTGGCCCTGATGCAGACCCAGCCTGTGGGGCGGGGGGCAGTACGAGTCTGTGGAGTATTTCAGGAACCAAAACACCACAGCAGTGCAAGTATCCCAAAATCTGTACTGCTAGCATGGGCTGAGAGCATTCAGTCGCAACAGAAAATAGCAGCAGACCTACAAACACACACACGCACTCACACACACACGCACACACACACACACGCACGCACGCACGCACGCACACACACACACACACACACACACATGTATGCACACACACACACACACACATGTATGCACACATACACACACACGCACGCACACACACACATATGTATGCACACACACACACACACATATGCACAAACACACACGCACACACACACACACACATATGCACAAACACACACACACACACACATATGCACAAACACACACACACGCACACACATATGCACAAACACACACACACACACACACATATGCACAAACACACACACACACGCACGCACACACACACATGCACACACACACACACACACACACACATGCACAAACACACACGCACACACACACATCTATACATTCTTCATGGCACATACACCTGCACATGCATACGTATGCACACACGCCAGTAAACACACACAAGCTTAAACATGCCTCGTCGCTCCCCTGCTCACTCCCTCTCTCCCCGCTCACTCGCGCACTGCTTCAGTGAGGCAGCGGTCCGTGGCGTCGCTGCCCTCCAGCCTCATGCGGCGGCCCTTTCGCGGCTCCGCCCAGGAGTTGTGTATGACGGTGCCGCTGGGCGCCGGGTCCACCTGCAGCAGGGACACCATGCGCTTCTTTACCCTGCTGCGGAGAGCCCGGCGGAGTTTCTGGCGTGTGAAGGCGTAAAGCAGCGGGTGGAAGATGGTGCTGCCGTACGCCAGCGCCAGGAAACACAGTCGCAGCCGCACCAGCCAATCGCTGGGGCCCAGGCTCAGGATCAGGATGTTCACCACGGAGATGGGCGCCCAGCAGCCCAGGAAGGTGGAGATGATGATGAGTGACATCTTGAAAACGTGGCGCTGCCTTTCCCTCCGGTCGCGGTGACGCCTCACGGCCCGCCGCAGGGCAATGATGGCCGACACAGAGGCGTGGACGCCCACAGATGCCGGGGCAGGGGTGGGGTTGGGGGCGGGGGAGGGAGTGGGGGCGGGGCTCGGGGAGATGATGGGCGTGGCCCCGCTGTCAGAGACCTGGGGGATGAGGGAGAGCGCGGGCGGGGAGGTGGGGGTTGGTGTGGGGGAAGGAATGAGGGGAGGCTGGGAGAGGTGCCGTATCTGGGATGACGAGCCCCCTCCTCCCGCCACCAATCCCTTCTTCCTACGCTTTCTGCGGCGCCCCCTGCAGGATGAGCCCTTTGAGCGCTGGCTCCTCCTAAAATGGGAGCCGATGCGGATGTTGAGGGCCTGTAGAATCCTGGAGTAGGTGAACAGCATCACTGCCACAGCTGCGAAGAAGGTGGGCACCTGCAGGAGCAGGTGGTAGTACATGGTAAGCCCTGTATAGTAGCTCTGCCCCCCCACACACAACAGCGTCCGGTTCTGCCGCATAGGATCCACATCGGCCTCCTCCAGCTCGCCCTCCGCGCTGGCGAAGAACTCGACCTCCAGGAAGGGAAGGAAGAAGACCGCCAGCGACACGGCCCAGACGGCGGCCAGCAGAAGCGCCGCACGGCATGGGGTCAGCAGCCGATTGGCCGGGCGCACTGAGATGTCGTAGCGGTCCAAACTGATGACCAGCACATTGACGGCAGTGGAGATGCTGGTGAAGGTGACGCATGCCTCGTGGAAGCAGCACAGCAGCGCCAGGTTACCGTCCGGTGGCAGTAGGATTACCGCCACTGTCAACGGCAGGCACAACACGCACACCAGGATGTCCAGCACGTGCAAGTTCACCGTCACCATGTTGCTGACCGAGTCAACCAGGTTGGACTGGGCGCAGTAGAGCACCAGCACGGTCAGGTTGCTGCTGAAGCCCAGGACCAGCTCCAGCATGAGGAAGGTGGTCAGAGACGCCTGGAAGCTGACGGGGTAGGGCAGGTACCAGCCAGCCTCCGAGTCCTCTGGCCCCGCCCCATCCCCCAGGCCATCACTCGTCTCCAGGAGGTGGCTGTAGCCCTCGGTCTCCATGTTGCTCTACAGTCCACCTCACACATAGCCAGGTCCACAGCCACGCCTCCTCATGCCACACCCTAAAGGCCACGCCTTTCTCTTCTGCTGAGAAGCAGACCGCCAAGGAGGACAACAAGCTTCTGTAAAACAGACAGGACAAAATGCCTGGTCAAAACAAAAGACATGGTCAAACAAGGTTCTGGGTAAGATCCAAAACTGACCTATCAGCCTGCATGGTTACAGGACTCTTTGTCAATGGAGTTTTCGTCCCCGAATTTTCGGTCCCTGGACTTTTCGTCCCCAGATTTTGCATCCAATAATGATAAAAAAGTGCCACCATTGTTGACAGACTGATGGACGAACAGACGACAGACAGATCACCATAATATAAGGGTTAGGGTAAGGGTTAGGGTTAGGGATAGTGTTACAATGCAGGAAGAGGGCAAAGCATTATTGGGGATTAACCATCCAGGGACAAAGAGTCCGGGGACAAAAAGCTCATGGGGACAAAGAGTCCGGGGACAAAAAGCTCATAGGGACAAAAAGCCCATGGGGATGACGAGTCCTAGAGCCCAGATGCACTAACAAAGTCACATAGGATGTAACGGCACGTTATTAAACCAATATTAGCCTGCATGTCAGAACACACTGAAAATTACGCTGCGAACATTTTTCCAATAAACAAATCAATGGTCTAGATCAAGATTCTTATGGAGTAGCAGTAATCATCACAGATCCAGACAGTCAAGGAAAGCACAGCCTCTCAAAAAGCCAGTCACTTACAGAGCAAGTCCCTCACAGTACTATATCCAATCACACAGACCCAATCACACGCAATGGCCGTACCCAATCACACAGACTCAGTCAGCAGCCATTTAGTCCTGCAGGACAAAGTAAGCTGCAGTCTGTCACAGAGTGCTGAATCTCTTACGAAGATCAGATTGAGTTTGCAAATTTCTTCTGCAAGTGCACTGCTGTGATGCACTGATTTCCTCTCAGCTAATAAAGGCTCAGTGTAAAGAGGCCGTCAGAGCGTGGAATACCGCCAGACAGCGCCTCCTGCAGCAGGGAGGCCAGGCTGACATAGTGCAGCAAAGAGACAGCACAGAGAAGAGGGACAGGAACAGAGAGACAGTAAAAAGAGAGGGACAAAGACAGGTAAAGACAGTGAGACAACACAGAGAAGAGGGAAAGGGACAGGTAAGGACAGAAAAACAACATAGACAGGAGGGACAGGGACAGGTGAGGACATACAAGGAGTCGACTTGCAAAACCTGCAAAGTCAAGTTTTGAAAATAAACGAGTTCTCTGCCTTAGCCTCTCTTTCAGGCACCTGCGCATGTCCCACTGATAGCTCCACGTTCAAAACCTACTAAATCATGTTATAAATCGTAACGGAAAAGGCGAAACTGTGTCAAAACCCGCAAAGTCAAGGAGGAAAACTGTCAAATTCTGCTAAGTCATCAGCCAATGTGGAAACGTGATTCCGTTTTCGTTCGCTAGAAGGAACCAATCATAGTCAAGCTTTTATAGCCTGTTCAGCTTTTGCTTTCCCTAACTCTAACTGGTTTGGGCAGTTCAGAAAAGTGTGATGATAGTGATACCATAAAGGGGGATTTGAACACATGGACTTAAGCTTACGTTGTCATTGTCATAGCAGCTCTTCAACCACTGTGCTGTCTGTAGCGTTTAGTTGTATGTAGAGTAGGTCCTGAGTCAAATACCTTCACCTATTGAGCAACGGGGCTGGTTTAAACACTGTCAAAACCTGCTAAATTTCCACACCACTTTGAAAACCTGCTAAGTCAAAACTGTGTGTTGTAAGATCAGAGTCATTTCTTAAAAAGAATAATGAATTGCCTCGAGGATTATGTTTGCAAGGCTAAAGCCCCTTTCTCACTGACCGCGTTCATAGGACGTTTCATAGCAACAGTAGGACGGATGTCCCACTGCAGCAATCCGCGGAATTTGTAAAAATTTTGTCCAAATTTGCTGTTGGTGGCATTTGGAGAGCCTTGGTAGAGCGTTTTAAGGGTGTTGATGGGCGTTTCATGCATGCAGCGCAGCGAATGACAATGTGCGCTTGTGGAAGCAGGCGAATGGAATGTGGCATGAACACTGTGTTACAGACGCAGAGAAACCAGGGGCGTTACCAAGGGGGGGGGCAGGGGGTGGGCAGTGCCCACCCCGGGAAAAGCTCTGCCCACCCAATGAAAACTCAAGATAAAAAACTGATTTACTACTATTTGACAGCAAACACGCGACATCCCACCTGATTCACAGCCGGAGGTAGACAGCCATTAAGAGAGAGCTTTACGTATGCTTCACCTATCTATCACTGTGTGATTGGTGGATTCCTTTGCCAGTCTATTCTGATGTGAAACTAACCAATGGGCACTCTCGAATTACTAGGGACCCTCCCATTCTCTTAGACTGCCGTCTTCACTTAGTCTGAGGTCACGTCGACGCTGCTCATACAGGACCTGTGCTTCTCTCAGGGAATTAAAACTTCGCCCATATCTCTTTTGTTGCTACTTCTTCCACCGCTTGTTTTGTCAGTCTTGTTGTTTGACATTAAGGTAATTTGTGTACTGGTTAGTCATCTGTGTGTGTGTGCGTCGACTCGTGTGGTTATAACCTGAGTTGGCCACCGAGTGAGCCCAGGCAGCTAGCTAGCAGCTAGTCTGGAGTTTCTAGTCACTCACTGGGGTTGTTGTGACAATAATTCTGTATCATAAGCACATTTCAACATTTCGAACATCTGTATCATAAGCACTTCAAACATTTGCCAATAGAAATGCATAGGCGGCTCATTAAAAAACAAGCAGCTCCCACTCCTGCAAGTGTTGTTTCTACCAGCAGCCCTGCAACCACCGAACAGCGCGCTGCATCCGTGCCGGGGTCCGGGACTGCCTGTGAATCACCAGCAGATGCACCATGCTCCCTCAGCACTGCACCCATGCTGGGGGCTCATAACGTCTGTTCTCCCAACGTTCAGGCCCCCGGCTCTGTGTCCACTCCTCCGGACTTAAATATGGATCGCCCATCTCAGCCCATTTTAAGCAGTTATCCTAAGCGTATCAAACTCGTATGAAACTCGACCATGGCATGTCTTGAATATTCAGTATTGCGCGATGCCAGCTTTTGCTTCGCTTGTCGCAAATTTAGTTCTAATTCGGATCGTGAGGACATATTTACAAACCCCAATTCCAATGAAGTTGGGACGTTGTGTAAAACGTGAATAAAAACAGAATACAATGATTTGCAAATCTCATAAACCAACATTTTATTCACAATGGAAAATAAACAACATATCAGATGTTGAAAGTGAGACATTTTACCATATCATGAAAAATATTAGCTCATTTTGAATTTGATGGGAGCAACACATCTCAAAAAAGTTGAGGCAGGGACAACAAAAGGCTGGAAAAGTAAAAGCTACTTATTAAAAAAAACAGCTGGAGGAGCATTTTACAATTAATTAGATTAATCGGCAACAGGTCAGTAACATGACTAGGTATAAAAAGAGCATTTTAGAGAGGCAGTCTCTCTAAAGATGGGCAGAGGCTCACCACTCTGTGAAAACTGAGTCTAAAAATTGCGGAACAATTTCAGAAAAATGTTCCACAATGTAAAATTGCCATTTTGAATATCCCACCATCTACAGTGTATAATATCATCAAAAGATTCAGAGTATCTGGAGAAATCTCTGTGCACAAGGGACAAGGCCGAACGTCAATATTGGATGCTCGTGATCTTCAGGTCCTCAGGCAGCACTGCATTAAAAACAGGTATAATTCTGCACTGGAATTCACTGCAAGGGCTCAGGAACACTTCCAGAAATAATTGTCTGTGAACCCAGTTTGCCGTGCAATCCACAAATGCAAGTGAAAGCTGTCTCATGCAAAGACGAAGCCATATGTGAACACGATCCAGAAATGCCGCCTTCTTCTCTGGGCCAAAGCTCATTTAAAATGGACTGAGGCAAAATGGAAAAGTGTTCTGTGGTCAGATTGATCAAATTTTTAAATTCTTTTTGGAAACCACGGGCGCCATGTTGTGCGGACTGAAGAGGAGAGGGACCATCCAGCTTGTTATCAGCGCTCAGTTCAAAAGCTTGCACCTCTGATGGTATGGGGTTGAATTAGTGCCATGGCATGGACAGCTCACACATCTGGATAAGCATTATCAATGGTGATGAGTATATAGAGGTTTTACAACAACGTCTCTTTCAGGTAAGGCCTTGCATATTTCTGCAAGACAATGCTAACCCACATACTGCATCCATCACGATAGCATGGCTTCGCTGTGGAAGAATCCGGGTGCTGAAATGGTCTGCCTGCAGTCCAGACTTTTCACCAATAGAAAACATTTGGCGAATCATAAAATGAAAAATCTGGCTAAGGAGACCTACACTGTTGAGGAGCTAGAATCCTACATCAAACAAGAGTGGGACAACATCCCTCTTCCAAAACTCCAGCAATTGGTCTCCTCACTTCCCAGATGTTTACAGACTGTTGTTAAAAGAAGAGGGGATCCTACACAATGGTAAACATGGACCTCTCCCAACTTTTTTGGGATGTGTTGCTGCCATCAAATTCAAAATGAGCTAATATTTTTCATGAACAGGTAAATGTCTCACTTTCAACATCTGAAATGTTGTCTATGTTCAATTGTGAATAAAATGTGGGTTCATGAGATTTACAAATCATTGCATTCTGTTTTCATTCACGTTTTACAAAACTTCCCAACTTCATTGGAATTGGGGTTTGTACTAAATGCGGCTACACAAATGGGGAAAAAAGCACTCGATAATGACTGTACAAACACGCAACAAGCATCTCACACTCCAGGGCCATGGTTGCGTGGCAGGAGTACCAGCGCCGGTCAGAGACAGGTGAAAATATTGTCCATAGGTATATATATATAAAGTTTCAAGATGTTGTACATGTTGTATTTTACGCTGATTTAGAGGTTCTTTTTTTGCCCCCCCAAAGAGGACAAATGCCCACCCAAGCTTGGCATCCTGGCAACGCCTCTGGAAGAAACGCCACTGCGAATGCTCATGTACCATTGTAAATCAATTCACAGAGAATACGCGCTTCTCTGCGGAACAAGAAAACTGTTTCTCTGTCACTTTTAAAATTAGCACTTGTACTTGTCACCTAGGAGCTCTGCACTTTTGTACCGATCTTTTGCACTTTTGCACGTCGCTCTGGATAAGAGTGTCTGCTAAGAACCTGAAATGTAATGTAATGTTTCATCCGCACACTTCCGCGGGCCAATGCAGCTCAGTGAGAAAGGGGTTTAATAGTTTCAGTATAGTGAAAATTGGTATCAATGGAAGACAATTTCTATGCCAACGAAAAAATCAGATTTTTCTAAAAAACGGACCAACTTGACTTAGAAGGCTTTGCAAGTGGACTCCTCATATAGACAGCAGAAAGAGGAGGGACAAGGACAGGTGAAGACAGGGAGACAAAAGAGAGAAGAGGGACAGGTAAGGACAGTGCTTTGCATATGTTGGTAAAGGTGGATTAGTACACTGGTACATAAAAGCTGATGTTTGGTAAAGGTGGATTGGTACGCAGGTACATTAGAGCAGATGTTGGTAAAGGTGGATTGGTACACAAGTACATTAGAGCAGATGTTGGTAAAGGACAATTGGTATATGGGTACATTAGAGCAGATGTTGGTAAAGGTGGACTGGTATGCAGGTACATTAGAGCAGATGTTGGTAAAGGTAAATTGGTATGCGGGTACATTAGAGCATATGTTGGTAAAGGAGGATTGGTATGTGGGTACATTAGAGCAAATGTTGGTAAAGGAGGATTGGTATGTGGGTACAATACGTAGAGAAGATGTTGGTAAAGGAGGATGGGTATGTGGGTACAGTTGAGCAGATGTTGGAAAATGAGAATTGGTATGTGGGTACATTAGAATAGAGGATTGGTATGTGGGTACAATACGTAGAGAAGATCTTGGTAAAGGAGGATGGGTATGTGGGTACATTAGAACAAATGTTAGTAAAGGTGGATTCGTATGTGGGTACATTAGAGCAGATGTTGGTAAAGGTGATTGAGTACGCAGGTACATTAGAGCAGATGTTGGTAAAGGTGGATTAGTACGCAGGTACATTAGAGCAGATGTTGGTAAAGGCGGATTAGTACGCAGGTACATTGGAGCAGGTGTTGGTAAAGGTGGATTAGTACGCAGGTACATTAGAGCAGATGTTGGTAAAGGCGGATTAGTACGCAGGTTCAATAGAGCAGATGTTGGTAAAGGTGGATTAGTACGCAAGTACATTAGAGCAGATGTTGGTAAAGGCGGATTAGTACGCAGGTACGTTAGAGCAGATGTTGGTAAAGGTGGATTAGTACGCGGGTACATTAGAGCAGGTGTTGGTAAAGGCGGATTAGTATGCAGGTACATTAGAGCAGGTGTTTGTAAAGGCGGATTAGTACGCAGGTACATTAGAGCAGATGTTGGTAAAGGTGGATTAGTACGCAGTTACATTAGAGCAGATGTTGGTAAAGGTGGATTAGTACGCAGGTACATCTGAGCAGGTGTTGGTAAAGACGGATTAGTACGCAGGTACATTAGAGCAGGTGTTCGTAAAGGCGGATTAGTACGCAGGTACAATTAGAGCAGATGTTGGTAAAGGTGGATTAGTACGCAGTTACATTAGAGCAGATGTTGGTAAAGGCGGATTAGTACGCAGGTACATTAGAGCAGATGTTGGTAAAGGTGGATTAGTACGCAGGTACATTAGAGCAGATGTTGGTAAAGGTGGATTGGTACACTAGTACATTAGAGCAGATGTTGGTAAAGGTGAATTAGTAAGCAGGTACATTAGAGCAGATGTTGGTAAAGGCGGATTAGTACGCAGGTACATTAGAGCAGGTGTTGGTAAAGGTGGATTAGTACGCAGGTACATTTGAGCAGATGTTGGTAAAGGCGGATTAGTACGCAGGTACATTAGAGCAGATGTTGGTAAAGGTGGATTAGTACGCAGGTACATTAGAGCAGATGTTGGTAAAGGTGGATTAGTACGCAGGTACATTAGAGCAGATGTTGGTAACGGCGGATTAGTACGCAGGTACATTAGAGCAGGTGTTGGTAAAGGTGGATTAGTACGCAGGTACATTAGAGCAGATGTTGGTAAAGGTGGATTAGTATGCAGGTACATTAGAGCAGATGTTGGTAAAGGAGGATTGGTATGTGGGTACATTAGAGCAGATGTTGGTAAAGAGGATTGGTACGCAATTACATTAGAGCAGATGTTGGTAAAGGTGGACTGGTACACTATTACATTAGAGCAGATGTTGGTAAACGTTGATTGGTACTCTGGCACCAGCTGTGTTTATGTAGCTGTGATGGTGTCACTCGTTCCAGTATGAGGTGAGGTAATATTTGCTCAATGGATAAAACACATGAGAATTTAGCAGCCGCAAGCAACTGTTAACAAGCCATCAGGGATTTGCTGCTCCTTTAAGCCACAGTCACATAAACACATCAATTCACACCCATGTACATATTTACATTCACAAATCTTCTTATCGGTCATAAGACAGATGAGTTCTCCGTTTTCAAAGTAAGCTTACATACAATATGACACAGATTGGCCACTTTATCCACAAAGTAGAAATCAAATGTGTGCCGGGTTTATCAGGAGACATTACACTGGGGATAAACTGACTGAACATCAGACAACTTCAGTGAAAACAGACACATAACCATAGTCATGCACAGTCATGGCCTTAAGCAAACACACACACACACACGCATTCACAAACATATACCTATGCACACACACACATGCAAACACACCCACACACACCCACACAGATGTCCAATAGAGTCCGCCAGTCAAATCAAGGACACTGTGATACCAGCTAAGCTCACCAACAAGTTCTCCTCTCTAGCTGTGCCATCCACTCTCTGCAACTGGGTTTTGGACTTTTTAACAGGCAGACCTCAGTCAGTCAGACTGGGGAACAATACTTCTGGTACATTAACCATAAACACAGGAACCCCGCAAGGCTGTGTTTTGAGTCCAATGCTGTACACACTCTTCACTCACGACTGTACCGCCTCCCAGCATAACACCAGTATTATAAAATTTGCGGACGACAGCACGGTCATTGGACTGATTTCTGGGGGAGATGAGTCAGCGTACAGGAGGGAGGTGGCTGACCTTGTGAAGTGGAGCCAGGACAATAATCTCTCCCTCAATCCCAACAAAACAAAGGAGATGATTGCTGACACACGGAGGAAGAGAGGACAGCTGCACCACTTCTCATTGGAGAGGCTGAGGTGGAGAGAGTCGCCACATTCAACTTTCTGGGCATCAAAATCTCTGAGGACCTCACCTGGTCTGATAACATCTCAGACCTGGTGGGGAAAGCCCGACAGCGTCTGTACTTCCTGAGAAGGCTGAGGAAGTTCGGCATGCCAAGCTCCATCCTCAGCAACTTCTACAGATGCATAATTGAGAGCACCCTCAGTTACTCCATCACAGTCAGGTCTGGTATCAGCACAGCACAGCACAGGACAGAAGAGCCTTACAGCGGGCAGCAAAAAAAGCACAGAAGATCACTGGAACAGCACTGCCTACACTGGAGGACATCAATAACACTAGAGTTCTCAGGAGGGCTCACAAAATCATACAGGACACTACCCACCCACAACACAAACTGTTTGAGTTGCTGCCATCTGGAAAAAGATACAGGAGCTTAGCAGCCAGAACAGCAAGGCTGAAGGACAGCTTTTTCCCCCAAGCTGTCAGACTCCTAAACAAAACCCACCCACTGCCCCTACCCCCTACCTCTGCAGACTGCCCTATGACACTTTAGCTACATTTGCACTATTTATTATTGTTTTGCACTATTAATAACTGTTTTTTTTTGGCAATTATTTATTACTGTCATCTTACCTAGTGTTGTTTTTATTATTATTTGCTTTTTTAAATATATGTTGCCGGAGGTATCATGGAATAAGAATCTCATTGTACTGTGTGACGCTGTCTCCAGTGCATACGACAATAAAGATTTGATTGATTGATTGATTGATTGATTGACACAGTTTGAGGGTTTGAATAAACTCCAGGCTGTATCTGTACCCCTTCAGTGATTCAGGAAAATCAATTTGCCCTGTATCTAACAGCAGACATGGAAAACATGGCCGTTTCCTCAGTGCTTTCACTCAGCTCAGAAACGGGGGGCATGAGCTGCAGGAGGACAGGAGCTGGACAAAAGGAATCAGAGGCTGATTTACTCCGAGAGGCAGCAACTGAAGTCCTATACTGAGGCAAAATGGTGCCATGAGCTTTTCATATTCAAAGCTTCATTCTTGAAGAAAATCCACCCAGTTAAGATAGCAGTTTAAAGTGGGTTTTAGGTAAAGCAAAGGCCATATACAATCAAAACTCAGGGAAAAATTGTTATGATTCTGCCATGTCTGACCATGTTTTTGCTTATGTTTTGTTCCATGCCATGTTTTTGTGTTTGCTTTGTCTGTATTCCTGCCATTATCCATTCCCACAGTTATATTCCGGTTCTTGTTTTGCTCCATTCCATGCATTGCACTTTGTCCCCCCTGTCTGGTCTTATGTCATGTGACAGCTTATTGCCCCAGTATTGCGTGCCACATTTTCGGGTGATTTCATGGTTTCTGGGATTTCAATTATTCCTTCCTATCTCATTTGCTTCCTCCCCCTTTGCTGTACTATCATTACTAACAGTACTAACAGTTTGTTATTTTAGTTAAATCTACTAACCAAGACTAACATTGTTTATAGTACTAACTTACTGATGAGCACTTCATACATGACTTCCTATACGTCTCCAATACAAACCTACGCTCAATCTGTAACGATTTTGCTGATATAAGTCATTGAAATTTCACTGTATAGTTTGGCCGTTGAAGGTCACTGAAGGTCACCCAATGAAACTTCATACATGACTTCCTATATGGCCACAATACAAACCTAAGCTCTATCTGTAATAGTTTTGGTGATAGAAGTCATTGAAATTTCACTATGCGAAGTTTGACCTTCGAAGGTCACCGAAGGTCAAGTTCAAGGCCACTAAATGAAAGTTCATGTATGACTTCCTATACAGCTCCAATAAAAACCAAAACTATCTGTAACCATTTTGATGATATAAGTCATTAATATTTCACTGTGAAGTTTGGGCATTCAAGGTCACTGAAGGTCAAGTTCAATGTCACCAAATGAAACTTCATACATGACTTCCTATATGCCCAATGCAAACCTAAGCTCTATCTGTAATAGTTTTGCTGATGGAAGTCATTGAAATTTCACTATGTGAAGTTTGACCTTCGAAGGTCGCCGAAGGTCAAGTTCGAGGCAACCAAATTAAAGTTCATATATGACTATCTGTAAGTGTTCTATACACATATGTTCCCAATCTTCAATATTTTCAAACCTAAAAACCTATGAAAATTGTAACATTTTGCTTGACCTCAAGTTTGACCTTCCAAGGCTAAACTTTAACACAGCCAAACTATAGGTCATATATTACTTCCTATATGTCAGTAATTTAAACTTAGTCTCTATCTGCTACCATTTAGCTTCCACAGGCGATTTGGCCCATTCTCCATAAGACCCAATGTTAAAGTACAGCGCCCCCGCTAGACCCACTTCCGTCGATTCAATCAAAATGCCACTCGCACTGTACATAAAGTGTATCAAGGTGAGTTGATTGCCAGATTTATAAAAAAAGTAATTAGACAGTTTTTGAGAAATAATTTTTTGAAATTTCAAGTCATATCTTTTAACATTGTTAATATATTCCCTCACCTCGAGTTTGACCTTTCAAAGTCATCTGTGGTCAAATATAATATTGCCAAAATATAGGTCATATATGACTTCCTATATGTCGATAATACAAACTTAATCTCTATCTGCAAAAATTTGGCCTCCACGGGCCATCTTGAATATTCATAAAGTACAGCGCCCCCAATAGACCCACTTTCGTCGATTCAATCAAAATGGCACTCGCATTGTACATGACAACTTTGGGCCGCGAAAGTGAGGCTAACTCGAGCCAAGTGGCATGGACCGAGCGAGTCTAGCTTAATCTGCAGTGACCACTTCCAGGACACCGACTTCGAGAGCGGGCTCTACAGCGCTTTTAGTATGGGGAGAAGGCAAATGTTAAAACTTCATGCGATTCCTAAGGTAAAGTTGGGTACTTTGACGGTGAATCGAGGTGAATGTAGCAGAGGGCCACTAAGAAGAGGGGCACCAGAGAAGCGTGAGCGCAAGAGGGTAAGTTCTGTTATAACAAGTTACATTTTGCCACTAAATTGGGAAAAAAAAAATCATGATGAAAAGTATTTTACTAACCTAAGTAAGCGTGCTAGATCTCTACTTGATCTGCCATCTGCATGTACGGTTAACTGTTCAGTTTTTGTGCCAACACAGATTTCGTGCTAAAGTAAATAATGCGTTACTCTCGCCGATTCTGCCGTTGGCTTTGGGTCTATTACATCTATTACAATGTTTTTTTTTTAACGTTTGTGAAGAATTACAGTGTGAAAGTGAGGTCAAAGCCAAAAAAAAAACGAAAAACTTCATGAAATGTCAAATCTTGCTCGAGTAGTCGTTAATATGTGTTTTATGCAAGGCTGCATGGCGCACGAAAAACGACTTCAGCACAAAGAGGGACGAATCACGTAAGCGTAGCTGGCTGGATGCTATTGACAGTGAATGGACAAAGTATGTAAGTTAGCATCTGTGCTTTCGGGAAACGCACCTATGTGCGCTTGTTTCCTAGTTAATGCATAATTAGGTGCACTTGACTTGTCTCGGCATTGTGTGTACTCATACTAGTTTGCGTTTGCTGTTCTGCTCTGAGTATATCTTACAGAAGTATAAATGAAGATTAGAAAGAAATGTACGCTGGCACCGAATGTTTATTCACTTGACTTTCATTTCAGGCGCGAATCGCAATGGGTATGGGTCAGGATTGTATGCAGGATCTATGAATGCCGGGTTGGGGGCAGGGACACCGGCATTTAGAGGCTAACGCTAAAATAATTTCAAAAGTAAGTAGGCTGACAGAAATAACGTTACTAAGGTTAGCTTTCACTGCAGTAAGCCAGCACTGACCTAATATCTATGAGTTATCGACGTCGCAAATTACGATCAATATTACAGAAATACAAATCAACTTCAACAATAAAACAAATGATTACCTGTCCCATAGAAACGCCGCAGTGACTGCATCGTTCCTTAGGCCCAGCGAGTCTCGTAGCAGTCTCCACCGTGGAAAGGCTTCTCTTATATTTATTCTCGTTTGAGATCTGGCTTGATCCAGCTTTCTCTTCTCCAGCCTTTTCGACCTCAGGCTTTCTTTTTCTAGTCCCCTTGGTCGGTGGGGCAAGTAGAGGTGGGACAGCCGGTTGCCCACAGCTTTCCTTACCCATGTCTCTGCAGTTTGTTGTTGTTCTTCTTCGGCGTTTTTCGGCGCTTGGCAACTGTGACGTCTCAGCAGGGTGGCTTCGGGGCACAGCGGAAGAGGGAGGGCAGGCGAACCGGAGTGCCAAATTTGAATGAGGTAGGGAGGTACACGACAGCAAAAGGTACACGGAGTTGCGGAACCGAGCCAGGGAAACTCCTATCCGGCCCAAACGATTCCTATGGGTTGATTTCCTTGCGTGCCAGCGGCCTCCAGAGAGAGGGGATTTTTTTTTTGGTTCCTTTTGCTGTGAGTCGTGTGTAGGAGATACTTTAGAGACATAATCATCATCAAACTGAAGATAATGATTTTAACCTTGGGAAAAATCATAGACTATAGCTTTAATGGTGCCCTCACAAAAGTTTAAGTCACCCTTTCCATGGACACAACCCAATACCATGACAGAGCAGGGCTTGTTTTTTTTTCATTTATTTTATTTATTAGGGACCATGTACAATTTTAAACATAAATGTTACCATTTGATGCATTGTACCAGAGTTAGCCTGTTCCTGGTAACAGTCAGGAAGGTCCTTTTCTTCTTTGGTCTGGAGCACATGGCATCCATTTCTTCCAACAGAGACCAGAAATATTCACATGTGACCACAGAACATGTTCTTATTGGGTGATGGTCCACTGCAGAAGCCTCTGAGCCCAGAGAAGTCGACAGCACTCCTGGAGACTAAATATAAGGTCTCTTTTTTGCACAAAAAAGTTTAAACTAGCATCTGTGGATGAACAACCCCAATTTCGAAATAGTTGGAATGAAGTGTAAATTGTGAATAAAATCAAAATCCAGTGACTTTCAGATCACATGAGCCAATATGTTATTTACAATAGAACATAGATAACATTTCAAATGTTGTAACTGAGACATTTTACATTTTTACCCACAAAATGAGCTCATTTCAAATTTTCTGGCTGCAACAGGTCTCAAAAAAGTTGGGACACAGACCAAAAAAAGGGCTGAAAAAGCAATTAATATACAAGAGAATCAGCTGAAAGAACATTTAGCAAGTAATTAAGTTAACTGGCATCAGGTGTGTAACATGATTGGCTATAAAAGGGATGTCTTAGAGGGGCTGAGTCTCTCAGAAGTAAAGATGGCCAGAGGCTCTCCAACCTGTGAAGGCTTGTGTAAAAAAAATTGTGGAATACTTTAAAAAAAAATGTTCCTCAACGCCAAATTGCAAAGGCTTTGGAGGTTTCATCGTCGTCAGTGCATAACATCATCAATAGATTCTGAGAAACTGGAAAAATCTCTGTGCGTAAGGGACAAGGCCGAAGACTTTTACTGGATGCCCATGATCTTCGGGCCCTCAGACGCCACTGCATCACTCACCGGCATGATTCTGTCATTACTAAATGGGCCCAGGTATACTTAAAGAAACCACTGTCTGTAAACACAGTCCGGCGTGCCATCCACAGATGCCACCTAAAACTCTATCAAGCAAAAAGGAAGCCATTGTTGAGCATGATCCAGAAGCGCTGCCGTGTTCTGTGGGCCAAGACTCATTTAAAATGGACTGTAGCAAAGTGGCAAAGTGTCCTGTGGTCAGACGAGTCCAAATTTGACATTCTTGTTGGAAATCATGGGCGTCGTGTCCTCCGGGCTAAAGAGGAGAAAGACCACCCCTCCTGTTATCAGCATTCAGTTCAAAAGCCAGCATCTCTGATGGTATGGGGATGCATTAATGCATATGGTGTGGGACACTTGCATGCTTTAAAAAGCACCATGAATGATGAAAGGTATATAAAGGTTTTAGAGGAACATATGCTCCCTTCCAGACGACATCTATTCCAAGGAAGGCCTTGTGTATTTCAGAAGGACAATGCAAAAAGGCATGCAATGGACTCCTAATACTACCCAAACCTAGGACCAACACACTTAAAGGTGCTGTTATTTATAGATCAATCTCATTATGGAATGCTTTACCAATGTTCATTAGGTCAAGTGTCAATAGAAAGCACATTTTTAAAAAACAAGCGAAAAAACATCTGGTTAATATGGCTGAATGACAGTACAGTTCTCAAACTTGTTGTGTGCATCTTTCTTTCATTTTCATTTTATTCTTTGCATTTTCATTTAATTCTTTTTCTTTTTATTCTTTTTATAGTAACTTATCTTTTTTTTCCTTCTGAGTAATTTCCAATTTATTTTTGTTTTGATATGTCTCATGGAAACTATCATTCTTTGATTGTTTTGCTTGATTGATTTGATTATTAATTTGTATCTGTTTGTCCGGACCCCAGGAAGACTAGCGCTCACTCTGGTGTGTCGCTAATGGGGATCCTAAATAAATAAATAAATAAATAAATAAAACCACATACTGCAGCTATTACAACAGCATGGCTTCGTAATAGAAGAGTCCATGTGCTAAACTGGCCTGCCTGAAGTCCTGATCTTTCACCGATTGAGAACATTTGGCGCATAATTAAATGAAAATTCCGTCAAAGGAGACCCAAAACTCTCCAGCAGCTGGAAGCCTGTATTAAACAAGTGTGGGATCAAATTCCAATGGCTTAACTCAAGAAACTTGTCTCCTTAATGCCCAGACACCTCCACTCAGTGTTAAAAAGAAGAGGGGATGCTACACCTTAGTAAACAGGCCCCTGTCCCAACTTTTTTGAGACCTGTAGCAGCCATCAAATTTGAAATGAGCTCATTTTGTGGATAAAATTGTAAAATTTCTCAGTTTCAACATTTGCTATGTTATCTCTGTTCTATTGTGAATAAAATACTGGCTGGTGTGATTTGAAAGTCATTGCGTTTTGATTTTATTCACAATTTATACCTTGTCCCAACTATTTCGGAGTTGTAAGTAAATATTGCAGCACTTGACAAAGGTTGGCTAAAGTCATCCTAAGCCCAAGTGGTTAAATCTCTGACAGATAAATGATGACTCTTGATGAAGTGCTATTCGACTGATCGGAGATCAGTATTCAGCTTCAGCTGCTACCTTGCAGTTCAGGCATGGACATTCCTCCAGATTCTTCAAATCTTTTAATTAATCGTATTATGCAACACAGCGGGTGAAACTTCCCAATAACATCTTATTCTTCCTTAGGAAACATTATTTCAAACCTGTCAATGAATTATTTGAGGGAAAATTGTGCGATCATTGGGCCATCTTTGCCCCTGAAGGACTTGGCCTTTCTTGGATGCTGCTTTTGCACTGAATCTTGATTGCAATCACTTGCTGACATCAGCTGTTTAAAATCACAACATTATTCAGTTTTTGTTTACCTCATTACTGGCCCTAAACTGCCCAACCCCCAGAGCTGAGTGACAGGAAGGGATTCAATGACCGGTGACAAATTAAATGAAAAACGGAATAAATGAGCGGAGGGATGCTTCCTTACACTTTCCTGGGTTGGTTTTGATACACTTGTCCCCGTGGAGATGAGGGTCACTGCAAATCAATTAACGGTTTTTCTGAGGATGACCAGCATCATATGGAGAATCACCTCTGACGCCCCTGGGCACGGCCTCCACTGAGATGGCAGTACGCCCATCACGAGGACAGGACAGCTCACCGAATGGGTCGATTATTCGGTGATGATATCAGTCATATGGAGTAATCTTCACAGTCCCCAAGTCTCAGCCCAGCCCGACTATGAGAGATTTAGGACCGACGTGTTTACAATGCTCTCTATCATCATCAAAGCACTAAATGAGGAATATC
The DNA here is from genome assembly GCA_029692085.1 of Gymnothorax javanicus. NCBI lineage: Eukaryota > Metazoa > Chordata > Actinopteri > Anguilliformes > Muraenidae > Gymnothorax > Gymnothorax javanicus. Next base: position 789,332 of record CM056203.1, read on the forward strand.
TTTTGAAAGATTATTGTTCTATTCCTCTTGTAGAGTTCCAGAGAATTTAAGAATCTATGCCAAGGCACAATGTGGTGGGCTGTACAGGCCGAAAACCTGACTTAGACATATCTTGATTTCCATTATTTTGTCACATTTCTGTATATATTTTATATATTTATAAAATGAAATTGACCAAAAAAAAAAATCTTGCTTTGTACCATTTGCAATAAAATACACATCAAAGTAAATTTTGAAATCACTGCTGTCTGTTTCTATGCGCACTTTCCATGATGGAAGCAAAGATCATGCAGTTATGGAGATGAGTAGTGCCTGCCACAGAGGTTAAGATCAAGTCCGAGCTCAAGCTTTCAGTAATTTATTGAATTCTCATAAGCTCTTGTCACACAGGAAGTGAGACAGATGGAATCAAAAACACCAGCCTTCAGGCGGCCAGGGAGTGCAGCAGTAAACGGGTCAAAACCACTTCACATTAAACTCAAAACACATTTCATTATGTCTGACACACAAAATATCTACTATGAAGGTGGCAGTGGTTTTCAATCAGCATTGAACACTGAGTCCACAAAAATAAAATACACAGCCCCACTGTGGCTGAGAGAGCGAAAGGCCCCAAAGAAAATCAGTTGGACTGAGTCTTGATCCAGTATCAGGAATGTGCATCATCTTTTCATGAGCTATATTCCTCTGCCCCCATAACAGGAGAGTATTGTGCTGTAGCTGCTATGAATATGACAGGATCATAACACAGATGCTCAGTATAGTGCCAGGGTGCATGGAGGAATCTATCAAAAAACTCATCAAATGGCAGATACTAAAATGCATTCATAACCAGGTGGGAACTTCTGGCTTAATGTAGAGGTGATCATCCCACGCTAAGCGCCTACATAACCGTAGCAGCTCACAAGAACACAAACAGCGCCATCGCCGAGATCACACACCTTAGGTTTTTAATGATATAGCATTAGCGCTAGCACTCTGTAATATGGTACACTATAATTCTGAGAAGCACGGAGGAAGTATTGTAAAATAATGCTTCTTGCCCAAACAAATGTAAAATATATCTAACGCATTTCCCTTCATTTATTTTTGCCATTGAATATATCAGTGTTTTACACGCTTAGATGAAAGTCACTCACCAAACCCCCACCATATTGTGGTTATGATGGATTCATCAGTTCAAAATGTGCACATTACATAACTAAATATCGAGGGTTTGGAGCACAATGGTTATATGTCCAAATTTTGTGGTTTTGAGATTTTTACCCCGTCACAGCTTTCTGTCAGCTAATCCTTGGAGCACAATAACTATGGGCTCTAAATTCGTAGACCAGGCGCAGGCGCGGCGAATGGGGGGTGCGCCGCGCCAACGGGGTGTGTCCAGGTGTATGTTGCAATTTCGTGCCCCGTGCAGCCTGGCGCAAGTACTCCTCTGTCCCGCCTCGGTCCCTCCCGCTGGCGCAAGTGGCAAAGCGGGAGGAGAGAAGGCGTTTTTGGGTATAACACAGTATAACACATTAGGGAACTTGAATGGAATTACTACGAAACTATGTCAGATCATTCAAACTTATGAAGTTGGAATGAAATACGACGGTTGCTCATTTATTTCTTCTGCCTGCGTCATTGGGAAGAGAAACGATGGATAGCGTGTTCCTACTATTACACCCTGTTGCCGCTTAAAATTTTGGGATTAACATGCATGGACAACAATGCAAGATACGTTACACATTTATTTTCAATATGTGATCTTAACTCAGTACGAGATCATAGCAATCAGGCTGTATTCCTTTCCCCCACTAAAAACGATAAAACCTAAGTGACAATAATAGTATTAAGCTGCTTGCACACTGAACGCGAAACTAATTTTTCGCACGACAGATTACATTCAGAGTCAATGCAAAGACGCGAATACACGCGTGTATTTGCGTCTTTGCATTGACTTTGAATGTAATCAGTCGTGCGATATTCGTTTCGCGTCTGGTGTGAAAGCAGCTGAAGGGCACATACCCACATAGCCTACACGCGCACTCACGCGCCTATATGTACACATCTCTCTCTCTCTCTCTTTGATCTTACATCAGGACAATCGATATAGATAATATAATTTATGTGCTGATTCAGATAGTTACGTTAAATAGTGGTTGCTGTAATTATTTATTGCATTGAAATGTGCCTGACATTCTGGAAACCTGCCTGTGAAGTTTCGGTGACGTGTGCGACTGTGCGCCCGTGCCGGTCAGCCAAATTACCACTGCACAGAAAGTAAACCAGGTTGGAGCTGGCGAGCTTTCTGCGCAACTGCAGCGAACTTTTTTTCTACGAAATTGTCACTGCGTCTTGATGAATATGTGACACCTCCCCTACTACGCCGCCACACCCATCTCGGCGCCGTTAAATCTACCAAAGGCTGCGCACGGTGTTGCACCTCACGAAATTACCACTGCGCGGGCTGCGCCGAACGAAATTACCACTGCGTGGGCTGCGTCAAGCTACGCCACGCTGCGCCACCCTGCGCTGCGCCAAGAAATTAGAGCCCTATATGTCCATCTGCATTCATTTTTAATCAGAATTCACATTTTCATTTTGTGATATGTCCAACAAAATTTGCTTAAATGAATTAAACATTGACATTTTGATGAATAAACATGAATTTTATTACAGAATAGTCTGTCTTCCATTGCAAACAAACTTCTCTTCAACCAATCACCATTGTGTTATGTCACATCATGAGCTAGAATTGTTGGAGCACTGAGGTGACATGTCCATTTTTGGCAATTTTGGCCATGATGTTGCGGTTACACTCCTATGAAAACTTCAATATACTTCTGAACCATGCAGCAAAAGAGTGACTGGTAAAAAAAAAAAAAAAAAAAGATATAAAATACCTGATTTAATAGAACACTTGGAAACCTAAAAATCAAGTTTTCTCAAAACCTCTAAAATGGACATATAACCATTGCGCTCCAAACCCTTGATATGCATTTCCTATAATGTCAGAGTAGATATATTGCATGGAAAAAGTATATAAATTCTAATGAAAAATATAATGCATCGAGTTGGAAATGTTTGTGATATTAAAATCATGAGCCAGAAAATCTGAACCATCTTGTCCAACATACATTAATCAGCCACAACACTGAAACCACCAGTCTAATATAATGCAAGTCCCATTCATGCCTCAAAAACATCTGTGTCAAACTGAAGACCGCTTCAATTCCCAGACCCAGGGTTTCCCAGCAGAACATTTCCCCGAGCAACACACACCCTCCCACCTGTCTGTCTTCTTCCCACAGTGAATCTCTTCCCAGGGAAATGAAGCACGGCCGAACGACATGACGTAAAAAACATCTCCACACAAAGTGTGGCAATACGACCTCATGACAGCCCTGTCGATGACAAGTTATTTGACTAAAGAAATTTCCAATCATCATCAAAACAGCAGGGATCCTCTTCATATCACCACTGACCCGCAAAACAAAATTGAGAAGAGCCTAACAAAAATTGTACTCTGTCAAATGAGAACAATAAATTGTGGATGGACCCACGGACGGGCGGACAGGGGCGATCGCAGTATACGCCCTTCGGGGGGATTCGGTGGGTAAAAACAGAACTCACAGGACCAGGTGACCTTCTACAGGTGCCCTGTGGTCAAGTTCCAATGCTCAAGTGTCCACTGTAGGCGCTTTCAGTGACAGACTGGAGCGAGAATGGGCACTGCTACTGGCCTGCAGCTACAGGGCGCGAAACGCTGCAGGGTGCGATGCATCGTGTTCTGTGACACATTCCTCACGTAACTATCATTAATCTTCTCTGAGACTTGTACTGCAGGAGCCCTTATGTCAGTTTGGACCAGATGGGATAGCTTTTGTTGCCCTTGTGAATTGACCAGCCTGAGCACCCAACGCTCTGTCCTTGTTCATGGTTTGTCCCTCTTTGCACACAGTTTGTGGATGCTCAGCACTGCTGACTGGAGGCACCACAGACGCCCTGCAGCTTCGAGATATTCTGACCTGCTCATCTGGACATAAAAATCTGGCCTGTGGAAGTCCCTCAGCGCCCATTGTTCTCACATCCAGTATTCAAGATTAAAGATTCAAGATTTATTTATTGTCATTCCAGAACATGATGGACATGAGGAGGAACGAAACACAGTTACTGAGGTCTGGCTATCAGCATCTGCATAACTAACAGGAAGAAGAAAAAAAAAAGATAAAAATAGGCCCGAGGGTCCTGTAGCTTACCGGCAAGCAGTCTTATAGCGATGATACAAGTTATGAAAATTTCATGTGACGTTTCACCTTCAAATCAATGAAAGTAAATGTCAAGGTCACTAAATAAAAGTTCACATACATTTATAAGACCCCTTGTAATACAATCCTAAGCTCTGAAGCAGTTTTGGTGATACAAGTCATTGAAAATTCATTTTGTCAATTGTTAACTTTAAAGGTCACAGAAGGTCAAGTTGAGGTCAGCAAATGGACTACATGTATGACTTTCTAAATGTCTCTATACAAACCTTGGCTCAATCTGTGACCATTTTGGTGATACAAGTCATTGTAATTTCACTGTCGAGTTTGACCCTCAAAGGTCACTGACAGTCAAATTCAATGTCATGAAATGAAAGTTCATATGTGACTTCCTAGACCATTTTAGTGATACAAGTCATTGAATTTTCATTCAGTCACATTGACCTTCGAAGGTCAATACGAAGGTCACCAAGTGAAAGTCCATATATGACTTACTATATGTCTCTAATACAAACCTAAGTTCCATCTGTGACCGTTCTGGCAATACAAGTTATTGTAATTGTATTATGTCAAGTTTGACCTTCAAAGGTAACCAACAGTCACTTTGAATATCACCAAATGAAAGTTCATGCATGACTTCCTTTAAGTCTGTGATACAAACTTAGGCTCCATCCGTGACCTTTTTAGTGATATAAGTCATTCAATTTTCACTAGATCAAGTTTGACCTTCGAAGGTCAATATGAAGGTCACCAAATGAAAGTTACAGTTTTTCACTATTGCTAAAACACAAATCCCAACTCTCTAAACCAAATGACCAGTTCCCTAAACACATTTAATAAAACTAGCCCCAATTTGCCAAAACTATAAACACGTTTCACATGTTAAGACACAATTCACAAAACTCAACCCCCCTTTTCTCATAACTCTAAACACATTTTGTCTTGCTAAAACACATGTTGCAAAAACTTCTGCTCAAATTCTCAATCACTAAACACATTTTGCACATTGAAGCTCATGTGATGTAAAATGCTAGCCACAGTCAGCAAAACTTGAACACAATGAACACACCTGGTATCATTGATTAAACACAAAGACTCAAAATTGAAGACACTTGTTGCAAATGATGTGACCACAGATATAGGCCAGTTCAGAATGCACCGTTTGCTGAAGGTTCCAAACAGCAACAATGGATGGAGGCCGAGGCCGAGGCAGAGGCAGAGGCAGAGGAGTTTGTGTCAGAGGAGGGAGAGGAGGGGGGCGAGGAGGGAGAGCGAGATGACCACGCTTCGTCATTACGGATGAAATGAGAGCTACAGTCATTGACCATGGCACTGTCCTCAGCATGTCAATGACCGAAGCAGGACAGAGTCCATCCAACCCTTAGCAGGTTCTCAGCGGCCACCATTACCTGGGCATTCAGAGAACATAGCAGATACTGTATGTAGTTGTTTTTTGGCCACAGTATAGTGGAGTACAATGGTTTCATCACAGTATCCTGGCTGTAAAAAGATTGCAGAACATGTCCATTAATGTTTCTATTGAATGCATGTTTTTCTTTTTTTACAGAGTCCATGTACAATTCAGTAACTGTATTTTCTTCATTTTCTTACAGTAATTTACATATTGTTTTTATGAAACACACAAATCTATGAATGCCCAATACTCTACAGTAATATATTTTGAGAACAGATAAGAAGGTTTCTAAAAATGTGTCTTGGCAGTTGTGAAAAACTATAAAAAGATCATTCTCACACCCTGAACATTATGTTTTCAGTTTTTTTTTGTTGTAGTATGTAATGATGCTTTGTAGTGTTTACATTTTTTGCAGGCTTTGTGAGTGATTTTGGTGTCAAAGTTTGGTTTTGAGCATATGAGCAACTGTTTTGGTGTGAAAGTTTGGTTTTGAAAAGAGGATGTGAGGTTTTGTGTATGTAGCCTGAGAAAAGTGTTTTGTGTTTAGAGTTTTGGGAAAATGGAGCAATGTTTCGTGGAATGTGTTTTCGCAATAGTGGAAAAAACTTAATATATGACTTCCTATACGTCTCCAATATAAACCTACGCTCTATCTGTAACAATTTTGCTGATATAAGTCATTGAAATTTCACTGTAAAGTTTGGCCTCAGAAGGTTACTGAAGGTCAAGTTCAAGGTCACCAATTGAAACTTCATCCATGACTGCCTATATGCTAACAATACAAACCTAAGCTCTATCTGTAATAGTTTTGGTGACAGAAGTCATTGAAATTTCACTATGTGAAGTCTGACCTTCGAAGGTCAAGTTCGGGGCAACCGAATTAAAGTTCATATATGACTATCTATAAGTGTTCTATACACATATGTTCCCAATTTTCAATATTTTCAAGAATAGAAGCCTTTGAAAATTATAACATTTTGCTTGACCTCAAGTTTGACCGTTCAAGGTCATCTGAGGTCAACTTAAACACACCCAAAATATAGTTCATATATGAATTCCTATATGTTGATAATACAAACTTAATCTCTGTCTGCAACCATTTACGTTCCACAGGCAATTTTGCCCATTCTCCATAAGACCCAATGTTAATCAAAGTTTATTTATATAGCACATTTAAAACAACCTCAGTTGACCAAAGTGCTGTACATGAATTAAGATACAGATAATCACCATAGACATGTAAAATAAATAAAAACAGTAAAAAGGAACAATAAGATTATGGTAAAAGAGTAAAATGAAGTAAAAGAATAAAACAAAGAAAATAAAAAGCCAAGGTTACTTATCTAGCTGGTACTGAACGCCAATGAGAAGAGATGAGTTTTCAGCAGTGTTTTAAAGTGCTCGAGTGACTGTGCAGCTCTAACCTGATAGGGTAGGCTGTTCCACAGCTTAGGGGCCACCACTGAAAAGGCTCTATCTCCTCGAGTACAGAGCCTAGACCGAGGTACTGTCAGAAGCAGCTGGTTTGATGACCTAAGAGCCCTGCCAGTAGTGTGAGGCTTTAAAAGCTCTGATAAATAAGATGGCGCCAAGTCATTTAAACATTTAAAAACAAATAATAAAACTTTAAACTGGATCCTACAATTAACAGGAAGCCAGTGCAGAGATGCAAGGACAGGAGTAATATGATCACGCCGTTTTCTTTCCCGTCAACAGGCGGGCAGCTGCATTTTTTGAATTACTTGCAAATGGCGAGAGATGACTGATCAAGACCAACAAACAAAGAGTTACAGTAGTCTAAACGTGATGTAACAAAGGCATGTATAACTCTCTCGAAATCATTTCTTGGGAGATAAGCCTTAACCTTTGCAAGGAGTCTTAACTGAAAGAAACTTGTTTTGACTACAGAGCTGATCTGCTTATCGAACCTAAAGTCCCTATCAAAAATTACACCAAGGTTTCTTGCAAAAGTATGACAGTAGGACTCAAGGGTGCCAATGGCACTGTCACAGCCATCTAAAAGGTTATGTTGCCCAAATAAGATGATCTGTTTTATTTTTGTTCATAGAGAGAAAGTTCACTTCCATCCAAGACCGAATATTTGTAAAACAGTCTAGTAAAACTTGAACTGAGGCTCGGTCATTTGTTTTCATGGGCAAATAAATTTTAAAGTACAGCGCCCCCACTAGACGCACTTCCATCGATTCAATCAAAATGACACTTACACTGTACATAAAGTGTATCAAGGTGAGTTAAGTTATCAGTTATCAGACAGTTTTTGAGAAATCATTTTTTTTTTTAATTTCAAGTCCTATCTTTTAACATTGTTAATATTTTCCTTGGCCTCGAATTTGACCTTTCAAAGTCATCTGAAGTCAACTTTAACATCGCCAAATTATAGGTCATATGAGACTTCCTATATGTTGATAATACAAACTTAATCTCTATCTGCAATCATTTGGCCTCCACGGGCCATCTTGCATATTTATAAAGTACAGCGCCCCCACTAGACCCACTTCCGTCGAATCAATCAAAATGGCGCTCGCACTGCACATTGACAGTACCAAGGAAAGTTGATTGCCTGATTTAGAAAAAAAATAAATTTATCACGCAGTTTTTGAGAAATATTTTTTTTTTAATTCCTCAGTCCTATCTTTAGCATTGGGGCCAAAATTTCAAGGGCCCATAAAACAGACAAAAATGATTCAATCAAAAATCCGAAAAAATATTCTGAAAATATGGTCTAGTAGTATGTTATGGCAAATTTACAAGAAAATTCATCCGGCCAAAAAAAAGATAAAAAATGTTCCGGACGACAGACGACGGACGACACACCACGACAATAGCTTACCGGCCCATAGGGCCGGTAAGCTAAAAACTAGGTAATAATTGAAATAAAAAGACAATACAAGTAATACAATAGGTAATAAAATAAGGTAAAGCATTTAAATAAAAAGACTCTAGGTAATAAAATACAGCGAATACAGCGAGTGCAAATAAACAAATAAATAATGCCTCCCCATTTCTCTTACATACACACATGCACACTTTTAACTTGAAAGCAGTAATTACATTAGTGGGGATATGCTTGTAATATTATCATATTACAGTTTTTCACTATTGCTAAAACACATTCCACAAACATTGCTCCGTTTTCCCAAAACTCTAAACACAAAACACTTTTCTCAAGCTACATACATAAAACCTCACATTCTCCTTCCAAACCAAACTTTCACATCAAAACAGTTGCTCATATGCTCAAAACCAAACTTTGACACCAAAATCACTCTCAAAGCCTGCAAAAAAAGTAAACACTACAAAGCATCATTACATACAACAACAAAAAAACTGAAAACACAATGTTCAGGGTGTGAGAATGATCTTTTTACAGTCTTTCACAACTGCCAAGGCACATTTTTAGAAACCTTCTTTCTGTTTCAAAATATATTACTGTAGAGTATTGGGCATTCATAGATTTGTGTGTTTCATAGAAACAATATGTAAATTAAGAAAATGAAGAAAATACAGTTAGGTAAGGCTTGGATAGACTCTGTCCTGCTTCAGTCATTGATATGCTGTGGACAGTAACATGGTCAATGACTGTAGCTCTCATTTCATCCGTAATGACGAAGCGTGGTCATCTTGCTCTCCCTCCTCGCCCCCCTCCTCTCCCTCCTCTGACACAAACTCCTCTGCCTCTGCCTCTGCCTCGGCCTCGGCCTCCATCCATTGTTGCTGTTTGGAACCTTCAGCAAACGGTGCATTCTGAACTGGCCTATATCTGTGGTCACATCATTTGCAACAAGTGTCTTCAGTTTTGAGTCTTTGTGTTTAATCAATGACACCAGGTGTGTTCATTGTGTTCAAGTTTTGCTGACTGAGGCTAGCATTTTACATCACATGAGCTTCAATGTGCAAAATGTGTTTAGTGATTGAGAATTTGAGCAGGAGTTTTTGCAACGTGTTTTAGCAAGACAAAATGTGTTTAGAGTTATGAGAAAAGGGGGCTTGAGTTTTGTGAATTGTGTCTTAACATGTGAAATGTGTTCATAGTTTTGGCAAATTGGGGCTAGTTTTATTAAATGTGTTTAGGGAACTGGTCATTTGGTTTAGAGAGTTGGGATTTGTGTTTTAGCAATAGTGAAAAACTGTAATTATGGGATATAAAGTGCTGAGTGATGTGGAATGTCAATGAATATATTTCATTCGTTTTTGGGCTGTGGCAGAGTTACGGAGTCTGACAGCAGTCGGGAAAAAGGTATTCTTTAGCCTGGCTGCTCTGATGCTGCGCAGCCTCCTGCCAGAGGGGAGGGAGGCATACAGTCCGTGTGTGGAATGGGTGGGGTCTGTCATAATGCTGACAGCCCAATTTCTACACCTGTCGACAGGTGTCGCTGACTGCTGTGAAGCTGCTCCCTGCGATCTTCTGTTCGGTCTTAACCACTCGCTGCAGGGCTTTCCTGCGCGCAGCAGAGCAGTGTTTATACCACACAGTGACCCAGGAGGTGAGGACACTCTCTCTTAGTACGTTGACTAAAAGAATCAACTGATTGCTTAACATCTAATATCTGTCTGCAGACACCGACACGTGTTGTAGTTATGAGATAATCGTCTGGGGTTTTAATATTTTGGCTCATTAGTGTAGATTGTATGACATGGCCCAATATACCGCATTCTGATACATATGAACTCTTTTTCTGACCTGCAACATGTAATAGTATTGTTATCATTGCTGATTAGTTTCCTCCTGATATATATCAGACTGGAGCAGGCAGAGTTAGATGCAAACAGAGGGAGAACAGTAGCATTTTACAATGTGTATGATGTGGGAGAAGGAGGGATAGAGAGAGAGAAAGGGAGAGAGAGAATGGGAGTTAAAGCACAGACACTGAGCCAGAGTGTGGGAGGAAGAGGTACGCAGATAGAGAAAGTGATGGAGAGAAAGAGGAACAGAGGGAGGGAAGGTGGGAGGTAGAGAGAGATGCAGAGAGAAGGAATCGCTCATCTCTGTGCTGCAGTCCTGGGCTTGCTCATTACAGAGGGACCTCCAGCTGGCAGCCTGCGTGAGCTGACTACCTGATCGCACTGCACAGAGAGCGAGAGAGCGAGGGGAGGGAGAGAGAGAGATGGAGTGAAAGAGAGGGAGAGAGATGGAGTGAGAGAGGGAGAGAGATGGAGTGAAAGAGAGGGAGAGAGATGGAGTGAGAGAGGGAGAGAGAGATGGAGTGAGAGAAAGGGAGAGAGATGGAGGGAGAGAGAGAGAGTGAGAGAGAGGGAGAGAGAGATGGAGTGAGAGAGAGGTGAAAAGATACACACGCGGAAATAGATATTTGCGGAAAAGCGAAAAAACTGATGGCTGAGAAGGCGGAGGCTGACCTGAAAAATCAGAGGAGGGAGAAACAGTGTGGGAAACGAAATAAGCGCAGAAACTGTGACAAATAGTGCTACACAACCAAATAATGGAAAATAATAGAGATTGGGCACGAAAAGGTAAGAATTGGAAATAGCACGGTATGTCGGAGAAGGATGCAAGCGCAAATTCGCCCTAGAATGTGGCATATCTCTCACAGACTGCAACGGGTCCGTCAAAACAGGAGGTGTCATCATGTAAACGAAGCGATTTGAGATGGATTGTGAATCCCAGACTGATGGCAGCCTTGAGCATGTGAAAGGTGTTTATAGGAGGTGTTTATAAACACAGCACCTTGGGGAGCGAGAACACAAGGAAATGTCCCCACCGGTTTCCAGAACCTTCTTCCCCACCCCAGCACTCCTGTAAGAGTTTGCAGTTCCCTGGCCTCTCTTTGCTCAGGAGTCTCGAGAGGATCCGGTGCTGTCGAATTAGAAACATGTCTCATGCTGAGCCATCCAGGACCACACATCTCCGCAGCGCAGGACTGGAACTACACTCCACAGGGGGCCGGCTCCACCCACCTTTCAACATTCGCCTTCAATCCAGCTGATATTTATACAGACCAATCAGTTCAAGCTCCGTCTCCTGAAACACACTGGTGACATCACTGTGATATCAGGAGACACTCTGACACGACTCGCTGAAGGATGTTCATCTTCATAATGAGACTCTTAACACCTCTTTGTCCAGATACATTCAGTGATTAATGCTCTCTCTGCTGAATCACAACCATCGTGCATCATTTTTACGGGCGTTAAGGGGCCTTTGAGTTTCAGGCACTTGCTGTTATGTATGTTTCAGCTTTTTAGCACCACATTAGCCTAAAACAACTAACAAACTGTCCTAACACACACACACATACACACAACAAGCAATCTTGAGCAGCAGTGGCCAGGCAAACAAAACACACAACATTCATCCTCTACCAAGAAAGGGATGCAAGGTAGCAAAGATGTTACTTGTAGAGAACAGAGTGTTTGTCATCAGCTCGTATCATATGGGAGCACAGCAAACACAGGTCCGTCAGAGCAGTTTTTACAGAGTGACGAGTCAGAGAAGCTCGATCCTGAGCACGGAACCCTCCTCAGCATTGCGTGTTTTGCTCGCTGGTCTGTAGCAGGAGGGACTGCACAGGCTCAGAGCGCAGGCTCAGAGCACAGGTTCAGCGCACAGACCCAGAGCACAGGCCCAGAGCACAGGTTCAGAGCACAGGCCCAGAGCACAGGCTACGAGCACAGGCCCAGAGCACAGGTTCAGAGCACAGGCCCAGAGAACAAGCTCAGAGCACAGGCTAAGAGCACAGGTCCAGAGCACAGGCTCAGAGCACGGGTTCAGAGCACAAGCCCAGAGAACAGGCTCAGAGCACAGGCCCAGAGCACAGGTTCAGAGCACAGGCCCAGAGCACAGGTTCAGAGCACAGGCCCAGAGAACAGGCTCAGAGCACAGGTTCAGAGCACAGGCTGAGAGCACAGGCCCAGAGCACAGATTCAGAGCACAGGCCCAGAGAATAGGCTCAGAGCACAGGCCCAGAGCACAGGCTAAGAGCACAAACCCAGAGCACAGGCCCAGAGCACAGGCTAAGAGCACAGGTTCAGAGCACAGACCCAGAGCACAGGCCCAGAGCACAAACCCAGAGCACAGGTTCAGAGCACAGGCTCAGAGCACAGGCTGTCCATCACACTCACATTACAACACCTCTCTTAATGTTCAAGGCAAAATACCATGGTTTCACCGGAGATTAACTTCTACTGACTCTTAACTTCTACTGCCTGTATTTGACTTTCCAATGATGTAATCAACCTAAAACAAGAGAATTTAAAACAAGATTTAAAATTATATTTATCTATACTGCCCTACAAAGGCTAAGTGCAGTAACTACGCAATAATTTAAACAGTAAAAAATGGCTTTAGAGTTTGTTTTCTGTCCCAACAAATAAATAGTCAGCACTTCTATGATAGATTATGATTAACTGACTCACCATGGTATAATTTCTGTCCAAATCAATCCTGACCTCAAAATACCTTCAGGCCCAAAACTGTGTAACTTACATTTTACCCAATATGTAGTTACTGCACTTAGGATTTGTAGGGCAGTATAGCAGGGGTCACCAACCCTGTTCCTGCAGAGCTACCATCCTGAAGGTTTCTGCTCTACCTCCTATTCAGCACACCTGATTCAACTAATTAGCTACTTAACAAGATCATGAGCTGGGCAATTAAGCAGCTAATGAGCTGAATCAGGAGTGCCAATAGGAGATAGAGCAGGAACCTACAGGATGGTAGCTCTCCAGGAACAGGGTTGGTGACCCCTGATCTATAGTATAGTGCCTATAGGCTTTATCCACAAATTTTTCAATCTGTTTCGCATAGATAAAAGAACTGAACACTTTAAATAAATCATGCTGAAGAGTGTCACTCTGCATCCGCGAACTAAACTGTCAGCCTGATGAAAATACACGAGATCTATTTGATTGACTGTCCTAATGTGAAAGGCCACGGTTAACTATGGTCGATACAAAATTCGATTCCATCTAATTAGCATAAGCAATGAGTCCTGTTTGATGTCTGATGAGCCTTCATATTAGCAGAAGCAAAGACCTCTCCAATATTGACATATATACCGGGTATAGTTCAGAATTACACTACAGACACCTTTTAACTTGATGTAAAGGCCTCCTTCCTGAGAAACATCACTCATGCCTGTGCTGACACCCCTGCACAACTGTCTAAGGCTACCTGTGGGGGGGGTCAGCTAAATTCACCTCTCCCAGACCTACAGATACAAGCTTACATTCACCTCTCCCAGACCTACAGACACAGGCCCATATTCACCTCTCCCAGACCTACAGACACAAGTTTAAATTTTGGGAAAAGCAAGAAGTGGCAGGTCTGTGGCTGCAAGACGCGTCCTGAGAGTAAACACAGAGTCCTGAGAGTAAACACAGAATTACGGCCTGTAACAGAGCCTCCTGAGAGTAAACACAGAATTATGTCCTGTAACAGAGCGTCCTGAGAGTAAACACAGAATTACAGACTGTAACAGAGCACCCTGAGAGTAAACACAGAGAGTAAAGAACATCCTGAGAGTAAACACAGAATTACGGCCTGTAAACAGAGCATCCTGAGAGTAAACACAGAATTACGGCCTGTAACAGAGCGTCCTGAGAGTAAACACAGAATTACGGCCTGTAACAGAATTACGCGTCCAGAGAGTAAACACAGAATTACGGCCTCCTGAGAGTAACACAGAATTACATCCTGAGAGAGTAAACACAAAATTACGGCCTGTAACAGAGCGTCCTGAGAGTAAACACAGAATTACGTCCTGTAACAGAGTCCTGAGTAAACACAGAATGAGAGTAAACACCTGAGAATTACGGCCTGTAACAGAGCGTCCTGAGAGTAAACACAGAATTACGGCCTGTAACAGAGCGTCCTGAGAGTAAACACAGAATTACGGCCTGTAACAGAGCGTCCTGAGAGTAAACACAGAATTACGTCCTGTAACAGAGCGTCCTGAGAGTAAACACAGAATTACGGCCTGTAACAGAGCGTCCTGAGAGTAAACACAGAATTACGGCCTGTAACAGAGCATCCTGAGAGTAAACACAGAATTACGGCCTGTAACAGAGCGTCCTGAGAGTAAACACAGAATTACGGCCTGTAACAGAGCGTCCTGAGAGTAAACACAGAATTACGACTAACAGAGCATCCTGAGAGTAAACACAGAATTACGGCCTGTAACAGAGCATCCTGAGAGTAAACACAGAATTACGGCCTGCAACAGAGCGTCCTGAGAGTAAACACAGAATTACGGCCTGAGAGTAAACACAGAATTACGGCCTGCAACAGAGCGTCCTGAGAGTAAACACAGAATTACGGCCTGTAACAGAGCGTCCTGAGAGTAAACACAGAATTACGGCCTGTAACAGAGCGTCCTGAGAGTAAACACAGAATTACGGCCTGTAACAGAGCGTCCTGAGTAAACAAAATTACGCCCTGCAACAGAGCAGAATTACAGCCTGTAACAGAGCGTCCTGAGAGTAAACACAGAATTACGCCCTGCAACAGAGCACAGAATTACGTCCTGAACAGAAAGAGTAAACAGAATTACGGCCTGTAACAGAGCGTCCTGAGAGTAAACACAGAATTAACGGCCTGAGAAAAACACAGAGTAACAGAGCGTCCTGAGAGTAAACACAGAATTACGGCCTGTAACAGAGCGTCCTGAGAGTAAACACAGAATTACGGCCTGTAACAGAGCGTCCTGAGAGTAAACACAGAATTACGGCCTGTAACAGAGCGTCCTGCGAGTAAACACAGAATTACGGCCTGTAACAGAGTCTGTCAAAAGCATTGGACATGGAGACAGCTGTGAGCAAAGCTGTAATTGCTCGTGCGTGTGTTTTTGAACATTTCCATATTTGTGAGTGTGCATATTTATGTATTTTTGTGTGTGCATGTTTGTGTTTGTGTGTGCGCTTTTGTGTATTTATGTGCATGTATTTTTGTGTAAGCTGGTTGTGTTTGTGCATTAGTGTGTATGCTGTTTGTGTATTTTTGTGCGTGTGCATTTGTGAGTGTGCATGTGCTTGTGTTTGAGTGTGTGCATTTGTGTTTGTGTATCTGTGTTGTGACGGCTGTCTTGCGTGGCATGAGTATTTGTGAGGTAGCATGTGTTTGTGCGTTTGTGCGGGCACTGCGTATTTATGTTTGTGTGCATTTGAGGGTGTATGTGTGTGTGCGAGTTTATGTATTTGTGTGTCCGTTTGTGCATGTTTGTGTATGCGCGTTTGTACATTTGTGTGTCTGTGCATTTATGTATATGCATGTTTGTATGTTTGGGTACACATGTTTGTGAATGCATGCTTTTGCATTTGTGTATTTGCATGTGCATATTTGTGCATTTGTGTGTCCGTTGGTGCATTTGTGTGTATGCGTGCGTATGTATGCATGCTTGTGCATTTGTGTATTTGCATATGCGTATTTGTGCATTTGTGTGTTCGTTTGTGCATTTGTGTGTATGCGTATTTGTCAATGCTTGTTTTCATATTTGTGTGCGTACGTTTGGAAATTGCGTATGCTTTTATGTGCTTTTGTGTTTTTGGGTATGCATATTTGTGCATTTGTGTGTATGCGTTTTTGTGTATGTGTGTTAGTGCATTTGTGTATTTGAGTATGCAAATTTGTACATTTGTGGAGGTGTTTGTGCATTTATGTGCATGTGTACTTGTGTATGCATGTTTGTGTATTTCTGTATGTGTATTTTTGTGTAAGCATGTTTGTGTATTTGTGCATGCGTATTTTTGTGTATTCATGCTTGTGTATTTGTGTAAGCATTTTGTGTATTTGTGTATGTGTGTTAGTGTATTTGTGTATGCATGTTTGTGTCTTTGTGTAAGCATGTTTGTGTATTTGTGTATGCATGTTTGTGTATTTGTGTAAGCATGTTTGTGTATTTGTGTATGTGTGTTTGTGTATTTGTGTAAGCGTGTTAGTGTATTTGTGTGTGTGTGAGAGTATTTGTGTAAGCATGTTTGTGTATTTGTGTATGTGTGTTTGTGTGTTTGTGTATGCATGTTTGTGTATTTGTGTATGTGTGTTTGTGTATTTGTGTAAGCATGTTTGTGTATTTGTGTATGTGTGTTTGTGTATTTGTGTAAGCATGTTTGTGTATTTGTGTATGTGTGTTTGTGTATTTGTGTATGCTCGAGGTAATGTCCACAGGCTGCCTGGTAGTGAGAATGGTGCCGCACTGCATGGTCCAGCCTGATCACCGGCGAAGGGCAAACCGGGGGTTGGGGTGCAGTTTTGGTCTCCAATGAACTTAACAGATCAGCACAATCTGATGCAGCCTGAGCACATCATTAATCTGGAACATCATGGAACCGAAGAGATAACATCATTCATTAGAAGAACGAAAGCCCTCACAACACAGAACACCAGCCAACCAGTTATCTCAACTCCAGGAGGTGATGTCATCCTCATATGTCAAATTAGATCGGCTACACTATAATTTGCCTGACAGAGACAAATGTAAAATCATCAAGTAATGATAATGAATGATTAATTAAGAAAAATTTAATCAGGCATTACAAGAATGTGGCCTCAGCGGTCTTCACACTGATTTTCCTCTTCATCAAAACTGACCGACTAAACCTTTTGAAATATGTTCCTTGCTCTCAAGAAAAGCACCAGAATATGCCAAAATTTACAATTTACCTTTCTCTGTCCATCATGCAAATTTACATTTGCTGCTATCTGTGGCGACAAACAAGCAATCAATTTTGTGTAGTTGAAGTGAGAGTTATTAATACTGTATAGGCATGGGCAATACAAATGAATAAAATGACAACATTTCTTGAGTTGCTGAGAAAAAAGTTTTTATTATTTTCTTATGATTTTTTGCAGGTAAGTACAGAAGACACAGACGAAGAGTTTGCCACAAGTCCAACGCCTTTACAGGAAAGGGTCTCAGAGCCACAGGGTCCCAAAAATGGCTGATTTCGGCATTTATCAACAAAACCCATTGTGAAAATTGGGGGGTGAAGCCTGAGGGCATTTTCGAAAATGCAGTCTACTCAGAAATAAACCTGGCCAAATTATCCATTAGGGTACCCTAACAGAAATAATTGATGCTAAAGTCATCAACCCCTTTTCTGAAGTACAGCAGCGCCCCCTAGGCCCTTTTTAATGGAAAATGCATTGAATTTCACCCAATTATGTTCAACAAACATTAGGTTTTGCATTGATATTAAAAAATGGTATGAATGGGTTGCCTGTGAAGTTTTTTTTTTGGATCAATGGCCTGCAAAAATGTCAAAATTATCAGTGGGAGGGCAAACATTAACGCTACTCGCCCATTACTATATAAAATGCAGTGAAGTCGCTGATGCCGGCAGTTGTTTGTCCTCCCACTGCTACGAAATGAATCAAACGTTCCCCCTTCAATAATCCGTGGTGATTAAAAAAAAAACCTTTGCACTGTTTTTTACAATGTCCATATACCCTCCTCCATGATAGTTTCAATGAGCTACTGTGAATAATTCATAGTAAAACACAGTGACGTGCAGTCGGAGGTTAGTTTGGTGAGGCAGAAACCTCCCCTTTGCTTGATTAGCAATCAAACGATTAACTAGTTTAGTAAGATTATTCAGCAGAATGACGGGCCAGTTTAAGTTTCCATGGCGTTATTACTCAGTACATCGAACCTGAAATGCTCACTAGACAGCAGATTTGCGTGCTTGCTTTACAGGAAGCCGAAGCAATGTCATCAACAAATATTAAAACAGTTCGACTTATGCAGAGTTCAATGCTTAATCAATATACAATGTATTCTCCTTTAAATACGCGCTTTTACACCCAAACAAAAAGCGGGCACTTATTTTCAGTCTTCTTTCATAATCCGATTAACAAAATGTTTTAACGATATACAGAATTACCGAGAGCCGAGAATTTTTCCTAATTGATTATTCAGATTTCCATCCTCGCAGTCTCGAATTGAAGGGTATAAGTGAATGAATCTTGTGACCGGTGTTCGCGAGGTGGCATATTTTGATAGGTAGCAAAATTTGTCAGAACACTGGTAGGTTTTGAACGCCTGGCGCTGGTTTATTCCTTGGTATATTTTACTGAAACTTCACAAATAGGGTCACAGGATATTCTGTCAACTAACTATGTAGGTTAACAGTAAAAATACACTCACCTTTCTTGCTATTGTTGAGAAGAAGTCACGGCGAACTACAAGAATCTAACTTCAACAACTTCTGTCGAACTTATTTCACATCCCTGGAGGTCTAGACTGGACGAACAGACTCGTAATTTCTCAAATTAGATGGCTGTAATTCAATCAGGGCCGTAGCTGGGATATCACGTCAGCGCGGGCTATTTGAAATCTACCTCCAAAATTTATATTTTTGCCATGCTGTGCACTTGAAAGTTTGTAAACACGGCGCAAATTGAGGTCATGCATTCATCCAACGGGCGAATAATAGCTCTGTTCAAATCGCGTTATTGGCCGTAATACGCAGAGTTCATGTATGGAATGCGGGTATCCTATTGAAAAGGTTGCTTTTAATCAAACCATTGTGTTCTTTTTGTATGAAAATGGTATTTACATCATTTTTTTTTATAAGTTTTCTGAGGCTTGTTTACCGCCCCAGTTCAGCTGTTACGCATTCCATTAGAGTTTATGCAGAGCGTTGCCCATGCCTATACTGTACACGGACTGCCTCATTAGTGTGACTTAAAAAATCAAATGTAACACCCTCACTGGCACACACAATGTATTGTGTTTGAGCATGTGTCTGAGACAATGAAAGAGAGAGAGAGAGAGAGAAAGAGAGAGAGAGAGAGAGAGAGAGAGAGATAGAGATAACTTTTACCTTTTTACCAGGTCCTTTAATGGTCAACTTTTTATTCACACTTCAAAAAAGATTAAAAAAAAAATTAACACAGATACTCCATTACATACAACCCCCTTTTGTCACAGTTAAAAAATACAGACCTTCCCTTTTTCAGAAATTAAGAATGAGTAAGTGTGCAATACATCTCCATATCCCCAAACAGAAATAAATTCTTCCAAGTTTGAAATTATTTTATAAGTCAACTCAATTTTCAACCGAACAGACACCAGACCCCTTAACATAACGGGAACACCCGCAGACCCTGTTCCCTTCATCTTGTTCCATCTATAAAGCCAGATTTTTTTGCCTGATGTATCAAAAAGTTAAATAAAGTGAGACGTTTGTTTCCTGCTCACATCTGTACCCTGTACACATCTGTTTCCTGCACACATCTGTACCCTGTACACATCTGTTTCCTGCGTACATTTGTATCCTGTACACATCTGTACCCTGTACACATCTGTTTCCTGCACACATCTGTACCCTGTAAACATGTTTCCTGCACACATCTGTATCCTGTACACATCTGTTTCCTGCACACATCTGTACCCTGTACACATGTTTCCTGCACGTATCTGTAACCTGTACACATCTGTTTCCTGCACACATCGATATCCTGTACACATCTGTTTCCTGCACACATCTGTACCCTGAACACATCTGTTTCCTGCACACATCTGTACCCTGAACACATCTGTTTCCTATACACATCTGTTTCCTGCACACATCTATACCCTGCACACATCTGTTGCCTGCACACATCTGTACCCTGAACACATCTGTTTCCTCTACACATCTGTATCCTGTACACATCTGTTTCCTGCACACATCTATACACCTGCACACATCTGTTTCCTGCACACATCTGTACCCTGTACACATCTGTTTCCTGCACACATCTGTACCCTGTACACATCTGTTTCCTGCACACACTGTTTCCTATACACATCTGTTTCCTGTCTGTTTCCTGCACATCTGTACCCTGCACACATCTGTTTCCTGCACACATCTGTACCCTGTACACATCTGTTTCCTGCACACATCTGTATCCTGCACACATCTGTTTCCTGCACACATCTGTACCCTGTACACATCTGTTTCCTGCACACATCTGTATCCTGTACACATCTGTTTCCTGCACACATCTGTATCCTGCACACATCTGTACCCTGCACACATCTGTTTCCTGCACACATCTGTTTCCTGTACACATCTGTTTCCTGCACACATCTATACCCTGCACACATCTGTTTCCTGCACATCTGTATCCTGAACACATCTGTTTCCTGTACACATCTGTTTCCTGCACACATCTGTATCCTGTACACATCTGTTTCCTGCACACATCTGTACACCTGTTTCCTGCATCTGTTTCCTGCACACATCTGTTTCCTGTACCCACATCTGTTTCCTGCACACATCTGTACCCTGTACACATCTGTTTCCTGCACACATCTGTACCCTATCCTGTTTCCTGCACACATCTGTTTCCTGTACACATCTGTTTCCTGCACACATCTGTACCCTGCACACATCTGTTTCCTGCACGCATCTGTATCCTGTACACATCTGTTTCCTGCTCAACATCTGAATCCTGTACACATCTGTTTCCTGCACACATCTGTATCCTGCACACATCTGTGCCCTGTACACATCTGTTTCCTGCACACATCTGTACCCTGTACACATCTGTTTCCTGCACACATCTGTACCCTGTACACATCTGTTTCCTGCACGCATCTGTATCCTGTACACATCTGTTTCCTGCACACAGCTGTACCCTGAACACATCTGTTTGCTGCACACATCTGTTTCTGGCACACATCTGTATCCTGTCCACATCTGTTTCCTGCACACATCTGTATCCTGTACACATCTGTTTCCTGCACACATCTGTATCCTGTACACATCTGTTTCCTGCACACATCTGTATCCTGTACACATCTGTTTCCTGTACACATCTGTTTCCTGCACACATCTGTTTCCTGCACACATCTGTTTCCTGCACACATCTGTATCCTGTACACATCTGTTTCCTGCACACATCTGTATCCTGTACACATCTGTTTCCTGCACACATCTGAATCCTGTACACATCTGTTTCCTGCACACATCTGTATCCTGTACACATCTGTTTCCTGCACATATCTGTATCCTGTACACATCTGTTTGTTTCTGTGCACACAGCTGTACACATCTGTTTCCTGTACACATGCACACATCTGTATCCTGTACACATCTGTTTCCTGCACACATCTGTTTCCTGCACTGTTTCCTGCACATCCTGTATCCTGTACATCTGTTTCCTGCACACAGGTGTATCCTGTATCCTTTCCTGCACATCTGTGTATCCTGTACACATCTGTTTCCTGCACACATCTGTTTCTGTTTCCTGCACACATCTGTATCCTGTACACATCTGTTTCCTGCACACATCTGTTTCTGCACACATCTGAATCCTGTAAACATCTGTTTCCTGCACACATCTGTATCCTGTACACTGTTTCTGTTCCTGTACACATCTGTTTCCTGCACACATCTGTATCTGTATCTGTTTCCTGCACACATCTGTTTCCTGCACACATCTGTATCCTGTACACATCTGTTTCCTGCACACATCTGTTTCCTGTACACATCTGTACCCTGTACACATCTGTTTCCTGCACACAGCTGTACCCTGTACTGCACACACATCTGTACCCTGTACACATCTGTTTCCTGCACACATCTGTATCCTGTACACATCTGTTTCCTGCACACATCTGTACCCTGTACACATCTGTTTCCTGCACACAGCTGTACCCTGTACACATCTGTTTCCTGCACACAGCTGTTTCTGTACACATCTGTTTCCTGTACACATCTGTTTCCCTGTACACATCTGTTTCCTGTTCACATCTGTTTCCTGGCACACATCTGTATCCTGTACATCTGTTTCCTGCACACATCTGTACCCCTGTACACATCTGTTTCCTGCACACATCTGTATCCTGTACAAATCTGTTTGTACCTGTACACATCTGTTTCCTGCACACATCTGTTTCCTGTACACATCTGTTTCCTGCACACATGTATTCTGTACACATCTGTTTCCTGCACAGATCTGTACTTCCTGTACACATCTGTTTCCTGCACACATCTGAATCCTGTACACATCTGTTTCCTACACACAGCTGTACCCTGTACACATCTGTTTCCTGCACACATCTGTTTCTGGCATACATCTGTATCCTGTACACATCTGTTTCCTGCACACAGCTGTACCCTGTACACATCTGTTTCCTGCACACATCTGTTTCTGGCACACATCTGTACCCTGTACATATCTGTTTCCTGCACACATCTGTATCCTGTACACATATGTTTCCTGCACACATCTGAATCCTGTACATATCTGAATCCTGTACACATCTGTTTCCTGCACACATCTGAATCCTGTACACATCTGTTTCCTGCACCTATCTGTATCCTGTACACATCTGTTTCCTGCACACATCTGTACCCTGTACACATCTGTTTCCTGCACATATCTGTATCCTGTACACATCTGTTTCCTGCACACATCTGTTTCCTGTACACATCTGTTTCCTGCACACATCTGAATCCTGTACACATCTGTTTCCTGCACATATCTGTATCCTGTACACATCTGTTTCCTGCACAGATCTGTACCCTGTACACATCTGTTTCCTGCACACATCTGAATCCTGTACACATCTGTTTCCTGCACATATCTGTATCCTGTACACATCTGTATCCTGTACACATCTGTTTCCTGCACATATCTGTATCCTGTACACATCTGTTTCCTGCACACATCTGAATCCTGTACACATCTGTTTCCTGCACACATCTGTACCCTGTACACATCTGTTTCCTGCACACATCTGAATCCTGTACACATCTGTTTCTTGCACATATCTGTATCCTGTACACATCTGTTTCCTGCACATATCTGTACCCTGAACACATCTGTTTCCTGCACATATCTGTTTCCTGCACACATCTGAATCCTGTACACATCTGTTTCCTGCACATATCTGTACCCTGTACACATCTGTTTCCTGCACATATCTGTATCCTGTACACATCTGAATCCTGTACACATCTGTTTCCTGCACATATCTGTATCCTGTACACATCTGTATCCTGTACACATCTGTTTCCTGCACACATCTGTATCCTGTACACATCTGTTTCCTGCACACATCTGTACCCTGTACACATCTGTTTCCTGCACACATCTGTATCCTGTACACATCTGTTTCCTCCACATATCTGTACTCTGTACACATCTGTTTCCTGCACGTCAGTACCCTGTACACATCTGTTTCCTGCACATGTCTGTACCCTGTACTCATCTGTTTCCAGCATACATCTGTTTCCTGTGTTCATCTGTATCCTGCGTACTTTTGATTCCTGCCCACAGTCTCTACTGCTTACAGCCATGAGCATCCTGCAGTAATTAACTCCCTTGTTAGAGTAAACAATCTTTTGGCAGTCCCATGACTCAAGAAACCGGCTTCCTCTGACCTGGCGGAAACAGCGTTATTACCACAGATGTCTCCTCACCATTCATAACTATCCTGCAGGATACAAATACACTATCATCAATTACACAAAAATATCAGAAATAAGAATACAGGCAACATAACACCAGGCAAATAAAGTCTGTGTCCTATGAAGGCCCTAGATGAACTGGGTCAAATGCTGAGTTTGACCCTCCCATTACAGCCTTAATCAGTTTCAGGGCTACAACTGATGAGCTGCAGTCATGCAGAGGTCACCATACATGCTTCACTCTAATGAGAGATGCTGTACAGCCATTGGGCAGCCTGTCATGGACAATAAACCAGCGCTGATATGGGTAATATAAAGAGGAGCAGCATGTGGCCCCAATCAATATGAGGGTCGAGCATGACCATCACGTAAGAGAGCCGATTCGAACAAAGAGAGCAAACGAGCCATGCATCTCAGGTAAGAGAGCCGATTCGAACAAAGAGAGCAAACGAGCCATGCATCTCAGGTACGAGAGCCGATTCGAACAAAGAGAGCAAACGAGCCATGCATCTCAGGTAAGAGAGCCGATTTGAACAGAGAGAGCTAACGAGCCATGCATCTCAGGTAAGAGAGCCGATTCGAACAAAGAGAGCAAACGAGCCATGCATCTCAGGTAAGAGAGCTGATTCGAACAAAGAGAGCAAACGAGCCATGCATCTCAGGTAAGAGAGCCGATTCAAACAAAGAGAGCAAACGAGCCATGTATCTCAGGTAAGAGAGCCGATTCGGACAGAGAGAGCTAACGAGCCATGCATCTCAGGTAAGAGAGCTCATTCGAACAGAGAGAGCTAATGAGCTATGCATCTCAGGTAAGAGAGCTCATTCGAACAGAGAGAGCTAACAAGCTATGCATCTCAGGTACGAGAGCTCATTCGAACAGAGAGCGCTAACAAGCTATGCATCTCAGGTTCACTTAAGCTGTTCAATGTAGACTCTGTAGAAAGATCAAAATCTACTCACAAGCCATTATTATGCATTAATTACTGCTTTATTGAATTTTTAAAATATTAAATGTATAATCTGTGGCATGCTAATTGAGCAGCATTTTGGACAAAGTCGTGAATCTCAAGACAGATATTAAGTTTTAACTGTGCATGAGCTGTATGAAGTTGCTTCACTGCCTGTTCTCCGCAGGGACCTCATTAAGACAAGCCCTGTGTCACACTGGTTGTCAGTTAATGTTGTTGCGCTTCAAGTTTTGCTTCATTGCCTCTACTGATACAGCACACTTCATAGTGTCGTGTAAGCCAGACATCTTTGGCTCAGATTGAGTAACACTAGGGGAAGAGACGGAGAACAACAGGATAACATTAAAGACAGGAGCCGAGGAGTGAGAGGAACTGATTCAGGGCTGGTTTAGATGCCACTAATGTCTCCACAGAGACAATCCATCAAAGGCTTCATTTTCTCCTTGAATTAATTCAGAAGCTTTATTATCAAGTGCAACACAAATATGGCAGCTGGCCTTCTCTGACCCGGAGGAAAATAAGAATGATCACTCACCTCTAACGTTGAGCCATTATAGTCAAACACACAATGCTTCCTGCAAATACCTGTGTGCAGGAATCATATACAAACAAAAAGCCTTTTACTTAGTGCTAAATTTTAGTTTTATGGGTCCATCTGCCAACACTATGTACTAAAGAGCTATTAATATAAATGATTTATAAACATCTCAGGACACTGGCTGGCTGCACTAAAAGCACTCCAATCCCTAGAAGCCTCTGAGAGCAGTTAAACTACAATGTTTTTTCAACTGAGTGGAATATAATATCATGAGTATCAATTTTCATCAACAGTTTCAACATTTTGGGTGATTTTAAGTCAACGTACCTTCCTATGGAAGCCCATAGTGGACAATATTCAAATGAAAATGTAATCCCACTATTGCATTATAATTTTCCACTTATGAATGAGTTATTTGAGACAATATTAAATTGAAAATGCATTAATCCAATTATCACTTTCATTTTCACATACACACATGGGAAATCTATGACTATATTCAAATGATAATGAAAAGCTGTTTGACATTTCTTTTTCAAAGTCATGCTCTGCAATACAGTGGACAATATTCAAATGCAATAAGCAAAACAGCACCCCCAGCCTATTGCATTTACACTTACATGTCAACGCGCTCTTTTAGAGTCAACATGAAAATGTAAATGCAATTTTCTGACTATTTGAAAATGATATTGAAAACGGCATTCAACATTTAATTTGCAAAGACTTAACTTGCTCTACTGAGGACAATATTCAAATGCAATAACATAAACAGATCTCCCAGTCTATTGCATTTACATATACATGTCATCACGCTCTTTTAGGGTCAACATGATAATGAAAATGCTGTTTTCTAATCACTTGGAAATAATAATGATATAATAATGATGACGACGTTTGACATTTCATTTTCAAAGACTTATCCTGCAATACATGGGACAAAATTCAAATACGGTAAGGGAAACAGCGCCTCCCAGTCCATTGCATTTTCAAATACATGTCACCACGCTCTTTTTGGGACACAATGAAAATTAAAATGCAATCTGTCAGCGTCTCATCAAGGCGGGTCTTCTGCTAGGACGTCACTCATTAGGGGCGCGAACGGAAACCATGAACCTCATTTGCATACCAACCAATCAGCTTCTGGGTAGCGCTTGTACGCACGGAGGCTTACTGATAATGTCATGATCATAGACTGTATAAAAAGAAGGACGCAGAACCCTGGTCTGAAAAACGAAGCCCATGCGGAAGTACCGTACCGCGTTGACATGTAAGTGTAAATGCAATAGGCTGGGGGTGCTGTTTTGCTTATTGCATTTGAATATTGTCCACTGTATTGCGGAGCATGACTTTGAAAAAGAAATGTCAAACAGCTTTTCATTATCATTTGAATATAGTCATAGATTTCCCATGTGTGTATGTGAAAATGAAAGTGATAATTGGATTAATGCATTTTCAATTTAATATTGTCTCAAGTAACTCATTCATTAATGGAAAATTATAATGCAATAGTGGGATTACATTTTCATTTGAATATTGTCCACTATGGGCTTCCATACCTTCCCTTAAAAATGCAATGAGAAAGAAAAACATTACTTCCATTGTACTGAAACTTTAAAAAAATAGCTGACCTGAGTGCAAGGCTTGCTTAGATCCAGAAGCCACTGAGAACAGTTGCTGGGGACCTGGCCTGACTGCAGGGATGGCTTAGGTGAAAAAATCAGCGCATCTCTAGGTCGGCCCCAGAAGTAGCGGGGGATTGGCGAGCTACTGACCAGCAGCTGGGCGGAGATCTTACTTGAGTTAAACCTGGCGACTCAGATAGAGCAAAGATCGATGAACAAGCTCAGCACACAGAAACCTGGTCAACTTCCGCCTGCTTTCACTCAAATTCATCCCGACTTTCGTTGCTGAATCAGAACAACAAAAGACAAAACAGAGGAACTGAATCAAATGTAGAGGAGCGTACTGCATGTCCATAAACAAGAGCCCCAACAGTGTGTAATGACACACTGAAAACACAGGAAGTTTTATATTCATCACAAATATGATTCTCATTTAAATTTGGAATAGGTGCTGTACTGAGCACTACACTATATACTGCTGCTGTACTGAGCACTACAATGTATACTGCTGCTGTACTGAACACTACACTATATACTGCTGCTGTACTGAACACTACACTATATACTGCTGCTGTACTGAGCACTACAGTATATACTGCTGCTGTACTGAGCACTACACTATATACTGCTGCTGTACTGAACACTACACTATATACTGCTGCTGTAATGAGCACTACACTCTATACTGCTGCTGTACTGAGCACTACAATATATACTGCTGCTGTACTGAACACTACACTGTATACTGCTGCTGTACTGAACACTACACTATATACTGCTGCTGTACTGAACACTAGACTATATACTGCTGCTATACTGAGCACTACACTATATGCTGCTGCTGTACTGAACACTACACTATATACTGCTGCTGTACTGAACACTACACTATATACTGCTGCTGTGCTGAGCACTACAGTATATACTGCTGCTGTACTGAACACTACATTATATACTGCTGCTGTACTGAACACTACAGTATATACTGCTGCTGTACTGAGCACTACACTATATACTGCTGCTGTACTGAACACTACACTATATACTGCTGCTGTACTGAACACTACACTATATACTGCTGCTGTACTGAACACTACACTATATACTGCTGCTGTACTGAACACTACACTATATACTGCTGCTGTACTGAACACTACACTATATACTGCTGCTGTACTGAACACTACACTATATGCTGCTGCTGTACTGAACACTACACTATATACTGCTGCTGTACTGAACACTACACTATATACTGCTGCTGTACTGAGCACTACACTATATACTGCTGCTGTACTGAGCACTACACTATATACTGCTGCTGTACTGACACTACACTATATACTGCTGCTGTACTCTACACTACACTACAGTATATACTGCTGCTGTACTGAACAATACAGTGTATACTGCTGCTGTACTGAAACCTACACTATATACTGCTGCTGTACTGAACAATACAGTGTATACTGCTGCTGTACTGAGCACTACACTATATACTGCTGCTGTACTGAGCACTACACTATATACTGCTGCTGTACTGAGCACTACAGTGTATACTGCTGCTGTACTGAGCACTACACTATATACTGCTGCTGTACTGAGCACTACAGTATATACTGCTGCTGTACTGAACACTACACTATATACTGCTGCTGTACTGAGCACTACACTATATATACTGCTGCTGTACTGAGCACTACACTATATACTGCTGCTGTACTGAGCACTACACTATATACTGCTGCTGTACTGAACACTACAATATATACTGCTGCTGTACTGAACACTACACTATATACTGCTGCTGTACTGAACACTACACTATATACTGCTGCTGTACTGAACACTACACTATATACTGCTGCTGTACTGAACACTACACTATATACTGCTGCTGTACTGAACACTACACTATATACTGCTGCTGTACTGAACACTACACTATATACTGCTGCTGTACTGATACACTATATACTGCTGTACTGAACACACTACACTATGTACTGCTGTTGTACACTACACTATATACTGCTTGTGCTGAACATTAAAGTATATACTGCAGCTGTACTGAGCACTACACTATATACTGCTGCTGTACTGAACATTACAGTATATACTGCTGCTGTACTGAGCACTACACTATATACTGCTGCTGTACTGAGCACACTACAGCTATACTATATACACTGTATACTGCTGTACTGAACACTACACTACTGAATATGCTGCTGCTGTACTGAACACTATATATACTGCTGCTGTACTGAACACTACACTATATACTGCTGCTGTGCTGAGCACTGACAGTATATATACCACCTGCTGTACTATACACTATATACTGCTGCTGTACTGAACACTACACTATATACTGTTGCTGTACTGAACACACCTATATACCGTACTGCACCATACTGAACATATACTGCTGCTGTGCTGCTGTACTGAACACTACACTATATACTGCTGCTGTACTGAACACTACACTATATACTGCTGCTGTACTGAACACTACACTACTGCTGCTGTACTGAGCACTACACTATATATACTGCTGCTGTACTGAACACTACACTATATACTGCTGCTGTACTGAGCACTACACTATATACTGCTGCTGTACTGAGCACTACACTATATACTGCTGCTGTACTGAACACTACACTATATACTGCTGCTGTACTGAGCACTACACTATATGCTGTTGCTGCTGTACACTGAATATACTACACTATATACAGTGCTGCTGTACTGAGCACTACACTATATACTGCTGCTGCTGTACTGAACACTGAGCACAACAGTATATACTGCTGCTGTACTGAGCACTGCAATATATACTGCTGCTGTACTGAACACTACGCTATATACTGCTGCTGTACTGAGCACAACAGTATATACTGCTGCTGTACTGAACACTACACTGAGCACTGCTGTACAGCACTACACTATATACTGCTGCTGTACTGAACACAATATATACTGTTGCTTACAACTATATACTGCTGCTGTACTGAACACTACACTATATACTGCTGCTGAGCACTACAGTATATACTGAAACACTACACTATATACTGCTGCTGTACTGAACACTACACTATATACTGCTGCTGTACTGAACACTACACTATATACTGCTGCTGTACTGAGCACTACAATATATACTGCTGCTGAACTGAGCACTACAATATATACTGCTGCTGTACTGAACACTACACTATGTACTGCTGCTGTACTCTACAATACACTACAGTATATACTGCTTCTGTACTGAACAATACAGTATATACTGCAGCTGTACTGAGCACTACACTATATACTGCTGCTGTACTGAACATTACAGTATATACTGCTGCTGTACTGAGCACTACACTATATACTGCTGCTGTACTCTACACTACACTACAGTATATACTGCTGCTGTACTGAACAATACAGTGTATACTGCTGCTGTACTGAGCACTACAATATATACTGCTGCTGTACTGAACACTACACTATATACTGCTGCTGTACTGAAACCTACACTATATACTGCTGCTGTACTCTATACTACACTATATACTGCTGCTGTACTGAACAATACAGTGTATACTGCTGCCGTACTGAACACTACACTATATATTGCTGCTGTCCTGAACACTACACTATATACTGCTGCTGTACTTCACACTACACTACACAATATACTGCTGCTGTCCTGAACACAACAATATATACTGGTGCTGTCCTGAACGCTACACTAGTATACTGTACTGAACATACTGCTGTGTATATACTGCTGCTGTACTGATATACTGCTGCTACACACTACAGTATATATACTGCTGCTGAACTGAACACTACACTATATACTGCTGCTGTACTGAACACTACACTATATACTGCTGCTGTACTGAGCACTACACTACACAACACTGCTATACTGCTGAACAATACACTATATACTGCTACACACTACACTATATACTGCTGCTGTACTGAACTGCACACTACACTACCACACTATATACCAGGTGCTGCTGCTGAACATCTGAGCACAATATATATATGCTGCTGTACTGAATACATTTGCATATACTATATAACTGCTTTAAAGCAAACTGACACACTATATACTGCTGCTGTACTGAATAAGAACACTACACTATATACTGCTGCTGTACTGAGCACTACACTATATACTGCTGCTGAAACTCCACTGAACACTACACTATATACTGCTGCTGTACTGAACACTACTGCTGCACTGTATACACTATATACTGCTGCTGTACTGAGCACTACACTATATACTGCACTACACTATATACTGCTGCTGTATACTGTGCTGAACACTACACTACACTATATACTGCTGCTGTACTGAACACTACACTATATACTGCTGCTGTACTGAACACTACACTATATACTGCTGAAACAGTATATACCGAACACTATATACTGCTGCTGTACTGACACTATATACTGCTGCTGTACTGAGCACTACAGTATAACAATACACTATATACTGTTGCTGTACTGCTGATACTGTACTGAGCACTACACTATACACTGCTGCTGTACTGAACACTACACTATATACTGCTGCTGTACTGAACACTTACAGTATATACTGCTGCTGTACTGAGCACTACACTATATACTGCTGCTGTACTAGCACTACAATATATACTATATACTATACTGCTGCTGTACTGAACACTACACTATATACTGCTGCTGTACTGAGCACTACACTATATACTGCAACTGAGCACTACACTTTATATACTGAACATGCATTTGGCTGAAGCACTATACACTATATACTGCTGCTGTACTGAACACTGAACACTACACTACAGTATATACTGCTGCTGTACTGAACAATACAGTGTATACTGCTGCTGCACTGAAACCTACACTATATACTGCTGCTGTACTGAGCACTACACTATATACTGCTGCTGTACTGAACACTACACTATATACTGCTGCTGTACTGAGCACTACAGCATATACTGCTGCTGTACTGAGCACTACACTATATACTGCTGCTGTACTGAACAATACACTATATACTGCTGCTGTACTGAACACTACACTATATACTGCTGCTGTACTGAACACTACACTATATACTGCTGCTGTACTGAACACTACACTATATACTGCTGCTGTACTGAACACTACACTATATACTGCTGCTGTCCTGAACACTGTACTGCTGCTGTACTGAACACTACACTATATACTGCTGCTGTACTGAACACTACACTATATACTGAGCACTACACTATATACTGCTGCTGTACTGAACACACTATATACTGCTGCTGTACACACTATATACTGCTGCTGTACTGAACACTACACTATATACTGCTGCTGTACTGAGCACTACACTATATACTGCTTGCTGTACTAACTACACTATATACTGCTGCTGTACTGAAACACTACACTATATACTGCTGCTGTACTGAACAACACACTATATACTGCTGCTGTACAAAGCCTGATACGCCACACTACACTATATACTGCTGCTGTACTGAACACTACAGTATATACTGCTGCTGTACTGAGCACTACACACTATATACTGCTGCTGTACTGAGCACTACATATACTGCTGCTGTACTGAGCACTACACTATATACTGCACTGCTGTACTGTACTGAGCACTACACTATATACTGCTGCTGTACTGAACACTACACTATATACTGCTGCTGTACTGAACACTACACTATATACTGCTGCTGTACTGAACACTACACTATATACTGCTGCTGTACTGAACACTACAGTATACTGCTGCTGTACTGAACACTACACTATATACTGCTGCTGTACTGAGCACTGCTGTACAGCACTATATACTACTGCTGCTGTACTGAACACTACACTATATACTGCTGCTGTACTGAACACTACACTATATACTGCTGCTGTACTGAACACTACACTACACTACACTACAGTATATACTGCTGCTGTACTGAACAATACAGTGTATACTGCTGCTGTACTGAAACCTACACTATATACTGCTGCTGTACTGAACACTACACTATATACTGCTGCTGTACTGAACACTACACTATATACTGCTGCTGTACTGAGCACTACAGCATATACTGCTGCTGTACTGAGCACTACACTATATACTGCTGCTGTACTGAACAATACACTATATACTGCTGCTGTACTGAACACTACACTATATACTGCTGCTGTACTGAGCACTACACTATATACTGCTGCTGTACTGAACACTACACACTATATATACTGCTGCTGTACTGAGCACAATATATACTGAACACTACACTATATACTGCTGCTGTACTGAGCACTACACTATATACTGCTGCTGTGTACTATAATATACTGCTGCTGTACACTACTATATACTGTTGCTGTACTGAGCACTACACTATATACTGCTGCTGTACTGAGCACTACAATATATACTGCTGCTGTACTGAGCACTACACTATATACTGCTGCTGTACTGAACACTACACTATATACTGCTGCTGTACTGAGCACTACACTATATACTGCTGCTGTACTGAGCACTACACTATATACTGCTGCTGTACTGAACATTACAGTATATACTGCTGCTGTACTGAGCACTACACTATATACTGTTGCTGTACTGAACACTACAGATATACTGCTGCTGTACTGACACATACTGCTGCTGTACTGAACACTACACTATATACTGCTGCACTGAGCACTACACTATATACTGCTGCTGTACTGAGCACTACACTACACTATATACTGCTGCTGTACTGAACACTACACTATATACTGCTGCTGTACTGAACACTACACTATATACTGCTGCTGTACTGAGCACTACAATATATACTGCTGCTGTACTGAACACTACACTATATACTGCTGCTGTACTGAGCACTACACTATATACTGCTGCTGTACTGAGCACTACACTATATACTGCTGCTGTACTGAGCACTACACTATATACTGCTGTACTGAACACTACACTATATACTGCTGCTGTACTGAACACTACACTATATACTGCTGCTGTACTGAACACTACACTATATACTGCTGCTGTACTGAACACTACACTATATACTGCTGCTGTACTGAACACTACACTATATACTGCTGCTGTACTGAGCACTACACTATATACTGCTGCTGTACTGAGCACTACACTATATACTGCTGCTGTACTGAGCACTACACTATATACTGCTGCTGTACTGAGCACTACACTATATACTGCTGCTGTACTGAACACTACACTATATACTGCTGCTGTACTGAACACTACACTATATACTGCTGCTGTACTGAACACTACACTATATACCGACTGAGCACTACACTATATACTGTTGCTGTATAACACTACACTATATACTGCTGCTGTACTGAACACTACACTATATACTGCTGCTGTACTGAGCACTACAATATATACTGCTGCTGTACTGAGCACTACACTATATACTGCTGCTGTACTGAGCACTACACTATATACTGCTGCTGTATAACACTACACTATATACTGCTGCTGTACTGAACACTATATACTGCTGCTGTACTGAGCACTACAATATATACTGCTGCTGTACTGAGCACTACAATATATACTGCTGCTGTACTGAGCACTACACTATATACTGCTGCTGTACTGAACACTACACTATATACTGCTGCTGTACTGCTGCTGTGAACACTACACTATATACTGCTGCTGTACTGAACACTATATACTGCTGCTGTAATATACTGCTGTACTGACACTACACTATACTGCTGTGTACTGAACACTACACTATATACTGCTGCTGTACTGAACACTACACTATATACTGCTGCTGTACTGAGCACTACACTATATACTGCTGCTGTACTGAGCACTACAGTATATACTGCTGCTGTACTGAGCACTGCAATATATACTGCTGTACTGAACACTACACTAGCACTACACTATATACTGCTGCTGTACTGAACACTGATATACACTACACACTATATACCGCTGCTGTACTGAACACTACACTATATACTGCTGCTGTACTGAACACTACACTATATACTGCTGCTGTACTAAGCACTACAATATATACTGCTGCTGTACTGAGCACCCCAATATATACTGCTGCTGTACTGAACACTACACTATATACTGCTGCTGTACTCTACAATACACTACAGTATATACTGCTGCTGTACTGAACACTACAGTATATACTGCTGCTGTACTGAACACTACACTATATACTGCTACTGAACACTGTACTGAGCACTACACTATATACTGCTGCTGTACTGAGCACTACACTACACTATACCTGCTGCTGTACTGAACATTACACTATATACTGCTGCTGTACTGAACACTACACTATATACTGCTGCTGTACTAAACGCTACAGTATTTACATTGCCGTGAGAAAGTATTTGCTTCCTTCCCGATTTCTACTGTTTCTGCTGGTCATATATTCATCACAAATATGATTCTCATTTAAATTTGGAATAGGTGCTGTACTGAGCACTACACTATATACTGCTGCTGTACTGAGCACTACAATGTATACTGGTGCTGTCCTGAACGCTACACTGGTATACTGCTGCTGTACTGAATACTACACTACATACTGCTGCTGTACCGAACACTACACTATATACTGCTGCTGTACTAAACGCTACAGTATTTACATTGCCGTGAGAAAGTATTTGCTTCCTTCCCGATTTCTACTGTTTCTGCTGGTCATATTTAAATGCATCAGATCATCCAACTAATTTTATGACAAGACAAAGACAACACGAGTAAACAGAATATTAAATTTTCAAATGATCTGTCCATTAATTGAAGGAAAAGAGTTTTTCAAAACCTACACAATCCATCCAAAAAAAAATCTCACACCATAATATTTTGCAAGGCCACTTTAAGCTTTGATCACAGCGCACATTTGTCATGGTTTTGTTTTCATAATCTCATACAATGTCACTATATTTATTTCTGACCGGATTTGCATTCATTTTTGGCTGAGATACTGTATTGATGATGGGTGAGTCAAATCGCTTTGTTAAGCCTCTCCAGCTCATCCCAAAGACTTTCAGCTGTTTAACATCCAGACTCTGCGGTGCCAATTCATGTGTGAAAATGATTCTTTATGCTCGATAAACCACTCTTTCACAATTAGGGCCCGATTTAATCTTCCAGTGTTGCCATCCTGGAATATTGTCTGTACCATCAGGGATTAAAAAGTCCATTGATGGGTAACTGGTCATTCAGTATATTCAGGTAATCTGCTGAATTCATTTTATTGCTGCAGAACAGAGCTGAGCCCAGACCTGACTAACTAAAACAACCCCAGATCATAACACTGCCTCCAGAGGCTTGTACAGTGGGCTCTATGCATGACGGGTGCATCGCTTCATGGACTTCCTTTCTTACCCTGAAGTGCCCATCACTCTGGAACAGGGTAAATCTGAACTCATTGGACCACATGACCTTTTTCCATTTGTCATCAGTCCAATCCTTATGCTCCCTTGCAAACTAAAATAATTTTTTTCCCCCAATTAGCCTCAGTAACAAGTGGTTTTCATGTGGCCACGCAGCTGTCTCGTCTCAATCCTGCAAGTCTTTGTTGCATCGTGCATGTAGAAATGATCTTACCTTCATAATTAAATACACCCATGACTTCAACTGTTGATTTTGTTTTGATGAGACTTCATCAAACATTTTAGTGATCTCCGATCAGGATCAGTCATGATTTTTTCTCCAACCATTTTCTTCCACAAATTTGACAGTTCATCAGGATTCTTCCAGGTTTTAATAAATTGTTGGACAGTTCCTGACCCAGTTCTGGTGATTTTATAAATCTCCTTCGCTGTTTTCTTTGCTTGATGCTGGCCAATAATTTGCCCCTCTTGAAACAGCGTAACATCTTTTCAACGACCATGAGATACATCAACCAACATGGTTGCTTGAGAGATGAGACGTTACGCACTGAATGAGTCAGGATTAAAAGGATTTTTGCCAGCTGTAACATACGCATCACTGCAATAATGATTCAATCATAGGCTCTTCAGTATTTGGTTATTTAAATCCAGATGGCAACTTTTTTGGCTAGGCAGTGTATACCACCCATGTGGGAAAATATAATTGCCCTCCCCACCCAAAAAATTGGTTTTGCCATCCATGGTGGCAACTACTGCAATCAAACATTAGCAATAATTGTTTCTCCCCAACTACAATAGTCGGGAGTTACTATGGTTTAGCTGCGGGTCACCGCCTCCACCGCAGCCGCAGAGATTTTCTGTTCCAGGTTCTGAAGGCTTCAAAGTTTATAGGATTTTTTTTATAAATTTGCATAGTCAAAGATGTTTATTTGGCAATGCTCAAGATCAATTCTCGGCAATTTCCGACATCCGATATGGCCGCTGGCAGCCATTTTGTTGAAAAAAAAGTTTTTTGCAGATTTTGTGTTTTCTGCTCATTTTGAGCCGCATTTTTATATATTTTTATATATATATATATATATATATATATATGTACAGGGATGCATATTAATGTCATAGCGAGAGTAAAAACAGTAACATTGCGGCTGTAAAAATTTGCAAGTGATCTGTCATGGGGATTGGGGAGATACACGACTCGGTCCCTATGGCGACCGAGTTATCTAGTTGGCAATGAGTCTGTGGCAACCGAATCAACAAACATGCCCACCATCCACATCACACTGCCCGAAGCCGTCAATTCCCCTCCCCTTTTCGCCTCCCACCTCCAGCACCACGGACAGCGCATGTCGGCCAGGAATCTGTTCAGCACCTCCGGCCGCTGCTCTATGATGGACACTTCCTGCCAGTGGCAGCCAGCCATGTGAAAGAGGCTCTTTCCACACGAGGCCACGCACCTCGTCTATGGCAAACAAAGGCTGAATATAAAGCCAGCGAGACTGCAGATGGGGACAGATTGGCTGAGAGTGCGTTTTGTAAGTGCATTACTAAGCGCTGTTCTCTCTCAATTTTTCCTATCAGAGTCCAAGGGCGAAGAGATGGGGGATCTTGAGTTTACGCTCCCTCCAGAAAGCCTCGCTCTGGCCAGTACTCTACCACGTGACAGTGGCTAATTCTCCTGTGTCGTAAGGCTTATGAAGCCTATTGTCTTTTTGGTTTATTTCTGTAAATAAAATTACCACGCAGTGGGCGGGACTCTTGCCAACCTGTTGCCCTGTCTGTGCCTGCATTTTTGGTGGTTCTCCACAAGTCTTGTACATCGCTGTGGAGGAACTTTGCCCTGCTCTTCTTCGCAAAATTCTTTCAACTCAGCCACATTGAAGAGTTTTCCAGCATGAACAGCCTGTTTAAGGCCCTGCCACAGCATGTCAATGGGATTCAAGTCAGGACTTTGATTGGACCAAAACTCTCACTCTCCACATTCAGAGGTGGATTTGCTTATTTGCTTTGAATCCTTACTCTGCAGCATAACCCAATTGAAGGGGTTATTTCCATAAGTGCTTAATCCATATTCATTAAAAATCAGACAACACTACAAATCCATTCTTTCATTGATGAGGAATAAGCCACATAAGCCAATTTTGGCCAAGAAGCACAAAAAAAAACTAGTCCTGACCGAGTCGTGTATCTCCCCGATCCCCCAATATCGGACAAAATGGCCACCGGCAGCCATATTGGACATCCAAAATTGCTGAAAATCGATCTTGAGCATTATCAAATAAATATCTTCGCCTGTGCAAAATTAGAAAAAATTCCCTGTAATTATTGTAATTATTATTATTCCTCCAACTTTCCGTGCCCGAATTTTTCCCCTATCCCAATGGTGAAAACACGTCTAACTTTCCACAATCATCCGGCCGGATCCGAAATTCGATATTTTTGCGCGCTCGCATGTGGTTGACGCGAAATTCCGAAAAAGCGCCCCTAAACACGTCTCAAAATTCCCATAGGGAAATTCAGTTACTTTTTGTAGGCAGACGAAATTCGGTATACATATGTATCATACCCAGACATACAAAAAACTTCATTGGAGCCACGCCCTAAACCCAACAGGAAGTCGGCCATTTTGATTTGAATTTTTGCATTTTAAAACGAACTCCTCCTAGGGATTTCGACTGATCGACTTCAAATTTGGTACAGATCATCTAGAGACCAAGCTGATCAAAAGTTGTGCTCTGCATGTCTGTAGGTCAAAGGGCGTGGCTGCTAGGGTGTGACAAAGTTTGGCGACTCAACGAAAAAATTTCAAAATGCTTTCACACCCACATACTTGATAATAGCAGCTTCAAACTTGCTGGACATGATGATGGCTCCGCCCAGAACGTCTGAATATATTAACTTCCCACTTTACTAATAGCACCCCCCTGTGGTAACAGGAAGTGACCAGTTTTTACTTTCACTTGTACTGATGACACATAGCTATGAGTAATGGCGTCCGTGTGGCGACGCGGCGACTATGGATCCCTCGCCATGAAAATACCTTTGGGTTTTTGATGTCTTTAATGAACTCGCATCATCATGAAAATTAATACACAGGGCAAGGATGGCGAGCTCTTACATCTGATTGGGGCAGCGCCCATGGGTGGAGAGAAAATGCCTCTAAAGCGCCCCCTTGAAATTTTCAAAAACCCCTCCCCACAGGGGTTTTTTTGGAATAGGTGATGAAAATTGTTATACATGTGTATGTTGCCAAGATGCAGAAAAAAGTCTCTGGCACCATTGGTCTACTCCAAACAGGAAGTCGACCATTTTGATTTTAAAGTGTCATTTTGGCCTGATTTCCACACGTTGTATTTTAACGAACTCCGAGATTTCGTCCAATCAACCTCAGATTTATTACAGATCATCAAGAGACCATGCTGATCAAAAGTTGTGCTCTGCATGTCTGTAGGTAAGTGGGCGTGGCCGCTATGGCGTCCCCATTTCTGATGCCTCGCCAAGCATATTCGAGCAGCTCTCTCTCCCTCATCCTTCATCCAAACGGCTTCAAAACTCCTGTACATGATAAGAGCCCCGCCCTGAACACCTCCATATGCTCGTACGCAATCTCACTCATGGCGCCCCCTTGTGAAAACAGGAAATACCATATTTTACATTGACATTGGCCGATTTGCTCGAAACTTCACATTTGTGCTGCGGGTCTGCCCCTGAATGCACCTGCCCACGTTTGGTTACACTCTGAGCGCCCCCTGGTGGATTAACTATCAACTTGTCATAACTCCTTTGTGCTTTGTCCGATTCGCTCAAAATTTCACATGTGTGATGAGGGTCCGTCCCTGAACGCAACTGCCCAAATCTGGTTACACTCATAGCGCCACCAAGTGGATGAATGAAACATTGTGTTTCTTCGCTCCTTCCTGTTTTTTCTCTCTTCTTGCTTCACACCGTGGCGCTTGCCTGCCGCAGGCCCCCCATGGTTGCGCGCGAGTGCGAGGGCCTGATCACAGCTGCTTGCAGCTTTAATTTTTATTGTGACCTTTTTTCAGCTGCATTGATCTTCCATTTCACTGTATATATCTCCCATTCATTTTGTTCAAGAAGCTTTTTTACATACATGGTATGACTATATTTGCTGTTCATTTTGATTAGAAAGTGGTGTGTTTTGTTTTCAAAAAGATATTCTATTTTTAATGCTTTGACTTCTTCTTCTACCCAAGGGTACAAAAAATATAATAATCCTATCCTAGCAAGAAATTATACTCATAATTGCAAGCAAAACTCTGTTGACAGCAAATAACCATAAAAAGAATTCTAAGTGAAGAATTATGAACAAATAAAAATTTTCAGGCCTATTCTTCCCTTGAGCTTTTACATTTCTTGAATATAAGGGGACAAAGTCAAAGAGAAGAGGCATTTGTCTCAGAATGCGAACTGCACTCTCTGTTTCTGAAAATTGGCAGTCATTGCATCAGTTAGGTGCCTAAATTGGACATCGAAAGCTAAATTAGCACATTTACCAAAAAAAAAAAAAAAAAAGAAGTCGTCATGCTGATTTTTTCAGGCTCCAATTTTAACATGCACCAACCAAAAAGGTAGGCTTTCTTTCTTTTTTTTAATTATTTTTATTGTTTCTTTGCTTTGGAGGCAATAGTCTTTATCTTGTGGTAAACCATCTGTTCATATTTTGTTGCGGTTTTCTCCTGTTTGTTGATACTGACACAAATACGCCCACCGCATGGAAGGTGCTCTTGATCTGGCCTACTGTAGCGAAGGGGTTTTTCTTCATGAGGGAGAGAATCCGTCAGTCACCCCAGCTGTTTTCCGAGGTCTTCAAGGCTGTTTGGATTTCACAAGCTCATCAGAGCACACTCTTTGGCCACACCTGATTATTTGCCGTTTCTCTGATGGGTTTGTTTTGATTTCTCAGCCAAATGATTGCTCCTTTCATTGGCAGTGACAGCTCTTTGGACTTCATTCGGAGAAGTGGCAGCAAATGCGAATACCACACTTGAAATCAACTACTGCTTATTTATTTGCTCAATATAAATGAAATTAGCAAATAAAATAATGAGGAAATAACACCAGACCAAGCTATAGAACTGCTCATAGGGCTCATGTTCCTTATTTAATTTAATCTCCATTAACTGTCAAAATAAAAATATCTTTGTCAAAGTTCAAATAATTATGGGTTTGACATTATATTTAAGTCAATAACTGTTACCAACAGCAGGGCAGGGGTTACCGGGAAATTTGGCTACATTAAACCTGAGTGAATCCTGATCATCTAAGTTTGCTTACGCACGCTGAAAAATGGCACATTGGACTGCAGCCAATTCAGAGGACCTGTTTAGTTTGCAGGTGTGTGCTCTCCTGATCTGAGAGCACCCTACAGCAAGTGACTGCCGCTTCTGAGCCCTCCATATCCACAGGAAACTCAAAATATAAGAGGAGCGACTGAAAATAATTCAAATGCCTATGCTTTTGATTCAACATTGAATTCCACAAATTAGGGAAACCATTAGCAGAATGCAAATGCTGGCACACATTGCGGGCAGTATATACCTTCATAGCTCATTCTAAAATTGCAAGCAAGTGCTGAGGAGTGATAGCACTATTGATACATCAAAAATGAAAAACTGTATTTGAGTGTCAATTCTGAAATATACTGCATTCTGTGTCTTTCTCATGTCAAACAATTTTAAAATGAATTACTTGACACACTTTTAGCTGATAAGGCAAACTTATTGAATTAGAAAGTCATTGCATATCTGCATTACAGCAGATTACTGCATTACTAGGCTCACCCTGATCAGCTCACTCATGAAAACAATCATCCCTATAAGAGCCTGTACATTAAGCAGGAATGACCCTTCGTTTCAACATCTTTAAACTTGCAAGGAGAAGAGGATGCCAAAACTTCGTCAGAAAAGTGGCATTTACCTGGCGTAAGTGCACTCATCCCAGCGAAGGTCAATGCTAATCACAACTGAATAATGTTGAATGATCACCTCAGGAGGTATGCTTTGCATGATGACAATGCAACGCTAAAACAGCATGTGCAAGCACCAAAATGTCTAAATCAGTGTAACCGTGATGTTATCAGCATGTTACAATCTCAGCCTGCAAATCTAAACACAAACTGTGCACTTACAGGAACTTTCGGCTCAATATACAAGACAACATTTCCTGCAAGGCATGAATTCACTCACTATCTCGGTGACATAATTTTTCTCTCACTGTTGCTGTAGACACTTTTGCAAATGAGGACCTTCAACCTGGTGCCTCCATTTTTTTGACCACTACACCCGTTTACCAGCATTCTCCTTGCAGACAACCAGCTCTTATTGCACATTATTACTGAGTATTACTTCTATGGAAGTGATGCATTTTATCAGACTAACCAGGGGCCAATCCTACCAGAGAAATGTGAGGTTATGGGTTTGGTCAAGAGCTCAACAGCTGCACAGCACATTATCCTTAAATCGGGGCTTCAACCACCAACATTCTAGGCCCCAGTCAACCAAATTAGGAACATTATTGGTTTAATGTTTTAAATTGAAAAATTTGAATATTAATGGAGAATTTATATTTTCTGAATGTTCAAGTATTACCTGAAAGTAATGCTAGCATTACACTGATGCACACAGTAGTAAAACTTTTTTTTTCAAAAGTTATTATCATTTGAGGTGCGTTGTTCATATTTATGTGAGTCTGTAGCTTTTTCAGTGCTAGTGAAAGGGAAGGTTTTAAGAACCATTGAAAATCCCAAGACTTTTAGAATAGTTGAATGTCAGAGAAAAACTTCTATTTTCTAAATGTTCCAACCCAATCTACCCACATGGATTGTTCAAACAAGCAAACGTCCTCTCTGCCACTGTACATATGCACTACACTGCCTTAGCCATAGTGGACCATCCCACAACTTTTTTTATTCAATGTGAACATGGCGGCTCGGTATCTCACTAATGAGGAACTGCTTGCTATGATTGATGATGATGGTGAAGTGGAAGATAATGGAGACCAGAGTTTGTCCCAAATGAATCAGAAGATGATGGTTCTGCTTCAGAAGGAGGTACCTTTCACTTTAAATGAAACAGAAGGGCATCCAAAACCGACATAAAAAAGTGCATAACGTAATTTTACATATCTTGGGTTTATAACATAAGCAGTGTTTCTAGTTCCCAGATACTCTAGATGACACAGGAGGCTGGCAACTTTTCCCATTTTCTCAGTTCCCCCAGCTGGGTTAGCCCAAATGGCTCTTAGGTCAATTTCAAACGCCTTGTCTTAAT
Source organism: Gymnothorax javanicus (assembly GCA_029692085.1). NCBI lineage: Eukaryota > Metazoa > Chordata > Actinopteri > Anguilliformes > Muraenidae > Gymnothorax > Gymnothorax javanicus. The sequence goes on from CM056203.1 coordinate 833,256, forward strand.
CACAGGGGTAAGGAATCTTGGTGAGTAAATTGCAAAGTGTATTGTACACATTGGTAACTGCAAAATTTGTCCAGTATTCAAAGTTGCAAACATATTGCTTTAAGATCAGTGTTTATGATTCCAGAGACTGAGCAAAGTGGAATCCATTGGAGAGACGCTGACCATAAAGTAAACAAAAGGTTTGTCTCACATTTGTCAAAATACATCTTGATGACCCCCGAGACTTTTGGGGAAATTTTTTTATAATATTAATATAATAATCGTAATAATAATAATAAAAATAATAATATAGATAATATAGATAATAATATAATACAGATATAATATATAATATAATATTCTGTGGAGTCAAGAGTGGAACTTTCTGGAAGACAGCTGATGTGAAGCTAACACAGCATTCCGCAATCAGAGCGTCATCTCAATCGTTGAAAATGGGAGTGGCAGTGAGATGGGCAAGGGGGTTTTTGCTACTTCAGGTCCTTGGCGACTTGCCATTATCGATGGAACCATAAATTGTGTTCTGTACTGAAAATCCTGAAAGAGAACGTCCAGCCATCAGTTCCTGACCTAAAGCTCATCCGCGGTTGCACCAGGAAGCAGGACAATGATCCAAAGCACACAAGCGAGTCCATCTCTGAATGGCTCAAAGGAAAGGAAATGAAGGTTTTGGAGTGTCCCAGTCAAAGTCCAGACTCCATTTCTATTGAGATGTTGTGGCATGACCTTAAACAGGCAGTTCATGCTCAAAACCATCCATCGCAGCTGAATCAAAACAATTCTGCAAAGATGAGAGGACGAGAATTCCTCCACAGTGATGTAAAAGACTCGTTACCAGTTACATCAAACGTTTACTCATTTTTTGCTGCCAAATGTGACACAAGCAGTTAGTAGGTTTTGGGGGCAATTAGTTGTTCACACAGGTGATATAGATTTTTTTTTTTTTTTTTTTATATTTTTTTTGGGAATTTTTTCCTTTACTTGACAGCCGCACAGCGCAGAGAGACAGGAAGGCGGGGAGAAGAACGGGGGAAGACACGCAGCAAACGACCCGAGCCGGAACCGAACCCAGGCCGCCGTGGGAAGGACACAGCCCCCACGGCACGCGCGCCCAGACCGATGAGCCACCGGGGTGCCCCAGGTGATATAGATTTTGAATAACTATTAAGCTTCATTGAATGAAATAAGAGCTGCAATTTCGTGTTCGCTTACATAGACGTTGTCTGACATTAAAATCAGTTGGACGAACTGGAAAATTTTCATTTGACAGATAGGCAAAAATAGCAGACAATAGAGAGGGTGCTAACACTTTCTTTTGCAGCACTGTACATGAAAAACAGAAAACCAAGAAAGTGAACTAGGGACTGGAGCAATGAGAACGTTAAAGAGCAGGATTTGTTTAGATGCATGCATAGCAAGGGGAGGGAAGGAAAGCAGAATTATATTTTATAATTATGAATTATTATGATACTTTTGTAAAGGGAACGAGTGAAATAGATCACATGCTGTGTAGTCATATTATCAATATCCGATTTGAAAGATCTCACTTGTCCTGGTTTAAACACTGATCCAGGTCCATCTCAGCTGTCCCAATAAGAAATTAGAATTTGGATCTTATATCTAATCTGAGAGGTCAAAGACAACAATATACATATACATTCACTGAAGATGAAACATCAGCACAGTCCAATAATGTAGTTTACTGCTTTGGATAAAATACTGCAGGGAACTGAATGAAACGTGGCCAATTCATGGCATGCAAACTTCATATTAATAATTGATCTCTTTTCAAAGGCAGACAGAAGACTGGCTGATTATAAGGTGTGGAGTCCGTATGTAATCCATTTTCAGACAGTGCGATATACAGAGCTGAGTCCAGAGGCACCATATTTCAATAAACAAAGAAGTTCCACAACACTGGAAAGCAATAAGCCCACAACTGTCGTTCAACTCCTGAAGAAAATGTACTGGAGCAGAAGTTAGGTAGAAGAATGTAATGAGGACACTAAATAAGTAACATAGCTCTGTGATCCTGTCTTCAGAGAGCTCCATATACGCTCCCGTCCTTTCAGAGACACTCCAATCCTTACAGAGACCAGAGAAAAAATAACACAGAGACAGCTGAGATTATATCACAAGCTCCAGTCGCTACAGAGACAGGAGAGACTATATCACACACTCCAGCCCTTACAGAGACAAGAGAGACTATATCACATGCTCCAGTCCCTACAGAGACAAGAGAGACTATATCACACACTCCAGCCCTTACAGAGACAGGAGAGACTATATCACACACTCCAGTCCTTACAGAGACAAGAGAGACTATATCACACGCTCCAGTCCCTACAGAGACAAGAGAGACTATATCACACACTCCAGCCCTTACAGAGACAGGAGAGACTATATCACACACTCCAGTCCTCACAGAGACAGGAGAGACTATATCACAGACTCCAGAGCTTACAGAGACAGGAGAGACTATATCACACACACCAGCCCTTACAGAGAAAGGGGAGACTATATCACGCACTCCAATCCTCACAGAGACAGGAGAGACTATATCACACACTCCAGTCCTCACAGAGACAGGAGAGACTATATCACACACTCCAGCCCTTACAGAGACAGGAGAGACTATATCACACACTCCAGAGCTTACAGAGACAGGAGAGACTATATCACACACCAGTCCTCACAGAGACAGGAGCCCACACTCCAGCCCTTAGACAGGAGAGACTATATCACAGACACAGAGCTTACAGAGACAGGAGAGACAGGCCCTTAGAGAAAGGGGAGATATCACACACTCCAGCCCACAGAGACAGGAGAGACTATATCACACACTCCAGCCCTTGCAGAGACAGGAGAGAATATATCACACACTCCAGTCCTTACAGAGATAAGAGAGAATATATCACACACTCCAGCCCTCACAGAGACAGGAGAGAATATATCACACACTCCAGTCCTTACAGTGACAAGAGAGAATATATCACACACTCCAGCCCATACAGAGACAGGAGAAAATATTTCACACACTCCAGCCCTTGCAGAGACAGGAGAGAATATATCACACACTCCAGCCCTTACAGAGACAGGAGAGAATATATCACACACTCCAGCCCTTACAGAGACAGGAGAGAATATATCACACACTCCAGCCCTTACAGAGACAGGAGAGAATATATCACACACTCCAGCCCTTACAGAGACAGGAGAGAATATATCACACATTCCAGCCCTTACAGAGACAGGAGAGAATATATCACACACTCCAGCCCTTACAGAGACAGGAGAGAATATATCACACACTCCAGCCCTTACAGAGACAGGAGAGAATATATCACACACTCTAGTCCTACCAAACACAGGAGAGAATATATCACACATTCCAGCCCTTACAGAGACAGGAGAGAATATATCACACACTCCAGTCCCTACAGAGACAGGAGAGACTATATCACACACTCCAGCCCTTACAGAGACAGGAGAGACTATACACACTCTCCAGCCCTTAAAAAGACAGGAAAGAATCACACATCCAGCCCTTACAGAGACAGGAGAGAATATATCACACACTCCAGCCCTTACAGAGACAGGAGAGACTATATCACACACTCCAGCCCTTACAGAGACAGGAGAGACTATATCACACACTCCAGGCCTTACAGAGACAGGAGAGAATATATCACACACTCCAGCCCTTACAGAGACAGGAGAGACTATATCACACACTCCAGGCCTCACAGAGACAGGAGAGAATATATCACACACTCCAGCCCTTACAGAGACAGGAGAAAATATATCACACACTCCAGCCCTTACAGAGACAGGAGAGACTATATCACACACCCCCTCACAGAGACAGGAGAGAATATATCACACACTCCAGCCCTTACAGAGACAGGAGAGAATATATCACACACTCCAGCCCTTACAGAGACAGGAGAAAATATATCACACACTCCAGCCCTAACAGAGACAGGAGAGACATTATCACCCACTCCAGCCCTTACAGAGACAGGCCAGACTATATCACACACTCCAGGCCTCACAGAGACAGGAGAAAATATATCACATACTACAGTGCTTGCAGAGACAGGAGAGGATCCAGCTTTTGCAATGCTTCAGATTTTTATTGCGTTTTTATTTTTTTTTTATGGTCAGATACACCTTTTCCCCAAATCTCAACACCTCTTGCACCCCATCCCTGACCCTCCATCCCTCTTCCCTCTACCTGAAATGCACTGCTTCCACCACTGCCATTTCCCCATTCTATGTGCTCTGTCCACCTGTCCATCTGTGTGCTCTGTCCTTCTGTCCTTCTGTGTCCTGCTGTGCGCTCTGTCACATCCTCTCTTATTTCCACCAGCTCTCCCCAGCTTCCATGCAAGTTTCTCTGATTAAGAAAGGAAGGCAGGAAGCCCCACAGCTTGAGAGCTCCTGGTCAAGTTAACTGAGCAACGAAACAACCAGACGTGACCTGGCTTTTCACCTCCCTGTCACCACTCAAGTGCGCTGCTGACCACAATGACACTCCATGGATACTCTGTTCCATACTCTGATCGATTACTTAAAACAAGAATAAAGCCATGAACTCAAAGAATGTGAGCTCCACTGCATTGTGAAGCCAGTCCTCACACACTGGGTCATGCAGGGCTTTGAATAAAGAACTAACCAGGTTACTAACATGTGAACATTAGAAAGTGTCAAACTAATTTGGTAAATGTATTTTTGCAATTTCAAAAGTTTTTCATGAGTGAAAAGATGTTGTAACCATCTGTGTAAAAACATGACTGTTCAATTTGCCCTACTTTTGGCGTAACTAGCTCCTTGGCATCCATGAACTGAAAACAAACCTTTTCTCCATACATTATGAGGCACAAACAGTAGCAGCATTTCAAAAATAGCAAGCTTGTCCCTCTGAGAGACACACTTCACATAAAACAGATAAAATAGGTCACATTTCTTTAATTAAATATCACCTAATTTAATGTTCTTCCACTTCCTCCTCAACACAAAGGCAGCTGCGGCATTGTTGTTGGTTTTATGAGGGAAAATTTTCCGAGCTCATCCCCGAGAGATCCCGAGCACAGCCAGCACCTCGCAGTGAAGTTTCCGCAAACATCAAAAAGCAGACAACGGTCCTGATCATGTTATCAACCATCTGAGCCACAGAATCACACAATACTTCATTTTATTCGAGTAGCAAGTTAATAGGACAACAACAACAACAACAACAACAACAACAACAATAATAATAATAATAATAATAATAATAATAATAATAATAATCGAACAAGTACAACAAAACAACAGTCACGACAATAGCCTACAAAGGCTTCAGGAGCCCCAGATTCAACTGCTCCGATTCCCTGCAGAGTTCCGAGGTGAAAGTAGCGTAGCCTGGTGTCTTTCAGATCTTCACAGCAGTGCTTTTCATGCTACACTCCGCAGTGCTCTTTACATTCTATCTTGCACATCCCTTACTTCTGAAACATAACAGGAGATCATCGACTAAAGCACCATTTTGCAAAAATAAGACATTACCACGGGAAACAGGTTATGTTGTCTCAGAATAATGCACAACCTCGGGCAGAAATCCATGATGACAAGCTGCTGAATAACATTCCACACGAATAACGAATACATAAGTAAACCTCTGAATATTCATAAAGCGTCAAATATTTTGCGCGCAAAGAAAGTCGCTGCCAAACTTACCTCCACGCACGAAACCTCGGGAATCCCCGCTACATTCTGCGGCAGGTGATCGCGCTCGCGCTCCTCAGCTGCCCGAACCACTAAAACCGTTTCAGGACAGGCGCCGGCCAGCGCCAAACGTGACCGGAATTAATACGCCAGTGTGTTTGTTATTCCGTAGAGGGATGAGGAAAAACCGTCAAAATTACATAAAAAACCAATAACAGTCGCACTGGGGGTCTCGCTCTGTTTATCGTGATATACCTCTGGAAATTGCGAAAAACATGTCTTATATATAATGAAGAATTTACGATAAGTGAGGAAAGCCTATCCCACACACATTGCTCACAACACAAGTAATGCGGTGGTTGCCAGTGCTGTCAAGCGAAGGGAAAACAGGCGCTTTTCGCCTCGTCCAATACAGCAGCTATCTGCGGGCTGCGCGTGTGGGGGCGTTGCACGAGGGGAAATCGAGTGTTTGAGTAGGAGGAAACATCAGAGATGTTTGCATTTGCAATGCTAGGACGACCGAACCCGCATAGGATGAATGTTTTGGTCACCTCACAATCTCATTTCGCATCCCGTACTTGCAATGAATTTATCGATGCGCTCTTGAAAACGCTGTGATTACTCTCTCATTAAATGTTCCTTTGGATAGAATAGACTCATGGCGCAAAATATCGTGCAATAAAACGACGTTTCGCTGCAGTAACAAGGATCGTATCGGCTCCCCAAATGCCGAGCTGATGTTACTTGTGCCGCACTGCAATCCGTCCTAATAAAAGCTGCATAATGACAGCACCGTGGCAGCGCGGTTACTCAAAAAAAATTAAAGTAATCTCAGCGCTGGATCGTTTTTTTAAAAATACCAGCTATATAAATTCAGACAAAAACATGGAAGGTAAAAGTTAAGTATTTATTCATTAAGACAGCTTTATACTGGATGGAAAAAAAAAAACTTAATGCAGATACTCAGAGAGAGGGAGGGAGAGAGAGAGAGAGAGAGCGATTTACAAATTCATAAATTCATACGTTGCACAGTAGGCAGTTGATTGGGTGAACAAGGAGGAGACGTGGAGAAAACTGCCTAACACTGAAGCAGAAAGATGAATCATGGGTCAGAGGTGATGTCCTAGACAAACGACATGTCATACAGAAAAGCCGACATCAAGGACAAGGGAGGACAACACCAGCGTCTGCATTTAAAAACAGTCAGAATGACCTTGACAAAATCCAAAATTCTCTCTCAGTTATCAAGGTCTCAGAATCCAGAGCTGAAGCAGGCTTACTCTTACTGTAGCATTAAGAATCCGACACCAAAGCTCTCTGTCACAAGAACAAAACACACAAGACAACATTCATGAAATACTCATGAAAATAGTGAAGACACCTCACCAGCATACAGTTAATGGCCAATCTATGAGCAGAGCTGCCAGTATGTGACCCGTAAAGTCTAAAGCCCTCAGTGGGATACGGCAGCAGTGGGAGCTTCAGAGTAGCAGTGAAGACTAGCCACTGAATTTGTGAGGCTAACATGAAAACACTCTATATGGACGTCTCAATGAGCTGTGGACATCAGCCCGTGTTCAGTCCTGAGTCTTGGTCTTCACTCATCGCATCTACTCACAGCCCAACAAAGCTCATAATGTCAATATCCTCTGAAACACAAATGAAATAGAGGTTGGCTTCAGCAGTGTGGCTCGGAGGACGGTGCGATAATGCACCAACATGAAAGACAGACTTTAATTGTGAAGCCCTGGGATGCCATCGAGCGGCTCTGCAGTCAGTGGCTTCACCTACTCCTCTCAAACTGACACCAGGCTGTGGCCATACATTTCTGTTGTGTTTATTGGAAAATGTTGCATTTGTATGTAAATCAGTGGGGTTAGGAGAGCCTGTGCCACTGGGCAGCTCTTTGTGCAGCCAGAGAAATGAGTTTTCCAGACAAATGTTAACCTGCAAATGCAGACGGGAACATTATTAAATACCACTCTTTCTTTGGTACCACGCAGTCTCACACTTCAAGATCTGACATTTATAAATAATGCTGATGCTACAATGAACTGCTGTAGAGAAGTAATAAAGACAGCTTACTGAGGACTGATGTATGTGTGTGAGTGTGTGTGTGTGGGTGTGTGCGTGCGTGCGCGTGTGTTTGTGCATGACAAAAAACAAACTTGAATGTATGCATGCAAAATGGTTTTATATCAAATGTTTCCAGTTGCAGCAGCCCTACAAAACGGTACAAATTAAATTGATGCACCTGAACCTTAATGTCACTCCACCATAAAAAAAAACACGCACCCTTTATGATTTTTTATGTATTTTTCAAAGATAAGTCTTTCAATTCTTTCAGATGTTCAAACAAAATTTCATATCAGCTATGGAGTGAACATAATACTCAGTTTTTAAGCTATCATTTTATTTATTGAGGGAAAAAGTTATCCACATCCATATGGCTTTGCATGAGAAAGTAATTGCTCGCTAAGCAGCTCAATCACAATTTAATGGGTCCGTGGGCTGAACTTGACCAGATCCACCCACATTTGATTCCCAGTCCTTTTGAACCTAAGTTAATTAGAGCCTTTCCAACAATGTGTCAAATAAGCTAAAATATCACAACAAGCAACACATTACGTAGCAATCACCAGAAATTCTAGAAGAGATAAAAAAAAAGACAATGTCATTGAAATATAGTATTCTGCATAAAGTTACGGTCATCTCTTAATGTCTGGGACACCAACAGTCTAAAGAACTGCAGGCCTCGCTTGCCTCAGATAATCTCTGTTTATGATTCCATGACCAGAAAGAGACTGGGAAAAAATGGTTTAGCCTTGGAGCCAGATGCCCAGCTGCGCTAGCATTGATAACCAGTGCGTATGTTACCCACAGAAGCCAATTAATTCGGCATTCACCAAATTCAAAATGTAGGGTGATAGATCAAAAATGTGCGCGTGTGAGGAAGGAAAATAAAGTTCCACTGGCTTGCTAATAAGCTTACGTTATGCAATGTTAACATCTGGCCATACCACCATTGATGTGGCGTGGCATGGCTAGCGTCAAAAATATGAGCTGAGCGCCGCTCGTACTCTAGGGGTGAGCCAACCGCCGCACCTTCCCAGCGGTGTACAGAGTTCCTCTCGCAACCACTTCACGGATATAAACAGCGTTCGACCCGCCACCTCAAGTAACTTAGCAGGATCCTTTCCTTTACGAGGACAGGACAGATATGACCCAGCATCTCGGCCATAGCGAACTATGGAGCATCGAGCTCAGTTGGCTTCTTAGCCTCGTTCGTAAGCGGTAGTAGCTTGGTAGCTTCGAGCTAGTGGGCGTGTTTTTGCAACCAGGCTCCATTCGGCTCGCCTGAGCTCCGGCAACGGTCCACCTTTTTGCCCATTTTTGGATTAACCGGGAGGTAGGTGGAGTCAGGTAAGTGCCAAATTGGCGACCAAATGAGCTTCACAGTGGATATCATGGACCTATAAGGCTTAAATCAAGCCGTTCTCAGATTGATCATGTTGTGTCTTCATCTTGTCCTCACAAAAAATTAATAGCAACAAAAGCTCAAAAATACATCGTTTTTCATGCAAAATAAGGTTTGTGTTGCCACTGTAGCTACTCAAGTTAGAGTCAGAAGTAGAGGCCATATTTAAATAGCAGAATGGTGCTATCTATTTACACAAGCACAAAGACATACAGAGACGTAGAAAGAACACAATTATAACAAATGTTAGCCCGTGAAACACTAAATAAAGCTGTTCAGAGCATAGACTGTATGTAGTCTAATGGTTCAGAATAGCATAAGTCATTAAATGATGACAAACCATTGAGGGGCAGAAATGGCAATCACAGCAAACTGGAATTAGCTAACTAGCTATCTAGCTTGCCCCCTATTTGGCAAACAAAACAAATGCCTTTTTAGCATTATTTCATGCACATTCAAATTAACGTGTTCACAAAAATATGCAGTTTGGAATATGGGGACTCACCAGAAAATGCCACATTTAAATGGATTTAATTATAACATGCATTTAGTTCTGTACATCGTCAACTCTCCAGTTTTATAGCCAGCTAGCCATATTCAATAAATCCTCTACAGCATTGACTCATGAATGCAAAATGAGTTTTGTGGCTTTTTGGAGTTGTCAATGTTTCTGCAGGTCATCGGTGATGTCACTTGTTTTAGTCATTAGCATAGTACAGTGAGTAAGATCTCACACCGACATTGACAGTGAGATTTTTAAAATTAAAAAAAAAAAATTTAAATGAGCTCCATTGGAGTTACAGGAGGTATTCTGAAGTGGATTCAAAACTGGTTACAGGACAGAACACCGAGAGTGGTGGTCAGTGGTATGTCATCTGAGCTAGGTATGGTGGGGAGTGGCGTCCCCCAGGGATCGGTGTTGGGACCCCTGCTGTTCCTCATCTACATTGATGACCTTGATAGGAATATTGAGAGCAAATTAGTTAAATTTGCAGATGATACTAAATTGGGAGGTTTGGCAAATAGTTTAGAGTCTACTAAAGTGATTCAGGATGATTTGGATAGAATCCAGAATTGGGCAGAAATGTGGCGAATGAAATTTAATGTAGCGAAATGTAAAGTTGTACATGTAGGTAATAAAACATTAGACGGGATTACTTCATGGGAGGTTTAAAACTGGAATCTGCTCCACATGAAAAAGATCTGGGAGTGATTGTTGACCAAACCCTCACAGGCTCTAGCCATTGTGCCGTAGCAGTTAAAAAAGCCAGTCGGATGCTGGAATATATTGCCAAAAAGTATTGAGTACAAATCCAAGGAGGTGATGCTTTTTTGTACAACACATTCGGCAGACCACATCTGGAGTATTGTGTACAGTTCTGGGGACCATACTTTAAGAAAGATATAGAGGGTCTAGAAAAAGTTCAGAGAAGAGCCACTAAGCTAATTCCGGGTATAAAAGATGAAAGCTATGAGAAGAGGCTGAAGATTCTTAATCTCTTTAGTCTTAGGAAAAGGAGACTTAGGGGTGATCTGATTGAGGTCTTTTAATATGTTAAAGGGATTAACAAAGTGAATTATGTAGGATTCCTTTGACCAAGTGTTGTTAGTAGAACTCGGGGTCACAAATGGAAGTTGACCAAAGGTAAATTTAGCACTGATATTCGAAAATATTTCTTCACCCAAAGAGTAATTTCGATGTGAAATAGCTTGCCTGACCATATTGTTGAGGCAGAGACCTTGGGAGTTTTCAAGAGCAGGCTTGACTTAAAGCTAGATACCACTGAGTCATTGAGTATCTGAAGTGATATATTCACAATAGTATAAAGAAACTGGTGAGCCTAGTTGGGCTGAACGGCCTGTTCTCGCTATTCGTGTTATGTTATGTTATGTTATTTTTGTCAATGTTCCTCATATAGCCTCCAACTACACAAGATCGAGGCATTCTATATTTGTTGAATAAAATGTAATAAAAACAAATGCACAGAACATATGCACTTGTATATCCACGTCAAATCGAGATCTGCAACGAGTCTCAGAACGATGTCACATGCATAAATTAATATGTTATTAACTCTTTGAAAATCCGGGAAATCGCACTGCTGCTGGGCTGGTTTTTATAGAAGCATATAGCTAACAATTTTAAAGTGAAAATAGATTTTCAGAACTGTGTTTTCATCTTCAAGATGCAAGCGCATTTGTTTCATAATGAAAATGAAAATGTAATCCTCCACTTTGCGTTTTTATTTTCAAGTCCATGTATGCAATTTTTGTCACAAATTGAAAATTAACATACATTCCCCATTTGCCTTTTCATTTTCATTTTTTTCTTTCGTCATCAAAACACTTTTGGAGTTACAAAGAAAAACAACATTGAAGGCAAATCCAAATCAACTGAAGTCATTGGTGACCACGCTTTCAAGCGTAAAAAACGTTTAAAAAACACGAAATGGCTCCATGCTGCTCATGTGGTGTAATCTAAGTGGCCCTAAGCCCTGACATTCAAATTTGACTCCTAAAGACATCTTTTCACCATGTTTTTTGCCTGAATGTCCAATGTAGCCTCTGAGCTAGGAGCCCTGTTAATTTTTGTGGAAGAAGTTGACCTCACTATGGTGACCGACGAGGGTAAATGCGCTGTTCAGTCAGTGAGTACATTGGAGATGTTTAGGGCCGTTTCAGCGTTATTTGCCCTCATTGTCCACTGTAGGTAAATCATGAATTTTAAACTTCTTCCTTGTATTCGTTAATATCCAAACTATACCAAATCGAGGGAGGAAGTCCCGCCTTCTCACAGAATGACCGACAGGTCACAACCAACGAGATAATGTATTTTGAATTTTGTTAGGAAAAATGCGTGAGACCAAGTCAACCAAAATGCAAAGCAAGGCACAGCATTTTCAAATGAAGATAAAAAAGAAAAATGGTGAACTGTTTTCTCGTTTCAATTATGAGGCAAATATCACGTTTGCTTCATGATACAGAGAAAGCATTTGCGAGAGTGCATCTGCATCGTAAGGTTTGCATTATCGTTTTCATTTTGTCGGCCAAATGGCGATGCACTTCTTGCAAATGAGAACGCAAATAGGAAATGTATTTCAACCTTCCATTTGTTATAAATAGTGCACGCATTGAAAACACATAGAGGACAATTACATTATCATTTTCATGATGATACAAATAATGTGCTTGCTTCTCGAAAATGAGAATGCATTTCCAAGAATGTATTTGCATTATGAGATTAACGTTTTAGTTTTCATTTTGTTAGTGATATTGTGGGGCACTTTTTGAAAATGAAAAGGAAAATCGGGAATGTATTTTAATTTTCAATTTGTTCAATAAATTGCGTTCATGGACTTCAAAATGAAACTGCAAAGTGGAGGATTACATTTTCATTTTCATTCTGAAAGAATTAATGTGCTTGCATCTTTCAGAGAATGTGTTTTCATTTTAATATTGTTAGCTATATGCTTCCATACGTTTTTGATCTGCTTTTTTTTCAACATACAGCGCCCTCCATAATTATTGGCACCCCTGGTTAAGATGTGTTCTTTAGCTTCTAATAAATTCAGTTTTTTTTCTAAATAATATAGGACCACAATGAAAAAAAGAGGAAAATCCAACCTTTAATTCAAGTGCATTTATTCAGTGGGAAAAAAATCCCACATTAAGAAATAATTCTTTTACATCAAATCATTTGTGCCACAATTATTAGCACCCCTGATGTTAATACTTTGTACAACCCCCTTTTGCCAACAAAACAGCACCTAATCTTCACCTATAATGTTTCACAAGAAGGGAGAATACAGAAAGAGGGATCTTCGACCATTCCTCTTTGCACAATCTCTCTAAATCATCCAGCGACCTGGGTCCTCTCCTCTGCACTCTTCTCTTCAGCTCACTCCACAGGTTTTCAATGGGGTTGAGGTCTGGGGACTGAGATGGCCATGGGAGGAGCTTGATTCTGTGTCTGGTGAACCATTTCTGTGTAGATTTGGCCACATGTTTAGGGCCATTATCTTGCTGAAAGACCCAGTGATGACCCATCTTCAGCTTTCGGGCAGAGGCCACCAGATTTTGATTTAAAATGTCCTGGTATTTCAAAGCGTTCATGATGCCATGTACCCTAACAAGGTTCCCAGGGCCTCTGGAAGAGAAACAGGCCCACAGCATCACCAATCCTCCCCCATACTTCACAGTGGGCATGTGGTGCTTTTCTGCATACTCATCTTTTGTGTTCCGCCAGACCCAATTAGAGTGTTTGTTGCCAAAAAGCTCTATCTTGGTCTCATCTGACCAAAGCACACGGTCCCAGTTGAAGTCCCAGTACCGCTTAGCGAACTCCAGACGTTTGCGTTTATGATTGTGAGTGAGAAAAGGTTTTTTCCGTGCATGCCTCCCAAACAGCTTGTTGGCATGTAGATAGCGCCTGATGGTTGTTTTGGAGACTTTGTGACCCCAAGATGCTACCATTTGTTGCAATTCTTTAACAGTGAGCTTTGGAGAACTTTTTATTTCTCTTACCATCCTCCTCACTGTGCTTGGTGGCAAAATAACCTTGCGTCCTTGTCCAGGCTTGTTTACCACTGTTCCAGTTGTTTTAAACTTCTTAATGATTCCTCTGACAGTAGATATGGGCAGGTGCAGGCGAGTGGCTGTTTTCTTGTAGCCATTGCCTGACTAGTGAAAGTCGACACACATCTGCCTTACTTGAATGGTGTGTTCCTTTGTCTTTCCCATGTTGAAGAGTGGATAAGAGAAATGGCCTCTGTGTCACGTCATATTTATACCCCAGGGAAACAGGAAGTGATGAATTACTAATTAAATGTTCCTAGATACTCTGATCAACTTTGTAAACTACTGTAGAAATGACAGAAATACTTCAATTACATTTATTTCCCAGGAATTGTTAGGGGTGCCAATAATTGTGGAATAGGTGATTTTATGAAAAATAATTATTTCTTAGTCAGGATTTTTTTTTCCCCCTTAAAATTCACTTGAGTTGAAGGTTACATTTTTCTACAATTTTCAGTGTGAGAGTATGCTTCTGCAATATAAATTGAATTTATTTTAAGGCTTTTAACACATCTTAACCAGGGGTGCCAATAATTATTGAGGGCGCTGTATATAGGACAATTGAGCTCGATTACAAATGTATTTGGGGAAAGAGTAATATAAATTATCTAAAACTGCCAAAACCTCGAAAAAGTCAGGTATGTTTTAGTTCCTCTTTAAGTAGTCAGCTATTCTCCAGTCACTGGTCTGTTTTATTTTAGAGGCACACTGGGCAATATTAATGACTGTGCTTTCATACATCGTGTGTGATTAAATATTAATTTGTATTCCTTCCTCTCATAAAGTGTATAACATTTATCTTACGTCCAGCATGGAGTTGATTTTTTTGTGGTGATCTGGAATCAATAAAACAAACCTGCAAAGAAGAGTAAAAGTACCTGACAAATGTACTGAACTGGAACAAGATCATATGGGCAAGTGAGAAAAAGAACCACTTATATCAAAATGATGAGAAGAAAAGAGTGTAGAGGGTAAGGTTAATACATGGAACATGGTCACGTTTGGGAATGTAAGCCTACCAATGAAGCTGGATTCCTTATATTCACTGATGATGTGATTCCTGATTAAAGCAGCTAGGTGCATCATGAATAATTCAGAGCTGCTAAGATCCAGCCAAATGCTCCACAGCCCATTGGATGGCGCCTCGCTGTGCCGATGAACTGTGACCCAAAGCATATTGAGAAAGTGACACGATAATTTTTCAAGGCAAAGAAGAGGAATGTTCCACAGCGGCCAAGTCAATCTCCTGACCTGCGTAAGTCTAATTGAGCGCATTCTCTTGGTGAAGGCAAGCTGCTGCCCTGAGAGCAACCAGGATCAAAGACCGCTGCAGTAAAAGCATCACCAACAAAGAAACCCAGCGTCTGGTCGTATTTCCAAGTCTCAGATTTCAGACAGTCATTGACTGCAAACAAGCTGCAACCAAGTATTATAAATGATGGTTTGATTTAAAATTGTTTTAGTTTGCAAATTACTTTTGAGAAATTAGGTTGTAAAAAAGTACATAAAAATAGAATAAATCAGGAGGGGCAAATACATTTTCATGTCACTGTGTAAAAGCTGATTGGCTGCTCTCATTCCTGAGAGCAAGGCTACACGATAAACTGCTACATATTGCTGACGACTTTTTGACGGCCAGCCATGTGCGGGACTCGACTGGCTTCAATAAAAACTACATAAGCATGCACTTTCATTCGCCTCTCAGCTCACTCTAAAAATATCACATTGGCTAAAAGCTCCCAGTTGGAGGCTGTATGAAACTGGCAGCAATGCGCTCCGGCTGCTCTCGTGTCCATGGGGTGTGAATGATAAGGCCTGTTTATATTCTGGGCATAAGAGGTGTCAAGGAGCCACCCACCTCCCCAACAGGGTGAGAAGTGCTCATCCCACACCGAGGACAGAGGAGGAATGTGGTGATGTTCATCCTTCCATAAAACTCATTGAGCTCACAAGCCTTGATCGTGCTGGTCAGTGCTCATCAGCTACATCAGCCAACTGGAGAAGATCACAGGGCTGGTAGCACCAAAGAGATGAGACAGGCGTCTGCCACGAGGCTGGTGAACTGATTGATCTTGTTGGTATGAAAGCAGTAATGAAGGCCTGATGATTGCAATGGGCATTACAATTCAATGCTTAGTATAAATTCGAAGTGCTGTGTTGAATGTGGAAGCTACTGAAGTGGCTCTACAGACAGCATGTGAGTTAATGGATGGCAAGGAAGGCAAAAAGCAGTGTCTCTCCCTGGTTTAGCTTCAGTTAGTGGGTGAAACAGGCAGCAATGGCAGCTGGACACGCAGAAATTCAGTCCAGTGCTGGGGTTTCGGAGAGAGATTGAGGAGAGGTGAGGGGCCCGAGCCGACCCAAAGATGTAGTGCAAAGAGAGCGTAGGGGAAACAGTAAGACCTGTGAGCCCTATGGGGAAGCCATCTGTCTGCAAAACAGGAGCCAAATATACTTGCTGCATAAAAAATGCCACAATAATAAACACCACTCTGATCTTCCTCCAGTAAAACCAGCTCATTTAAACTCTCAGTAAAAATCCATAGAGTGACTCTGAAGGACAACACAGAATGTGCCCTGGGGTGAGAAGACTTTTCCCCGATTGGTAGGGTGAGAACCTCTTGCCCTGATTGGTGGGGTGTGCAGCTCTCACCCTGATTGGTGGGGTGAGCAGCTCTCGCTCTGATTGGTGGGGTGTGCAGCTCTCACCCTGATTGGTAGAGTGAGAAGATTTCACCCTGATTGGTGGGGTGAGCAGCTCTCGATTGGTGGGGT
The DNA here is from genome assembly GCA_029692085.1 of Gymnothorax javanicus. Classification (NCBI taxonomy): domain Eukaryota; kingdom Metazoa; phylum Chordata; class Actinopteri; order Anguilliformes; family Muraenidae; genus Gymnothorax; species Gymnothorax javanicus. The sequence goes on from CM056203.1 coordinate 849,790, forward strand.
GAGCAGCTCTCGCTCTGATTGTTGGGAGGAGCAGCTCTCACTCAGATTGGTGGGGTGAGCAGCTCTCGCTTTGATTGGTGGGGTGTGCAGCTCTCACCCTGATTGGTGGGGTGAGACGACTTCTCCCCGATTGGTGGGGTGAGCAGCTCTTGCCTTGATTTGAGGCATGGCTCAGTGCCCCCCCATCCCAGCATGCGTCAGAATCAGCAGGTGTCCACATAATTCACTGAGCCGAGAGCTAAAGTTACCTGCACAGAAGGTGTTTACAGACTTTACAAGCTTAAGTCAATGCACCACGGCGGGAAGCCCACAGACCAAACAACAGAACCGAGCCTCACGCAGACTCTCAGTGCTGAAACTCAGCTTGTATTCATGGCCTGTTGTGCCATGTGTACGCTTTTATAATGTGGGCTTCATGTTGTGTTTAATGTTTAATGACCTGTGAAATTAGGTATTTCTTGAAGGAAGATAAAATTCAAAATGTGAACCCTCTCATGTACCCTGGGATCCACCAGGGCGTGGAGATCAGTTACAGCAAGGGATTCCAACATGAGCCCCTCGCAAAATCCAACTGTCCTGACCTTTACTGCCGCGCGGCGGTTCGACTGTGATTAATCTGAAAAACCCACTTTTGAGCAATTTGATTGCTAGATTCATTGAGAGACATTTTTGTGTCTGTGTATGTTTGTGTATGTGTGTGTGTGTGTGTGTGTGTGTGTCAGTGTGCAGTACATATGTTCATTTGTGTTTGAATAGGTGTATGTCTCTGTGTTTGTTTGTGTGTAAATGTGTATAGTGTATGTCTATGTGTGTGTATGTTTGTTTGTGTGTGCAAATGTGTGTATGTGCCTGTGTTTGTGTGTTTGTGAGTGTGCAGTATATGTCTGTGTTTGTGTGCGTGTGCGTGTGTGTGTGTGTCTGTTTCCATGCGATCTTAGACAAAGTTCATTTGACATCTCCGCAGGTTCCCGATGACAGGTAGAAGATGAGGCTCATAATGACCCCTCCTCCCCCCCACCCCCGACCCCTGTCTGTTTCCACTGACAGCGAATCACCATGCTTCTCCCTGTCAGAGCCCCGCCCCATTAAAGCCCCACCTCCTGTCAGACTCTCGCCTCCCCTCAGAGCCCCCCTGTCAGACTGTCCTCCCTTACTCTGTTACTGCCCTCTCCCATCTGTGCTTCAGACCGTGTGTGTGTGTGTGTGTGTGTGTGTGTGTGTGTGTGTGCGCGTGTGTGTGCATGTGTGTGTGTGTGTGTGTGTGTGTGTGATGCCTGAAGGAGTCTACAATAGAGGATGCATCTCCATACATCAGCTACTCCTCAGGCTGCTTTTGTACTTCTCCGATGTTCATCACATACTGATCATGCTGAATTGAACTCTGACAGCCCATGAAGTCAACAACCTTTTGATTTATTTAATCTTTCTGTCTCTGTCAGCTCAATTTGCAATTTTAGCACAAGTGTAACCATGTGCATGACTCCCCATTTGCCATCATTGCTGTCATTAGCCACAATTTATTACTCTTCTGTGGAAAACTTGAATTCATTTTGGGGTATTATTGAATTCAGTTATACATTACCTTGCATTAAACAGATGACTGACATTAATCTCTCTGAAAAAAAAAAGTTGTGATTTCATTCTGATGATCTCATGGCCGGTCTTTGATCAGACTCAAGAGACAGGGAGTGGAGGAGACAGACAGTGGAGGTGACAGAGAGTGGAGGAGACAGAGAGTGGAGGTGACAGACAGTGGAGGTGACAGAGAGTGGAGGAGACAGACAGTGGAGGTGACAGAGAGTGGAGGAGACAGTGGAGGTGACAGAGAGTGGAGGAGACAGACAGTGGAGGAGACAGAGTGGAGGTGACAAAGAGTGGAGGAGACAGAGAGTGGAGGTGATAGAGAGTGGAGGAGACAGAGTGGAGGTGACAGAGAGTGGAGGTGACAGAGAGTGGAGGTGATAGAGAGTGGCGGTGACAGAGAGTGGAGGAGACAGACAGTGGAGGTGACAGAGAGGAGAGGTTACAGACAGTGGAGGAGACAGAGAGTGGAGGTGACAGAGTGGAGGAGACAGACAGTGGAGGTGACAGAGAGTGGAGGAGACAGAGAGTGGAGGTGATAGAGAGTGGAGGAGACAGAGAGTGGAGGTGATAGAAAGTGGAGGAGACAGAGTGGAGGTGACAGAGAGTGGAGGAGACAGACAGTGGAGGTGATAGAGAGTGGAGGTTACAGAGAGTGGAGGAGACAGACAGTGCAGGAGACAGAGTGGAGGTGACAGAGAGTGGAGGAGACAGACAGTGGAGGTGACAGAGAGAAGAGGTTACAGACAGTGGAGGAGACAGAGAGTGGAGGTGACAGAGAGTGGAGGTGATAGAGAGTGGAGGAGACAGACAGTGGAGGTGACAGACAGTGGAGGAGACAGACAGTGGAGGTGATAGATAGTGGAGGAGACAGACAGTGGAGGTGACAAAGCGCGGAGGAGACAGACAGTGGAGGTGATAGAGAGTGGAGGAGACAAACAGTGGAGGAGACAGAGAGTGGAGGTGACAGACAGTGAAGGTGACAGAGAGTGGAGGAGACAGACAGTGGAGGTGACAGAGAGTGGAGGTGACAGACAGTGGAGGTGACAGAGAGTGGAGGAGACAGAAATTGGAGGAGATAGAGAGTGTAGGTGACAGAGTGGAGGGGACAGAGAGTGGAAGAGACAGAAATTGGAGGAAACAGGGAGTGGAGGTGACAGAGAGTGGAGGTGATAGAGAGTGGAGGTGACAGACAGTGGAGGAGACAGAGAGTGGAGGTGATAGATAGTGGAGGAGACAGACAGTGGAGGTGACAAACCGCAGAGGAGACAGACAGTGGAGGTGATAGAGAGTGGAGGAGACAAACAGTGGAGGAGATAAACAGTGGGGGAGACGGAGAGTGGAGGTGACAGAGTGGAGGTGACAGAGAGTGGAGGAGACAGACAGTGGAGGTGACAGAGAGTGGAGGTGACAGACAGTGGAGGTGACAGAGAGTGGAGGAGATAGAGAGTGTAGGTGACAGAGTGGAGGGGACAGAGAGTGGAGGAGACAGAAATTGGAGGAGACAGAGAGTGGAGGTGACAGAGAGTGGAGGAGACAGAGAGTGGAGGTGACAAAGTGTGGAGGAGACAGAGAGTGGAGGAGACAGAAAGTGGCGGAGACAGAGAGTGGAGGAGACAGAGAGTAAAGGTGACAGAGAGTGGAGGAGACAGAGAGTGGAGGTGGTTTCTTTGGCAGTACTCAGTGGCAGATAGAGGAGATGCACACGAGAGCCATTTTTCTGAAGTGCCATCCATCCTTCCCTCTGAAATACTGACTTATTTCCTCTTCTATCTACCTCCTCTTCAGCTCTGCAATTTACTGCCTCTCTGCTCTCATCCGTGACTGGAAGTAGCATCTGGGGCTGAAGAGGAACAAAAAGAGAGCAGAGAGGTAGAGAATGTTTGTCCGTAAGGCTGGGACACAATTATCGGGCAGGGAGGTACAGAATGTATACTCACAAGTCTGGAACACAATTAAAGAGCAGAGAGGTAGAGATTTTGTAAGCGTAAGTCCGGGACACAATTAGAGAGCAGAGAGGTAGAGATTGTGTAAGCGTAAGTCCGAGACACAATTAGAGAGCAGAGAGATAAAAGGTTTATATCCGTTAGGCTGGGACACAATTATAGAGCTGAAAAGAAGAGAATATAAGGCTGGGACACAATTAGAGAGCAGAGAGATACTATATACTTACTCATAAGAGTGGGACAAAATGAAAGAATAGAGAGTTAATTGCACACAATTTAATGCATTTATTGCAACCTAAAAAATGAGCAATGCCATCAGTATTAATAAGATGTACACATACCCAGAAAAACAACTTGAGATTAAATCATGTTTTTTAAAGGGATAGTTAACTTTTTTTGAAGTGGGGTTGTATGAGCTACAAATTGCCACTACTTACATTAGATGTAGTAGAAAGCAACCTGATCTCCTCCAGGTAGCTGCACCAGGGCATAGTGCTGGGTGGAAATTTAGGCGATACACTGTTGTGAACGGAAACACAGAAACAGCGTATTTTCGCGGCCTAAAAGAGGTCCAACCTGAAAATAATACAACATTTCAATTGTACGCTATATTTAAAAAAAAATTACAGCACTTTAGCTGCTCGGAAAAAAAACACAGTCGCTCTTGAACTAACCAACTGACGTATTCCTGCGCGAGGCGCATCGTAGTTCACTGCGCGCTGTAGCGATCAGCTGTTTGGGTCACAGTAAAGCTGCTCGCACAAACGCGTGTATTCACGTCTTCGCATTGACTTTGAATGTAATCTGTGTGCGAAAAACTCGTTTTTGCGTCCAGCGTGCAAAGCGGCTTAACTGCGGTTGCGAGGTCGGACGGCCGTTTAACTTGTGCAAATATTTCGAAAATGGTCCGTGTGTGTCGCTTTCTTGGACGTGAAAGCAAAGCTGTTACCTGGTGCACTTACAGCTTCCACCGCATTCCTCTGCGGAATATTGGACTTGTAGCTGTGGCTAGTTGCCTCAACACGGATATTGATACGCCACCCGTATCCCTAAAAGAACTCCCTGTTTGCAGTATTCATTTTTCCAAAGAGGATTTCGTTTGGCTACATTCAGGGAAATCTCAACGGTGCACGCTGAAGAGCACTGCTGTACCCAAGCATCACGTAAAAGAGTGAAACACCTGTGAAAAAGTCTAATGTAACATTGCAGCACAAATTGATATCGCATAGGGTCTACGCAGCCACATACTGTGTATCTGCTGCGCTGGTTATTGTAGGTTTTTTTTTTTTTTTTTTTTTAATTTGAGACGTGATTCTATGCCATTTAAAATCCGGCTCTGCCGCAAACCGCTCGGAGTCTGACCCGAACAGCTGATCGCTACAGCGCGCAGTGAACTACGATGCGCCTCGCGGAGGAATACATCAGTTGGTTAGTTCAAGAGCAACTGTGCTTTTTTCCGAGCAGCTAAAGTGCTGAAATTTTTTTAAATATAGTGTACAATTGAAATGGTGCATTATTTTCAGGCAGGACCTCTTTTAGGCCGCGAAAATACGCTGTTTCTGTGTTTCCGTTCACAACAGTGTATCGCCTAAATTTCCACCCAGCACTATGCCCTGGTGCGGCTACCTGGAGGAGATCAGAGAGCTTTCTACTGCATCTAATGTAAGTAGCGGCAATTTTTAGCTCATACAACCCCACTTCAAAAAAAGTGAACTATCCCTTTAAGGTGTCAGGTTTAAAAATATTTTTCTGGGTTAATTTTAAAAAATCAGCATAAACCTTTTTTTTTATTTAAAACCATAAACTCAGTTTTGAATCCTAGCCCCTGCAACGGCCTTGAAGCGTCATGTAAGAGCTGTGATGATTTCCTTACATTTTTCATAAATCAGGTTGAGAACATTAGAGCTAACATCACTATCACTGGGACCAGGCCCTCTGTCTTTAAGTCGGTCAATGCAGTTTTTGAACATTTTGACTTAATTTCTTTGCCAGACTTATCCCTTGCCATCTCTCAGATGAAATGCTCTACCTTTGCAATGGATGTACTCCCATCTTGGTTTTTTAAAGAGGTTTTTGACACAATCAGCAATGATGTCCTAACCATAATAAATTCCAGTTTAGCCACTGGTACAGTTCCTGACTGTTTTAAACAGGCTATAGTACAACCTCTTTTAAAGAAACAAAATCTGGATGCTAAGATACTGAGTAACTACCGGCCCATTTCTAAATTACCATTTCTAGGCAAGGTGTCAGAAAAAGTTGTCATTGTTCAACTCTCAACTTTTTTACATAATAACAAGGTCTATGAGACTTTCCAATCAGGTTTTAGGGCTTTCCATAGCACTGAGACTTCCCTTCTGAAGGTGACAAACGACCTGTTATTAAATGCTGACTCTGGGGACTGTTCTATCCTAGTTCTCTTGGACCTGAGTGAAGCTTTTGATACTGTAGATCACAACCTACTCATTGATTGTCTGGAGCACTGGGTTTGAATTAGGGGCATGGCTCTAAATTGGTTTGTTTCATACATTAAGCACAAAACCTTCAGAATCAATATTTGGGCCTACTGCTCAGCACCTGCCATCATGACATCAGGAGTTCCATAGGGGTCCATCTTGGGACTGCTACTCTTTTCTCTGTATATGCTCCCCCTAGGTCAGATTATTCAGAAATATAATATTTCATTTCATTGCTATACTGATAATCTGCAACTGCATATACCTCTACCCCTTGGTAGTCAGTGCCCTATAACTGGGCTCAATGACTGCATCTTAGATATAAACAATTAGATGGCGCATAGTTTCTTACAATTAAATGAGGGCAAAACTAAGCTTATTCTTTTCGGTCCCCCTAAGCATACTGAATGTCTGAGGGGAAACCTGGGTCTTTTAATTTCTTATACTAAAACACAGGTTAAAAATCTTGGAGTTTTGTTTGATGCCGAACTTAAGTTTGACAAGCAGATAAATGCTGTAGTAAAGGGTAGCTTTTTCCATCTCAGAATAGTTGCTAAACTAAAGTAATTTTTAACGGAATCAGACTTTGAGAAAGTTATACATGCTTTTATCACTACCAGGCTTGATTATTGTAATGCACTCTATACTGGAGTCGGTGGATCTTCCCTTGCCCGTCTACAGCTGGTCCAAAATGCAGCAGCCAGGCTGCTCACTGGTACAAGAAAAAGTGAGCATATCACACCCATTCTGGCAGCTTTGCACTGGCTCCCTGTTAAATATAGAATCCAGTACAAAGTGGCACTGATTGTTTTTAAAGCCTTGAATGGTCTAGCGCCACTGTATGTTCTTGACATGCTATGTCCATTCACCCCAACGCGATCCTTAAGGTCTGCTTCACAGTCACTTCTTAACATTCCACAGTCTCGCATGGTACATAAAGGGGACTGTGCTTTTAGTGTGTTTGCTCCGAGGCTTTGGAACAGTCTACCAAACGAACTGAAATCTGCATCATCTGTGACTGGTTTTAAATCTTCACTGAAAGCACACCTGTTCCGGCTTGCATTTGGCAGCCGCTGATGTTGCATGTAATTTCTGGATGGAGGTGTCTTTCTCCTTGTACTGTATCATTGTCTTTGTCTTTGTCAGTGCCCTTTGATATTCTATGTGCAGCTCTCACTGAATCTCAATGTGTCTTTTATTTTCTTTTATATACTGATTGTAAAGCACTTTGGTTGTAAACGTGCTATACAAATACATTTTACTTACTTACTTACTAAAAGAAAAAAAATCAACAGTCATATTTCATCATTTTGTGCAAGATTAAAAATTGACAAATCATCTTTTATCCATGGAACAAATCCTTTCTCTCAAACCTGAAATTTCCATTTTCTCATGTACAGCACATGAAGTACACGTCCATGCTGAGACATTACATGCATACAGAACTTAAAATCTGTGTCACTCACGGTACCATGGTTACCATATTGGGTTTAAAAACAGCCCCAGTGTTGGGGGGGCGGGGGGGTGTTGGATTGCACCACACTGGATCATGGCTCTGTCACGATCATTCCCCACTGCCTCACCTTATTTTATTTTATTTAACCTTTATATAGATAGGGGAACCCATTGAGACCTCAGTCTCATTTGCGATGGTGCCCTGTTAACAACAAAAGCACAAAACAGAATACAATGCAATACATAATCATAAAAAAAAGCAAACAATAAACAATAAAATTATCATACAGGAGTGTATACAATACATGTGGCTGAGATAATTGCCGTAATATTATTCCTTAATATTCCTTATCATTGCTTTAAATTATTATTTATTTTTTGGGGGACAGGGGGATGCATAATTTGAAGTAAGTAGACAAATACTGACCCTGTCTGAGTTGAGATTGTACTCATAAGCCATTCAATAGACAAAAAACTGCAATAGAAATGAGTTGACTCGCTACCATCCGCAGATTGCAATCTGAGGTTGAGGATAAAAGGTGCTTGACAATAACCTGTACGTCCATACACACAGTGAACACACATACACACACACACACTCACCGCATACATACACAGGGACTCAACACACAGCAAACACATAAAAAAACACACTCAGCATAAACTATGCACATAAACAAACACTCAGCACACACCAAATACATACACAGATGCTCAACACGCAACAAATACACACACACACACACACACACATCAAGTGCATATACTCACCCTCAATGTACAACAGACACACACCATGCATGTGCATGCACTGAACACACACAAAACAAACTGTTAATCCAAACTCCACGCAGCCCCTTCCCTGCTGCCCCTAAGACCCCCACGCCTCCCTTCTGCCCCTCAGTCAGATATCCTCGCTCCAAACCACAGGCTGAGCGGTCTGTTCTGTGCTGTTATCATCTTCCAGTGTAACTGCACAGCCTGAGCGGTCTGTCCCTGTGCTGTTATCGTCACTCCAGTATAACTGCACAGGCTGAGCGTCTGTCCCTGTGCTGTTATCCTCCTTTAACTGCACAGGCTGAGCGGTCTGTCTCTGTGCTGTTATCCTCATTCCAGTGTAACTGCACAGCCTGAGCGGTCTGTCCCTGTGCTGTTATCGTCACTCCAGTATAACTGCACAGGCTGAGCGGTCTGTCCCTGTGCTGTTATCCTCGCTCCAGTGGAACTGCACAGGCTGAGCGGTCTGTCCCTGTGCTGTTATCCTCGCTCCAGTGTAATTGCACAGGCTGAGCGGTCTGTCCCTGTGCTGTTATCCTCATTCCAGTGTAACTGCACAGCCTGAGCGGTCTGTCCCTGTGCTGTTATCGTCACTCCAGTATAACTGCACAGGCTGAGCGGTCTGTCCCTGTGCTGTTATCCTCGCTCCAGTGTAATTGCACAGGCTGAGCGGTCTGTCTCTGTGCTGTTATCCTCATTCCAGTGTAACTGCACAGCCTGAGTCCCTGTCTGTCCCTGTGCTGTTATCGTGCTGTTATCTCCAGTATAACTGCACAGGCTGAGCACTGTCCCTGTGCTGTTATCCTCGCTCCAGTGGAACTGCACAAGCTGAGCGGTCTGTCCCTGTGCTGTAATCCTCGCTCCAGTGTAACTGCACAGGCTGAGCGGTCTGTCCCCGTGCTGTTATGCTCACTCCAGTGTAATTGTACAGGCTGAGCGGTCTGTCCTTGTAATGTTATTGTCACTCCAGTATAACTGCACAGGCTGAGCGGTTCGTCCCTGTGCTGTAATCCTCGCTCCAGAGTAACTGCACAGGCTGAGCAGTCTGTGCCTGTGCTGTTATCCTCGCTCCAGTATAACTGCACAAGCTGAGCGGTCTGTCCCTGTGCTATTTTCCTCACTACAGTATAACTGCACAGGCTGAGTGGTCTGTCCCTGTGCTGTTATCCTCGCTACAATACAACTGCACAGGCTGAGCGGTCTGTCCCTGTGCTGTTATCCTTGCTCCAGTTTAACTGCACAGGCTGAGCGGTCTGTCCCTGTGCTGTAATCCTTGCTACAGTATAACTGCACAGGCTGAGTGGTCTGTCCCTGTGCTGTTATCCTCGCTACAATATAACTGCACAGGCTGAGCGGTCTGTCCCAGTGCTTTTATCCTCGCTGTAGTAAAATTGCAGAGGCTGAGCAGTCTGTGCCTGTGCTGTTATCCTCGCTCGAGTGAAACAGCACAGGCTGAGCGGTCTGTCCCTGTGCTGTTATCCTCGCTCCATTGTAACAGCACAGGCTGAGCGGTCTGTCCCTGTGCTGTTATCCTCGCACCAGTATAACTGCAGAGGCTGAGCGGTCTGTCCCTGTGCTGTTATCCTCGCTCCAGTATAACTGCAGAGGCTGAGCAGTCTGTCCCTGTGCTGTTATCCTCACCAGTATAACCAGTATAACTGCATCCTCAGGCTATAACTGCACAGTCTGTCCCTGTGCTGTTATCCTCACTCCAGTATAACTGCACAGGCTGAGCAGTTTGTCCCTGTGCTGTTATCCTCCCTCTCCAGTATAACTGCACAGGCTGAGCGGTTTGTCCCGTGCTGTTATCCTCACTCCAGTATAACTGCACAGGCTGAGTGGTTTGTCCTGGTGCTGTTATGCTGTTATCCTCCAGTATAACTGCACAGGCTGAGCAGTCTGTCCCTGTGCTGTTATCTTCGCTCCAGTGTAACTGCACAGGCTGAGCGGTCTGTCCTGTGCTGTTATCCTCGCTCCAGTATAACTGCACAGGCTGAGCAGTCTGTCCCTGTGCTGTTATCTTTCTCCATTGTAACAGCACAGGCTGAGCAGTGGTCTGTGCTGTTATCTGTGCTGAGCGGTATCCTGTGCTCTTATCCTCCAGTATAACTGCACAGGCTGAGCGGTCTGTCCCTGTGCTGTTATCTTTGCTCCATTGTAACAGCACAGCCTGAGCAGTCTGTCTCTGTGCTGTTATCCTTTGCTCCATTGTAACTGCACAGGCTGAGCAGTCTGTCTCTGTCCTGTGCCTGGCTGCTGTTATCCTGTGCTGTTATCCAGTATAACTGCTGCCCAGGCTGAGCAGTTTGTCCGGTGCTGTTATCCTCGCTCCAGTGTAACTGCACAGGCTGAGCGGTCTGTGCCTGTGCTGTTATCCTCGCTCCAGTATAACTGCACAGGCTGAGCGGTCTGTCCCTGTGCTCTTATCCTTTCTCCATTGTAACAGCACAGGCTGAGTGGTCTGTCCCTGTGCTGTTATCTTTGCTCCATTGTAACAGCACAGCCTGAGCAGTCTGTCTCTGTGCTGTAATCCTTGCTCCAGTGTTACTGCCCAGGCTGAGCGGTCTGTCCCTGTGCTGTTATCTTTGCTCCATTGTAACAGCACAGCCTGAGCAGTCTGTCTCTGTGCTGTTATCCTCGCTCCAGTATAACTGCCCAGGCTGAGCAGTTTGTCCCGGTGCTGTTATCCTCACTCCAGTATAACTGCACAGGCTGAGCGGTTTGTCCTGGTGCTGTTATCCTCCCTCCAGTATAACTGCACAGGCTGAGCGGTCTGTCCCTGTGCTGTTATCCTCACTCCAGTATAACTGCACAGGCTGAGCGGTTTGTCCCGGTGCTGTTATCCTCCCTCCAGTATAACTGCACAGGCTGAGCGGTTTGTCCTGGTGCTGTTATCCTCCCTCCAGTATAACTGCCCAGGCTGAGCGGTCTGTCCCTGTGCTGTTATCTTTGCTCCATTGTAACAGCACAGCCTGAGCAGTCTGTCTCTGTGCTGTTATCCTTGCTCCAGTGTTACTGCACAGGCTGAGCGGTCTGTGCCTGTGCTGTTATCCTCGCTCCAGTATAACTGCCCAGGCTGAGCAGTTTGTCCCGTGCTGTTATCCTCGCTCCAGTGTAACTGCACAGGCTGAGCGGTCTGTGCCTGTGCTGTTATCCTCGCTCCAGTATAACTGCACAGGCTGAGCGGTCTGTCCCTGTGCTCTTATCCTTTCTCCATTGTAACAGCACAGGCTGAGTGGTCTGTCTCTGTGCTGTTATCTTTGCTCCATTGTAACAGCACAGCCTGAGCAGTCTGTCTCTGTGCTGTAATCCTTGCTCCAGTGTTACTGCCCAGGCTGAGCGGTCTGTCCCTGTGCTGTTATCTTTGCTCCATTGTAACAGCACAGCCTGAGCAGTCTGTCTCTGTGCTGTTATCCTCGCTCCAGTATAACTGCCCAGGCTGAGCAGTTTGTCCCGGTGCTGTTATCCTCACTCCAGTATAACTGCACAGGCTGAGCGGTTTGTCCTGGTGCTGTTATCCTCCCTCCAGTATAACTGCACAGGCTGAGCGGTCTGTCCCTGTGCTGTTATCCTCACTCCAGTATAACTGCACAGGCTGAGCGGTTTGTCCCGTGCTGTTATCCTCCCTCCAGTATAACTGCACAGGCCGAGCAGTCTGTCCCTGTGCTGTTATGCTCGCTCCAGTGTAACTGCACAGGCTGAGCGGTCTGTGCCTGTGCTGTTATCCTCGCTCCAGTATAACTGCACAGGCTGAGCGGTCTGTCCCTGTGCTCTTATCCTTTCTCCATTGTAACAGCACAGGGTGAGCAGTCTGTCCCTGTGCTCTTATCCTCGCTCCAGTATAACTGCCCAGGCTGAGCGGTCTGTCCCTGTGCTGTTATCTTTGCTCCATTGTAACAGCACAGCCTGAGCAGTCTGTCTCTGTGCTGTTATCCTCGCTCCAGTGTAACTGCACAGGCTGAGCAGTCTGTCCCTGTGCTGTTCTCCTCGCTCCAGTGTAACTGCATAGGCTGAGCAGTCTGTCCCTGTGCTGTTATCCTCGCTCCATTGTAACTGCACAGCCTGAGCGGTCTGCCCCTGTGCTGTCATCCTCACTCCAGTGTAACTGCACAGGCTGAGCGGTCTATCCCTGTGCTGTTATCCTCGCTCCAGTGTAACTGCACAGGCGGAGCAGTCTGTCCCTGTGCTGTTATTCTCGCTCCAGTATAACTGCACAGGCTGAGCGGTCTGTCCCTGTGCTGTTGTCCTCGCTCCAGTATAACTGCACAGGTTGAGCGGTCTGTCCCTGTGCTGCTATCCTTGTTCCAATATAACTGCACAGGCTGAGCGGTCTGTCCCTGTGCTGTTATCCTCGCTCCAGTATAACTGCACAGGCTGAGCGGTCTGTCCCTGTGCTGTTATCCTCACTCCCGTATAACTACACAGGCTGAGCGGTCTGTCCCTGTGCTATTATCCTCGCTCCAGTATAACTGCACAGGCTGAGCGGTCTGTCCCTGTGCTGTTATCCTCGCTCCAGTATAACTGCACAGGCTGAGCGGTCTCTGCCTGTGCTTTTGGTGGCAGCTGGTGAGCATGTGATTCTTTCACCTTGGAGCAGACGAAGTCTTGCCATTTGTCTTGGCGAATATCATTGGTCAGATCTGACATATTTTTCTTTCATAAAAGGATTTTTATTGAATGAAACTGGTGAGGTATTTCATCCATTTTATTTGATTTAAATTCAAAATGTAATCTGAAATGATGGTTGAGTAAAATGAAAATTTGAATATGTTAATCAGCCTCTGTAAACATCGAGGGACTCAAGGGAACACTTTTAATAAAGCTGTTGTGCATATGAAAATCACAGCTGGCATAATGAGGTAAATATGCAAATAAGTTAAGTCTTTAAATAGCAGCATCATGTGCTGAGGTCAGTGCGCCATCACTGTCCACGGTGACGGTCACTGAAATCCACTGGTGTGCGACTTTATGTGTGTCCATGAATGATTATGTGTGTGTGTTCATGTGTGTGCATGTATGATTATGTGTGTGTGTGTGTGTGTATGTGTTTGTTTGTGCATGTGTGCATATGCGTGATTGTGTGCTTGTGTGGTTGTATCTGTATGCATGCCTGTAAATGTGAATACATTTGTGTAATTATGCTCAGGGTTACCTGTGTGTGTTTGTGTGCATGCATGCATGTATATGTGCGTGTTTGTGTGTGCGTGTGTGTTTGTGTGGTTGCATCTGTATGTATGCGTGTATGTGTGAATGTGTTTGTCACACACCTTGATCATTTTACAGTTTCAGGATTTTTCATGAATTTACCAGTACCATCCGATAAGAAGGTACTTATTTTCAATGCGCCGTCACATATGGGCAAAGAATTAGCCTCAAAAAAAAAGCACTTCATTCATTCCAATGAGAGGAGCGAAATAAGATGTGCTATTTCTGAAGCTGAGAGCTATGAATTTGACCTGTTAATTGGCTTGACTCATTTATGCTCGACCAGTACATGATGAGAGGGTGGAGTCGACCCTGTTCAGCGAAACAGTTTCCATCACCTACCTAGAGAAGAGGAAGCCAGAATTTGGCTGAAAAACCTGAATTTGAAAAGACCCCCGTAAACATTAGGTGCTCATTTCAGTATGTCGACAAACAGCGAATCCTACTGTATGGCTAGGCTCAGACAGACCGCCGCAGAGGAGACGCCGGGTCCTCAAAAGAATTTTGACAGTAGTGCTAGGAGAGCACCAGGCATGATTTCACGTGTGGGGAGGACAGAAAATTGTTGTATTCGTCTGAGAATGCCAGCCAGTGTAACTAAAGTTTCATCCTGTACAGTTTAAGATGAGGCTGTAGAAGTAGCAATAGTCTACTACAATTTGAAAATAGCCTACTCTGTTCTAAACAATAGTCTTGCACTCCAAACCTCAAGTGAAAAGTATGGGAAAAATGGACTTACTGTGTTTTACATGTTATAGTATTGGATTAGCTAGCAACTTTACTGTATAATGTAGTTGGCTGGTGTAGAGCTAATTTGACTCGTACTGTCGGATGGCTTAATTTACTCTGTATAACAATCCATTATGTTTCATATGTAGAGCAATATTTGCCGCTGAAATATAGTGTTTCCTTCATTAATATTCTCAGAAAGTACTTGTATATCTGTTTTAAGGTACATAAGTTCGTACACTACCTCCTTTAACAAAACGCGACTGACCTTGTTGCTGCGGAAGTACTGATGCGCTTCGGAGCTTTGTAGATTGTTCATAGCTTCGCAGTCTGTGGCAACGGAGTTGCTAATGTAGCCAAATGCGCTAGTGTGGCCACTGCTTCAGGTCGTTCTCCCATTCCTCGATAGTAGAAGGCAGCAGTACCGTAACTTTATCCCGTCTGAGGGCTAAAAGGTGATGTTCCCTCATATATTATTTTCCAATCACTTTAAAAAAAAAGGGGATTACCATTAGCCGCTACCATGGTAAACTGTCCAGTGACAGGATGCAGCGGAAGTTGCGCCCATTATTCGCACAAGGGATCATGGGACGTGGGAATAAGGTGGATAGGTCACCTTTCTGAAACCATAGCAACATGACTTCTCAATCAAAAAAAGTTCTATTTTTTTCCCCAGAAATTTGACCATGTAAATTTAAACCTCTGCATAAATTTGTTTAAGCTCAAAATTCAATATCTTTGTCTCAAACAAATCCTAGGATATTGTTGATTGTGACTGCTTTGTAATAAAGCCCAAAATGTGAGTAAAAATCTTGAAAATGTCATGCAGAAATAGCTAATTCATGATGTCATGAACCTAAGAAATATTCTCATCATACTGTGTACTAGCCATATTGGGCTCCATTGTTTGCTTACACAGCTTCGAATTTTGGTTATTTTTTGACCGACTGAAGTGGGTCTGCTGGGGGGGGCGACAATCAAAATATTGAAAGTCATGTAAATGCACCGGTCAAGCACTTCTGCTCACAGGCGATTCATACTGAGAGAGCCATCACAGACAACGGGCTCAGGGCTCGTGAGATAAAGCTGTATTACTCATCTCTTACTTGGAGCAACTCTTACTTGGTAGCGTAGGTTGAAGAAAGTAAATGTACGTGCAATTCTTAAAGCTTGCTGATCATCAGGCCAACGAGCGATGCAAATGAGTTCATAAAGATCAGAAAAAAAGTGCCGTCTTTGATCACTTCGGTAATGCGGGAAGGTGCAATAATGTCACAGCAGGGGACGCCATAACTCTAAGATGGAAGCAGCAAATTTGAGGAGAAGCGTTACAAGCATTAAAAACAGTGGATAGTACAGAATTGGACTCGCCGTCATGGCCTTCAAACCAAGTCCCTTTATCCAAAAGAATAAAACTAAACCAAAGAGAGCAGTATTGTTATAAAAAGCAGGTCTATAAGGAAATACTTTATAAGAAAGGAAAAGTGCATCAGTGAAAACAACCTCTTTATGTGATCAATTAACGAGCAACCATGTTTGGCATTTAACCAGAGCACAAGCTGGTACTGTAATGCGCAGACCTGAATAGTATTAGCTCTACTGCCAACAGCAGCCAGCAGTTCTGAGGAACATCAGACAACTTCACGCAGGGTTTGGATTTATCCAGGATTTTTCCTGCCTAATGAGGTACATAAGTTTGCCGCGATCTATCAGTCACTGACTTTCCTGTGGATTATTAGGTATATTTCAAACTTCGGGGGTTACTCACTGTACATTTAAGGTACCATTAATTAAAGGTAAGGTCCCAGTGCACAGTGGCATTATACACAGTTACATGAGCAATAAATGAATTCTAAGGACCGTTGGCTCTTGAAGTAGAAAAGATATTTTCAAGCGAAAATGCGGCTTCACTAAACGTCACCAAGCCTCGTCTCAATTTACAAATCACTGGTGTCGTCTGTCCCTGAATGTCACCCTGTCATTCAATAACCCTGATTTATTGTCGCAATAATAAACTCAATATGGGCCGGGCAGGGAGCACAGCAGTCTGGTGACGCCAAAGCGAAAATTTATAGCTTTCATTAATATGCACGTCATCAGTCATTGGCCACAATCCTCATAGCAGTCAGTTCCAATCTCTGCATAAACAAGAGCTGAAATCTTGTTCGACAAAAAATGCAATTTTCCACAAAAGATTAGAAATCTGTCAGACACAGTTGGGCTTGTGGAGTATATGAGTGAACTAGTGTTTCACAACTATAACTATTTGATGGAAGAATATATAAAATAGATTTACATGTTGTGACATCTGAACTCGCAATATTAATGTTTAAGTGTTGAATTAATCTTTGCATTCTCAGAACATTTGCTGCACATTCCTGAATCTGACTTTAATGCAGACTGTTATGCGGCTGGAGCTATTTTCATTCATCAAAATTCTTCTCCAAGTACAATTCCAAATGGATTATACACCTGACAAATATCTGCTGCTAGCTGTAGCCCCCTACATTATATGGGCTAAGTTGTGCAGCTAGCAGTAGAGTTGTGCTGCTACCATCTCTAGGCCGTTCACTGCCTGTCATTCTCACCCCACTGAGGGTCAGGCTGTTTTGGGTGGGTGTCTATAATCTATGTTGATGAAATCTCTGATTCTCAGGTGAGCAGAAAAACTGGACCCTTTCACCACTAAGGTGGGGTCAGGATAATCAACTTCCCCGGGCTGTGAGATACAGGGGATAGAATCTTATATGAGTCCTTTAAGAGCAGATAAAAGAAAGAAAAACAGAAAAAGTTAGATCTGCATGTTTATGCCGGTGGCCAGCTCTACATAAATTAGCTCAAGTAGAAGAGCATTCTGGAGAACATGAGAACATCCAAACAAAGTCCCCTCAGGACTGAGCTAATCAGCCGAGTCACATAAAACAAGCCAGATCATTGCTAGAGTCCAAATAAAGTTATCACAATGATTACAGGATGCACTTTATGATTCAGGACAAATATCACAATGTCCTGATCATAGCAGAACTCCAACATCACAGTGGGCTGCATAGTTTTAGTCGGACTTAATGCATTTAAGCATCAAACACAGAGGAGGCACGAAACATCCTCTAAAAGAAATGATTCATCATGAACTGCTTTCCATCATGGTTTTCTAAATTAATATTTAGTGAACCCCCAAAAACACACACCATTTGCTGTGGCTAGTTTTCCACGTAAAGGTAAGGCAACATAAAATGTCTTATTTGGATTCAGATCTGCATTTCAAACAATGTTGCTCTAATTTGAGGTAAACGTGGTAAATCTTCATTTTCCTTACGGCAATTTAAACAATCATGAAGCCTAGGTTAGGTAGCCCTGAAAACAGGTCAAAATAAATCATTTTTCAGCCAAGCAGCTGCAATTGATCAAACTAATCTGTGAATTTTGTGCTCATGCCAGTGCGAGCACAGCTCAGCCCTCTGGGTAACGTGTGTTACTGTGCTGCAGGGGCGAAGCCGTGAATCAGAGTCAAGCAATTCCTTACAATGATGGAGATACACCAACCAAACAAGTACTCAAGCAAAATATACTACTCAAAATTTGATAGGGATCATAGGAATTTTTTTGTGAAATGACAAGCAAATTTGGTAACTGCCACTGATGAACAATATATTGGATAAATGACATGCAGTCAGACACAAAACACATTTGCAAGTGCATTTAATGACATTAAATGAGCGTGCAGCCTCACACTTTTGGCTTTCACAAACACTTCATGGTTTCACCTCTGACATGTAAAGTGAAAACAGACAGTGTTCGTTTGATGTTTCATTACCACAGTTAATGTCAATAACGGGTATGGCCTCCCCTAGCTTGAATGACGGCTTGACAACGTCGGATCATACTGTCAATCAGAACCCGGATGCTTGCAATTGGAATGTTGTTCCATTCTTCAACAAGGGCATTTCTGAGCTCTTCTAGAGTTGTGGGTTGTGCCCTCACGACCGGAAATGGCAACCTGCAGCATGTTCCACACATGCTCGATAGGGGTTTAGGTCCGGCGAACAGCGCGGGCCAGTCCATGCGGACAATTGTCTCCTGCTCTAGGAATTGATTCACCACCCTAGCACGATCGGGACGGGCGTTATCATCCATCAAGATGAAATCAGGGCCAACAGCACCAGCGTATGGTCTTACGTACACATTGAGGATCTCATCCCTGTACCGCACCCTGTCATCGCCCCTCTCCCCATGACATGCAGGTCCGTTCTGCTGTTCCTGCTTATTCCTCCCCAGACCATAATTGATCCGCCACCATAACGGTCATGTTCGTTGATGCAGGCATCATTAAATCGCTCACGTTGTCTTTGCCACACCCGTTGCCTCCTGTCAGTAAAGTCCAAGCAATATCGGGACTCATCAGTAAAGAGAACTGGAGCCCAATCGTTGTGTGTCCATGTGACATGATCGTGAGCCCAATCCAAACTGTCACGCCTATGACGCACGGTCAGTGGGATTCAAACAGATGGCCTTCTTGAGTTGAGGCCGGCAGTATGAAGACGATTCCGTATTGTCTGAGTGGATACCCTGACCCCCGAGGCGTTATGAAGGTCATTTCGTAGGGTGGTGGCTGTCCAGAAAGGATGACGTTGTGCCTGAAGTGGTCTTGTCGTTGTGTAGTCGATCTCTGACGACCACCCCCATGACGGTGTGCTGCTGTACCAAACGTTTGATGCCGGTTCCACGCTCTGTTCACAACGCTTTGGCTGACGTTAAGTGCATTAGCAACGTGACGTTGTGAGAAGCCAGAGTCAAGCATTCCGATGCATGTTCCCAATTGCTCTGAAGTCAATCGACGTCTAAGACGTTGAGGAGACATTGTTATTGCTAAATGTAATGCAAAAAATTTGGGAACTTCCAAATTTTCACCAACAAGCAACACACACGTCTGAGTTGAAATGGTGAAGTGTTAGTCAAAGCCAAAATGTGAGGCTGCACGCTCATTTAATGTCATGAAATGCACGTGCAAATGTGTTTTGTGTCTGACTGCATGTCATTTATCCAATATATTGCTCATCAGTGGCAGTTACCAAATTTGCATGTCATTTCACAAAAAAATTCCTATGATCCCTATCAAATTTTGAGTATATATCAGATCCACTGGAAAATAATATGTAGGCCTACAAGCTACATAAATTATGCCTGCAGAGCACAATTCATACTTTATAGTTCAAGTCCAAGTTAAAAATAGGCTGTGACAAAACTTTAATTTTAATTTTTTTTTTAAATTTAACCCTTTTTAACCAGGGAAGTCCCGTTGAGATTGAAATCTCTTTTTTCAAGGGAGCCCTGGGGGTTGAGGTGGGGAGGGAGAGGGGAATTTGCACAGCCAATTAGATCAGGGGATGATTAGGTGGCAGGTCGAAAGAGCCAGGTTGGGACGTTTAGCCATGACACCGGGGAACCCCCTACTCTTATCGAAGAGTGTCACAGGATCTTTAATGACCACAGTGAGTCAGGACCTCGGTTTAACGTCTCATCCGAAAGACGGCGTCTCCTTCAGTACAGTGTCCCTGTCACTGCACTGGGGCATTGGGGATTATTCCACCAGAGGGAAGATCTCAACCTACTGGCCACCAACACCTGTTCCAGCAGCAACTTGGTTTTCCCAGGTGGTCTCCCATCCAAGCGCTAACCAAGCCCACACCTGCTTAGCTTCAGCCACGTGGCTGGAGCAGATTGAATAGTGGTATGGCTGCTGGCAAAGAAAGAAATCCAAAGAAAGGTCTGGGTAAGGCTGACGTAGGTCCTGTATCTCAGATCATATAAGGATGTTGTGAGATCATGTTCAGCACCTGCAGGAAATAAGCCCATCTCAGCAGCTCCTCCAACTCTGCCTGCAGAACACTGGCTGCAAGGCTTATTGCCCTCCTTTACTGCTTATTCCCTCCCTTACAGCTTATTCACCTCCTTGACTGCTTATTCCCACCATTACTGCTAATTCACCTCCTTTACTGCTTATTCCCTCATTTATAGCTTATTCACCTCCTTTACTGCTTATTCCCACTTTAACTGCTTATTCACCTCCTTTATGGCTTATTCTTCTCCTTTACTGCTTATTCCCTCCTTTACTGCTTATTCTTCTCCTTTACTGCTTATTCCCTCCATTAATGCTTATTCTCCTCCTTAACTGCTTATTCCCCTCCTTTACTGCTTATTCCCACCTTTACTGCTTATTCCATCCTTTGCAGCTTATTCACCTCCTTTACTGTTTATTCCCATCTTAACTGCTTATTGTCTCCTTTACTGCTAATTCTCCTTTACTGCTTATTCCCTCCTTTAGTGCTTATTCCCTCCTTTACAGCTAATTCAGCTCCTTTTATGCTTATGCTCTCCTTTACTGCTTATTCTCCTCCTTTACTGATTATTCCCTCCTATACAGCTTATTCTCATTTACTGTTAATGCCCTCCTTTATTGCTTATTCTCTACTTTAGTGCTTATTCCCTCTCTTACTGCTAATTCTCCTCCTTTACTGCTTATTCTCTACTTTAGTGCTTATTCCCTCTCTTACTGCTAATTCTCCTTATTTACTGCTTATGCCCTCCTTTTCAGCTAATTCACCTCCTTTACTGCTTATTCTCCTCCTTTAGGGCTTATTCTCCT
Source organism: Gymnothorax javanicus (assembly GCA_029692085.1). Lineage (NCBI taxonomy): Eukaryota > Metazoa > Chordata > Actinopteri > Anguilliformes > Muraenidae > Gymnothorax > Gymnothorax javanicus. The sequence goes on from CM056203.1 coordinate 870,582, forward strand.
CCTTTACTGTTTATTCCCTCCTTTAATGCTTATTCTCTCCTTTACTGCTAATTCTCCTCCTTTACTGCTTATTCCCTCCTTTAGTGCTTAATCCCTCCTTTATTGCTAATTCTCCTCCTTTACTGCTTATGCCCTCCTTTACTGCTTATTCTCCTCTTTTACTGTTTATTCCCCTCCTTTAGTGCGTATTCCCTCCTTTACAGCTAATTCAGCACCTTTTATGCTTATGCTCTCCTTTACTGCTTATTCTCCTCCTTTACTGATTATTCCCTCCTATACAGCTTATTCTCATTTATTGTTAATTCCCTCCTGTTTTGCTTATTCTTTACTTTAGTGCTTATTCCCTCTCTTACTGCTAATTCTCCTCCTTTACTGCTTATTCTCTCCTTTACTGCTAATTCTCCTCCTTTACTGCTTATGCCCTCCTTTACTGCTTATTCTCCTCCTTTATGGCTTATTCTCCTCCTTTACTAATTATTCCCTCCTATACAGCTTATTCTCCTCCTTTACTGTTTATTCCCTACTTTAGTGCTTATTCTCTCCTTTACTGCTTATTCCCTCCTTTAATGCTAATTCTACTCCTTTACTGCTTATGCCCTTTTTTACTGCTTATTCCCCTCCTTTACTGCTTAGTCTCTTCCTTTACTGCTTACTCCCTCCTTTTCTGCTTATTCCCCTCCTTTACTGCTTATTCTCCTCTTTTACTGCTTATTCCCCTCCTTTACTGCTTATTCTCCTCCTTTACTGCTTATTCACCTCCTTTACTGCTTAGTCTCCTGCTTTACTGCTTATGCCCCTCCTTTATTGCTTATTCCCTCATTTGCTGCTTATTCCCCTCCTTTACTGCTTAGTCTCCTCCTTTACTGCTTATTCCCCCCTTTACTGCTTATTCTCCTCCTTTACAGCTTATTCCCTCCTTTACTGCTTATTCCCTCCTTTACTGCTAATTCTCCTCCTTTACTGCTTATGCCCTCCTTTACTGCTTATTCCCCTCCTTTACTGTTTATTCTCCTCTTTACTGCTTATTCCCCTCCTTAACTGCTTATTCCCTCCTTTACTGCTTATTCCCCTCCTTTACTGCTTATTCCCCTCCCTTACTGCTTATTCCCCTCCTTAACTGCTTATTCCCTCCTTTACTGGTTATTCCCCCCTTTACTGCTTATTCCCCTCTTTTACTGTTTATTCCCACTTTACTGCTTATTTTTCTCCTTTACTGCTTATTCCCTCCTTTACTGATTATTCCCTCATTTACTTATTCTCCTCCTTTACTGCTTATTTTATTCGTTTACTGCTTAATCTCCTCCTTTACTGCTTATTTTATTCCTTTACTGTTGATTCCCTCCTTTACTGCTTTTTCCCTCTTTTGCAGCACCTCCATTGCATCCACCATTTACAGTGGATCATGTCCCCACTGACCCTACCTCTGAACTCATCTCCAGCTTCACAGTTATTGCTGTAATGTCTTTCAATCTAATATTTTATGACCGTCTTCCCACTTACTGCTCCCTCAACAAGCACAGATTTCAATTTTCTTGCATAAAAATACCTTTTGCTTGTCCAGCAGCTGTCACTTTCCTGTGATCTATGGCAAATCTCTTGGCTCTGTGAAAGAACTGTCTGAAGACTAATTGCAAATGGGACAAATAAGCAGGTATGAATGAAGAGTTAAAATACCAGACTCCTTCGTGATGGAATTGTTAAATGACTCACAGTCCCAGGGGCAGATGGTGAAGTGTGTGTGAGAGTTGAGATCTACGTCCATCTTTATACAAATGTACATGCAAGTGAATGCATTTATGCTTTTTGCAAAAGTGCCTTGGCAAACATGGACAGTATACAGTCAACATACAGTCAGTATATCCAATGACATCACACCAACACTAGGGCAGCCCTTAGACACACCTTCTGAGCAGCATGAGCACGAGGTAACAAGACAATACACCTTAATGCTGTTTGAATTTGGGGGTACAGTACAATGTGCTGGCGTATAAGAGAAAATATTCGGCGCTCATGGGATAAAAAAAGTTACCAAAAGAATGTAAAGCTGGTGCGCTTGGAAGCGTGGGATGGGAGAGTAAACCAAAAATGTAAGAATTCCAGGCACTCGGAGAATAATTAGATCAAAAAGAAGCAAAAAAGGATAAAAAGCCTTTATTATTTCATGGCTCAACAGTTAAAAAAGCCGACATGTTTCAACCTATGCAGTCTTCGTCAGGGCGTAAAAAGTGCCATAGGCCAAGGCAAATGTATATAGACATAACAACCAATAGGGAAAATGAGACATGTCACCTGATGACCTAAATAGGTACAAAGGGATGTGTATGGTTTAAGAAAATAATTGGACAATAAATGCACATAAACAAACAAGTAGATACAGAAAGGAAATGTATATGTGTACACATATGAACATATAAAGATATGGAAAAACAAGATCTGCAAACATAAAAAACGAGAGATCTCAATATAGAAAGAAAATTATAAAAAAGACAGAAAATCAATATCCTCATTTAACCCTGGATAATTAAAGTTGAAGTGGCACATTGTTTCCTTATCTGATTACTGGAGAGAAGGCCGTATTCCCAGAGGCCTTCGTATCTCTAATTCCCTGCTTTTGGGCATGACAACGAGACTTTTAAAAACAAATGGGAATCCATTCTAAATAAGCGCTCACGTGAGCTTATGTTGCTCCTGATTGAAGACGCTAAAGGACATTGGCCCTCATTTATCAAACTTGCGTAGTATCAGGTGTAGATTCTGGTGTAAATATCAGCGTTCGCCAGGTGTCACGTCTGATTTACTAAAAGTGTGCACGTCGATGATTTCGGTGTAGAACTGGAGTGGCGTTGATAAATCTGGCGGCTGAAACCATCGTAATTTACATGACACGCCCCTATAAATTCATGCTCCGGGAGGCAAAGTCCTGCCCACTTTACGACATGGACTCTCGAAAGACGGCAAAGAAGAAAGAACTATGGAAAGAACTTCACTGAGGAGGAAATATAAATTACGCAGTGTCTAGAGATACGGCAGTTTTATGGGTACGGCAGTCGATTCGAAGGGATTTGGATAAGGATTAGGGATCATGTTTAGGGGAAGGGTTAGGTTAGGGGTCAGGGTTAAGGTTAGGTTAGGTCAGGGTTTGAAATTGGGACTGCCGTACCTCTCTACATTGAAATGCATTGGAAAACTTCCGTACCCGTAGAAACTGCCTATAAATTATCAGTCCGAGGTGGAGAAAAACAAAATAATTTTATTTGGAAACCTTAAGAGTGGCATAAAGGGAGCCCAGAAGGCTGCAGTTTGGAAAACTATTGCTGCTGCGGTAAACACTGTTGAGGTGGAAAACCGGAGTGCAGCAGACGTTTGATTTAATTCATTAATAAATCGAAGTGACTATTCGCACTTATTTAAGTGCGTCCACGCACAAAAATTGATCGAAATTCGCGTTAGACGCACTCATAAGTGTGGCCAAGATGCACATTTCTCCATTGCCCACGCTTATTTTAAGTGTATCCAAAGCTAAAATTTTTTTTCTTCCCCAAACTTATTTTAAGCGGTACTTTCTAGAAGCGGCCCTGGAATGGTGATCAACTTGCGCACTTATAAGTGCGGCCAAGAAAAAAATTCAGCATTGGCCACACGTGTAAGTGCGAATAACATCGGCCTTAATAAATTCAATTTATATATCCATGATATTTCAGGTTATATAGCCTACATTATTACACAATCCAAATGCTTACATGTAGGTTTCAAAAAAGTGGTCCGATTTTAAGATCGCCACCAACAAACGGGTTGCGGTGCTCAGGCGCAGCAGCGCTCGTGGACAACACTGATAGGTGGGGAGTCCCCACCGCCTCGATCGGAGCTGCATTTAGGGTAATTGTTAAATTACAGTCTGCAGAGATCACTCTTCATTGTACATTTATTTGTATTACTCCATGACATTTTATTGGGTGCCACACAAAACGAGCAGCCACTCGTCACTTTCCCGCAGGAGAGCTTGTCTGTGGCGAAAGTTTCTCACACGTTGGACAGAAGCTTATTCCAATAACAATAGAAGATCTGCCATTGTCAAAATGTGATCACGGTCAAAGTGTCCGTAGTCTTATATATACTGAGCAACAAAAGAAACTCAAGTTAGCTAGTTAGTCAATGTACACTCTTAAAAAAGGGGTTCTTGAGGGTGCTATATAGAATCACTGGGGTTCCTTGCCAAAGAAATGGAACCTTTAGCTCAAAAAAGGTGCTATTTCCTTCACGAGAGGATTGTTTGAACTACAACGACCGTTTATAGAACCTTCCAGGAGACACTCATCCTACCCTTGTTTTAATGGTAAGCACACAAAACTTTCCTCTCTCTTTTCCATTCACTATGCAAAGATATTCCCTTAAAAAATATGAGGGAGCTCCCGTAAAAGTGAGTGGGCGTTGCCGATAGTAATTTAGATCAGCTGACAGGGAAAATTTGACTCACTTTATGTTTATGAATGACATTACGGTAGCTACAATACATTTTAGAAATCACCTCTCTTCTCTTTTTTCATAGCAGAAGTAAATTACTTAAATCATAACTGTAAATCATGACACTTCTTTTAATGATAGTCCAAGTGTTGTTTTTAGGGGCGGCATGGCTCAGGAAGTAGAGCAAGTCGTCTAGGAATCAGAAGGTTCCTGGTTCGATCCCCGGCTCCTCCAGAGAATGTGTTGAAGTGTCCGTGAGCAAGACACTGAACCCCACACTGCTCCTGATGCATGGCAGCCAATTGGCACTTTGCATGGCAGCCTCTGCTGTCGGGGTGAATGAGAGGCATAATTGTAAAGTGCTTTGGGGTCATGTCAAAGTGCTATATAAATGCAATCCATTTACCATTTCAACTGAAAAATAAAGGTAAAAGGTCTGGGGTATGAATGGTGCTATGTAGAACCCTTTTATAAAAAAATGTAAGAACTCCAAGGGTTTTTGAAATTGAACCCTCTGAAATGGTTCAAACCGTTTGAGGGTGCCATACATGTACCAAGCTATAGAACCTTCAAAGGTTCTTTATGAAACCTTTTGTTTTTAGAGTGATACTCTTATGGTCACTCAGTCCAAGTGACCGCAAAATAAAGAAAAGTTTGATGAAACGAGTGTAAATGTGCACGCGCTAGTAATTAATTTGCTTTTCTAAAATAATTACGCGCAAACTTATTTTCCAGTCTGCCTTTAATTAACTTGCGTTTCTTTTGTTGTTCAGTATACATCTGACTGGATGAGCATCTGACATACCACACTGCATATCTGCCAAGCCACGCATTGCGCTTAATCAAATTGATTGTAATTGTCAGCCGTCTGGCCTGACAAGCAGGTTGTCTCAAAATATAAGTTTAATAAAATTCTCAACACAGGTGTTATTTATTTATTTATTCATTCATTTATTAATTTAGCCTATTTATCTATTCAGCCTATTCATTCATTTTACTAATAAGAGCAACAACAGCATGACGTCCGCATCGCTGCATATGGTTTATTACTCATTTTGACAGCTGCACTTGTTCCTGCATGTTGTTCACTGGTTTCAAATTTGCGAACACCTGGTCAGACCTGGCGTGAGATTTTTGCGGACGGTTCGCTCACGTTCAGATTGATAAATGCCGATCCTTGCGGGAGATTTGGCGTACACCCATTTTTTTGGTGTAGGCACGTTTGATAAATGAGGGCCATTGTCTGCTTTGAGCAATATCCAAACTCACTTCCTGGTAACCATGGATGTTGAAAGTCTGTATACTAATATTCCTCATCAAGAGGGCCTGCTCGCCCTGGCACATTTTCTCTCGAGCCGAGATAGTGCAATGCCCCCTACAGACTTCCTACTACAATTGACCGATTGGATTCTCCATAATAGGCCTAATGTTTTTGTTTTTATGGATAAACTATATCGGCAAAAGATTGGAGTCCCTATGGGATCCTGTTTTTCTCCTAATTATGCTTGCCTGTATTTAGGCTTTTGGGAACAGAGATATGTGATGAATTCTGTTAATCCTTTCTTTAATTCCATAATCTGGTATGGTCGTTACATTGATGATTTATGTTTCATTTTCAATGGGGTTGAAACCAGTTTGTTGGCTTTTCATAGATATTTGAATTCCACCAATAAGAACGTCAAATTGTCAATTGAATATTTTATGGGAAGCATTGATTTTTTTGGATCTTACCATTTGTAAGGATGGAGATGGTTTTCTGCATACGGATATTTTTAGGAAGAAAACTTCCCGGAACACTATTCTGAGAGCGGATTCGTTTCATCCTTCACACCTTAGGAATAACATTCCTTTTGGACAGTTTCAACGGTTGCGTCGGATCTGTGACAGAGATGAGGTATTCACCAAACAGTCGGTTGATCTGTCTAATTGTTTTAGGGAGAGAGCTTATAAACCCTCGGTTATTAAACAAGCTCGAGATAAAGCATGTTCGCTCAATCTGGATCACCTCCTTCATAAACCTAAGCGTCAGAAGCGCCCCCATACTCGGCCCTATTTCGTAACGCAGTATAGTGCTCTGGCTGTGCATTTTCGTAATATAATCAAATCTAATTGGCCTATAATTGAAAGTGACCTTGCTCTCCGTAATGTTTCCCCGGAACCTCCAATGTTTTCCTTTGAACGTGCACCCACCTTAAGGGACAAACTTGTGCGCAGTTATCTCCCCGCTGAAAGTACTTCCAATTGGCTGAGTAAATCTATTGGAAATTATAAATGTTATAACTGCAATAATTGTGACAATATCCTCCAAACTAAATCCTTCTCGGATTTCAAAACTGGGAAAAAATATACGCATACAGATTTTATTAATTGCAACACTGTTTACGTGGTTTATCGCTTGTCATGTCCATGTCCGGGAATTTTTTACATTGGCCGAACTAAGAGACGTCTTCGTGATCGCTTAGTCGAGCATAAATACGCCATTCGCAAGCAGAATCACGAGTATCCCATTGCGAGACATTTTACGGAGGCACATAATAACAATGATTCCCTTCTCAAAATCGAGGGCATTGAGCATGTTAGAGCGCCTGTCAGAGGCGGCAATAGATTTAAAAGGCTTTGCCAACAGGAAGCCTTCTGGACTCATACATTTGATGCCCTTAATTATCCAGGGTTAAATGAGGATATTGATTGTCTGTCTTTTTTATAATTTTCTTTCTATATTGAGATCTCTCGTTTTTTATGTTTGCAGATCTTGTTTTTCCATATTTTTATATGTTCATATGTGTACACATATACATTTCCGTTTTTGTATCTACTTGTTTGTTTTTGTGCATTTATTGTCCAATTATTTTCTTAAACCATACACATCCCTTTGTAACTATTTAGGTCATCAGGTGACATGTCTCATCTTCCCTATTGGTTGTTATGTCTATATACGTTTGCCTTGGCCTATGGCACTTTTTACGTTCTGACTTAGACCGCATAGGTCGAAACATGTCGGCTTTTTTAACTGTTCAGCAATGAAATAAAGGCTTTTTATCCTTTTTTGCTTCTTTTTGATCTAATTATTCTCTGAGTGCCTGGAATTCTTACATTTTTAGTAACGATGTGCTGTTTGAATATGGGGGTACAGTAACGCACTGTGCTATTTGAGTATGGGGATACAGTAACACACTGCTGTTCGAATATGGGGGTACAGTAACACTCTCTGTGCTGTTTGAATATGGGGGTACAGTAACACTGTGCTGTTTGAATATGGGGGTACAGTAACACACACTGTGCTGTTTGAATATGGGGGTACAGTAACACTGTGCTGTCTGAATATGGGGTACAGTAACACTGTGCTGATTGAATATCAGGGTACAGTAACACACACTGTGCTGTTTGAATATGGGGGTACAGTAACACTCTGTGCTGTTTGAATATGGGGGTACAGTAACACACTCTCTGCTGTTTGAATATGGGGGTACAGTAACACCCTCTGTGCTGTTTGAATATGGGGGTACAGTAACACACTGTGCTGTTTGAATATAGGGGTACAGTAACACTGTGCTGTTTGAATATGGGGGTACAGTAACACTCTGTGCTGTTTGAATATGGGGGTACAGTAACACACTCTGTGCTGTTTGAATATGGGGGTACAGTAACACCTCTGTGCTGTTTGAATATGGGGGTACAGTAACACCCTCTGTGCTGTTTGAATATGGGGGTACAGTAACACACTGTGCTGTTTGAATATGGGGGTACAGTAACACCCTCTGTGCTGTTTGAATATGGGGGTACAGTAACACCCTCTGTGCTGTTTGAATATGGGGGTACAGTAACACCCTCTGTGCTGTTTGAATATGGGGGTACAGTAACACCCTCTGTCTTTGTATGCTGTTTTGAATATGGGGGTACAGTAACACCCTCTGTGAATATGTTTGAATATGGGGGTACAGTAACACCCTGTGCTGTTTTTGAATATGGGGGGTACAGTAACACTGTGCTGTTTTGAATATGGGGGTACAGGTGCTGTTTGAATATGGGGTACAGTAACACCCTCTGTGCTGTTTGAATATGGGGTACAGTAACACACACTGTGCTGTTTGAATATGGGGGTACAGTAACACTGTGCTGTTTGAATATGGGGGTACAGTAACACCCTCTGTGCTGTTTGAATATGGGGGTACAGTAACACACACTGTGCTGTTTGAATATGGGGGTACAGTAACACTCTGTGCTGTTTGAATATGGGGGTACAGTAACACACTGTGCTGTTTGAATATGGGGGTACAGTAACACCCTCTGTGCTGTTTGAATATGGGGGTACAGAATAATATGGGGGTACAGTAACACACTCTGTGCTGTTTGAATATGGGGGTACAGTAACACTCTGTGCTAACACTTTTTGAATATGGGGGTGCTGTTTGAATACAGTAACACCCTCTGTGCTGTTTGAATATGGGGGTACAGTAACACCCTCTGTGCTGTTTGAATATGGGGGTACAGTAACACACTGTGCTGTTTGAATATGGGGGTACAGTAACACTGTGCTGTTTGAATATGGGGGTACAGTAACACTGTGCTGTTTGAATATGGGGGTACAGTAACACACTGTGCTGTTTGAATATGGGGGTACAGTAACATGGGGGTACAGTAACACCCTCTGTGCTGTTTGAATATGGGGGTACAGGTACAGTAACACAGTAACACTGTGCTGTTTGAATATGGGGGTACAGTAACACCCTCTGTGCTGTTTGAATATGGGGGTACAGTAACACCCTCTGTGCTGTTTGAATATGGGGGTACAGTAACACCCTCTGTGCTGTTTGAATATGGGGGTACAGTAACACCCTCTGTGCTGTTTGAATATGGGGGTACAGTAACACACTGTGCTGTTTGAATATGGGGGGACAGTAACACTGTGCTGTTTGAATATGGGGGTACAGTAACACCCCCTGTGCTGTTTGAATATGGGGGTGCTGTTTGAATATGGGGGTACAGTAACACCTCTGTGCTGTTTGAATATGGGGGGTACAGTAACACCCTCTGTGCTGTTTGAATATGGGGGGAACAGTAACACACTGTGCTGTTTGAACATGGGGGTACAGTAACACCCTCTGTGCTGTTTGAATATGGGGGGACAGTAACACCCTCTGTGCTGTTTGAATATGGGGGTACAGTAACACCCTCTGTGCTGTTTGAATATGGGGGTACAGTAACACCCTCTGTGCTGTTTGAATATGGGGGTACAGTAACACACTGTGCTGTTTGAACATGGGGGTACAGTAACACCCTCTGTGCTGTTTGAATATGGGGGTACAGTAACACCCTCTGTGCTGTTTGAATATGGGGGGTACAGTAACACCCTCTGTGCTGTTTGAATATGGGGTACAGTAACACACTGTGCTGTTTGAATATGGGGGTACAGTAACACCCTCTGTGCTGTTTGAATATGGGGGTACAGTAACACCCTCTGTGCTGTTTGAATATGGGGGTACAGTAACACACACTGTGCTGTTTGAATATGGGGGTACAGTAACACTGTGCTGTGCTGTTTGTAATATGCTGATTTGAATATCAGGGGGTACAGTAACACACACTGTGCTGTTTGAATATGGGGTTTGAATAGTAACACACTGTGCTGTTTGAATATGGGGGTACAGTAACACACTGTGCTGTTTTTGAATATGGGGGTACAGTAACACACTGTGCTGTTTGAATATGGGGGGGTACAGTAACACTGTGCTGTTTGAATATGGGGGTACAGTAACACTCTGTGCTGTTTGAATATGGGGGTACAGTAACACTCTGTGCTGTTTGAATATGGGGGTACAGTAACACACTGTGCTGTTTGAATATGGGGGTACAGTAACACCCTCTGCTCTGTTTGAATATGGGGGTACAGTAACACACTGTGCTGTTTGAATATGGGGGGTACAGTAACACTGTGCTGTTTGAATATGGGGTGTTTGACAGTAACACCCTCTGTGCTGTTTGAATATGGGGGTACAGTAACACCCTGTGCTGTTTTTGATATGGGGTACAGTAACACCCTGTGCTGTGCTGTTTGAATATGGGGTACAGTAACACCCTCTGTGCTGTTTGAATGGGGGACAGTAACTGTTTGAATATGTTTGAATATGGGTACAGTAACACCCTCTGTGCTGTTTGAATATGGGGGTACAGTAACACCCTCTGTGCTGTTTGAATATGGGGGGTACAGTAACACCTCTGTGCTGTTTGAATATGGGGGTACAGTAACACCCTCTGTGCTGTTTGAATATGGGGGTACAGTAACCCTCTGTGCTGTTTGAATATGGGGGTACAGTAACACCCTCTGTGTTTGAACATGGGGTTTGAATATGGGGGTACAGTAACACCCTCTGTGCTGTTTGAATATGGGGGTACAGTAACACCCTCTGTGCTGTTTGAATATGGGGGTACAGTAACACCCTCTGTGCTGTTTGAATATGGGGGTACAGTAACACCCTCTGTGCTGTTTGAATATGGGGGTACAGTAACACACTGTGCTGTTTGAATATGGGGTACAGTAACACACTGAACATGGGGGTACAGTAACACACTGTGTTGTTTGAATATGGGGGACAATAACACCCTCTGTGCTGTTTGAATATGGGGGTACAGTAACACCCCCTGTGCTGTGCTGTTTGAAACATGGGGGTACAGTAACACCCTCTGCTGTTTGAACATGGGGGGTACAGTAACACCCTCTGTGCTGTTTGAATATGGGGGTACAGTAACACACTGTGCTGTTTGAACATGGGGGTACAGTAACACACTGTGCTGTTTGAATATGGGGGGACAGTAACACTGTGCTGTTTGAATATGGGGGTACAGTAACACCCCCTGTGCTGTTTGAATATGGGGGTACAGTAACACCCTCTGTGCTGTTTGAATATGGGGGTACAGCAACACACTGTGCTGTTTGAATATGGGGGTACAGTAACACCCTCTGTGCTGTTTGAATATGGGGTACAGTAACACCCTCTGCGCTGTTTGAATATGGGGGTACAGTAACACCCTCTGCGCTGTTTGAATATGGGGGTACAGTAACACCCTCTGTGCTGTTTGAATTTGGGGGTACAGTAACACCCTCTGTGCTGTCTGATGGGAACAGCTGTACATCTGTAGATGCGGTAGAGACGTAGTGGTCAGTTTCATCACCCAAATGAAATAATGCAGCACATAAAAACATCAGGGAATCTTTACATCATGTTTATAATCCATATTTTTAAACAGTAATTGCTTAATAATTGCATTTTTCATCTTTAAACAGGACAAACACATCAGGTGTCATCAATCTCTGAAAAAATACAATACAAAAATAATATTTTGAAGTAGCACCTTTTTGCAAAAAAAAAAAAAAAAAAAAAAAAAAAATAAAATAAAAAACATGCAACATTAGACAAGACAGCAGAAATTTTAAACAAAACCATTAATCACCAATATTGTTTCCCAGGGACTACAAATATTTCTGCACATTTCGGAGAGATTTTGATTCCCCGCTGAAGCACACGAGCCGCCTGAGATCTGAGGGCCTGGAAGGATTTGGATAGAGCTCATGACCAGCAAACATCCTGCAAACACTTTCTGCAGCATGAATATAATGCAGATACAATATTGTGTGAATGATTTTCATCAGCACCAAAGACACTGAGCATTCCCATGGTCATTAGAGAGAGTATAAATCCTACGCTTTGGGAAAAACACATTTTTACACAACATTACTAATTTACTGAACTAAGACAAACCAAATGCAAGTCTTCAAAAACAGCAAGAAATTGCCAAGTTTTGACCTGAAATGGCATGAGGAAATTTTTATATTGTAATAATAATAAAGAGCTCAGATTGATTAGAATTGAGAATGTAAACACACTGCTTGTGACCTTTTTGATCAACTCTGCTTGATTTCCTTCAAAAGGAGTTCAACAGCATAGCATAGACTTCATGAAAGTGGAATGATTCCGTACTTGCTGGGTTATTGCTTATGTTCAATAGACAATATATGCGTATGTTGTTAATAGGACAGTGTTAGCACCATTTATCTTGAATAGATGACCATTCATTTGCCTGTAATACAAATGCAGCTCCATTCTAACTACAGTATATTCATAATTCATAAATATGCTGATTAGTGGTGAAACAAATTCTGAAAGTGCACAGATAAAATGGTTTAAGATGGAAAAGCTTCATTGCATGGATGTGATCTACTACCAGATCCTTACAGTACATGACAATCATTTCATACAGAATATGGCCACCATCTATAAAGATGTTCCATTGCCAATCAAGTTATCAAATAAATACGATTAGTTTAACCACTTTGATCATACAAGTTTTAAGTCTCTGATATTAAACAATTACAAGAGGTAATCCTTGATATTTTCTGGAGCACAGACGCACTTGTGTTAATAATTGGACCCAATTAGCGATTACATCAAAAAATCTGTTGGCTTGAATCAAAACGTAGTTACAATAAATGAAGACCACCATAGCATATGAAGCCCACCAACAGCAGCTTACATAAAATGCACTAAAATACTTAATAAAAACATATTTTTACATAATTTAAGACACTGCAGAAACACAGAGACATGAACCTCAGAGTTACAAACTGGCCAGTAAGCTGAACAGGATATGAACCCAAAAGTAGCATCATCAGTTACAGCAGCTCCAGCTCCTTTATAAGTACAGCACTCTTCATCTGTTACGGAAAAAGTGGCCCAATTACTTCGAAATTCATGAAAATTCAAGCCTAAAATTTGAGAGTTGCTAGCATGTAGTGTATGTAAGGAGTGTCTTCATGTGTGAAATACACACATGCTTCAGAGCATTTTTTGACCAACTGAAATAACTGTGCTGAAAGCAGTTACATTTTTTAAAACCTTTTTTTCCAGGATTTTTGATTCAGCCATGCACTCAATTTATTTTTGAGAACTCTATAAGGTAGCATATCATTATGTGTCCTCTGGTGAACCAATGTTGAAAAGAAAAAATGATATATTTTAATTTGTTTGTTAATTAAAAAAATATTCCTGGCTACAATTTTAGAGCTTGTTTCTAAAAACAAATACACATTAAGAAATTAACAACAATGATTCCAGTTATATTTGTAGAACTGTGATTTCACTGTAAAATTTCATGACTTCCAAACAATCTCAACTCCAGAAATGTGCATCTCTGAGGTTCTGCTGTATTTCGCAGTGGGTTCTTGGCACTGCATTTAGATCTGCCAGGCAGCCAGACGAAATCACCGCCCTGCCCTGGGAGACGCTGGATCTGTGACCAAGCAAGAGACAGATACAAGAGATCATAAGATTTTAATGGCATCATTTCATCATCTTCCCTTCCGTGATTTCACTGCTTCATTCTTCCAGCATCAAACAGTTTTATTTTTAACCTCAAAGACCTTTAAACCAACTTATATAAGTCACCATTTTCTGATTGGCTGTGATCAGCTTTGGTTCAGTCACTGCAGATTTAAGTCAGATAAGATTCAACAGCAAGTCAACCTAGTGAACCATTTCCCCGTAGGACGAAGATGGGTTTTAAGAAATGTTCGGTTTCCTGCATTAAACCACTGAGGCGGACAGGAAAGCCCAGCTTCTGTGAGCTCCCAGGAGGTACAGGAAGTGAGGGAGGGGTGCGGTATCCAAGACGTTTCCGCATATGCAACCATTCTGAATATCCGTTAAATACCATAATATCATCTGTTTTCTCAACTAATGTAAAAATATAATGACATTAAACATCATGCATATCCCGTGTATTAATGTAATTGTAACTTTAATATATTAAAAAGAAAGTCAAAGAAAGTTCCTCAGTAGTTGCATGAACAGATGAGACGTGTAGACACTGCCAGTGGATTGTATGTGTTCTCAATTAGGCAGCCTCATTAAAGGGCCCAGGAAATGTACAAAATTTTTCCTCAAACTACATCAACTTTAGACCAAAAAATAGAATTTTTAGAGCAGTTCAACCATCCGTGTCTGCGAAAATAATTACTGAGAAACTCTAATCGACCGCTATAGCTGACACCATACGGCAATAGCAGGCTCGTATTATTAGAGAGTGGCTGATATTATTAACCTTAATGGCACCAAACCCCCACCACATTCACAGGTAAGTAATTTGTATGAGTCCATCCCTTTTGACAACAGCACCACAGCTGCGCTATCACCTCCTGTTGTAAAATTACCAGAACCGAGTGAAACACGCCCAATTTAGATCAGTGATCCTGTTAGCTCATGCGTTTAATGACTGTGTTTGGGTCGTCAAATAATGCCAAGAGACTAAAACAAAAAATATGCCAACTGTGGCCATATCCATCAGCCAGCAAACATTCACGTAAGCACAGTACACAAGTTAATTCAGCAGAATCACAGCAGTGGTTAAATTCAAGTGCAGTGAATTCAGTGTTGATTGAAGGCAGAAAATACCTGGGCGCGGGTTCGTAACTGCTACAGTAAACATTGCATATTTCATTTTACAAAAGATTGTTCCATTTCTAAACCAGTAAAATTCATCTGTGCCTTGGGGTTGGGTTCTGAGCGGCACCTCTGTAGGATCTGCAAACGCTGATGCGTGGGGGAGCCCAGAGGCTGTAAGGGACAAATGGCTGATAAGCTCAGTCCAGAGCCATGCCAGATAGCAATAAAACTTTTGTGGACTTCCAGGATGCTCACTCAGCCTGCATGTGGAAGGTGTCGACGGCCTCTCTGTTACTCTGTATGGGGGGGTAGTTGCAAAGCTCTGGCTGACACAATGCCTCTGTGGGAGTCATATTATTACTGTCCTTATTCTTAAGTTAAAGTCCAGTTATATTAATCTGTTTAAAATAATCTAAACCCCTGAGAACTACATAATATGCTTATATGTTCAATATTCTGCAAAGAAATCACTTCTGGACTTATAACCCAATTTACCTATATATTAATTCATCTTAAGACTTTTTCATGACAACTGCATCATATTAGTACATATTCATATCATGTTTGGTCTTGTTATTCTCGGGAAATCCAGGAGTTGAATGGAGTATGTATCATTCCCATTGAAATTATGGTTCATTCCTTTTGGAAACCCCTGAGAATTTGGTCAGAATACTCTCTGGTAATCACCCTATTCTCCTCTCTCTGCTGAAGTGTTTTTTATTACATCCTCCCAATGGTGGAAACCCAAAAACCGGATTCGACCCCTTCCAGGTGTTTATGGCCATGCCGCCTGGATCAAAGACGGGTTTGGCTTAAAGGAAAGAGAACAATCCATTCGGGAAGATCGTATTCGATCTGTCCCCGCTGCATGTAAGGCGCGTGAGTAGTCCTTTTAATTATGGAAGATCGTAGTCGACTTCCCATACGCATCCCTATGCCGTATGTAGCCAATCTATATAGTCAGGGAAGATCGTATCCGATCTCTCCCAGCGCATGTTAGTGCGTGAGTAGCCTTTTCAATTATGTAATATCGTAATTCGAACTTCCCGCGCACGTCAGTGCGTGTGTATCCTTTTCCTCCAGGTATGACTTTATTCTCCTTTTCTAAATTGTGTGTAACTTGTAATTGGCTTAATGTTGATTTGTTTGATTTAAGCTCTTGCCTACCTGGTGAATAAATTATTGTTATTCCTTTAAGCTTGCGTGGTCTCAGTGACTCTTAACACATGTACATTCTATCTAGCCCCGTCGCGGCGGATACTTAGGGGGATTAATCCCAACCGAGGTACGACTGGCCAGCGGCTCGGTATGGGAATTGGTTTTATTAAGTTGGAGAGACCATCGTGATCTACTTACATAAAGGGTTTACGTACTGCTGGCTCTAGGATTTTAGCCTTAAGGAAACCCATGGACGAAAAGTCGGTTATCTGTTAAAATTCCCTGAAAGAACCCATGGGCGTGCATAAATCTGGGTTCGCTGTATTCACGCCAAAAGATGCTGTTGCAGTGATGGCTGACCTCCAACCTCTAATCTAACCAACGAACCTGGGATCCGGACATGGTGTTAAACTCGGGAACATTAATGGAGTGACGGCGGTTGACCTTTAAGAGTTCGAGGTATAATCGACCCGAGATTCACGCATGTGTCCCTAAACTATGAATTCTAATTCTAATTTGGAGTCAGATATTTAACGAGGGTATAACTAAATTTGGTATTCTAAATGTATTATGGAGTCAGATTAATTGTAACCATTGTGCTTTTGTGCCCCGTTCTTCGAGCGGAGAAAATTGATCCATTTTATTGCGATTCACCCCAGCCAGGAGGTCGCGTGAGTTAACGCCAGCCAAAAGAACACGTGGACCCTTCGCCCCTGCAACTTCCGTGTTTGGTATTGTTTTGTGGGTTTTACACTGCGTGTGGTTGAGTTTGAGAAGCCCTTGTGCCAGATGTGTGCAGTTCCAGGTGTGTGGATCTCCAGGTGTGTGCAGAGAGACGTGTGTGCAGATAGAAGTGTGTGGATCTCCAGGTGTGTGCAGAGAGAGGTGTGTGAAGCTCCAGGTGTGTGCAGAGAGAGGTGTGTGAAGCTCCAGGTGTGTGGAGTACCTGTGCTTTCTCCCAGGCATTGCTCCTCACACTCCTCCTTGGTCAGGAAGCGGTTGTCGTTGCCTGCACAGCCGCTGTAGATAAAGGGGCGACAAGCCCCCACCAGGGAATGGAAGTACCATCGAATTGTGTACCTCAAACAGTTCCCCTCCTCCAAGGGCAACGAGCAGGGGTTTTCTGGAGCGAGAGAGCAGGCCCAGGGGCATGAGTAGGTGTGTCGTAACCTTGTATCTCGCTCACTGACTGCTGGAAGCTACATGCGCCTGATTGCTGCAGGTGTGATGTCACTGCCAAGCATGCAGAAACACTGTAAAACGCCACCAACTGAAGCAGAACAGCCTTGGGCTCACAGCAATGAGGCAGCATCTCAGCTTGAAAATCTCACCGCGCCCGTGCAGGCAAAGCCACACAGACACCACATCAAACCCTTATGAAACACTACCATCCAAGCACAGAGCAACAGCAACCATAACATTGTGCTTCCTGCAATTTATTTTGCTTTCTAATCCTACGTACAATCCACCTAAAACACATGCAAACACACACAGTGACGAGGCCATGTGCCCACACACCATCACTCCTTTCATTTTCTGTTTTATTTCTGCAGGCTCAGCTCCGGGTTAACTACACACAACACCTTTTCTTATATTTCTGATGCTGACATGTAATGCGTAAAAACAGAGTTAATGCGAGAAATCATCTCTCTCACCAATGCGATGTATTAATTTCTAATTATATACTGTATCCGAGAGGTTAATTTCCCTCTCAGAGTTAAAGCTTACGTATAAAATACAGCTTTTTATCTTTGACCCAGTACAGTTACAGGGCTCTGGCCGTCCTCTACCGTCACCATTCTCCATGGAATGCAAACAAACCCGGTCCAAAAATTATGGGATCACCACAAGTGTAGGATTTTCATCCAGATTTTTTACTTCATCACAAATAAACAAATTGCAGATATGACACAAAACAATATTAGTTTATTAGCTTGACATTCAGGCCTCATAGAACACAACTCAAACAAATCAGATTAAATTATTTAAATAAATGGCTTCATTTTTTCATGATCAAGTTGAGGAAAAAAATATGGAATCTCCTAATAATTGGCATTTCTAAAAGAAATACCAGCACAAATCTGAATATCGTTAGCCGAATAGCATAGTTGCCCAAGTCATATTTGAACGTTTTCAGAAAACAAGAGAAAACACCATTTTTAGCGAGCACATCGATATTTTTTTTTTTTTTTTTGATATTGCAGCAGTAAGCCAAAAAATGACATAGGCAATTATGCTGTTATGGCCCCAATTTGTTATGGCGTCAATTTGTTATGATGTCACGGACAGCAAGGGATGACAGACAAAATTCTTGAACTTCAACAGATTTAATTAAACAAACACTTAGAACTAATCTACACTCTACCCTACTGACCAAGATTGAAATAAAAAAAAAAAGATAGTTACAGTCCCTTGGTAATTGAGATGGGCTGCTATGTTGCGATGTCCTGGGACAGGAAAATGCTCCAACACAGGCAAAAATCCACAAAAAGCTTCACAGGTCTTGAAAAGAGTGACAAGTCTGGTCAAATGTATCCTTCCACAATTTCTCCATGCAATTTCTCCAACTCCCCTTCACTCTCTCAATTTTTCTCCTTATATACTCTTTTCCAGCCCCCTCTGAGGCATGCCCAGGACATGCCCCAAACCTAGCTCCAGACTTGGCTTAACAAAAAAAAATGTCAATACTGCCATCTAGTGGCTTTTTTTTTTTTTTTTTTCCCCACATTACAATGCTATGAGGCTAAAGATATGCAAAGTAGTCTGCAGTTAGAAGAGAGTGCTCGCAGACCTTAATGAGGCGTCTGACTCCGCTAAATAAGAGGAAGCACCAACACGACACATGGCAAACTGAAACAGAGGAAAGAAGTGTCTAAAATTTTGAGCAAGCATAAACAAAATGGGAAGGTTATAAAAGGAAAAACATTTGGGCAGACCACCAAAGACGCGAAGAGGAAATGATGTCATCAATCAATCAATTGGGGATGACAAAATCGATCAATTAATCAGTTACCAATAGCAATTAGTTATTTTTCAGGTATTCACAGTATTATCAAGCTCATTATCATGTATACAGCATTTACTGTATACACTGAATTAATATTCCTATAATTATACATGCTTGTATTATCATTAGTTTTATTGTAGTATTATTTTTATGTATTAGTATATTTGTAAAACTAAGATTAGACTGTGAGAGAAGTGCAATCTTTTTTTCTACTCAGGTCTTTGTGCTTCTCAGGGCATGGGCTGACCGGAGATCAGGGTGTCTGTGTGTCAGGCCATAAATAGAAATCATCAGATTGGAAACTACCATTTTGCAGAACACACTTTCGTTATTTTATTTGTCTCTGGGAGTTCGCCCCAAAGACAGTCTATGACAAAAACTCATTGTGTACTCACTGAAGGCGCTTACTTTTGCAACACTGATAAGATTGTGTATTCATTTAAAATATGTACGTATTCTTGCGATACAAATTGCCAATACCGTGATCACCTCACGTATACGGAACTGTTGGGTCCATGAGGACATGATTGTTTTCTACACACCATCTGCTGCGGAGATGGGTCAGCCAAGTCGAGTGTAATAAATCAGTCTGAATCTAGAAGGGACCCCGGTCAGGGTCAGTTTGACCCAGTGTACGGATACATGTGCAGGAACCAAGTTAAATTTTGTCAGTCTCAGTGATTTCCGCCACGTTCTTGGACATGGGCCTTGAGGACGATTTGCGTAATATTATTGTGATATTGTTTGAATTTCCTTGTGATGTAATTATTGAGGTATAAAAATTGGATGTTGAAAAACATGATCAGCTTTGTTTTGCAAAAAGGAAAGCTCGGCTTTGTTTAAAGTCTGATCAATACTGAAAGGTTTTGGCTGCTCTGATCATTTCGAATCAATTTTTGAGAGTTTCCACAACAGACGTCAGTGCATCTGAACAGAAAACTCGATGAAATATGCCTTGAAAATAGAAAATGCACAACAAATCGAATGAAAAATGAAAGGGCAGAAACGGGAGTCTGTGTTTGTGACAGAACTGTAAGGAATCGGCTGAATTTCTCGTAAATGGGATTTACGTACAGAAAAGCCTTATGAAAAGCAGCACTAGCACCTAAACAGAGAACAATAAGCTTACAGTGGGTTACAGAGAAGCAATCATGGAGTGTGGATGATTGGAAAGTGATATTCGGTCATCAATCACAAATATGCATTGGTCAAGGCGACGATGCTGGTGTCATTCTAATGAAACCCATAAAGATGATTGGTCAAGGCGACGATGCTGGTGTCATTCTAATGAAACCCATAAAGATGATTGCGTGAAGAAAACAAGCAAATTTCCTGTTCATTTATGGTTTGGGGTTGCATGTCAGGTAAAGGACCAGGGGAGATGGCAACCATTACCTTCAGGAGTCAATGCACAAGTGTACACTGAATTTTTGGACCATTTTCTGATTCCAACAATGGAAAATAAGTTGGCGATGATGAAGTCATTTTTCAGGATGACAATGCATCTTGCCACAGAGGAAAGAGTGTAAAAGCTTTCACTCAGGAGAGGTGTATTATGAACTCAATGACAGCAGTAAACCGTCCAGATCTCAATCCTACTGAAAATTATGACAAGGCCCCATCGTGCAAATCTGATCTGTCAACTGTTATTGGAGAAGCTGGAAGCAGCTTGATGGTGAATATCGTTCTTCACTGGTAGAGACCATGATGCCTCTAAGAATTCAGGTGATCGTAAAAGCTGGAGGAGGAGCAGCAAAGTACGAATTCAGATATTTTGTTGATGATTACATAACTCTTCCCCTCAATATTGAGTGATTCCATATTTTTCCTCTAACTGATTATGAAAAAATATAAAATTTATTTAAACAATATTATTTGTTTGAAGTGTATAAAGCCGGCATGTTAAGCTTATAAACAAAATTTTTTCGTGTCATATCTGCGATTTATTTGCTATGAAGTCAAAAAGCTGGATGAACATCCTCTAAATTTGGTGATTCCGTAATTTTTGCTGAGGGTTGCAGCATTGATCAGATGGACTTTATTGCCTAGAGGAATGCAGAAATGTTCGCTATGCGGGGGAAGCACTGGCTCGACAATAAGAGCAGCAGCCTGGCCATGCTGGGTATAGTATGCTGGGTATAGTATGCTGGGTATAGTATACTGGGTATAGCAAGCAGAAAAAGCAGTCAGCTCCAGAGTGGAGTCGGGACGCGAGCTACCTGTCCCAGAGACCTCTCTCTTGGGCCGCAGTACAGGGACAGGTTTGACAGTACTGGCTTCATCTATAAGAGACAACAGTCACCAAGATTTCAGTGGTATAACGACCAGAAACATCTGGGCAGCTGCACATACAACACACACCATGATATACACTAACGCTGCAAACTCTTAGCACAGCAAGCACAACACAGCTCCTCCGAAGCTCTTCACTTCTGACTCTCCAAACATGCTAAAAAAATAACCAGCTAAGTTTGTACTCTTAGGAAAGAAAAAACAAATCCCAAAATACAAAGTCAAAATGAAATGTTTTAGCAGCTCTACTCATCAGTTTTCCCATGCGATACAATTTTCTGTATAAAATATAATTTGGTTAAATGTCATAGACTGGACACAAGTTTAAACTCCCAGCTGCTAATAAAGTCAAAAGATATTCACCAAGCTAACATAATTCATGTTTTTCTTTTTCAAACACAAGCAGAACAGAAAATAATCTCATTAATATGGTCATTGTAATATAGCAGGTAGAATGCTGATGCACTTTAGTTCATGTTTATCACTTCACATGCCAGGAATAAACCAGTTTCACAGCAACTATATGAGAGTTTAGCATTCAATACATCCATTTCATACTGCATCAATTAGTGATTTCGTTCCAGAAAAAGAAGTGATAACATTACAGTCCCAAGAATCAGAGCAGATCTGATAGTAAGGAAGAAGTAGCAGAAAATTCAGTGACAGATATCGAGCAGATGTGTGATATTCGGAGTGAAGAAAGTGGCGTACGATTGGTTAAATACCCTTATTGATTACGGGAGTCGGGCTGAAGTCGATCACTTCTTCCAACGGATCGTCATAGTTCTCAATAGAGAAGATATGCTCGTAGTCTGGGTCATTGGTGTTGACTACGAGACGCAGTTCCCGCCCTAAAACAAAGGGGGTGCCATAGAGTTCAGAAGCCCCTTTGCACCCACTACATCAATCTCACGGTCAGGGGACCAGAGTTTCAGTCTGCAGCTGGTTTTAATGAGGCTCAGGTCCACACTGCAAACTTACCAATGCTTACCTTCCTCTCACAGACCTCCCTCCTCATACAGAAGCAAATGCAAATCTTCCTCTCTCAGACCTCCATCCCTATACATAGACCAACACTTACCTTCCTGTCAGGGACCTCAGTCTCCATTCATGGCACCTTCAGCACATGCACAACCAGCGCATTTTCATGCCGTCGCAATCACATCCTTAATTTCTACATGCAAACAACGATTTAGCCTGTCAGACTGCGGCAGCCCTTTACTTCAGTCCGCGTCAGCCCGTTACTTCAGTCTGCATCAGCCCTTTATTTCAGTTCAGTCTGCGTCAGCCCTTTACTTCGGTCTGGGTCATCCCTTTACTTCAGTCTCGTCAGCCCTTTACTTCAGTCTTGCGTCAGCCCTTTACGTCCAGTCTGCGTCCAGCCGTTTTCAATCTGTCGTCAGCTCTTTAGGTCAGTCTCGCGTCAGCCCTTTACTTCAGTCTCGTCAGCCCTTTACTTCAGTCTGCGTCAGCCTTCTTTACTTCAGTCTGCGTCTTACTTTACTTCAGTCTGCGTTTTAGGTCAGTCTCGCGTCAGCTCTTTACGTCAGTCTCGTCAGCCCTTTACTCGTCAGTCTGCATCAGCCCTTTACTTCAGTCTCGTCAGCCAGCCATTCAGTCTCGCAGCCCTTTTACTTCAATCGCGTCAGCCCTTTACGCCAGTCTGCGCCCAGCCCTTTACTTCAGTCTGTGTCAGCCCTTTAAATCAGTCTCGTCGCCAGCCCTTTTACTTCAGTCTGCGTCAGCCCTTTACTTCAGTCTGTCTCGTCAGTCCTTTACTTTACTTCAGTCTGCGTCAGACCTTTACTTCAGTCTGCGTCCAGCCATTTACTCCAGTCTCGTCAGCCCTTCATTACTTCAGTCTCGCGTCAGCCCTTTACATCAGTCTCGCCAGCCCCTTTACTTCAGTCTCGTCAGTCCTTTACTTCAGTCTGCGTCAGTCCTTTACTTCAGTCTGCGCGTTTACTTCAGTCTCGCCATTCTCAGTCTCGCGCCAGCCCTTTACGTTCAGTCTCTCGTCAGCCCTTTACTTCAGTCTGCGTCAGCCCTTTACTTCAGTCTGCGTCAGCCCTTTACTTCAGTCTTCGTCAGCGTCAGTCTGTTCAGTCCTTTTACTTCAGTCTGCGTCAGACCTTTCAGTCTCGCGCCAGCCTTTACAGTCTCCCATTACTCAGTCTCGCCCATTACTTCAGTCTGCGTCCAGCCCTTTACTTCAGTCTCGTCAGCCCTTTACTTCAGTCTCGTCCAGCCCTTTACTTCAGTCTCGTCAGCCCTTTACTTCAGTCTGCGTCAGCCCTTTACAGTCTGCGTCAGCCCTTTACTTCAGTCTGCGTCGGCGCTTTTAGGTCAGTCTGCGTCAGCCTTTAGGTCAGTCAGTCTCAGCGGCAGCCTTTACTTCTGCGTCAGCTCTTCAGTCTGCGTCAGCCTTTACTTCAGTCTGCGTCAGCCCTTTACTTCAGTCTCAGTCATCGCCAGCCCTTTACTTCAGTCTGTGTCAGCCCTTTACTTCAGTCTCGTCAGCCCTTTACTTCAGTCTCGTCTTTACTTCAGTCTCGTCAGTCCTTTACTTCAGTCTTCAGCCCTTTACTCAGTCTGCGTCAGCCCTTTACTTCAGTCTGTCGTCAGCCCTTTACTTCAGTCTGCGTCAGCCCTTTACTTTCTGCGTCAGCCCTTTACTTCAGTCTCGCGCCAGCCCTTTACTTCAGTCTCGTCAGCCCTTTACTTCAGTCTGCGTCAGTCCGCTTTTTCGTCTGCGTCAGCCCTTTACTTCAGTCTGCCAGCCCTTTACTTCAGTCTGCGTCAGCCCTTTACTTCAGTCTCGCGCCAGTCCCTTTACTTCAGTCTGCAGCAGTCAGTCTCGTCAGACCTTTACTTCAGTCTCGTCAGTCCTTTTACTTCAGTCTCGTCAGCCCTTTACTTCAGTCTGCGCCAGCCCTTTACTTCAGTCTGTCGCCCTTTAAGCAGTCAGCCCTTTACGCCAATCTGCGCCAGACCTTTACTTCAGTCTGCGCCAGCCCTTTACTTCAGTCTGCGTCGTCAGTCTGCGTCAGCCCTTTACGTCAGTCTCAGCCCTCAGTCTGCATCCCTTTACTTCAGTCTCGTCAGCCCTTTACTTCAGTCTGCGGCAGCCCTCTGCGTCAGCCCTTTACTTCAGTCTGTCAGCGTCTCAGCCCTTTACTTCAGTCTCGTCAGCCATTTACGTCAGTCTGCGTCAGCCCTTTACTTCAGTCTGTGTCAGCCCTTTAAATCAGTCTGCGTCAGCCCTTTACTTCAGTCTGCGTCAGCCCTTTACTTCAGTCTGTCAGCCTTTACTCTCAGTCTCGTCAGCCTTTACTTCAGTCTCGTTACAGTCTCTTTTACTTCAGTCTCGTCAGCCCTTTACTTCAGTCTCGTCAGCCCTTTACTTCAGTCTGCGTCAGCCCTTTACTTCAGTCTCTCGTCAGCCCTTTACTTCAGTCTCTTCAGTCAGCCAGTCCGCCAGCCCTTTACTTCAGTCTGCGTCAGCCCTTTACTTCAGTCTGTCGTCAGCCCTTTACTTCAGTCTGCAGCAGTCCTTTACAGTCTCGTCAGCCCTTTACTTCAGTCTGCGTCAGTCTGCGTTTTTTACTTCAGTCTCGTCAGCCCTTTACTTCAGTCTCTCACTTCAGTCTCGTCAGCCCTTTACTTCAGTCTGCGTCAGCCCTTTACTTCAGTCTGCGTCAGCCCTTTACTTCAGTCTGCGTCAGCCCTTTACTTCAGTCTGCGTCAGCCCTTTACTTCAGTCTGCGTCAGCCCTTTACGTCAGTCTGCGTCAGCCCTTTACTTCAGTCTGCAGCAGCCCTTTACTTCAGTCTGCGTCAGCCCTTTACTTCAGTCTGCGTCAGTCCTTTACTTCAGTCTGTCAGCGCTTTTACAGTCTGCGTCAGCCCTTTACTTCAGTCTCGTCAGCCCTTTACCGCTTTTACTTCAGTCTGCGCCAGCCCTTTACTTCAGTCTGCGTCAGCCCTTTACTTCAGTCTCGTCAGCCCTTTAGTCTTCAGTTTACTTCAGTCTGCGTCAGCCCTTTACTTCAGTCTGGCGTCAGTCTCAGCGTCAGCCTTTACGCCAGTCTCGCATCAGCCCTTTACTTCAGTCTCGTCAGCAGCCCTTTACTTCAGTCTGCGCAGCCCTTTTACTTCAGTCTGCGTCAGCCCTTTAGTCTTCAGTCTCGTCAGCCCTTTACTTCAGTCTGCGTCAGCCCTTTACTTCAGTCTGCGTCAGCCCTTTACTTCAGTCTGCGTCAGCCCTTTACTTCAGTCTGCGTCAGCCCTTTACTTCAGTCTGCGTCAGCCCTTTACTTCAGTCTGCGTCAGCCCTTTACTTCAGTCTGCGTCAGCCCTTTACTTCAGTCTGCGTCAGCCCTTTACTTCAGTCTGCGTCAGCCCTTTACTTCAGTCTGCGTCAGCCCTTTACTTCAGTCTGCGTCAGCCCTTTACTTCAGTCTCGTCAGTCCTTTACTTCAGTCTGCGTCCAGCCCTTTACTTCAGTCTCGTCAGCCCTTTACTTCAGTCTCGTCAGCCCTTTACTTCAGTCTGCGTCAGCCCTTTACTTCAGTCTGCAGCCCTTTACTTCAGTCTCGTCAGCCCTTTACTTCAGTCTCGTCAGCCCTTTACTTCAGTCTGTCAGCCCTTTACCAGTCCGTCTTTTACGTCAGTCTGCGTCAGCCCTTTACTTCAGTCTCGTCAGCCCTTTACTTCAGTCTGCGTCAGCCCTTTACTTCAGTCTGCGCTCAGCCCTTTACTTCAGTCTCGTCAGCCTTTTACTTCAGTCTCGTCAGCCCTTTACTTCAGTCTGCGTCAGCCCTTTACGTCTCTCGTCAGTCCTTTACTTCAGTCTGCTTTACTTCAGTCCCGCAGCCCTTTACTTCAGTCTGCGCCAGCCCTTTACTTCAGTCTCGTCCCCTTACTTCAGTCCCTTTACTTCAGTCTCGGCCAGCAGTCCTTTACTTCAGTCTCGTCAGCCCTTTACTTCCAGTCTTCAGTTACAGTCTGCGCCAGCCCTTTACTTCAGTCTGCGTCAGCCCTTTACTTCAGTCTGCGTCAGCCCTTTACTTCAGTCTCGTCAGCCCTTTACTTCAGTCTCGTCAGCCCTTTTACTTCAGTCTGCGTCCAGCCCTTTACTTCAGTCTCGCAGTCCCTTTTTCAGTCTGCGTCAGCCCTTTACTTCAGTCTCGCTCAGCCCTTTACTTCAGTCTCGTCAGCCCCTTTACTTCAGTCTGCGTCAGCCCTTTACTTCAGTCTGCGTCAGCCCTTTACTTCAGTCTCGTCAGTCTCGCCAGCCCTTTACTTCAGTCTGCGTCAGCCCTTTCAGTCTTCAGTCTGCAGTCAGCCCTTTACTTCAGTCTCGCCCTTTAGCCCTTTTACTTCAGTCTGCGTCAGCCCCTTTACTTCAGTCTCGTCAGCCCTTTACTTCAGTCTGCGTCAGCCCTTTACTTCAGTCTGCGCTGTCAGCCCTTTACTTCAGTCTCGTCAGCCCTTTACTTCAGTCTCGTCAGCCCTTTACTTCAGTCTGTCTCGTCAGCCCTTTACTTCAGTCTGCGCCCCTTTACTTCAGTCTGCGTCAGCCCTTTACTTCAGTCTCGTCAGCCCTTTACTTCAGTCTGCGTCAGTCCTTTACTTCAGTCTCTCGTCAGCTTCAGTCTGCGTCAGCCCTTTACTTCAGTCTCGTCAGCCCTTTACTTCAGTCTGCGTCAGCCCTTTACTTCAGTCTCGTCAGTCCTTTACTTCAGTCTCGTCAGCCCTTTACTTCAGTCTCGTCAGCCCTTTACTTCAGTCTGCGCAGCCCTTTACTTTCAGTCTCGTCAGTCTGCGTCAGCCCTTTACTTCAGTCTGCGTCCAGCCTTTACTTCAGTCTGCATCAGTCTCTTCAGTCTCGCCAGCCCTTTACTTCAGTCTCGTCAGCCCTTTACTTCAGTCTGCGCCAGCCCTTTACTTCAGTCTGCGTCAGCCCTTTTACTTCGTCAGTTCTCTGCATCAGCCCTTTACTTCAGTCTGCGCCAGCCCTTTACTTCAGTCTCGTCAGCCCTTTACTTCAGTCTCGTCAGCCCTTTACTTCAGTCTTCAGCCCTTACAGCCCTTTACTTTACAGTCTGCGTCAGCCCTTTACTTCAGTCTCGCGCAGCCCTTTACTTCAGTCTGCGTCAGCCCTTTACTTCAGTCTGCGTCAGCCCTTTACTTCAGTCTGCGTCAGCCCTTTACTTCAGTCTGCGTCAGCCCTTTACTTCAGTCTGCGTCAGCCCTTTACTTCAGTCTGCGTCAGCCCTTTACTTCAGTCTCGTCAGCCCTTTACTTCAGTCTCGTCAGTCCTTTACTTCAGTCTCGTCAGCCCTTTACTTCAGTCTCGTCAGCCCTTTACTTCAGTCTCGTCAGTCCTTTACTTCAGTCTGCGTCAGCCCTTTACTTCAGTCTGCGCCAGCCCTTTACAGTCTGCAGCAGCTTTACTTCAGTCTGCGCCAGTCAGCCTCTTCAGTCCTTTACTTCAGTCTGCGTCAGTCCTTTACTTCAGTCTGTGTCAGCCCTTTCTGCGCCACTGCGCCAGTCCTCTTCAGTCTCGTCTTACTTCAGTCTGCGTCAGCCCTTTTCAGTCTGCCAGTCTGCGTTTTTACTTCAGTCTGCGTCAGTCCTTTACGCCAGTCTTCAGTCTCTCGTCAGCCCTTTACTTCAGTCCGCTTTCCTTTACTTCAGTCTGCGTCAGTCCTTTACGCGTCTGCAGCCCTTTACTTCAGTCTGCGTCAGCCCTTTACTTCAGTCTGCAGCCTTTACTTCAGTCTGCGTCAGCCCTTTACTTCAGTCTGTGTCAGCCCTTCTCAGTCTCGTCGCCAGCCCTTTACTTCAGTCTCGTCAGCCCTTTACGTCAGTCTGCGTCAGCCCTTTACTTCAGTCTGCGTCAGCCCTTTACTTCAGTCTGCGTCAGCCCTTCAGTCTGCGTCAGCCCTTTACTCAGTCTCGTCAGCCCTTTAGCCCTTCAGTCTGCGTCAGCCCTTTACTTCAGTCTGCGTCAGCCCTTTACGTCAGTCTGCGTCAGCCCTTTACTTCAGTCTGCGTCAGTCCTTTACTTCAGTCTGCGTCAGTCCTTTACTTCAGTCTGCGTCAGCCCTTTACTTCAGTCTGCGTCAGCCCTTTACTTCAGTCTGCGTCAGCCCTTTACTTCAGTCTGCGTCAGCCCTTTACGTCAGTCTGCGTCAGCCCTTTACTTCAGTCTGCGTCAGCCCTTTACTTCAGTCTGCGTCAGCCCTTTACCCTTTACTTCAGTCTTCAGTCTCGTCAGTCCTTCACTTCAGTCTGCAGCAGCCCTTTACTTCAGTCTGCGTCAGTCCTTTACTTCAGTCTGCGTCCAGCCCTTTACTTCAGTCTGCGTCAGCCCTTTACTTCAGTCTGCGTCAGTCCTTTACTTCAGTCTCGTCCAGCCCTTTACCAGTCTGCGGCAGCCCTTTACTTCAGTCTCGTCAGCCCTTTACTTCAGTCTGCGTCAGCCCTTTACTTCAGTCTCTGCGTCAGCCCTTTACTTCAGTCTGCGTTAGCCCTGTTACTTCAGTCTCGTCAGCCCTTTACTTCAGTCTGCAGCAGCCCTTTACTTCAGTCTGCGTCAGCCCTTTACTTCAGTCTGCGTCAGCCCTTTACTTCGTCAGCCCTCTTCGCGTCAGCCCTTTACTTCAGTCTCGTCAGCCCTTTTACTTCAGTCTCGTCAGTCCTTTACTTCAGTCTGCGTCAGCCCTTTACTTCAGTCTGCGGCAGCCCTTTACTTCAGTCTGCGTCAGCCTTTTTGCTTCAGTCTCGTCAGCCCTTTACTTCAGTCTCGTCAGCCCTTTACTTCAATCTCGTCAGCCCTTTACTTCAGTCTGCGTCAGCCCTTTACTTCAGTCTGTCGCTAGCCCTGTACTTCAGTCTGTGTCGTCAGCCCTTTACTTCAGTCTGCGTCAGCCCTTTACTTCAGTCTGCGTCAGCCCTTTACTTCAGTCTCGCGCCAGCCCTTTACTTCAGTCTCGTCAGCCCTTTACTTTTGTCAAGGAAGCCCAGGTGGAAGAGGGTTCCCAAGTTCTCTCACCATCTCCATGTCTGGTGGACCTGCATGATTTCCAGCCCCAATAAGTCCACAAACACCTCAGTAGCACAGACTCCCAATCGCGCACCCCCGGAGGACACCCCCCAGGACGTGAACACACCGGGAGCACAGAGAAACCACAGGTCAGACGGCTGGACCGATTTGCACGGATGGAGAGAGACTGATCGGATCAGTGTTTAATCTGCTGGTAGGATTCGCTCCCCATCAGACAGTCAGAGACGTAAGCAAAAGGACAGTCAGAAAGGCAGCCAGTGAATGTTCGGACAGATTGAAACACTCACCCTCCGCGCCCAGCTGGGCCCCCTGCCGCGCTGGGATGGGCCGTGCCCGAAAGGACAGGCCCGTGGCGCGGGGCGGTGAGTCTATGAAAGAACCTGAGAGAAAATGGGGAGGAAGGGAACAGGGACAGAGCAGGACCAGGACCAAAAACAGGAACCAGAACCATCAGTACAGACACACCAAACACACAAACACAGAAACCCACACGGAGTAACAGGACACACACAATCTCGTAGCAGCACATGGACAGCATGCTGATAGCCCTGGATCACAAGCGCACAGATACAACTCTATACCAGAGCTGGATTTTAAGACCACAGAACTCATTACATGTGGCTCCACATTACCCAGCTGTCTGAGGGAAATGAGATGATGCTCCACATGCTAAGAACAAGATCTCTGGTTTTACCCCTCTTCCTTACCCAAGAGAGCTGCGATGCTCAACCCTGTTCCTGGAGATCCACCGATACAGCAAATGCTGTTCAGCAGTTATCTCACTGATCTGACAATCAGTAGAATCAGGGGTGCAAAACTATAGAGGAAGAATCCATGGGATGGCAGATCTCCAAGGACAGGGTTTGGCAGCCCTGGTCTTGTTGAGATCCATTCCTGTCTCGAGCTTTGGAAGACCTTTGGGTGGGAATGCCATGACGGGGCAGCACCAGCTGTGCACCAGGTTGTAACCAAGTTCCTACATAAAGCCTTTGGTAAGGGCCACAATGTCATTTTATTCAATTCAGTGGCCCCACCAATTTGTGCATAATGCCTAGTAGAATTATGTAAGGCATACACTGTTATTAGCCATCATACATAAAGTCAAATAAAGCTGGATATGCCATAATTTAAAGGTTTGAATGATATTTTCCATTTCTATGCAACAATTGCGCACACATTTTGTTACAAAACACCAAATATTTTAATTGTACCTTTAGGCAAACTTAACAAGCCTAATGGTAACATCATGATAATAGTCTAGAGAATGTAGCTAATCACTTAAAACGGCAAATAGAATGGCAAATAGAAATTGTGTCCCTTCAAAAGGGTGTAAATAAGTCTGTTTTATGTAATGGTGCATTTCATTTGACAAGTGGGATCTTGGATGTTGGGATCTCCGACTTTTCACAGGGAAAAAATGCCAATGAACACCCTTAAACCTACACTAAGCAAAATTACCTGAATAAATAAGGAAAACTATCCACAAATCCGACAGGTTTAGCAATCGTAAAACTTGAAAAACTTAATGGACGGAAGTTAAGTTAACTTCATGATTGTCACTTTGAGCATTTATCAACAGTCAGGTAAAAGTCACTTAAAAATCTCTAGGGGAAGATTAATGACTGTTGCAGCCACCAGCAGCTAGAAGGAGCAAAAATTTAAGTGTATTTCCGTCAATTGATCACAAAAAAATTAAAGAATCATCTCTGTTTGAGGTTATAATTCGACTTGAGGTCTCTTGTAGGTTAGATCTAGAGGTTAATGCAAAGATCAAGGCAATAAACAACTTTTTAGCATGAGGGGTTTCGCTAGTTTATGCATAATGTGGCAAAACCACCCTCCCCAGTGCAAAATGACGAGAGTGCGCATCAAGCAGAGTCTGTGAGACGCAGGACGTGAGGCTCCGCCCCTGCGAGTCTTGAGGAGAGAGGTGCACAACAGGGTGGCTTTGTTTATTTCCAAAGTGGTTGATGATTGTGGGACCATCTAATTGTGAGAAATTGTTAGTGTAGCTTTAAGTGGGAGCTCCGAGAAGGGAACCATTGTTACTGTAGCTTTAAGGGGGAGCTCCGCGACGGGAACTATAGATAGTGTAGCTTTAAGGGGGAGCTCCGAGAAGGGAACTATAGATAGTGTAGCTTTAAGGGGGAGCTCCGAGAAAGTAACTATTGTTAGAGTGGCTTCAAGTGGGAGCTCCGAGAAGGGAATTATTGTTAGTGTAGCTTTAAGGAGGAGCTCCGAGAAGGGAACTATTATTAGTGCAGCTTTAAGGGGGAGCTCCGAGAAAGTAACTATTGTTAGAGTGGCTTCAAGTGGGAGCTCCGAGAAGGGAATTATTGTTAGTGTAGCTTTAAGGAGGAGCTCCGAGAAGGGAACTATTGTTAGAGTAGCTTTAAGGGGGAGCTCCGTGACGAGAACTATAGTTAGTGTAGCTTTAAGGGGGAGCTCTGAGACGGGAACTATAGATAGTGTAGCTTTAAGGGGGAGCTCCGAGAAGGGAACTATTGTTAGTGTAGCTTTAAGGGGGAGCTCCGAGAAGGGAACTATTGTTAGAGTGGCTTCAAGTGGGAGCTCCGAGAAGGGAATTATTGTTAGTGTAGCTTTAAGGAGGAGCTCCGAGAAGGGAACTATTGTTAGTGTAGCTTTAAGGGGGAGCTCCGAGAAGGAACTATTGTTAGAGTAGAGTATTATTTTCGTTGGTTATTAAATGGTTACTTAATTTTTGTCACAAATCACAACTACTGCATTTACTGTCTGCTAAGCTCAATGTTCAAACAGAATTGTGTGTTGCAGCCTGTTTTGATTTAGTAATGTGCAAAGCTTGACTTAGGCAGCACTTTTGCTCAAACTAACCGACACTACAACTTACACACAGCTGGTGCAACTGGCCTCAGGGTCTGGCTCAGACGGCCAGTAGCACTACTGGGTTTTATTTCGCCCGTCTTTCACCTTTGGTTGACAGACAGGTAAGGGCACTGCAGGTAAGTGTCATCTCTAATCAATCCATAAGACTGATCAATTGATGTTTAATCAATGACCTGAGGGGAGAACCAAACCAGAAGTACTACTGGCTTCAAGGGACAAAGGTTCATACATCTATGGGTCTTCCTTCCCAGAGAGTTAAGGACAGAAAGTCATAGGAAGTAATTACATGCATTAGAAATGCACATCTGTGAAGTGACAAAAGATTGGTTTGATAAACTGGGACCTCGCAAAGACTCCTGTGCTTACATTCCAGACGACTCCATCTTCTATGGGAAGTGATGAGTGTGGGGATAGTGGAGCTGTCCACAGGTGCAGATACTGAGAGTCAAGTTCATAAGTATTTTCACAGAGACCCATTCTCCATTATTTTAGCTCAGAATGCCACCAAAACAGATTTGCAATGAATCATTCTGGATGTGCTTGTGAGGTAGACTTTCAGTTTTAATTTAAGGATTTAGCCAAAATTATTGCATGTACTATGTGGGAATTACAAACATTTTTATCAAAGTTCCTCCAATTTTAGGGGCTCGAAAGTATTCGCACAAACTGATATAATCATACGTAAAATGGTCGTATGAACACTTGGAAGCAAATCCTTTGCTGTCAACGACTACCTACACTGAGGGTTCATCCAGTCACAAGGATTAACTGGTCATTTTCAGACAGCGCTACATCTGGGCAGAGAGATGAGTAACGAGGGCGCAGTTATACTGCATTTCAGGGGTGTTTTCCCTGTAAGTTAGATGATACCAGTGGGAGTATCATTTAAAGCACCAAGCAATATTCGGTATCTTTCTGAACCACAAGCCAGTCCATGTATGACATGTATGACTGAAGCACAACCTATTTTTCAATTCACCAGACAGTACCGTCAAACATAATAATGTTTCCGTATTTAATGGTATAAGTAATATAAATAACATAAAATGATTGTATTTTCTTTCATCTAATCATCAATCTTCATTACTTCTGGCTTTTAGAATTGATAGTAATAACTTAACTGTGGAGCTATGAGCCATTTTTCCCAGCCAGCTACACCCTATTACATATGTACATATGAGAGGGTATGTCTGAAGAGTATTCAAAACACGTCAGTTGTGAATAAGTCAGAATAAAAAAATGACTGTTCATCGCTAGATTTAATTTAATTCCACTTAGTTCGAAATGGTAACTCCTGTTGTGAGGAATGGATACTGTAGTCAACATTTTTGTCAACTGACAGAGCATAAAATACATAAATTGTCTGGAGGCAAACACATACGCAGCGAGAATGTGTTGTACTATAAAAGTGATATATTTTCCATTCTGGAATTGCATTTTGGTGGTGACTGATCGAGGCCGCAGTGACAACTATTAGGCAATAGAGTATGTGACAAACCTGAAATTCACTTATAGGTCAAAGGTACTTGCATGTACTGAGATGACCAAATTGCACAGAGGCCCATAGAGCTAGAGTTTTCTTCATGGTGTACTGTACCCCAAAATATGGTAAAATCAATGGTTCACCACAAAGATTTGTGTTTTTCTGTTTCTTTTTGGATTTTTCCCCTTTTTTTCCTACCCTGTACACAGCCAAAATGTTTAGCTCACTACAAAGCGACCTGATCCCATCAACTCAGGAAGAAAAACCCATGGCTTGCGATTCCTCTGCCTCATGCGACGACGAGCCTTTCGCTTCTTTACACTATGAAGTTGCACCACCAATTACACACTGCCTGTGCCACCAAGGATCACGCTGTCAGCGAATAATTTAGTTTGTACAGTGACACGCAATTGGCCGACCACAAATGGTCACTACAGAGTAATGGACTAACAAATTTTAACTGGCTTAACCCCTATTATCCCCAGCGAGGCTGAGCCAATTACTGCCTCGCCCATGCGGACCTCTGGCCATCGGCGTTAATGGCGTGGCTGGGATTCGATCACCAGACCACACGGCTCACAGACGAATGTTTTATCTGATCTCACAAAAATAAAGGCAAGCATCTTAACGGAAATAAACCAGAAAAGTACATAATGCTGGTGCGATTCTCGTGTGTGAGCACCAGAACCACGGCATTGGCTGGCAGTATCAGGCCCTGTGTTCCAAAATTTATCTTTTATCCACTTACTTGCAAACAGAATAAGAGAATAACGCACACCTAACCAAGGAATAATGGAGCAGCCAATTGTGCGATTACTTTTTGTCCCTTTAAAAGGGGGGACCATGTAAACAAAAGTGTTTCACGGGATTTACAAAGAAACAAATAAATAAAGCTGAAAGCCTGAACTTCAAGCTTATATCCGTTACTGAATGTCATCTCCAATATGCCAGTGTTCACAGCTGAAATACCAATGAAGTTGTAATTTTCCTCATACTTATGGACTTCACCATATCCCCTTCTGCATGAGGGCTGTTTTTCTCCAGGGGGCACCACAACATTAATAGCACTGAACAATATTTTAACATTTTTAGCATTGAAATAGACGAGTTGCTGTCAGGTCAACCTTATTTATGTAGATTATAACCATAGGACACTGCGTAATTCATTGCAATGCTTTCTAAAATATGCACATTCAGTAATTTATACCTATATTCTGTGTGTGTATATATATATATATATATATATAGTTCTCATTATATAGACATATTTACTGTACCCACTGAGGAGCGTAGCATGTAACTCTCTGCAGAGCACGATTACCCACCAGCCCCAGCCTTCAGCCCGAGCATAACTCACCTCCACACGCTGAAACACAAGATAACAGACAGAGTTAAAGTCATATCGCAACAGGTTAACAGGATATTAAAGCCATATCATGACGGGTTAACAGGATATTAAAATAATATCGCAACAGGCTAACAGGATATTAAACAGTGGCGGCTGGTGAACAGGCAATAGGGGAAGCACAAACCATCCCTTAAAAATAATGATTGGTCATGACCTGGTTTCAATCATAATAAAATTGACTTTACTTGACTCCAAAATTCCTAAGGACCATCAGGTGTCGCCACTTCTCCTTGTTAAGTTAAAATGAGCACACATAGCCTAATTCTTGACCTGTTTTCAATCATTCATTTAAATTACCATCACAAAAACTCCAAAAACTGAGCATTATCAGGTGTGGCCAGTTTTTAATAATAACGCATACCTGTCAACTCTCACGCATTCGGTTTGAGTTTTAGTGCAATATTTACGCTCCCCCGCTCACCAAACCACTGCAAGGCAGGGCATTCCTGGCTATGATGGGAAAAGGCCCTTCACACACACATGCATGCGCGCTTCCAACTCACCGCACACAAAATACACAACACACGCATACATACACGACCGCATGCACACAAATACACACAACACACTCACGCACAACAATATACACACAAACATTTATTTTTCTGGACTTGCGGGGACCCAAAAATTATGTTTACACTAAAATTCTATTTCTATGGCCAAAAACCCCAAAAATCGACCATAATCTTAACCTCTTCCCTGACCCTAACCCCCAAACGCACACAAATCTCATCTGACATGGAAACTCACCACAGTGCTGGCTCATCTCTGAGCGAACATAGGCTCGGATCTCTTCTTCCTGAGCAAACAACAAAGGGAGAGTGTAGAGGGCAGAGGGGGAGGGTGTAGGGGGCACAGGGGGAGGGTGTAGGGGGCAGAGGGGGGAGGGGTGGGGGGCAGGGAAGGGGCAGAGAGGGGGGATGTGGGGGCAGAGAGGAAGGGCGTAGGGGGGACAGGAAGAGGGTGTAGGGGGGGGGTGGGGGGGGGGGGGAGGGGTGAGGGGGTGGGGGCAGGGGGCACAGGGGGAGGGGATGTGGGGGGCAGGGGGAGGGGGGGGTGGGGGGGGAGGGGGGGGTGGGGGCACAGGGGAGGGGTTTGGGGGGCAGAGGGGGAGGGTGTAGGGGACACAGAGGGAGGACGTAGGGGGCACAGGAAGAGGGTGTAGGGGGCACAGGGGGAGGGTGTAGGGGGCAGAGGGAGGGTGTAGGGGGCAGAG
Source organism: Gymnothorax javanicus (assembly GCA_029692085.1). Classification (NCBI taxonomy): domain Eukaryota; kingdom Metazoa; phylum Chordata; class Actinopteri; order Anguilliformes; family Muraenidae; genus Gymnothorax; species Gymnothorax javanicus. The sequence goes on from CM056203.1 coordinate 906,981, forward strand.
GGGGAGGGTGTAGGGGGCACAGGGGGAGGGTGTAGGGGGCACAGGGGGAGGGTGTAGGGGGCACAGGGGGAGGGGGTAGGGGGCAGGGGGGGGGAGGGGTGTAGGGGACACAGAGGGAGGACGTAGGGGGCACAGGAAGAGGGTGTAGGGGGCACAGGGGGAGGGTGTAGGGGGCACAGGGGGGGGGGTGGGGGGGGGGGGAGGGGAGGGGTGTAGGGGGGGGGGGGGGGGGAGGGTGTAGGGGGCACAGGGGGAGGGTGTAGGGGGCACAGGGGGAGGGTGTAGGGGGCACAGAGGGGAGGGTTTAGGGGGCACAGAGGGAGGGTGTAGGGGGCAGAGGGGGAGGGTGTAGGGGACACAGAGGGAGGACGTAGGGGGCACAGGAAGAGGGTGTAGGGGGCACAGGGGAGGGTGTAGGGGGCACAGGGGGAGGGTGTAGGGGGCAGGGGGGGGTAGGGGGGTGGGGGGGCAGAGAGGAAGGGTGCAGGGGGCACAGAGGGAGGATGTAGGGGGCACAGGGGGAGGGTGTAGGGGGCACAGAGGGAGGGTGTAGGGGGCACAGGGGGGGGTGTAGGGGGCACAGGGGGGGGGTGGGGGGGCACAGGGGGAGGGGTGTAGGGGGCACAGAGGGAGGGTGTAGGGGGCACAGAGGGAGGGTGTAGGGGGCACAGGGGGAGGGTGTAGGGGGCAGAGAGGGAGGGTGTAGGGGGCAGAGAGGGAGGATGTAGGGGGCACAGGGGGAGGGTGTAGGGGGCACAGGGGGAGGGTGTAGGGGGCACAGAGGGAGGGTGTAGGGGGCACAGGAAGAGGGGGTGTAGGGGGCACAGAGGGAGGGTGTAGGGGACACGGGGGGCGTAGTGGACAGAGTCCCAGCAGGGTGTCAGAGTCAGTGTTTAATGTGGAGCTCACAGCACAAGCACAGAGGAGCTCGTGAGTGTAAAAGAGCCTCGTTACAAACTGACCGTCATGCCCGGCACTCCTCTGTCCCCCTTGGCACCATCAGCACCCATCTCCCCCTGAAACATGACATCAGTCATCGTCTCTGCACACACACCACTACATCCCTCCACACTACAAACACTAACACACACAAACACTATGGGAAATACAGACAGGAGGCGCTAGTTGTATCATCAAAGTTAAATGCACAGAAAAGCTTTGAATAGCATAGACCTGGGAGAATTCAATACATACATATTAAAATGTATTGTTATTTGTGAGCTAAACGACAGGGCCATAGGATCATAAGTACTGTAGCACTAAGATTTAACACTACATGTTATTTATCTCACAGCCGAGAACAGAGATGCTAACAGTGAGAGGCAGGCTGTGCGGATGAGAGCCTTATAGAGACAGGCAGCAGTGCAGGTGTCCGGAGACTCACCGGCTCCCCTCTGTCTCCCGGGATACCAGGGATTCCTCTGGGCCCCACCATCGCTGGGCCTGGGGGGCCACGCTCACCCTGTAAAAGCAAACACACACAATAACATATACACGCAAATACACACACGCACACACACACACACACGCAAGTGCAAACACACACACACACGCACGCACACACTTCTGTTCACTGAACAAATACAACATTTCTGATACAATCAATTATCATGACACAACAGAGATTTGTACATTTGCTTGTTGAGGTCATTTGATAAATAAACTCAAAAATCTCACAGAGGTCCCTAGCAAACAGGTGCAAAGCAACAGACTCCAGCTGATCAGACCACACCTTTTGTCCTTGAAGCCCTTCTGGGCCTTTTGCCCCTGCTGGCCCCTGGGGGCCAGTTAACCCAGGAGCCCCATCTCCACCGCTGGGTCCAGGGGGGCCAGGGACTCCAGGAGGGCCCTGCAGTTAGACAGAGGAAGGAAACATGACTTTCGTCACCATATCACCACACACAGAGTGTCAAAATACCTGAGGACAGACACGAACCCTCTCTCCCTTTTCACCGTGAGCTCCTTTGGGTCCCGCAACACCATCAAATCCCCTGTCACCCTGAGAGCAGAAAGAAAATATTTAGCAAGAGCACGTTACACGACATTACCCATGAGAACACATTTAACAAGAGCGCATTACACAAGATCACCCATAAGAACACATTTAACAAGAGCACATTACACAGGAACACCCATAAGAACATATTTAAAAAGAGCACATTACACAGGAACACCCATAAGAACACATTTAACAAAAGCGCATTACACAAGATCACCCATAAGAACACATTTAACAAAAGTGCATTACATGAGATCACACATTAGGACACATTTAACAAGAGTGCATTACACGAGATCACACATGAGAACACATTTAACAAGAGCACGTTACACAAGATCACCCATAAGAACATATTTTAAAAGTGCACATTACACAGGAACACCCATAAGAACACATATAACAAAAGCATATTACACGAGATCACCCATAAGAACACATTTAACATGAGCAAATTACACAGGAACACCCATAAGAACATATTTAACAAGAGCACATTACACGAGATCACCCATAAGAACACATTTAACAAGAGCACGTTACACAAGATCACCCATAAGAACATATTTAAAAAGAGCACATTACACAGGAACACCCATTAGAACACATTTAACAAAAGCACATTACACGAGATCACCCATAAGAACACATTTAACACGAGCACATAACACAGGAACAACCATAAGGACATATTTAACAAGAGCACATTACACGAGATCACCCATAAGGACACATTTAACAAGAGCACGTTACACAAAATCACCCATTAGAACATATTGAACAAGAGCACATTACACAGGAATACCCACAAGGACACATTTAACAAGAGTACATTACACGAGATACACCCATAAGGACACATTTAAAGGGGACCTATTATGCTGTATTTCCAAGGTTATATTATGATCTTGGACTCCCCTAGAGTACGCCTGATCATTCAAAGTCCTAAACAGGGTCCTTATTTAGCTCATACTGCCATCCTCAAAAAACCCCATTTGTAGTCCATAGTAGTCTCTGCCTGAAACGCCTCATTGGGGTGGCTCTTCCGCTATGGCCCCCACTCCCCGTGTGCACACTTTCTTCTGACTGGCCAGCTCTGCAGAGGGCGGATCTAGGCGGGACGAGGCTGCAGAACGCAGTTTTCCGGGTCCGGCTCCTCAGAGTGAAACTGAGACACGTCTCCCGAAGGAATCGACGGGCATATTCTGCACTCAAAGGCAGTACATGTGTATAGATCTAATGAAATTAACTTGTTCTAATAAACGCAACAGCGAAAGTGGAGGGGCCTTAGTCTGCGAATGTCTGGCAGCTCAAGCTCGAATTAGCTGTCTACCTCGGCTACTATGGTGAGTACACGGTGTTTCTACTCTATAGCTAGGATTGAGGGAAAGCTAGAATCCACCCGATATAGACACATTTGTAGAACGGGTCGACAAACCCAAGTGTAGACCGGAGACCGTAGAAAACCGGTGGGTCTGAGTTTAGAGGGAAACATAGACAGTGCAAAAAGTGGACCAACAGCTTATGGACTGCTTTGGTGTGTATTATAAGGACCTGCTGGTTCGTGTGCATAGCTGTGGTGTGTCGTTAGCGTGGAGTAACGAAGAGCTTCTGCGCTGGTGTATGACGAAGGGGCGAAAGCTCCAGGCTAAACGGCCTTTTCGGAAATTGCCCGTGGTAATGGTTTACTTATTATGCGTTAGCTGACCAGCGTTTGCTTTCTTGAAAAAATTAGTAGCGATAAGCCACTTTCACACGGACATAAAACTAATTTTTTTCAGCACAACAGATTACATTCAAAGTCAATGCATTGTCTTTGCATTTACTTTGAATGTAATCTCGCCGCGAAAAATTTGTTTCGCTGTCTGGTGTTCTGCTTAACGCCCACAACGCCTGTATTCGTGTCTTTGCATTGACTTTGAATGTATCTAATCTGTCGCGCGAAAAATTCGTTTCGCGTCCGGTGTGAAAGCGGCTTGACATGCCCATAACGCATGAATTCGAGTCTTTGCATTGACTTTGAATGTAATCTGTTGCGCGAAAAATTCGTTTCACGTCCGATGTGAAAGCAGCTTTATGGATAGTACGCGACAGCTAGAGAGCTCGGTTATGTTATGAACATAATACAGGTTTTGCAGACCGTAAGTTCTGTTAGCGTGGACAAGTTGCTAATGTGGAGCTAGCGGATCGATCACTTCTGCAGGAAAGAATTTCCTATTTAATCTCCGCCTTTTTCGGCTTTTTATTACCCACAACAATTTCTAAAAGGGGATAAAATTATGTCACGGTAGTACAGAGAAATCCTTTGTTATACCAGACACATTAGAGATTCCGCGTTTCGCGATTGCTTTCAAGATAGAATCAGAGAGCTAGCCCAGATATTTGTGATAGGGATCCGGCTGATCCCGGGCATGGATAAGTGAAGCAATCACAAGCAGCCGCTTCAACTGTAGTGGCTACAATCGGGCAACGTTATGATGAAACTGCCACATTGATGCTTACCGAGTAACAAGCTTACCGATCAGAATTACTGCATATAAGTTAACCAGGAGCATTTTTAATTAGCACGGCAGCACGCAAACTAACATGCAGTAGCTGGTAACCGAGGGGTCATAACCACAAAGACAAATCCTTGCAATACAGGTTTTACAGACAGCAAGTTCCGTTACTGTGGACAGTTGTACCAAGCATCCAAATTACAAACAAGTATTAAAAGTTAGCTTCAAATGAGGTTTATGTTCACACACCTTCTGTAGAATTTCCCCTGATATTACTCTTGCATATTTAGGACACAAGCATTAGCAACAGTAACTTGCCTACGTTAGCCGCTGTGCTACAGCCACAATCAACTGGCTATCACGTCAGGTTGGCTTATGCAGTAAAAGCAACTTACAGCTTCTGTGTCTGTGAGTCACGGACAGTTGCGACCAATACAGGCTTTATCTTCAGATATTTTACAAAGCCTGCGTTTGAGGCCAGTTGCTAGTACTAACTATTGCTAGCGGTCCTGCTAGCCACCCGTAACACGTTAGCTTCACTTACATTATTTGCTGTTATATCATTACCTACAGCTTGTGGCTCCGAGCGCTTGATCGATGCAGCTGCTTCAGGTTTGAGAAGCAGCTGAAACGCTTATCCTGTGTCGAATTATCCTTCATTGACAAAGCTGTCTTTGGTGAAATTCTGAGCACAAACAGCTAACGTTCCCTTTGGCAGTGGCTGTTTGCTGCCAGCAAACAAAAAAAAGCTACCCACTGATTTCTGGTGGAATCCTCTTTTGGAAGAGAAATAGGTGTTTTTCTTTGTGTCCAAAAGTAAACAGACAAGCAGCTTTGGGAGAGATGCTGACAAAACTGCACCTCAAATGATCTGCGGTTCTTCTTTTGTATTTCAAAAAGTGAAGATGCTACTAAGGCATAGTATGATCTGCCGTTGTTAGTGCCTGCTAGAATAGTTTCCGGTGTGGGCAGGTCCAGCGCCATGATTGGCTCTGGCTAGGTCTGTACTAATTGGACGGCACAACCTGACGTCAGGTTTTGCCCAGATCTCCCGAAGATCTCAGGAGGAGCTGTTCAGAGAGGAAATCACGTTCACGAAATCACGTTCTTGGATTACGGCAAAACCTCTGTATCTTATGTTTAGAAACTTTTCAGAGGTTGAGTATGGACAACCAACATTATAACATTACTAATTTGTATTAAAAGAAGGATCAGCATAATAGGTCCCCTTTAACAAGAGCACGTTACTCGAGATCACCCACAAGGACACACTAAGCAAGAGCACATTACACAGGAACACCCATAAGAACATATTTAACAAAAGCACATTACACAGGAATACCCATAAGGACACATTTAACAAGAGCACATTACACGAGATCACCCATAAAGACACATTTAACAAGAGCACGCTACACAAGATCACCCATTTGAACACATTTAACAAGAGCACATTACACAAGATCACACATAAGGACACATTTAACAAGAGCACATTACACGATATCACACACGAGAACACATTTAACAAGAGCACGTTACACGAGATCATCCATAACACATTTAACAAGAGCACATTACACAAGATCACCCATAAGAAAACATCTAACAAGAGCGCATTACACGAGATCACACATAAGGACACATTCAACAAGAGCGCATTACACGAGATCACACATAGGACACATCTAACAAGAGCACATTACACGGGATCACACATAAGGACACATTTAACAAGAGCACATTACACAAGATCACACATAAGGACACAATTAACAAGAGTGGATTACACGAGATCACACATAAGGACACATTTAAGAAGAGTGCATTACACGAGATCACACATAAGGACACATTTAACAAGAGCACGTTACATGAGATCACACATAAGGACACATTTAACAAGAGCGCATTACACGAGATCACCCATAAGAACACATTTAACAAGAGCATGTTACACGAGATCACACATAAGAACACATTTAACAAGAGCACATTACGCAGACACACCCATAAGAACACATTTGACAAGAGCACATTACACAGGAACACTCATAAGAACATGAAAGGAATAAATACTGGAGCACATGATTACAGGTGACCTGCACCATAATAAATTGCCTCAGTAATCTTGTGCCCCAGTATTTCTTTCTTTCACTTTGATTACTTATCCCTTATTCTGAGAGGCACCGATTTGGCTACTGTTCATCAGCTGAGTTGCGTATTTTCCCTTGGAAACATATTTAACATACATTACAGGGGACACCCACAGGAACACATCACACAGGATCACACCACACAGGAACACGTAACACACACATATGCTGTATACACACATATTTGCTTGAATATACACATTTGCAAGCATACAGCCTTCTGTATTGCTTTTCCTATGCTCGATAGGTTTAATTAAGATTCCATAAAATCTTCAGTATCACCATTTTCAACCCTAACCCAGCCTCACACACTCAGCTCCTCACCCATCCTCACACACCCATCCTCACACACCCAGCCTCACACACTCAACTCCTCACCCATCCTCACACATTCAGCTCCTCACCCATCCTCACACACCCATCCTCACACATCCAGCCTCACACACCCATCCTCACCTTGGGGCCGATCAGACCTTCTTTCCCTGCAGCACCCATGGCTCCTGTGGGCCCCACGTCCCCCTGGAACCAGCAAACAGAGAATAGACTGGATCTGAGACAATGTCATAAAACACAATCCCAGTGTATCCAACACAGTGTCATGGAACATAATCCCACTGTATCTGGCACAGTGTCATGGAACATAATCCCACTGTATCTGGCACAGTGTCATGGAACACAATCCCACAGTATCTGACACAGTGTCACGGACCATAATCCCACTGAATCTGACTCAGTGTCATGGAACATAATCCCACTGTATCCGACAGTGTCATGGAACATAATCCCACTGAATCTGACACAGTGTCATGGAACATAATCCCACTGAATCTGACACCGTGTCATGGAACATAATCCTACTGTATCAGACTCAGTGTCATGGAACATAATCCCACTGTATCCGACAGTGTCACGGAACATAATCCCACTGAATCTGACACCGTGTCATGGAACATAATCCCACTGAATCTGACTCAGTGTCATGGAACATAATCCTACTGTATCTGACTCAGAGTCATGGAACATAATCCCACTGTATCCGACAGTGTCATGGAACATAATCCCATTGTATCCGACAGTGCCATGGAACATAATCCCATTGTATCCGACAGTGTCATGGAACATAATCCCACAATATCTGACACAGTGTCATGGAATATAATCCTACTGTATCTGACAGTGTCATGGAACATAATCCCACTCAATCTGACACAGTGTCATGGAACATAATCCCATTGTATCCGACAGTGCCATGGAACAGAATCCCATTGTATCCGACAGTGTCATGGAACATAATCCCACTGAATCTGACTCAGTGTCACGGAACATAATCCCACTGTATCCGACAGTGTCATGGAACATAACCCCAGTGAATCTGACGCAGTATCATTGGTGCTACTTTGCTTTGACACACATAGCTGCACTGCTGTAAACTCTTCCTTTTCACCATAAAGGTTTTTCTTTCTAAAATTATGATAAATTCCAACATAATATGTCAATATTTTTTGTGCTATGTCAGGATATGCATTTAATGTTGAGATGTGGCAGAATTATAGGCTTATATTTGTCTGCAGCAGAATAACTGTTTGCAGGGGAAAGGCACAGACACGTTCCAGATGTTTAAAAAGAAGGGAGCCACCTCATGGTGTTTCATTAATGACTGAACAGCAGAGGCTATTCTAACCGCTCATTATACCAGCCCTAGGCCTGACAGACACCAACATCTCCACCAGAAATGAGCACAAAGCCTGCAGTTGTGCTTCCAATGTCAGGCGCAGATTATTATCCTGATTACTAATCATACTCATTTGACCCTACTCAAGACATGAGTCTGAGATAAGATCTAACTAATCTCTAATGAGCAGGCCTTTCCAAGGCCCGCTGCTGTTCAGTGGATGTAGCCTGGAGCTTGGTCCCACTGAAGATGGACAGGAAGCATCTCTCTCACCTGCTCGCCTTTCCTGCCAGGCAGACCTGGTCGCCCTGGGACGCCAGAATCCCCCTGAACACACAAAGTGACCGTCAGAATTAGTGAACACTCCGCCATCCCAATGGTAACAATCACACATTCAACACGAGCACATGGACTCAAGCACCGCCCCTCTGCTCACCAGGAGAGAAAACCGCGCATAAATTAGAAATATGTTTATAATGCACGTGATATCTTAGTCATATGTTGTTTTTAATTATGCGCCTAAGACACTTGGCTTGCATTAACAATTTTTAAATTGACTCAGGCCTCCATGCCGGAAAATCGAGCGAATGGCATCATGAACAGGCTGAGGCCGCGACTCGGCACAATGTCGACTCACCCGCTCTCCTTTGGCTCCGTCCGCTCCACACACTCCTTTGGGCCCTCGGTCTCCCTGGGAGACAGAACATCTGTCAATTTCTCACTCTGGGCGAGGCAGAGACAGATGTGCAAAGTAATAGACTTAAGTCAGTCAAAATCAGCCAAGGCCTGTCAGGTTGATCAGGACAGTTTGGTACAGCAGCGATACTGTCCCCTTAAAGAGCTGGTATTGTGTAGTTGGCCCATGAAAAATGCGTTTAAAAATTACTGGCATAAAATAGTTCTGCTAAGTCCTGCACTTCATTTAGCTAATAAAAAAAAAAAAACAACCCTTGAAGGAATTTACATTTGGATATAAACTGCACTGTACCAAGCATATGAGATATTTTATTTTCCTTATTTTTATAAGTAAAAGCCAAAGCTTTTTAAATGCCAATCACCACTTTACCTCATTTTATTTGAGAAAATTCCTGAAAACAAGGTATGTGCTTTAAGATAATCAAACATAAAAATGAGGGAGGAGCCCTCATGAGAGGCAGGACAGGTTTAGATGGTGTCAGATCAGTCCTCTGACAAAAGCATGAAACAGACAGACAAACCTTGGGTCCACGTATCCCAAAATTTCCTATTTCCCCCTTAATGCCTCTCATCCCAGGAAGTCCATCTTTGCCTGGAGATCCCTAGGGACAAACACACCATGGTACAGACAGGAGCGAAGAGTGATTTCAGAGCGCATGTATGGAGCACAGGCTCAGACTGAAGGCCGAGATAAACTTACTGATTCTCCAGGAACTCCGGGCAGCCCGGCCTCTCCCTGCAGACCCAATAACACAATGTCAGGGACAAAAACACTCTGGGAATAAACATGACAGTGATGTGCTGGATGGAACAGGGTGGTCCTTAAGAATGCCAGTATCCAACCTTCTAAAAATGATGTTCAACCGGGCATTTTAAAACTCAATGTTTTTTTTTTTTGTCAGGAGCTGCATAGACAGCACAGCACTGATCAGTGTACCCACCTTTTGTCCACCAGGTCCACGAGCCCCTGGAAATCCCGTGGAGCCCCTCTCTCCTGGCTCACCCCTCAGGCCCTGCATAAACAACACACCCAGATTACTAAAGATGCAATGTGTGAATGTGAATCTACTACAGTAACTGCTCATTCACTGTTTTTATCTTTCTCTTCTAGCTGGGAGCGCCACACAGCCCAAATATCCTCCAGCGAGATACATGCAAACCAAAAGCAGCTTATTTACAGACTTATATGTTATGGCATATTCATGATAAAGTAAAATAAAATAATAAGGCAATAAAACCAGCCATTTCCCACAGCTGACACACCTCAAGGTGTTCTAACAGCCCTTCTCCAGCCCCTCGCTGATGATTAAGAGTGATTCACATCACACCACACAAACAGAGCCTAACGGTACATTTACACTGGCGCGGCGAGTCAAAGATTGCAGACGCTTCCGTTCCCTTGGTTTGGCTGCTAATGGGCGGTTCAGCGTTCCCAGTGATGTCACTGTAATTTAAATACTTCCATCAATGAGGTTTTGGCCAAAGTAAAAGCTAAAGTAAGCTTATACCAATGAAAATATTAAATCTTCTAATCATTAATGTTCCCACCTGGACTATGACATTTGGAGGGTCTGCAGTAGCATAATAAAAGGTTACGCGGTTAGAATGTTGAGTTTTAATACTTCCAAATGACATAGTCTTTCTACACAGTACATATTTCATTTTATTAAAATGCATTTATTTGGCTCTCACCAGGCAGCACTGAGCAGCATATTACAGGATTTTATTTATTTTCTAGCTTAAAAGGTACACCGACCAGGGACACCAACAATCTCTGTGACATTCCTTCTTGCCCTGTTTCTTTTATCATTCTCCCTGTAATTTGGCAGGGAACCCTCTAATAAAATCTGAAAAGAGGAAATGGCAATAACAGCTTCTCCTCATTTTTATGAGGAACCTGCGATAGACGGAACCAATGTTTTGTAGGCTTCGTGGCCTTGAAGGCAACATACACACAAACAAACAGAGCTTAGAGCGATTCACATCAGACTGCACAAACAAATAGAGCTTAGAGCGATTCACATCAGACCGCATAAACAAATAGAGCTTAGAGCGATTCACATCAGACCACACAAACAAACAGAGCTTAGAGCGATTCACATCAGACTACACAAACAAACAGAGCTTAGAGTGATTCACACCAGACTACACAAACAAACAGAGCTTAGAGCGATTCACATCAGACCACACAAACAAACAGAGCTTAGAGCGATTCACATCAGACTGTACAAACAGAGCTTAGAGCGATTCACATCAGACTACACTAACTAACAGAGCTTAGAGCGATTCACATCAGACTACACAAACAAACAGAGCTTAGAGCGATTCACATCAGACTGTACAAACAAACAGAGCTTAGAGCGATTCACATCAGACTACACAAACAAACAGGGCTTAGAGCTTAGAGTGATTCACATCACAAACAAACAGGGCTTAGACAACACACAAACAAACAGAGCTTAGATTCACATCGATTCACATCAGACTGTACAAAACAAACAGAGCTTAGAGCGATTCACATCATTCAAACAAACAGAGCTTAGAGTCAGACTACACAAACAAACAGAGCTTAGAGCTGTTCATCAAACAAACAAACAGAGATTAGATTAGAGCTACACAAACAAACAGATTTCACATCAGACTACACAAACAAACAGAGCTTAGAGCGATTCACATCAGACTACACAAACAAACAGAGCTTAGAGCGATTCACATCAGACTACACAAACAAACAGAGCTTAGAGCGATTCACACCAGACTACACAAACAAACAGAGCTTAGAGTGATTCACATCAGACTACACAAACAAACAGAGCTTAGAGCGATTCACATCAGACTACACTAACAAACAGACTACACAGACTACACAAACAAACAGAGCTTAGAGCGATTCACATCAGACTACACAAACAAACAGAGCTTAGAGCGATTCACATCAGACTACACAAACAAACAGAGCTTAGAGCGATTCACATCAGACTACACAAACAAACAGAGCTTAGAGCGATTCACATCAGACTACACAAACAAACAGAGCTTAGAGCGATTCACATACAAACAAACAGGGCTTAGAGTGATTCACATCAGACTACACAAACAAACAGAGCTTAGAGCGATTCACATCAGACTACACAAACAAACAGAGCTTAGAGCGATTCACATCAGACTGTAAAACAAACAGAGCTTAGAGGCGATTCACATCAGACTACACTAACAAACAGAGCTTAGATCGAACTACACAAACAAACAGGGCTTCATGATTCACATCAGACTACACTAACAAACAAACAGAGACTTACAAACAAACAGAGATTTCACATCACAAACAAACAGACTGTTCACAAACAAACAGAGCTTAGAGCGATTCACATCAGACTACACAAACAAACAGGGCTTAGAGTGATTCACATCAGACTACACAAACAAACAGAGCTTAGAGCGATTCACATCAGACTACACAAACAAACAGAGCTTAGAGCGATTCACATCAGACTGTACAAACAAACAGAGCTTAGAGCGATTCACATCAGACTACACAAACAAACAGAGCTTAGAGCGATTCACATCAGACTGTACAAACAAACAGAGCTTAGAGCGATTCACATCAGACTACACAAACAAACAGGGCTTAGAGCGATTCACATCAGACTACACAAACAGAGCTTAGAGCGATTCACATCAGACTGCACAAACAAACAGAGCTTAGAGCGATTCACATCAAACTAAACAAACAAATTCTACACAAACAAACAGCTTAACCCTTTGCACAGATGTAGACGCCAGCAGACATGGAGGTGCTCTATTTATGCACGCAGTTAAACTATTCTATCACTAGATGGAACACTCAGATCAGTTATTGAATATTCACAAGCAAGCCGAGCTTGAACATGGATAAGAATATGGACGAGTTAAGTTCTACCCCTCTTTCCCAGGAGTTGCATGAATTAAACTCCTCAGTTAAGCCTGATGTGCAAACTGCTCAACACACTTGCCATAGTATCTATCCAGCAGTTAAAAAAGGATCTCTTGCGACAGAAAACAATCGTCCTTTCTTGCAACTTCTTCAGCTATAGTGAGCCAATGGTATCCCAAATAAGTAGTTAAAAAATTAAAAAAAAAAATCAGTTTTCTGATGCAAAAGTTCGCCATGGTATTGATACCATGTCAATCTATTATCAATTATAGTCATCATACAGTAAATTAAAAACGCGTAATTTCCAACTATGGTGTCGTCGAAGATGAGCCGAGCTGGGCTCTGTCTTGACTTTACCAAACAAAAATATGGTTCTGCCGGACTAGCAAGTTGGTGCAAGATGTTTATTAACAGTGCAATCCAGGTGCCAAAAACATATACAGTGAGGAAATAACTAAATATATATATATATATATATATACACACACACACACACACACACACACACACCACAACTACAAATGCAACTTCCAAATCACAAACACAGCTACCGTCTGTTCCACAGCAAGTCTCCTCTCTAGGGGCCCCTAATTATAGTTTAAGCCCCTCCCCCCAGAACATGCCCACCATTACCTTAAAGTTAAAACATTTCATAAACCATTATAAGGGCAGATTACATGTTCATTCTGAAGCAGTTAATTATTCATCATTACATCATTTGTTTCTTTTACAATTCCTTTACCACAACAGGAATTATTTTCATATTTACAATCCACAAGCAATTATCATTGGTTTGACCCAAACCGGCAGAACCACGCATGTGCAACTCAGGACAGGCACTACTTAGCCAGCCTGAGTTATCCATGGTTGAGTTTGGGTCCTTTAACTCAGGTGCTGCCAGAAGCATTCGGCTTGCCCCTGCGAAAATACACAGACACAAATGGAGCAGGAGACAATGATGACGGTTTTACACATTCCAAGACAATACTCTAAGAAACGATAAGTATAATAAACATTAAACTTTCAAAAGACATTTATGAGTGTACGTGTGCATTTGTAAACTTAACGAACTGTGAGGGGGTGGACTTGGCGTGGTTATGTATGTGTGTTTGAACCGGGAACGGGCAGCTAGCTTCAGGTGTGCACCCCCGAAGGTAACGCAGTATATTAGCGGTTTTAGACAATGAGTGCGAAATACGGGGGTAAGACATTAAACGAATAAACAAACCAACAAAGTGGGGTACTGGTCAGTCATGGTACACTGTTTGAGTGCTGCCTGCGGCCTGAGACAGAGCCTCAGTCACATTACCTCCCCATTCTTCTGGATTGTCGAGGTTCTGCAATCTGGAGAGGTAGTCCGCAGTGATGTTGTGTTGCCCTGCCTTGAGCCGGATGATAAACCTGAAGGGTTGCAGTGCCAGGTACCACCTCCTCACCCGTGCATTGTGATCCTTCATTGTCTGGATCCAGCTGAGTGCACGGTGGTCGGTGTCAAGGTTGAACTCTTTCCCCAGCAGGTAGTACCTCAGGCTGTCCAGGGCCCACTTGATGGCGAGGCACTCTTTTTCAATCGTCGAGTATCGGGTCTCTCTTGGTAGGAGCTTGCGGCTTAGGTAGAGGGTTGGACTCCCTGGGCCAGCACTGCCCCCACGCCTACAGCTGCGGCATCCACCTGCACCAGAAGCCTCCTCCTGAGGTCTGGAGTTCGGAGCACTGGGGACGAGCATAACTGCCCCTTGAGGGAGGCAGATGCTGCCTCACACTCCTCAGTCCAAACAACCGGGTTCTTAGCAGCTTTAATGGTGAGGATGGTGAGGGGCATGGCGATGGAGGCAAAGTGGGGAATGAACCGCCGGTACCACCCCACGAGACCCAGGAAGGACCTCACCTGCTTTTTGGTGTGGGGACGTGGACTGTTAAGTATGGCCTCCACTTTCTCCACCTGTGGCCAGACTACCCCATTCCCCAGCAGATAGCCTCGGTACTTAGTCTCCCGCTTGGCGGACTCACACTTCTGGGCATTCAGGGTAAGCATAGATTCATCTGTCGAAGTATTCAGCTGTCTTTCGAAGCCTCAGACGATCCCTCGCAGAAATACAATCACTTCAATGGTTGATCAGGCTAATCTGTGAATCTGCGTAGCTATAGTTCATGCACATGTGAAAGTCTTCCGATAATTACCTATTGATTGACATGACTTTTATCCAATTCCAGACAGTACAAGCTTTCCTCAGTAAATGAAAGACATTGATTGGACCCTCATAAAAGTATTTAAATACTTGCATAATAGCACTTAGGTTGTATTCTCTCAACTTTGCGCAGCTGAGAATAACGTGATTGCATGGGGAAAAAAAAAAATTTCCAGAACCAAGCCTGGAGTGCTGAGCTTATATTTGCTGGATGGAAATGTGATTCTGAGATGGAAAATGGTAGTTAATCTGAATGGAACAGACATGAGGGCTGACAGCATAGATCTTTGGAGGAGAAATTCAATGGTGGAGTTTTCCCTCTTTAAGTTTGAATAAAACTGTCTTTGTATGATCTAGCTCTATCTTACTTCTGGGCAGCTAGCTAGCTAGCCAGCAATTTCTTATTATCGGTTTACCATCGTGATCACAGAGCTAGTTTGTCATTTTGGGTGACAAGAGTAGTCGATAGCCTTTGCTGATAATACTGCATGTGCTGGCATTTTTGCTTAATGTAGCAATTTGTTTTAGAATTTATACCACATTCAACTAAATAGAATATTACAGATATTACTGTGTTAGGGAAGTATACTTGCTCCTTATAGGGTGTGAAAAGCGTCGTTACAAGCTTGCGTTTCGCTTGGATGATCGGAATTGTAAACAGCAAGCTTTCCGTCTGAGTGGTCGTTCTGACCGCAAAATACGCAATTCCCTTAATGCATATGTGTGCTTGCTGATGTGGCCTTGTGGAAAAATGGGCGAAACTCTAAACTTTATCATGGAGTGACCATTGATGTCCAGCTGTGCCTATATTGATTAACTCAGGTGAAATTCAACCAGAAAATCATGAATTCATATTGAATTTCGTGTGTCAAAAGTTAATTTGTGTATAAAATATGATATTTTATGATTTGACAGTGCGCCATTTTGAGGGCTGTGAGAGTTTGGGAAGCCACCTGGAGAGCAGTCTTATTTGGCTTTAAAAGAGGAAGCCAAATAAGATTTCATGCTCAGATGAAGAATACTCGTGGTCTAGCAGTTTATGAAACCAGAAATGTATTCTTTTAACCCCAAGCCATTTTTCAATCCTCAGTATGATTTTTTTGCTATTTCAATGCTGAATTTACATGAAGATTTTTTTATGTTTGCAGCCCCTTTTGTCGACCAAAATCATGAAAATCAACAGAAATACAATGGAAATCTAAATGCTGCAAGTGTCTTGTCTCAGTGGAGCCATACCCCATCTCCATGAAGCTCAAATCTTTAATTATAAAGCATTAAATAGGGCAACACATAAATAGCCATATTACTGCGCAAAGGGGTAAAGAGGGATTCACACAGGACAACACAAGCAGAGCTTGAGAATGATTTACATCAGATTACACCAGCAAACCGAGCAGGATCTGATTAAAGCGCTTCAGTTAGACTCTGCCACCCATCTGTACTGCAGGAGACAGGGAGAGATCAGCGCTCCAGAGGGAGCGAGCAGGTGGAGAATGCTGAATGACTGACAGCACTGCTGACAGGAAACAATCAGGGCTGGATCTATCAGAGCGGAGGTGTGTGGGCTCCAAAGCTCTTAATGCGACTGTTCCCCTCATTCTGAAACACACCTCACACACCCAAACACACCTGTTCCATCCTCCTGACACTCATCTCACACACCCAAAGACACCTGTACCCTCCTCCTGACACACACACCTCACACACCCAAACACACCTGTTCCCTCCTCCTGACACACACCTCACACACCCAAACACACCTGTTCCCTCCTCCTGACACACACCTCACACACCCAAACACACCTGTTCCCTCCTCCTGACACACACCTCACACACCCAAACACACCTGTTCCCTCCTCCTGACACACACCTCATACACCCAAACCTACCTGCTCACTCCTCCTGACACACACCTCACACAGCCAAACACACCTGTTCCTCCTCCTGACCACACGGCACACACCTCCCTCCTTCTGACACACCCCCCACACACCTGTTCCCTCCTCCTGACACACACCTCACACACCCCAACACACCTGTTCCCTCCTCCTGACACACACCTCACACACCCCAAACACACCTGTTCCCTCCTCCTGACACACCCAAACACACCTGTTCCCCTCCTCACCAGCCAAACACACCTGTTCCCTCCTCCTGACACACACCTCACACACCCAAACACACCTGTTCCCTCCTCCTGACACACAAACCTAACACACCTGTTCCCTCCTCCTGACACACACCTCACACACCCAAACACACCTGTTCCCTCCTCCTGACACACACCTCAAACACCCAAACACACCTGTTCCCTCCTCCTGACACACACCTCACACACCCAAACACACCTGTTCCCTCCTCCTGACACCTCACAAACACCCTGTTCACACAGTTCCAAACACACCACACCCAAACACACCTGTTCCCTCCTCCTGACACACACCTCACACACCCAAACACACCTGTTCCCTCCTCCTGACACACACCTCCACACACCCAAACACACCTGTTCCCTCCTCCTGACACACACCTCACACACCCAAACACACCTGTTCCCTCCTCCTGACACACACCTCACACACCCAAACACACCTGTTCCCTCCTCCTGACACACACCTCACACACCCCAACACACCTGTTCCCCTCCTCCTGACACACACACCTCACACACCCAAACACACCTGTTCCCCTCCTCCTGACACACACCTCACACACCCAAACACACCTGTTCCCTCCTTCTGACACACACCTTACACACCCAAACACACCTGTTCCCTCCCTCCTGACACACACCTCACACACCCAAACACACCTGTTCCCTCCTCCTGACACACACCTCACACACCCCAACACACCTGTTCCCCTCCTCCTGACACACACCCAAACACACCTGTTCCCCTCCTGACACACACACCTCACACACCCCCCTCCTCCTGAACACACCTGTTCCCTCCTCCTGACCACACCTCACACCCACACCTGTTCCCTCCTCCTGACACACCCAAACACACCTGTTCCCTCCTCCTGACACACACCTCACACACCCAAACACACCTGTTCCCTCCTTCTGACACACACACACCCCAAACACACCCCCTTCTCCTGACACACAACCCACACCCCCAACACACCTGTTCCCTCCTCCTGACACACACCTCACACACCCAAACACACCTGTTCCCCTGGGGGTCCCTCCCTGTCCCCCAACACCCCCTTTTCTCCTTCTGCACTCCTTTCAAACACCCAAACACACCTGTCTCCCTCCTGGATAAATGACAGCAGGATGACACCTGTTCCCTTAGACACACACCTCACACACCCAGAACACACCTGTTAGAGACCTCCACGTTAGAGAGCACAACAGAGTCACATGGCAGCCCTGAGCTGGAGTGAAGGAAACGTTCAGCATTATACAGTAACAAGGAAGGTTCCTCTATAACTAAGAAGTCATCAGGGTTTTTCTGTAGGCAGTGATTCCAGTGTAGGTGCAGTGATTCCAGTGTAGACTCTGCGATTCCAGTGTAGCTGCAGTAATGCCAGTGTAGATGCATTGATTCCAGTGTAGGCGTAGTAATGCCAGCGTAGAAGCAGCCATTCCAGTGTAGATGCAGGGATGCCACTATAGACGCAGTGATTCTAGAAAAGATGCAGTGATGCCTGTGTAGATGCTGTGATTCCAGTGCAAACACTGTAATGCCAGTGCAGACACAGTGATTTCAGTGTAGATGCAGGGATGCTACTATAGACGCAGTGATTCTAGAAAAGATGCAGTGATGCCTGTGTAGATGCTGTGATTCCAGTGCAAACACTGTAATGCCAGTGCAGACACAGTGATTTCAGTGTAGATGCAGGGATGCTACTGTAGACGCAGTGATTCTAGAATAGACCCAGTGATTCCAGTGTCGAGGCAGTGATTCCAGTGTAGATGCAGTGATTCCAGCGTAGATGCGGTGATGCCAGTGTAGATGCAGTGATTCCAGTGTAGATGCAGTTAAAGGCTGGTTGCACTGAGACTCACATTTTCTCCTTTACCCCCCTTCTGTCCTGGATCCCCCCGCAGCAGCAGAGTTTCCCCCTGAATGACATTACAGAGAAAAGAATAAATACAAGGTCATGTGTCTGTCTCTCTCTCTCTCTCTCTCTCACAAACACACACACACACATTTGCGTAGAAGCATCTACCTTTTCGCCTTTGTCCCCCGCAGAACCGGGCTCCCCCTGTGTAAACAGTAAACTCTAATCAGGCAGGTGCCGACAGTACTGAGCTGTATGAGGACAGTGTAAAGCAGAGTGACAGGTAAAGAGGTCCATCTTAGATGCCCTTACTTTCTCTCCCCTCTCTCCTCTACTTCCTGCAGGGCCCTGCGGGGAACAGGGACAGTCCAATTAAAGAACACTACAGCCAGCACACACATGCACACTAATGCAGTGGGATTGCTCCTGTGTCTCGGGACCATAAAAGGATTTCTCCTTTTAACCCTCCCAAAGAGCCTGTATTAATGGAGGTGGCATCTGATGGAGCTTTTTGAAACCTGGTGACCCCAAGATGCTCCCAAAGCCTGAAATTCTTTCACTATGATTCCCCCTATTGGGGGGGCAAAATGTCTTTGCATCCTTGACAGTGCTCAGTAGTATATTCAATCTTAAGAGGATGTTCTTGTAGCCATGACTAGATTTATGAAGAACAATGACCATCAGCCTCCTTTGAACCGATAGTTCTTTTGTTTTCTTCATGATGCTGGATAGCGAGGAGATTCTACATGTGCGCTACATCATTTTTATCCCCCAGTGAAAAAGGATGTGATATAATGACACAATATAGTTCAGTAGAGCTTCGATGAACCTAAATAAGTTGAATTTTATTCCTGGTTTAAATTTGGGAGATTTTATTAAATATAATCTTTAGGGGTGCCATTAATTGTGAAAACATTTTTTGGACAACATTCTTTTTTAAGGTAGATCACTGCTATAAAAATACCAATAGCATTTCCACATTTTTCACGCGCCATTTCTCAAAAACAGCTGGTCCAATTTTAATGAAGTTTGGAACATAAATAGTTTATTGCATGATGGTTGTCCTGAACCTAAAAAAAATGGCCTTTTTGGTACTCTTAATTTCAGGGGGTGCTGAATATATCATGAGGTAGAGAATTTTCAAGTCAAGAGCAAAATTTCAAAAAACCTTTGCTTTTTGTTAAAGTATCCAACTTTAAGAGGTTTAGCCCATAGATGCTGGATCAGCCAACCTGTGTGCAAACTGAGAAGTTGATATGTCTATCAGTTACTGAGGTATGGTGTTTTGAAATTGTCATGATATGCCCCTTTGCGGCGGCCATCTTGGACACCTAATTTGCACAATTTATGCAAATCACGTCCATCCCTGCTAATTAGAATGTTTGCTTCACATATCAATCAAGCAATTTGATGTAAGTGATGAAATAAAGATTTTCATGCTTAATAGCAGTATTCTACCTTAATTAAGATAATAATTTTGGTTTGTTCCAGTGAAATATAAAGTACAGGATTTCTCACGTTTTCATTTTGAGTTTATCTCTATGTTATTATTCATTGTTTTCATAGTATTTTTGTGGTTTTATAGTCCGGGGTGCAAATAATTCTAGTGCCTCTGTACACAGGCACAAAACCATGAGATCTTACTCTGGCAGGCAGTGAGGAACATTGTGCTCTGAGGGAGGGTGGACACGCTTCGCTGAGATCACAGGTGGGCCATTAGAAACGAACGAAAGAATAAAATAAGTCAGACTTCAGGGAGCCCATGTCTCATGTCTAATGACAAAGAGCAGCCGTCTGAAACGAAGGCTGTCGAAGGAGTGAAAAATGGAGCATAAAGAACGATATGCTTTTCATAAAAGAAGATTCAGTAGCAATAGTCTCATCACAGATGCCAAATGATCAGCTGCCCAGTGACCAATCAGAAGCAGACTGATGTGTGGCATCAGCTGTTTACTATGACTCCACAGTCAGTGAGACAAAAAAGCTATTATCAAACTTTGCCATACAAATATACTTTCAGACAACATCTGCTCCTAGTGCTGAGATCACAAAGCACGAGGCCTCTCACGGTATTTTCTCAGCGAGAGCTGAAGCCCCCTGGCATATTAATTATAGAGATAAAGGAATACAGGTTTTCTACACTTAGGTAAAAGGCCAGTATTGTCTAACTACCTTAAAAAAAAAGACTGCAATGCTAAAGTCAGTTGTAATTGACAATTATATTTGAAGGGGTCCTTTGATTTCAAAAGAGATATAAGCTGAACAAATTTACACATTTGCAAACCAAAATGCAGGCCGTTGCTCGGATTGCCAGCCTCCTGCGCAGCTGCAGTAAGGGCATCTCTATCCCAGCCTGGGTCAGTTCACACACTGACTGATGGAGCAGTCTTAGCCCAGGGCCCTCGCAATCACAGCTCCAGGTGACGGTGTTATGCATGTTTCTGAAAAGAGGGTCTGTTGTCGAGTGCTAGAGCTTCACTGGTAAGAGAGGGCGCTGTACCTGAGCACAGCTGAAAACATTCATGGCAGAGAGACACTGAGTAACACAGGAATTTATGAATGAAAATAATAGTGCATATTTACTGAAGGACCCCTTTCGCCATCTTTCCCACTGCGGCCTTCTTCTCCCTGCGACAAACACACAACACACTTACCCACAGCACGACAAAAATGCAACACACTTACCCACAGCACGACACAAACACACAACACACTTACCCACAGCATGACACAAACACACAACACACTTACCCACAGCACGACACACAACACACAACACACTTACCCGGAGCACGACACAAACACACAACACACTTACCCACAGCACGACACAAACACACAACACACTTACTCATAGCACGACACAAACACACAACACACTTTCCCGGAGCACGACACAAACACACAACACACTTACCCACAGCACGACACAAACACACAACACACTTACCCACAGCACGACACAAACACACAACACACTTACCCACAGCACGACACAAACACACAACACACTTACCCACAGCACGACACAAACACACAACACACTTACCCACAGCACGACACAAACACACACACACTTACTTACTCATAGCACACACACAAAACACACACAACACACTTTCCACAACACGACACAAACACACAACAACACACTTACCCACAGCACGACACAAACACACAACACACTTACCCACTCATAGCACGACACAAAACACACAACACACTTTCCCACAGCACGACACAAACACACAACACACTTACCCACAGCACGACACAAACAGACAACACACTTACCCACAGCACGACACAAACAGACAACACACTTACCCATAGCACGACACAAACACACAACACACTTACCCACAGCACGACACAAACACACAACACACTTACCCACAGCACGACACAAACACACAACACACTTACCCACAGCACGACACAAACACACAACACACTTACCCACAGCACGACACAAACAGACAACACACTTACCCATAGCACGACACAAACACACAACACATTTATCCACAGCACGACACAAACACACAACACACTTACCCACAGCACGACATGAACAAACAACACACCCACAGCACGACACAAACACACAACACACTTACCCACAGCACGACACAAACACACAAACACACTTACCCACAGCACGACACAAACACACAACACACCCACAGCACGACACAAACACACAACACACTTACCCACAGCACGACACAAACACACAACACACTTACCCACAGCACGACACAAACACACAACACACAACACACTTACACACACTTTCCCACAGCTTACCCACAACACACTTACCCACACAAACACACAACACACTTACCCACAGCACGCACACACAAACACACAACACACAACACACTTACCCACAGCACACACACAAACACACAACACAAACACACCCACACAGCACGACACAAACACACAACACACTTACCCACAGCACGACACAAACACACAACACACTTACCCACAGCACGACACAAACACACACACACACACACACACCCACAGCACACACACAACACACAAACACACAACACACCCACCCACAGCACACAAGACACAAACACACAACACACACTTACCCACAGCATGACACAAACACACAACAACACACTTACCCACAGCACGACACAAACACACACACACTTACCCACAGCACAACACAAACACAACACACACACACCCACAGCACCCACAGCACAACACAAACAGACAACACACACACTTACCACACAACACACTTACCCACACAAACACAAACAAACACACTTACCCACAGCACGACACAAACACACAACACACATACGCACAGCACGACACAAACACACACAACACACACCCACAGCACGACACAAACACACAACACACTCACCCACAGCACGACACAAACACACAACACACTTACCCACAGCACGACACAAACACACAACACACTTACCCACAGCATGACACAAACAGACAACACACTTACCCACAGCACGACACAAACACACAACACACTTATACACAGCACGACACAAACACACAACACACTTACCCACAGCACGACACAAACACACAACACACTTACCCACAGCACGACACAAACACACAACACACTCACCCACAGCACGACACAAACACACAACACACTCACCCACAGCACGACACAAACACACAACACACTTACCCACAGCACGACACAAACAGACAACACACTTACCCACAGCACGACACAAACACACAACACACTTACCCACAGCACGACACAAACACACAACACACTTACCCACACACTCACCCACACAACACACTTACCCACACAAACAAACACACAACACACTTACCCACCCACAAACACACAACACACTTACCACAGCACGACACAAACACACAACACACTTACCCACAGCACGACACAAACAGACAACACACTTACCCACAGCACGACACAAACAGACAACACACTTACCCACAGCACGACACAAACACACAACACACTCCCACCCACAGCACACACACAAACACACAACACACTTACCCACAGCACGACACAAACACACAACACACTTACCCACAGCACGACACAAACACACAACACACTTACCCACAGCACGACACAAACACACAACACACTTACCCACAGCACGACACAAACAGACACACCACGGTTACAGAAACAATACTGATACACACAATCCACTGAAGCACATACAGTATGAAACAACCATACAAAAAATGCAATAATACACATTCTTATACAAGCTGGCCAGACTCACGCATTATCTTGCATGAATTTACTGATGTGCATTTGCTCAGATGTTTGAGTGCATAAGCATGAGCGAGTTAGACCGCGAGTAACTGAGTGAGTGTGAGATGGTGAGTGAGTGAGTGTGTGAGGGAATGAGTGTGAGTGAGAGAGTGAGTGAGACTCAGTGAGTATACGTGTATAAGTGAGTGAGCAAGTGAGTGAGAGTGAGTGAATGTGTGAGGGGTTGAGTGAGTGAGTGTGAGTGTGTGAGTGAGTGAGTGAGTGTGAGTGTGTGAGGGGGTCAGTGAGTGAGGGAGTGAGTGAGGGGGTGAGTGAGTGACAGTGAGTGAGTGTGTGAGGGGGTGCGTGAGTGAGTGAGGTGGGTGAGTGTGAGAGGGGGTGAGTGAGTGAGTGACAGTAAGTGTGTGTGTGGGGGGTGAGTGAGTGAGCAAGAGAGAGGAGAGAGAGGGGTGAGTGTCTGAGAGGGGTGGAGGAGGTGAGGGGGTGAGCGAGTGAGTGAGAGTGAGTGAGCGAAAGTGAGTGAGTGAGAGTAAGTGTGTGAGTGAATGAGACTCAGTGAATATAATAGTCTGAGTGAGTGAGTTTGTGAGGCGTTGAGTGAGTGAGTGAGTGAGTATAAGGGTCTAAGTGAGGAGTGTGAGTGAGTGAGTGTAATGAGCAGTGTGAGGGGTGAATGAGACTCAGTGTGTATAATTGTCTAAGTGAGTGAGTGAGTGTGTGAGGGGTGAGTGAGTGAGAGTGAGTGAATGAGACTCCGTGAATATAAGTGTCCTAAATGAGTGAGTGAGTGAGAGAATGAATGAGACTCAGTGAGTATAAGTGTCTAAGTGAGTGTGAGTGAGTGAGTGTATGAGGGGGTGAGTGAGAGTGAGTGAGTGTTTGAGGGGGTGAGTGAGTGAGAGTGAGTGAGTGACTGAGTGAGTGAATGAGACTCAGTGAATATAAGTGTCTAATGAGTGAGTGAGTGTGTGAGGGGGTGAGTGTGAGTTAAAGTGAGTGAGATTCAGTGAGGATAAGTGTCGAAGTGAGTGAGCGAGTGAGTGAGAGTGAGTGAGTGTGAGTGTGTGAGGGGGTGAGTGAGAATGAGTGAGTGTGTGAGGGGGTGAGTGAGTGAGTGACAGTGAGTGTGTGAGGGGGTGAGTGAGAGTGAATGAGACTCAGTGAGTATAAGTGTCTAAGTGAGTGAGTGTGTGAGGGGGTGAGTGAGTGAATGAGACTCAATGACTATAAGTGCCTACATGAGTGAGTGAGAGTGAGTGAATGAGTGAGAGTGAGTGAATGAGACTCAGTGAGTATAAGTGTCTAAGTGAGTGTGAGTGAGTGAGTGTGTGAGGGGGTGAGTGAGTGAGAGTGAGTGAGAGTGTGTGAGGGGGAGAGGAGTGAGTGAGTGGGAGAGTGAGTGAGAGTGAGTGAATGAGACTCAGTGAATAAAAGTGTTTAATGATTGAGTGAGTGTGAGGGGGTGAGAGAGTGTGTGTGAGTGAATGAGAAAGTATAAGAGCGTGAATGACACTCAGTGAGTATAAGTGTCTAAGTGAGTGAGTGAGTGTGTGAGGGGGTGAGTGTGTGAGTGAGTGACTGAGCGAGTGTAAGTGATTGAGTGAGCGTGAGTGAATGACTGAGTGAGTGAGTGAGTGAGTGAGTGAGTGAGTGAATGAGACTCAGTGAGTATAAGGCCCGTATTCAGACAGGACACTCACACTAATTGAGCGTGAGTAAGTACTAAAAGTTAGTTAGTGTCAGGTTATACTAAATGAGTCAGAGGTTGCCCCAACACTCATTTGCTTTCAGAGAGCTCACTCACACTGAAAATAGCGTCTCTTTCTGAGTGAAGGTTGAGTGCAGGGAACACCTCCCTTGAGCCGCACTAACTTGCGCCGGTATTTCGTTGTCATGGCTTTCAGGTGGTTACAAACATTAGAGACTCTGGATCATTTACAGCCACGTGCTCGACGCAATCGCAAATACGCAAATTTTAACTTTAATGATGATAACGATGCCGGTAACTTGCTGACTGACCACCTGGTTTCAGTGTTGCGAACTGCACTGTGGTGAACTCGAGGTTAGCATTTGTGTACCCACCAGTGGCTACTGGTGAACTGGCAATAGGGGCAGCTCAAAACCATCCCTTAAAAATAATGATTGGACATGATCTGTTTTCAATCATTTAATAAAATTTTATTTACTTGAACCCCAAAAATCCTAAGGATTCTCATGTGTCGCCAGTTCTACTTGTTAAGTTAGAATGAGCACCGATAATTATTGCCCTGTTTTCAATTCATTACCATTTCAGAAACTTCGAAAACTCTCAACATTATCAGGTGCGGCCAGTTTTCATTAATGGCGCATATCTGTCAACTCTCACGCATTCGGATTTGTCGCGATTTTTTCTTTACTCATGGGTTGGAAAATTCTGCGCTCAGCTGGCTCGTGAGGCGCTGTGTGGATTGGTCAGCGAGGCTCATGTAGCTGAAAGTCACGAGAATCCATTCTTTTCTACATTCTTCATTGCTGAATGTAGAAGGACATGTCCGGCACGTTTCACAGCTTGTTGCTTAGTGAGCCTCGCGGGCTGTCCTGCGCCTTTCGCCAGCCCCTCGACCGAAGAATTTATGAAGATATGCTGATATTTACGTCGTCATTTATGTGCGAAAGAAACGCCTCAATTTTGTGAAGCAATGTATAACAACGCTATTAAAAATAAATTTCATTGTTGTTTTACCAATTAGTCTGAGAAACTCTCTAATCAAGAAAAGTAAACTGCGACAGGTTTAGGTCATTCAGCACTGAAGGGTGAGGATTGAGCGTCCGCTTGCAGCAGCCGACGCACCGCCTGTGGTACCCAGTGCCCACTACTGTCAGTTATGCACGAGTGGCATTTGAGAATAGCAACTGGCGAGGAGTGGGACCGCTCCCTCGGTTAGTTGTTGGTCGATCTCTCTCTCACACTCCAGTTACATTTCAATCATACTCACTATATGGTGAGTGGAGGGTGAGTGTGAGTGTCATTTCTGAACACGGGCCTAAGTGTCTAAGTGAGTGAGAGTGAGTGAAAGTGAGTGAGTGAGTGAGTGAGAGTAAATGAGAGAGAATCCTCACCCTGGAGCCAGGATCGCCTCTCTCTCCACGAGGTCCCGGCAGACCCACACCCACACCCCCCTACAGAGAGAGGAGGGAGGTCTCTTACACTGAGAAGAACACTGACTCGCACCCTTCCAAGTACAGTACGATGGGTCACCAGCTGTGCTGTACCCCACAGACACAGAGCCAACATATCCCACACAAACACACAAACTGTTTAATGAGAGAACGAGTGAAAGTCCGTTCTTTGCATGGAAATCACACCAACTGAGCTTCACTGATTTGTGATTAATTCTCCTCACCTTTTCACCTTTCAAACCAGGAGCACCAGGGGGACCCTGAAACAGAGCACAGACAGCAAAGTCACATACAACAGAAAACAGAAAACGCAAAGCCTTTTCACTATAATCCATACAGCACTGACAGAAACACAAGGCCTTTTCACTATAATCCATACAGCACTGACAAAAACACAACAGAAAACACAAAGCCTTTTCACTATAATCCATACAGCACTGACAAAAACACAACAGAGTACCTGTAGCCTTTTCACTATAATCCATACAGCACTGACAAAAACACAACTGAAAACACAAAGCCTTTTCACTATAATCCATACAGTACTGACAAAAACACAACAGAAAACACAAGGCGTATTCACTATAATCCGTACAGTACTGACAAAAACACAACAGAAAACACAAAGCCTTTTCACTATAATCCATAAAACACTGACAAAAACACAACAGAAAACACAAGGCTTTTTCACTACAATCCATACAACACTGACCAAAACACAACAGAAAACACAAGGCCTTTTCACTATAATCCATACAACACTGACAAAAACACAACAGAAAACACAAAGCCTTTTCACTATAATCCATACAGCACTGACAAAAACACATCTGAAAACACAAGGCCTTTTTCACTATAATCCATACAGTACTGACAAAAACACAACAGAAAACACAAGGCCTTTTCACTATAATCCATACAGTACTGACAAAAACACAACAGAAAACACAAAGCCTTTTCACTATAATCCATACAGCACTGACAAAAACACAACAGAAAACACAAAGCCTTTTCACTATAATCCATACAGCACTGACAAAAACACAACAGAAAACACAAAGCCTTTTCACTATAATCCATAAAACACTGACAAAAACACAACAGAAAACACAAGGCTTTTTCACTACAATCCATACAACACTGACCAAAACACAACAGAAAACACAAGGCCTTTTCACTATAATCCATACAACACTGACAAAAAACACAACAGAAAACACAAAAGCCTTTTTCACTATAATCCATACAGCACACAAAACAACACAACAGAAAACACAAACCTTTTTCACTATAATCCATACAGTACTGACAAAAACACAACAGAAAACACAAAGCCTTTTCACTATAATCCATACAGTACTGACAAAAACACAACAGAAAACACAAGGCCTTTTTCACTATAATCCATACAGCACTGACAAAAACACAACAGAAAACACAAAGCCTTTTTCCTATAATCCAACACTGACAAAAACACAACAGAAAACACAAAGCCTTTTCCACTATAATCCATACAGTACTGACAAAAACACAACAGAAAACACAAGGCCTTTTTTTCACTATAATCCACTGACAAAAACACAACAGAAAACAAAAGCCTTTTCACTACCAACAGAAAAAAACACAACAGAAAACACAAAAAGCTTTTCACTATAATCCATACAATCCACAACAGAAAACACAAGGCCTTTTCACTATAATCCATACAGCACTGAAAAAACACAACAGAAAACACAAAGCCTTTTTCACTATAATCCATACAGCACTGACAAAAACACAACAGAAAACACAAAGCCTTTTCACTATAATCCATCCATACACACTGACAAAAACACAACAGAAAACACAAAGCCTTTTCACTATAATCCATACAGCACTGACAAAAACACAACAGAAAAAAACACAAAGCCTTTTCACTATAATCCATACAGCACTGACAAAAAACACAACAGAAAACACAAAGCCCTTTTCACTATAATCCATACAGCAACAAAAACACAACAGAAAACACAAGGCCTTTTCACATAATCCATACAGCACTGACAAAAAACACAACAGAAAACACAAAGCCTTTTTCACTATAATCCATACAGCACTCCACAACAGAAAACACAAAGCCTTTTCACTATAATCCATACACTGACACAACAGAAAACACAAGGCCTTTTCACTATAATCCAACAGCACTGAAAAAACACAACAGAAAACACAAAGGCCTTTTTCACTATAATCCATACAGCACTGACAGAAACACAACAGAAAACACAAAGGCCTTTTCACTATAATCCATAAACACAACAGAAAACACAAAAAGCCTCCTATAATCCATACAGCACTGACAAAACACAACAGAAAACACAAGGCCTTTTTTCACTATAATCCATACAGCACTGACAAAAACACAACAGAAAACACAAAGCCTTTTCACTTTTTCACTATAATCCATACAGCACTGACAAAACACAACAG
Organism: Gymnothorax javanicus; assembly: GCA_029692085.1. Classification (NCBI taxonomy): domain Eukaryota; kingdom Metazoa; phylum Chordata; class Actinopteri; order Anguilliformes; family Muraenidae; genus Gymnothorax; species Gymnothorax javanicus. The sequence continues at coordinate 937,030 of CM056203.1, forward strand.
AAAACACAAGGCTTTTTCACTATAATCCATACAGCACTGACAAAAACACAACAGAAAACACAAATCCATACAGCACTGACAAAAACACAACAGAAAACACAAGGCCTCACTATAATCCACTGACAAAAACAACAGAAACACAAAGCCTTTTCACTATAATCCAAAAAAACACACAACAGAAAAAAACACAACAGAAAACACAAAGCCTTTTCACTTCACTATAATCCAATCCATACAGCACTGACAAAAACACAACTGAAAACAAAACACAAAAAACACAACAGAAAACAGAAAACACAAGGCACTAAATCCATACAGTACTGACAAAAACACAACAGAAAACACAAAGCCTTTTCACTATAATCCAGTACTGACAAAAAAACACAACTGAAAACACAAAGCCTTTTCACTATAATCCATACAGCACTGACAAAAACACAACAGAAAACACAAAGCCTTTTCACTATAATCCATACAGCACTGACAAAAACACAACTGAAAACACAAAGCCTTTTCACTATAATCCATACAGCACTGACAAAAACACAACAGAAAACACAAGGCCTTTTCACTATAATCCATACAGCACTGACAAAAACACAACTGAAAACACAAAGCCTTTTCACTATAATCCATACAGCACTGACAGAAACACAACAGAAAACACAAAGGCCTTTTTTCACTATAATCCATACAGTACAACAAAAACACAAAGCCTTTTCACACTATAATCCATACAGCAAAAAAAAACAACAGAAAACACAAAGGCCTTTTCACTATAATCCATACAGCACTGACAAAATAGAAAACACAAGGCCTTTTCACTATAATCCATACAAAAACACAACAGAAAACACAAAGCCTTTTCACTATAATCCATAAAACAAAAACACAACAGAAAACACAAGGCCTTTTCACTATAATCCATACAGCACTGAAAAAACACAACACAAAAACAAATAATCCATACAGCACTGACAAAAACACAACAGAAAACACAAAGCCTTTTCACTATAATCCATACAGCACTATCCCATTATCCCATTATCCTCAGTTATCTGTAAAATCCATTTTGAATCTGACCCGATTCATTAATGCAGTACCAGCAACCCATCTGTCCCGCTTCTATTATCAAATACAAAACCCCACATTTCATTTGAAATGTCTTCATTATTACACTACTAGCACCCAAAAATCGAGAAAGTGCACCTTTTTCCGAGAAATTCCTATAAAAACTTAGAATGCACCGAGGTTCACTGAAGATTTGAGGCCAACTCGGTAAACCTCGGAAAAATTTTACCGAGGTATCCCGAAGTCTGTCCGATTTACTTAAGTTTGGACAACACCTCAGTAAACCTCGGTTAAATTTTCCCGAGACACACCGAGGATTGTCTGGCCCACTGAAGCTCAGAGACCACATCGGTATTCCTCAGGAAAATTTCACCGAGGTAGACCGAAGTTTGTCTGCTAGGCCTATGCTCACACCAGAACAAAGGGGGGGTGTGAAGACAGTAAAAACACATGCATCACTGTAAGTGTGTGATTATGTGCTTAATTTTCCCCACTTTGCCCACCCACACTTTTCTTACTCTCGATGTTCACTTTCTCTCAAGGTGCCCTCTTTTAAAAATGACATTGTGTATCTGATTTGTTTGTAAATTGGTGCTTTTGCAGATTGAATATATTCTGAATACTGAACATGTGTTTTTGTTGTTCTTACTATAATGGTGGCAGTTTGCCCTTTGCCAATTCCTGTATGCAGCACAGACAGAGCAGGCTGAACTAAGCCTGTACTTCATCTGTACTGCATCTAGGGCCTGGCTTAATTAAACTAACCTCGCTGAACAGGCAGTACTGGTAATTTGAATAATTAATTGGTGTTTGGACTGCAGTACTGGAGGGAGGTCTTAATGAGGCATGTGTTTTGACTGTCTTCACACCTCCCCATTGTTCTGGTGTGAGCACAGGCCTAGCAGACAAACTTCAGTCTACGTCGGTGAAATTTTCCTGAGGAATACCGATGTGGTCTCTGAACTTCAGTGGGCCAGACAATCCTAGGTGCGTCTCAGGAAAATTTAACCGAGGTTTACTGAGGTGTTGTCCAAACTTAAGTACAGTAAATTGGACAGACTGTGGGATACCTCGGTAAAATTTTTCCAAGGTTTACCGAGTTGGCCTCAAATCTTCAGTAAACCTCGGTGTGTTCGAAGTTTTTGTAGGAATTTCTCGGAAAAAGGTGCACTTTCTCGGTTTTTAGGTGCTAGTAGTGTTATTTAGTTTAGCTGAAGAATGAAATGGCCCCAAAAAACGACCCTTTTAGCAGCAAAAGCAATGGAGACATTGTCACTGTCAATAATTTATCCAAATTTCTTCCATGACTTCCATGACTTGACCTTCAATTTTCAGCCAATCAGAGGCAAATTCTTTTTACTCCTGTCGGATATTATTCAAGCGGTTAGGGTGGCCTAATCAAAATAATATTTTCGTCTCTTCATCGCTGGCTGTTTTTCTCACTCGATCCAATTACTGTTGGTCATTCCCCACTAGCGTGTAATTACTGTATATTTTTACCCGCGACCCTGAATTAATATTGTTTTTTTTTAGTTTGCTTGTTTTATCCTCAAGTTGTAATGTAATCAAAAGCAGCCCCGTAAATTCACTATGATGATTTTTAACATCCACATATGAATAAAACAATAAACAATAATAAAAACTTTGTTTTTTTTTCCCCTGCTACCAGGAAAGTGCACCCTTATAAAAGCAGATTGCAAAGGTGCTGGGGCATCTGGCTTTTAAAGGACATGGGAGATCACACTCTCATTGGCTTATTTCGTGTTACACCCAGAACATGCCTTTGATCAATTAAGAGATTAAGTATGACTCCTTTGAACTGGCCACTAATCTAGCAAAAATGGGTTTGCACACGCCCTAAATTCACTTGCGCCATATGCTTCAGACTATGCACTTAGATCGTTAAAATAGGGCCTAAAGTTTGAATTTAATCTAAAGTTTAAAGTTTAATCAAAAAAAGTCACTAGTTATGCCAAATTTTTGAGCAGTAGTGTACAACGTATTTACAAGTTCCTACCTATGCAGTATATCGAGCAATCAATTTACTCACGGTTGGAAATGAAATGATTAGCTTGAAAACAAATTTCTTCATTAATGAATCAAAGACGATATTAAGAGAACACAAAGGAATTTGTCAACAAATGACTAATGATCACTTGATGTTATTTTCACTTGAGATCAAGTATATAAAATGGTTTGAATACATTTTTAAAGAGGAAAGGGAAAGAAAGTTTTAAGAGTGCTAAACACCTTCTGCACAGGCTGAGTTTCATCTATACATAATAAATGAGCATCAGAGATACTCCTCACAGCCATTGCACAGGCACTGAGAGACCGTACATATGGGCAAAATGGAGCCATTTGTAGGACAGGCGCACATCTGACTAACGAAAAGTAAAGCTGCCTTCCTTTAGCAACCAGTGTGGTAGCGAAAGGTTAGCGGAGTACCCAGTGAGGTAAGGAAAGGTTAGCAGAGTAACTAGTGAGGTAAGGAAAGGTTAGCAGAGTAACCAGTGAGGTAAGGAAAGGTTAGCAGAGTAACCAGTGAGGTAAGGAAAGGTTAGCAGAGTAACCAGTGAGGTAAGGAAAGGTTAGCAGAGTAACCAGTGAGGTAAGGAAAGGTTAGCGGAGTAACTAGTGAGGTAAGGAAAGGTTAGCAGAGTAACCAGTGAGGTGAGGAAAGGTTAGCAGAGTACCCAGTGAGGTAAGGAAAGGTTAGAAAAGTAACCAGTGAGGTAAGGAAAGGTCAGCAGAGTAACTAGTGAGGTAAGGAAAGGTTAGCAGAGTAACCAGTGAGGTAAGGAAAGGTTAGCGGAGTACCCAGTGAGGTAAGGAAAGGTTAGCAGAGTAACCAGTGCGGTAAGGAAAGGTTAGCAGAGTAACCAGTGAGGTAAGGAAAGGTTAGCAGAGTAACCAGTGAGGTAAGGAAAGGTTAGCAGAGTAACCAGTGAGGTAAGGAAAGGTTAGCAGAGTAACCAGTGCGGTAAGGAAAGGTTAGAAAAGTAACCAGTGAGGTAAGGAAAGGTTAGCAGAGTAACCAGTGAGGTAAGGAAAGGTTAGCAGAGTAACCAGTGCGGTAAGGAAAGGTTAGCAGAGTAACCAGTGAGGTAAGGAAAGGTTAGCAGAGTAACCAGTGCGGTAAGGAAAGGTTAGCAGAGTAACCAGTGAGGTAAGGAAAGGTTAGCAGAGGACACCTTTGGCCAGTTAGATAAGCAGCTCTGACAGGCTGGTGTTACACCGCAGAAACTCAGCACTGTAGATGCATAATAACAGAAGACAGGCTGGAAATTGGGGCGCTGATGCTAAAGGCTGCATTTCACTCATAGATTGAGCCATTTAGGAGCCACAAATGAGAAGATTTTTCGTGAAGCAGTAGTATTTCGCTCACCGCCAATCCAGGCGGCCCAATCGAGCCTGGGGCCCCGGTTTCCTTCTCTGCCTGGGAATCCTGGCAGACCCTGTGTGTATAAACACACACACACACACACACACATACACACACACACACGACACACACACAGAGCAATAAACAAAGGAAGGAGCAATGAGACAGAGACCAGATCAATAACGGCTCAATGAACTGAACAGGTAATACAATCTTAAAACCTGAGTACTACAATACAATCTCTAATACACAAATAGAACCATGAACTGCTGTTGCATGTACATAAGGACACACTCTGAGACCAAAGCATAAATCAGAGTAAACATGAATGCATTTAGTCGATGTTACATTAGTACACTGCTAACATGTCATTCTTAAATACAGGCATTAGACAAGTGCAGGCCTGTTTACTGAAGGATGATTAAAACAGCTCACATGCATTTTTTCATGTTCAGATTTACAGAAGCTGTTCAAACGCTTTGCTGAGGCCTACACAGGCAGAGGGTCCCCAGCGTATCAAACCCTCTTCCTCAGGGTTACACACACACACGTGACCTGGTCATGTTTACTCAAGACTGTTATAACCCTACACTACTGCAGGAGACAGACGCACAGGGTGTATGCAGGAGACAGACAGATGGACAGTGTGTGTGTGTGTGTGTGTGTGTGTGTGTGTGCAGGGGACAGACATGTAGTGTGTGTGCAAGAGACAGACGGACAGTGTGTGTGCGTGTGCGCAGGAGACAGACAGACAGTATGTGTGGAGGAGACAGATGGACAGTGTGTGTGCAGGAGACAGATGGACAGTGTGTGTGCAGGTGACAGGCGGAAGGACTGTGTGTGTGTGTGTGTGTGTGTGTGTGTGTGTGTGTGTGCACGCGTGACCAGGAGACAGACAGATGGACAGTGTGTGTGCAGGTGACAGATGGATGGACTGTGTCTGTGTGTGTGTGTGTATGCAGGGACAGACAGTGTGTGTGCAAGAGACAGACAGACAGACAGTGTGTGTGCATGTGCGCAGGAGACAGACAGACAGACAGTATGTGTGGAGGAGACAGATGGACAGTGTGTGTGCAGGTGACAGGCGGACGGACTGTGTGTGTGTGTGTGTGTGTGTGTGTGTGTGTGTGTGTGTGTGTGTGCACGCGTGACCAGGAGACAGACAGACAGACAGTATGTGTGGAGGAGACAGATGGACAGTGTGTGTGCAGGAGACAGATGGACAGTGTGTGTGCAGGTGACAGGCGGAAGGACTGTGTGTGTGTGTGTGTGTGTGTGTGTGTGTGTGCGCATGACCAGGAGACAGACAGACGGACATTGTGTGTGCGGACAGTGTGTGCATGTGACAGTGTGTGGACGTGACTGTGTTTGGAGACAGACAAACGAACAGTGTGTGTGTGTGTGTGTGTGTGCGCGCAGAAGACAGACAAACGGACAGTGTGTGGGCAGGAGACAGACGGACAGAGTGTGTGCAGGAGACAGACGGACAGAGTGTGTGCAGGAGACAGACAGACGGACAGAGTGTGTGCAGGAGACAGACAGACGGACAGAGTTTGTGCAGGAGACAGACAGACAGTGTGTGTCTGCAGCAGAAGTGCGGTGTGGCCCCTTACCCTCTCTCCCAATGGCCCCGGGGTCCCTGCTGCACCAGCTTCGCCCCGCAGGCCAGCCAGGCCAGGAGTCCCTGCGATTCCCCGGGGCCCCGGGGGTCCAGGAGGGCCCGGCAGACCAGGGTCCCCCTAAAGCCCGACAGGAGGTGCGGAAATCAACAAGAGCAGGACTGCAGGACATGAGGGCGTCACAACATGCTAAACAGGTGTGCGCTCCAAAGGACACACGCTGGAGCAGAGATGTTACGCACACACAATAACACTTTACGCGCTCCTGCCACATTTCTCACAGACCACTGTGACACTAATTCAGGGTCATACCATGTCAAATCATCAGATATACAAAACATTTGTCACCATTTAGTCACAGATTGCTTCCATATTTCCACATTAGATAAATATGCATTAGTGATGCACAAATCCGAAATTTCAGCTCATTCGGAACAAAAATGAATTTTTGGTGAATTATTTTCTAAGGGTACTGACCGTCGGTTTTTCTGTCAATTGACATTTTTCTTGTATTTAACATGGCATAACTTTTTTATTATTACACCTATATCTTTGAAACTTTGCATCTAAGCTAATGTTATACTGCTTAATCAGAAAATCAAGTATTAAATAGGGAAATTAAAAACATATTTTGATTCTTTCATGACCAACTGCAGTCAGGACCTTTCCAAATGTGAGAAAAAACGCTAAAATGCCACCTGTTCAAACCCCCGTATCTCCAGGGGCACACCTTGGATTTTCTTCTATTTTTTTTTAACTGATTCCTCTGTTATAGTAGAAAGACCACTCCAAAAATTGTTGATGAGTTTTGACCAATATAAATTTTGCAGGTGTCTGAACAGTGGTGGGGTAATCTCGAGAATCGCGTGGCACTTTAAGCTTCTTACACATTTAACTATGCAACATTTTAAGTGTTTTCAATCATTAGGCAATCACATACTAAATTGTACTAATTCCTGTATTATAGTAGACATAACAAAACAAAAATTGTTGATGTGACTTGAACGACATACATTTCATAACTGTCTAAATAGGGTTCAGGCAATTTTTGACAATCACACTTCATTGCATAAATAAAATTTACTGACACTAATTCTTGTAAACTGACTGTCAAATTAAACTTTTGTATTCCATGCTATGTTAACAGTGTTATTGCTTCCTAAATGCAGAAAAGAGCACAACAATGTTGTCTGTCCCAGTTTTGTCCAACTCATACTGCCGGGCTGTGCGTCCAGTGACATCCAGAGTTGGAGAAGTTTGGAGAATGTTATTGAATGGCACCCAGCATTTTTCAGAAGAAGTCCATGTTAATGCTTGTGACTCATTTCGCTTCATGAAAAACAATAGCAATAATCAGAAATTATTGATCAATAACTGGTTCAGGTTTCTCCCTGCCAACATGATCTACCAACCTGCATATACTGACCTTTCTGTGAATGTGTTATACATTGATGAATTGAGAACTTAAATCATTGTGACTCAATAATCATTCATATTGTGTAAGAAGCCGAAAATGCCAAGCGATTCTCGAGATTACCCCACCCCTGTTCAGACACCTGCAAAATTTATATTGGTCAAAACACATCAACAATTTTTGGAGTGGTCTTTCTACTATAATAGAGGAATTAGTAAAAAAAAAAAAAAAAGAAAAAATCCAAGGTGTGCCCCCCTGAGATAAGAGGGTTTGAACAGGTGGCATTTTAGCGTTTTTTTCACATTTGGAAAGGTACGGACTGCAGTCGGTGATGACTTCATGGTGAATTCAGCCTGATTTACATTCAGCAGTCACAAATGAATGGAAAAAATGCCAGAGAGCCTATGCTAGGGTTTATATTGGGGGTGCTTTGGAGACCTAAACATGGAACTGCCTGAACAAAAGGCACTTTTGGTGTCCTCATAGCTCCACAACCAAGAAAAATAAAGTAAAATGGACTGGATTTTCTGATTAAGCAGTATAACACTAGCTTAGATGCAAAGTTTCACAGCCATAGGTGTAATAATAAAGTTATGCCATGTTAAATACAAGAACAAGAGTCATCAAAAGATGATATATCCCCCTGGCCCCTCATTATTTGCGAAAGTCATGTCAATCCTACACCTTCAAAGAAATTCAAACAAGAATGTTGTGGTGATTTTCCTCTGGAATGATCTGGAAGTATGTACTGGCAATATCTAGCAAAGACTATATAGCACACGTTGGCAAAGGCAATAAAAAAAACAAGGGTCATTAATGAACTGTGTTTTAGTTCTGCTCCGGAAACAAACCCAGCCCTTCCATGGAAAGGAAAAAAAAAAAAAAAATCAGAAATTTGAAAATATGAAAAGGCACCACTTCAGTACTTGGGTAATGCACATACAAAGTTTCAGAAAGATATAATGAACGGTTTTTGAGTTCCGCTCCGGAAACGAACCCATCTCTGAGTCCAAATCCAACTTGTTTCCATGGAAACGAAAAAAAAAAAATCAGAAATCTGAAAATATCAAAAGGCACCACTTCAGTATGTCGGTTATACACATGCAAAGTTTCAGTAAGATATATTGAACGGTTTTTGAGTTGTGCTCCGGAAACAAACTAGGCCTGATGTGCACTAAGTCCAGATTTGTTTCCATGGAAACGACAAAAATAGGAATCCTGAAATTTCCAAAGTAGCAAAAGGCACATCTAGACTATACATAGAATACATGTACAAAGTTTGGTGCTGATATCTTACATAGTTTCCGAGTTCTGCTCCAGAAACAAAATGATTACGGACGTACGGACGGACGGACAGACGGACGAGGAGATGCCTATATCCCCCCGCATTCAATGCCGGTCGGATAATAAAAATGTCAATTGACAAAATAAACTGACGGTCAGTACCCTTAGAGAATAATTCACCAAAAATTCATTTTTGGTCCGAATGAGCTGAAATTTCGGATTTGTCAGTGATATATATTTATACAGTTGCATACAAAAAATTAGCAAAATTGAGAAGGTGGTGGTGAGACCCATTTGATGATCTGACATGGAATGACCTCTCAGTTAAATTTGCATTTTTGACGGAACACATCAGCAGTCAGGAAATGATCACTGTCAGCGTACTGATCTGTTTAATTTTCTGTTTGCCATTTTAAATAGTCAGGTCCCTCTTTCCGTCTCATCAGTGACGACACTGGATGACGCACATTACAGCAGGAGGGTAGGTGTGAATCAAAAGTAAGAAAGGGCGAGCAGAACACCTCCGATTTTAACACAACACTCTAAACCTGCACATATTCACTGCACTTCATGCGCACTTCAGGGTGACTGAGTAGAAATTGATCTCAGTGCTGCACTGAGCAGGACACTGGGGAGAAGGTTTCGAACACCTGCATGTTAGGGGAGGCTCCCTGTAACACACGACCGCACTTCACTCAACATTCACACCGTACGTGCAGAAGCCTAAACCAGCCTGCCCTCCTGACGCTGCATGTGTACAGCAGGTACTGATAGCACACGGCCTCATGCACAGTGAGAGGTACAAGTACTGACACTGCATGTGTACAGCAGGTACTGACGGCACACGGCCTCATGCACAATGAGAGGTACATGTACTGACACTGCACACACACGTAATGACATGTGATGCTCGATGCCTCCATGGGCAGATCTCTTAAACAGTCTGGGAATCTGACAGGACGTGTGATAAAGTGATGATGTAAAAGGGTCCTGCGTGTGATTCTCTCGGTAATACGTTGCACCATCCTCAGAATCGCCTCTGACGGGCTGGACTTGAAGTGAAGCCCTGCACATTGTCTCTGGGTTTAAGGGCTCACTTCTTATTTGATTGCAATAAGAACAACAGAGTTTCCATCCCCACACCAGCGGGATGTAACCTGCACCCTTTGTCCAGCGACACATGGCCTGTCACACCAAACTGCTGGTCTTTGTTGATCTTTTAACCCTCAGAGATTATCCACAGTTGAACAGCATATAAAATGTAATCTCTGTCTCCCCCACACTTCAGATCAGGGACATTGTGTAACATTTTCAGTTGTTTATTGGCCAAAATCTAAGTCTGCATTCATATATATGTCATCATTGATGTATTATGACCTCCGCTAATAATCTGACATATTCTTGTAAACAAAGAATTTTAGATTTGTTTGTACATTGGACGGGTACGCCGGTAGGGAAGCGCCATGACGGTCTGCCATCTTGAAACTACAGCCGCCAGCAAGGGTCCAATAACACCAAACGCGGATTTATTCCGCGTTTGCCCTGCCAGCCAGCGCAGAGTGATTGAGACACCGGAGATCAGCAAGAGAGGCTACCGCGGAAAGTTTGAAAATCTGCTCTACTGCAGCATAATGCTGGACTATGCATATGCTGCAGCACAGGAGACGGAATCCTCATCGCCAAGAAAGCGAAGAAGAGAATTAAAAAGGCAGCACGACCGGCGCGTTCAAAAAATGAGGGTCAACATCGGGCTAGCCTTCCCCAGGTGGAAGGAGCTAATGAAAGCGAAAGATTTTCAAAGGGACGCTGAAGTTGCCAACTTTCTGATCGACAGGTAAGTCAACTTCAAATTTAGGCTACGCGAACACCAAGGGGACCTTGTCTCTAAGCGCGTTCTCGTAAGCTGTGCAGCAGCTGCTGTTCTTTGCACTGGTCAGGAGAATCGTGCTGTCGGCTTACGTTATTACCAAATCGGTGAAGTGAGCAGGTGTAACGACACCAGTGTTTTCAGTTATTGTATTTGATGAATGGCTTTGTTATGTAGCGACTCGACTGCTTCACCTGTCTTTTATGTAACGTTACAGAATAAACTGTAAGGTAGCAAAGGCTGTTGTTGGTTAACTTAGGTTGGATAACGGGCGTGTATTCGGTAACTATTGAAGGTGACATCCTATAAGCGTGCATGTAGCCAACACATGCTTTGCTTTTTCGTATTAAATTGTTCAAGATGCACCTAAGCCGAGTTGTTTATTTCCATTACTTTGAATATCTTACATCAATTCACGGTACTGTGTTTTGCTGCTTCATATATTATACGCTGGCTAAGTAGCACTGACTACGTCCACTTTCAGCATGGTATAAATTCAGCCCAAAAAACTTCACAGCTAATCATTTATTTACTATTGCACGCTCAAACAATAGCAGATGTGCATTCTTGATGTTGTGACTTTTCAATAACTTTTAAGATAACAGAAACTTCATATTTTGTATCTTATTTTATGCATGCGCCGAACTTGCATGACAGCACCGCACAGAGACAGTATTTGTTGTTCAGCCTTTATTAGCTAGAAGTGTTGAGTGGGTTGGAAACGCTGGATAGGATGAGATGTGAATGACACATTGTTCGTGAGGGGCATCAGTGTATGGGAGTGATGCAGCGGAGATTCGCTAATGCGGCTGAACTCTGCCAGAGAAAACACGAAGGCTCCAGAAGAAACCGATGAGAACGAAACTAAGAGCGACTTTATGTATATTTTATAACTGGGCTGCTGATCATGTGAGGACTTACGAATTTGCTAATCCTGTGTAAGGGGAGGGAAAATAATTCCGTATTCAAATTTCACTAATATCGATGAAATCAGCACTTTTCCGGCTGACCTTGATGTTCGAGTACCCAGAAAAACATTTGGGTAGTAAAAACTTCAAGCGTGAATTTAGTCAAGAAAATTTAGAGTTTATTTTCTAGTGCTGATAAACGTGGTAATAAATGGCAGTAGCTATGTTACGGATGGCGCACTGGGTTGCGAGAGTATGCGCAGCATATGCATTCGCAATATTAAAATTAAATTCTCATGAATGGTGTGTGCACCCTGCGAGTCAGCTGGGATGGGCTCCAGTTACAGGTATTGAGAAAGGATGGAATTAATGAGCTTTGAGCATTCGTTCACTACAAGTAATTTCGCTTGTCAGAATTTATTTCCCTGTTAAATAAAACTAGTTCATCAACATTTTATATCCCTATTACCATATAAATTGTTTTTCCAAACTATATTTAAGCCAAGTGCTGTGTTTACCCGTTCGGTGCGGAGCTGTTGCTTGGGTTTTGCAGTGGACATAGCTACACTTCCGGAGAACATTGATACACGGTGGCTTACCGTAGTTGCAATACGTGTTTGAAAAAGTGAGGCGCTCGAGTGCACTATTCGTTTGAATGTAATACACGATTTCAACGCTGGATGGGAGTAATTCCTACACAATGTCCCTTTAATCAACGGTCCAAGTGGAGAGAGCAGAATATAAACCTGGCAGGAGCAGAGCAGCGCTGGAGATATAACCTGCCACAGCTATGGGCTGGACTCATTAATGACGGGAAAAGCTCTGCTGTGCCTGGAGTGCACAGACCACACATTCTACAGCTAATAAACAACGAGACGAGACTCACCTTTAACCCCTGGGGGCCCAACTGACCTGGGGGCCCGGGCAGCCCGACTCCGCGTTCCCCCTACAACATCAGCAGAGCGATTATTTCGCTGATATGCCCTTCGGTCATCAACGCGACTTTCCCGCATATTTCCAAAAAAAAAGATTAAATGCAATAAACAGACAACATTAGAAAAACCTGATAATCTAAATAACGTCATAGAAAGAAAATAATGAAAAATATTTTAAAATTAACAATAATAATAATAATAATAAATTTTATTTAAAGGCGCCTTTCTTGACACTCAAGATCACCATACAGATAAAAACAACAAGCACAGAAAATATACAAAATACATAATATGAAAATAAATAAATTAATTAATTAAAAAAAATAAAAATAAAATAAAATTGGTCAGGGTATTTTAAATCAGGTGGAATAGGCAATTTGAAATAGGTGGGTTTTAAGTCCAGATTTGAAGTGGGGGAAAGATGTGGAGTTCCTGAGGTCTGGTGGTAATGAGTTCCAGAGCCGGGGAGCAGAGCAGCTGAATGCTCTGCTCCCCATGGTGGTGAGACGGGTGGAGGGGACAGACAGGTGCAAGGATGGTGGTGAGACGGGCGGAGGGGACAGACAGGTGAATGCTCTGCTCCCCATGGTGGTGAGAGCGGGCGGAGGCGACAGACAGGTGTAAGGATGGTGGTGAGACGGGCTGAGGAGACAGACAGGTGAACGCTCTGCTCCCCATGGTGGTGAGACAGGCGGAGGCGACAGACAGGTGTAAGGATGGTGGTGAGACGGGCGGAGGGGGACAGACAGGTGAATGCTCTGCTCCCCATGGTGGTGAGACGGGCGGAGGCGACAGACAGGTGTAAGGATGGTGGTGAGACGGGCGGAGGGGACAGACAGGTGAACGCTCTGCTCCCCATGGTGGTGAGACGGGCGGAGGCGACAGACAGGTGTAAGGATGGTGGTGAGACGGGCGGAGGCGACAGACAGGTGTAAGGATGGTGGTGAGACGGGCAGAGGGGACAGACAGGTGAATAGAGGAGGAAGATCTGAGGGAGCGAGAGGGAGTGGAAAGGTGAAGAAGTTCAGACAGATTTGGAGGGGCGAGGTTATGAATGGCTTTAAAGGTTAGCAGGAGGATTTTGAACTGGATGCGGAACTTTACCGGGAGCCAGGGAAGCTGCTGGAGGACAGGAGTGATGTGGTGGATAGAGGGGGTTCTAGTGATGATACGGACAGCTGAATTCTGGACCAATTGGAGTTTATGGAGAGATTTGTGAGGAAGGCCAAAGAGGAGAGAGTTGCAATAATCTAAGCGGGAGGTGACAAGGCTGTGGACAAGGATAGCAGTGGTGTGCGGGGTGACGGAAGGGCGGAGATGATTAATATTGCATAGGTAGAAGTATGCAGACCGGGTGATGTTATTGATGTGAGACTGAAAGGATAGAGTGCTGTCGAGGATGACACCCAGACTCTTGACCTGAGAGGAGGGGGAGACGGAGGAGTTGTCGACTATGAGAGAAAAGCTGTCAGTTTTTGATAGTGTAGATTTGGTGCCGATGAGGAGAACCTCAGTTTTGTCGCTGTTTAATTTAAGAAAGTTGAGTGAGAACCAGGTTTTTATTTCTGTGATGCAGTCAGAGAGGGAGGGGGGTGGGAGAGTGGAAGTGGGCTTACTGGTGAGGTAGAGCTGGGTATCATCCGCATAGCAGTGGAAATTAATTTTATGTTTACAGAAAATATTGCCAAGGGGAAGGAGGTAAATGATGAAGAGGAGGGGCCCCAGGACAGAGCCCTGGGGCACACCTGTAGTGACAGAGGAAGGGTTGGATGTGAAAGATTTGAGTTTGATTAACTGAGTGCGGGCTAAGAGGTAAGATTTGAACCAGTCTAATGGAGTGTGGGTGATACCAATGGAGGATAATCTATTAAGGAGGGTGATGTGACATGGTGTCAAAGGCTGCACTCAGATCAAGGAGGATGAGGATGGTGAGTAGGCCAGAGTCAGCTGCCATGAGGAAGTCATTGGTGATCTTTGTAAGGGCAGTTTCTGTGCTATGGAAGGGGCGGAAACCAGACTGGAACTGTTCATACAGGTTATTGTGAGATAAATGAGAGTGAAGCTGGGTGGCAACTATTTTTTCAAGGATTTTGGAAATGAAGGATAAATTTGAAATGGGATGGAAGTTATTGAGGTTGGTGGGATCGGCACCAGGTTTTTTCAATATTGGAGTAATTACAGCAGTTTTAAAGGAAACAGGAACAGTTCCAGGGGAGAGAGAGGAAAGGATGATGGCCGAGATGATGGGAACCAAAGAGGGGAGACAGGCTTTGATCAGAACTGTAGGGAGGGGGTCGTGCTGACAGGTGGATGACTTGGATTTTCTGATGAGGTCAGAAATTTCTGAGAGAGTGGGGAGCTGGAGGGTGGAAAATAAGTGAGTCGTAGGGTGAAGTTCAGATGACAAACTAGGTGAAGAGGTAGGAACGAGTTGCTGGAGGATCTTCTGAATTTTGTTTACAAAGAATGACATGAGGGAGTTACAGAAGACAGTTGAGTAAAGGTGTGATGGTAAAGAGTCCAGGGGGCGGATGATATTGTTAAGTAAAGAGAACAGTGATTTAGTATTGTCTTCATTTGCACAGATTAAACCAGAGAAGTAGCGGGATTTGGTGCGATCAATGCAGTCCTTATAGTGCAGGATATGATTTTTGTGCATTTCTTTGTGGATGACCAGTCCAGTTCTTCTGTAGAGCCTCTCAAGTTGCCGACCTTTGGCTTTCATGAGGCGAAGGTCGGGAGTGAACTAGGGGGCTGAGATGGAGAAGGAGACAGACCTGGTTTTTAAAGGAGCAAGAGAGTTGAGAATATTATGGAGTCCAGTATTGTAGTATGAAACCAGTTCATCGGGGTGGATGGGATGTGAGTGTCCAGAAGGCGGTCAATACTGGAGGTGAGAGTGTCCATGTTAATGTTTTTGAGGTTACGGAATGTAATGAGACGTGGACGCTTAGTGGTGGAGAGGGTGAGTGTAATATTGAATGAGAGGAGGAAATGATCAGTTATTGGGAGTTCGTCAGCAATGCCGTCAGAAGGGGTGATGCCAGAGCAACAAATTAAGTCCAGAATATGTCCTCTTGTGTGTGTGGGAACATTAGTGTCCTGCTGACAACCAAAACTTTCTAAACAGGATGAGAAGTCTCTGGTGAGAAGGTGATTGATGTTATCCATATGTATGTTGAAATCTCCCAGCAGAACTATGTTAGGTGAGAGAGTGGATAGATGGGTGAGAAAAGCGGCAAAGTCATTTAAAAAGTCACTATTTGGTTTGGGGGGGTGGTAAACAGATGCAATGATGGTAGGCGTAGGTCCAGACAGTTCACATACAATGGATTCAAAGGAGCCGAAGACTGGGGCAGACAGTGACGAGACTTTCCAAGTCTCGCGATATATCATCGCGAGACCGCCTCCCCTCCCGGAGCCACGGGGTTGACAGATATAAACAAACCCAGGTGGAGTGGATTCGTTGAGCTGGGAAAAGTCATTGGACTGTAGCCATGTCTCAGTTAAACAGATAAAATCAAACTTACGGTCAATGAGGAGTTCCTGAATGAGATTACCCTTGCTCGTAAGTGAACGGATGTTTAGCAGGCCGAAGTTAAAATTAACATTAGATGGCCATTTAGCTTTTCACAAAAGTGGCACAAATAGCTATGGTCCGAAATAAACTGGACGCAGACAGTGATTCTAGGCTGGATGTGCACTGGTTCTAGATGACTGGTTCTGGTCAGAATCTGAGCAGATCTGGCCCAAAGTCACTGATTTTCTGCAAGTGAATGAGGTGAGTCAGTAGCAGGAGTTTGGATGGAAAAGCATCCCATGTGTACAGCTGATCCATGGAGGAGCGGAGCAGAAACGGACAGGGAAGAAATGCACAGCAGGTTTACCACAGAAGAAGAGAATCTAGGGCAATACTACATGTCCTTGGAGGAGAAACAGAGAAAAGCAGCCGAGAGGAGAAATGAAGATTCACTCACTTTATCTCCTTTGGACCCAGATGAGCCTTTCACTCCCTGGAAAAATAAGAGAGAGAAAATAGAAGGACGAAGGACACAGAAGATAAACATCTTCCCAACGTCTCACTTCCTTTCATTAAAAACCTTTAAAAAAATAAGCACAAAATACTGAGCAAGGCCACAGAAAACAAAACAAAACAAAACAAAAAAACAATTAAACAAAGAAAATCCAAAATCTGCGGCACTATCTGACCCTTTCCCATTGAAAAAGTGAAATGTTTGAGTTACCAAAAAACGTCTAGTAAACTAGTTCAGCACCTCTTTCGTTTGGTCACTTCAAATTAATGAGCACTTACACTGGCCTAAAATCTGGGAAGATAATTACAAGTTACTTTAAACAGCTGTCTGGAACCAGTTGACAAAACATTTTAACGCAGATCGAGCATTTCACTTCTTCGAGTGGCCAGGATGACTTCAGGATGTTTCAGAGTTGCTGTGTCAACAAATACCTCAGTGTACAGCACCATCTTGTGACCAAGGTCAGAGGTCATAGTAAATGAGAATACCGAGACAAAGGAAAACCCACAAATGGACATCCCTGATCCAGAGAAGGGCTCAGGCTCTGATGCCCCGTCTCACCCTCTCTCCCTGTCTCACCCTCTCGCACCCTATCTCTCCCTGTCTCACCCTCTTTCACCCTGTCACACCCTCTCTCACCCTGTCTCACCCTCTCTCACCCTGTCTCACCCTCTCTCTGCCAGTCTCACCCTCTCACACCCAGTCTCACCCTATCTCTCCCTGTCTAACCCTCTCTCGCCCTGTCTCACCCTCTCTCTGCCAGTCTCACCCTCTCACACCCTGTCTCGCCCTATCTCTCCCTGTCTCACCCTCTTTCACCCTATCTCTCCCTGTCTCACCCTCTCACACCATCTCACCCTATCTCTCCCTGTCTAACCCTCTCTCGCCCTGTCTCACCCTCTCTGCCAGTCTCACCCTCTCTCACCCTGTCTCGCCCTCTCTCTCCCTGTCTCACCCTCTTTCACCCTCTCTCACCCTGTCTCACCCTCTCTCTCCTTGTCTCACCCTCTCACACCATATCTCTCCCTGTCTCACCCTCTCACACCCTGTCTCACCCTATCTCTCCCTGTCTCACCCTGTCTCACCCTCTCGCACCCTCTCTCTCCCCGTCTCACCCTCTCAACCTCTCACCCTGTCTCACCCTACCTCTCCCTGTCTCATCCTCTCTCAATCTATCTCTCCCTCTCACCCTGTCTCACCCCCTCTCACCCTATCTCACCAGTCCTTCTGCACTGACCACCAGCTGGGTCATTCCATGTCAACTCAACCAGAGCCCCCCACATCAAAATATTGATTTTGATAAAACTTTGCACATTTCAAGAGATATGCATTGGCAGTACTGAGCTCAAATATTTCAGCTCAATTATTGCTAGTTGCTGAAATTTTGCCCATTTTAGGGAAGGGGGGTCAATTTTAAGAAAATCGCCATAATTTTGGAGGGAGTTTGAGGGCCTCAGATATGGATTTTCAGAGCTGACAGACCCACAAGTTTCATTTTGTCATCAGAAAAGTTGCTTGTTTACCTGTACTGTGGCCCAGAAAAAGCAAAAAACACCAATCATACTAATTCGACTTGGAATGCAAACTGTCGGTCAACTTTCTGAATACCACAAAAATATCAAAGTCACAATGGTTGTATTAAATGTTTTAATAACCGTGTAGGCTTCTGAATGAAAAGTGCGCAGTTTGGGTCATTATAGTGGGTTTATATCTCAAAAGGGACACAAGTTATCAATGTCATATTTTTAGTGCTTGAAGGCATGGGTCTTGGGGCTAACATATTAAAAAACTGGAGATGGGACCTGTCAAGGCTGTCCGCTTTCACCAAAGCTATTTATCCTATCTCTTGAACCTCTTGCCCAATACCTCAGACAATACGAAGTAATCTCTCCCATTCACATCAAATCATCTACTCATGTCATATCGCTGTATGAGGATGATATTCTCTTGTATATGACAGATATTGAAAATTCTATTTCACATCTTCTAAATTTATTTGAAGAATTTAGAAAGTTATCCGGATATAAAATTAACTGGGGGAAATCCGCTATAACGTTCCTGAATGATAACGCCAAACGTACCATCATTCCCACTTGTATCCCAGTATATGATCATCTGATTTATTTGGGTGTTAAAATCCAACCCTCCCTTCAGTCCATAGTGTATTCTAATTATGATAAAGTATTTAAAGAGATTGAACAGGATGTGATCAGATGGGGTAACTTGCCAGCTTCCCTCCAAACTAGAATTGCCTGAGTCAAAATGAATATTTTACCACGAGTCAATACCAGGGATTCTCTTTTTTGTTGTTTATTACTGTCCTTGTTGATATTCTATTTTTTTTTGTAAAAATGAAAAAAAATAAATTAAAAAAACTGGAGATGTAAAACTCTTCCTTCCTTTTGCCAATCATATTAGGTGTCTAACTTTATTTTCGGAGCACCTTAGCCATGGAGTAAGTGGAAAGATGAATGAGACACATACACTTGTTTCATAATGAAACAGGTACATAGGCATTGTTATGAGACATGATGGTCACATTACAAATATGCTCACATATAAAGAAACATCAGAATAACTACTGAAAGCCTGAAAACAGGTCGTGACCAATCATTCATTTTAAGGGATTTTTTTGAGCCTCTACAGTTGCCAGTTTACGAGCCGCCATTGCTATCTATATATAGGGCCAGGGGGCGGAAAAACCCAAAATTTCAGACATGGGATTATCAGAGGTTTCAGTTTATATGTTGCTAAATATAGAAGTGGGAAATTCCAAAGTTCCATTTATAACCCTGGAGAGATCTTGTGTATTAAAATCATTGGAAAATTCTTTTTACACAGTAATTACCATGGTTACACTGTCATCTTTTCAGAAAATTTTTTTTTCCAGTTTCCCTTTATTACACTGTAATAAATCTGATAGCAGCACTGGTATATAATAAAAATTCTTTTATATGTCAAATACTGTGCTGGTAAAAGTAGACAATGATGCAACAGCGCTCTGTGAATGAAACAGTGTGATCATTAAAAGTTATTGGTGTGCTCTTCAGTCACAAATCATGGTATCTAGGCTTAAACGAATGCCAAACTACTATTATGATGTGCGTGATGTAAAATCAAAAAGAACAGTTCTGCATCTCCAGTTTTTTAATATGTTCGACCCAAGACCCATGCACTAAAAATATGACATTGATCACTTGTGTCCCTTTTGAGATATATACCCTCTATAATGACCCAAAATACGCACTTTTCATTCTGAAGCCAACTTCCAAGGTTATTAAAACATTTAATACAACCATTGTGACTTTGATATTTTTTGTGGTCTTCAGAGAGTTGACTGGCAGTTTGCATACCAAGTCTCAGGGCTCTAGCTTAATTAGTTACAGAATAAATACATTACATTTTGTATTTGATATGTATATGTATATACAAAATGTAAATACATTTACATCAAAAATACTCGCGAATTAGTATGATTGGTGTTTTTTGCTTTTTCCAGGCCACAGAACAGGTAAACCAAACACACCGAGTAAAGAAAAGTAGCTTAAGCCAAGAGTTCAGCAACATTTGATGACAAAATGAAACTTATGAGTCTGTTTGCTCTGCAAATGCATATCTCAGGCCCTCAAACTTACTCCAAAATTATGGCGATTTTCTTACAACTGACCTCCCCCCCCCCCCTCCCTAAAAGAAGAAAAGAAGCTAAATCTCCGGAACTGGCAATAATTGAGCTGAATTATTTCACCATTTCACACCAGATATATAAATCTTCCACTGTGGGCAGCATAATAAGTTTTTTTTTTTTTTTTGGTGGGAAAGTTCCTAAAATTTGGTGGATTTGCCGTGGAATGACCTAGCTACCTTTTTAGACAGCCAGTCAACTGAGGACCCATTCAGCTGCTCAGAAATAAGAGCCTTCTAAATCATTGTTTTATTCAGCCTAAACAAGCACTCAACTGACAGATCAAAACATAAATAAATCAATAAATAAAAAGACCCACGTCCTCTCCGGGCTCTCCAGGTTCCCCAGGGACACCCTGTCGGACAGAAACACAAATGTGAAACGTCACAGCCGAGGTTTTCCTCTTCATGATTACAGCGATCATACTTGGTCTGGAGAGAAACTACTCACTGTTCATTCATTATTACAGCTAATATACCTAGTCTGAAGCATACTTACTCTCTCTCCATTATTATAGCAAACTTTCCGCGTCTGAAGCATACTTACTCTCTCTCCATTATTATAGCAAACTTTCCGCGTCTGAAGCATACTTACTCTCTCTCCATTATTATAGCAAACTTTCCGCGTCTGAAGCATACTGATTATTATAGCAAACTTTCCGCGTCTGAAGCATACTTACTCTCTCTCCATTATTATAGCAAACTTTCCGCGTCTGAAGCATACTTACTCTCTCTCCATTATTATAGCAAACTTTCCGCGTCTGAAGCATAAGTACTCTCTCTCCCATTATGATTATAGTTAGCATACTCTGCCTGAAGAATACTCACTCTCTCCCATCAATGTTAAAGTCAGCATACTCGGCCTGGAGAATACTCACTCTCTCCCATCATTATTATAGTTAGCATACTTGGTCTGGAGAATACTCATCTCTCTCCCATTATTATAATAGTTAGCATACTCGGCCTGGAGAATACTCACTCTCTCCCATCATTATTATAGTTAACATACTCTGCCTGGAGAATACTCACTCTCTCCGATTATTATAATAGTTAGCATACTCGGCCTGGAGAATACTCACTCTTTCCCGTCATTATTATATACTCAGTGCCATTAAAAACACACAGGTGAGGTATGTACTGTATTTGCAAAAAATTGAAGAATCGATTGATTTTTATTGCTTTTCCAGAGAGCCACGAGAGGAAATAAAGAAAAGCGTGTGGTATTGTATTCCTGACGCGCACCACGTGCATGCGCCAAGCGCTTCAGTAATAACAAACATTGAGCTGTTCGTGATGTGTATCGTGACACTTGACTTGTTCTTTTTGGTGTGGTCAATAGCCGACATAAAGCCAACAAAAGCACACATGTTTTGCTCACGTAGATGGCGTCAAACGGTACTTGCGCTCACTCTCAATCATCTCGGACCCCTCATCTCATGATCAGTTTTGGTTGCTGTCCATAATCTGTCACGTACAGGCTGTAACCAGATGTGGCGCTCTTGAGCCGCCATCGTCACTCGTGGCTGCCCTAAGCGGGGTCGGTCAGTGACAGTGCCTGTGTTCCATTCTCGAATAGACAGCTGACTGATTGTTGAACGGTGACAGTGCAAATGACGCACCACCTCTCGTCGGCTGAGACCTGCCCGTAACATGCCAAAGGCTCTTTTTCTCTCTCCCGTGTCACAAGCCGCTCCATTTTCTTGATGCAGCAGCATTTTTCATTTTTTTTGTTGGCTTTATGTCGGCTATTGACCACACTAAAAAGAACAAGTCAAGTGTCACGATACACATCACGAACAGCTCAATGTTTGTTATTACTGAAGTGCTTAGCAAATGCACGTGGTGCGCGTCAGGATTACAATATCACGCGCTTTTCTTTATTTCCTCTCGTGCCTCACTGGAAAAGCAATAAAAATCAATCGATTCTTCAATTTGCTACATGATTGATTGATGATTGATTGATTTTTGTTAAAGTGTCTTGCACTTACGTGCCCAGCCCAAATGGGCTTATAAGACACTATTGACATAAAACACAAAACACATTACATAACATAGAAAGATGACCAACATACAAAACACATTTCCATCCTTTTCACAGTTAGATTAATTAAACAAATCATTGTCAAATTAAGTCAGGATACAGATTCCTTTGCCGCAGTTTCCAAGCACTTTCCACGTATCTCGCCAAGCTATAAATTTCATTTTCAAATAACCAACCCAGCATATCCCCATCAGTCATCCAAAACAAATCGGGCTTTTTACGTTGAATTCTCTCAAACATACCTATTCTTAAGTCATGATATACAGGACAAAAAAACAGAAAATGCCATTCATCCTCAACAACCCTTAAATCACACAAAACACATAACCTGTCTTCTTCTGGAACACCTTCATAGCGCCCCACCTCAATCTGCAGAGGCAATACCCCTGCTCTGAGCTGGGCACACAAAGACCTCTGCAGTCTACTTAACCAGCATTTGATATATGGCTCTGTGGCATAGTCATTTTTAAAGTGCAGGTAACTTCTCAGTTTGGGCTTATTTGACACCTGCCATTGCCATTGCTCTTTGTAAAAAATCAAACAGAGACTGTCTAACCTGGGATATTTTAATTTGTAAATTATTTGTAAATAGATACTGTACATTAGCTAATGAGAGTATTTCCAGGACCTCCATTGACCACGGGTAGTAATGAGCTTTATCCCAATTGAAGACTTTCCGAGTAAGTCTGTCTTCAGGTAAACGAATAAGGCGATTCCACAGTCTAATTACTTCCGCCCTTTGTTTCACCAAGCAGGGCTCCCAACCCATATCTCCCTCTAACGCAGCTCTAGTTGTGAACCTATGTACTCCAAGAAAACACCTCATGGCCCTACTCTGAATTCTATTACATTCAGGAGCATCTTCGAAGCCCCATACCCCAGCTGCATAAAACAAAACAGACCCAACTAAACTTTCAAACAGCTGGGTAAATGGTAAGAAGCTTATTTCAGGGCAGTGCTTCATCCTATTAATAAGGGCCCCTAAAGCCCTCCCTGCAGACTCAGACAGAACCCTTCTCCCCTCTGAAAACGTCATATTTTCGTGAAAAAGAAAACCAAGGTATTTATAAGTTCTGGAATACATAAGCTGTGTTTGCCCAAAAAAGAAATCAAATTCACTACGTGGAGCAGATGGTTTTCTAAAATGGACTACTTGTGTTTTATCCACATTTATAGAAAGTCTCCATTTATTGCACCAATTCCTCATAATGCCCAACATTTTTTGCAGTTTAATTTCTTCTTCAGCAAAGACAACAATATCATCTGCATATAATAAAATGCTGAGGTTAAAGCCATCAATGTCTATACCCAAGTTTGCTGACTTTATCTCTTGAGCCAGATCGTTCACAAAAAGCGCAAAGAGTGGGTGAAAGAACATCTCCTTGCTTGACTCCAAATGGAGTAGGGAACCATCCTGTCCTCATATCGTTTACCTGCACACAGGCTACTGGAGCCCTGTACAGAGCTTTGATGGAATTATACAGATGACCTGTAATACCAACAGAAAGTAACTTATATTTCAAAAGATCTCTGTTAACCCAATCAAAAGCATTTTTAAAATCAACAAAACAAACAAAAGTACTTTTATTTTCCTGCAATCTTGCTCTAATGACAGACGCTAAAACATAAATATGATCAATGCACGCTCTGTGTTTTCTAAACCCATTCTGTTCATCCACCAGGATTCCATTGGCCTCAATATATTCACTGAGTCGATTGTTGAGAATACCGGAAAACACTTTATATACTGTACTTAACAGGCTTATGCCTCTATAATTCAAAGGTACTCTTGGGTCAGCCTGGGTGGACTTTGGGATAGGCTTGATGATTGATCTATACCACACCGAGGGGACAGTCCCACTCTTAAAGCAATATTGGAATAACATGTGCAGAGTATTTAACAGCTTGGGGCATTTGAGAACCTCATTAGACAGTTCATCCACACCAACAGCTTTATGAGGTTTGGTTTTTTCAATTGCCTTCTGTACTTCTACTAGGGTAATGTCATTGTTCAGCGCATTATTAAAATAGGGCATTTCCAAGCTAACAGATCCATCCTCAAGTAAATATTTTAAATTACAGATCTCCATTAAAAACACATCATTAAACTGATGGGAGCTAGAACAAATACAGTACATACCTCACCTGTGCGTTTTAAATGGCGCTGAGTATAGTTAGCATACTCGGCATAGAGAATACTCACTCTCTCCCATCATTATAGTACAACCCCAGTTCCGAAATAGTTGGGATAAAGTGTAAATTGTGAATAAAATCAAAACGCAATGACTTTCAAATCATACCAGCCAGTATTTTATTCACAATAGAACAGAGATAACATAGCAAATGTTGAAACTGAGAAATTTTACAATTTTATCCACAAAATGAGCTCATTTCAAATTTGATGGCTGCTACAGGTCTCAAGAAAGTTGGGACAGGGGCCTGTTTACCATGATGTAGCATCCCCTCTTCTTTTTAACACAGAGTGGAGGCGTCTGGGCATTGAGGAGACAAGTTTCTTGAGTTTAGCCATTGGAATTTGACCCCACCCTTGTTTAATACAGGCTTCCAGCTGCTGGAGAGTTTTGGGTCTCCTTTGACGGACTTTTCATTTAATTATGCGGCAAATGTTCTCAATCGGTGGAAAGATCAGGACTGCAGGCAGGCCTGTTCAGAACACGGACTCTTCTACATTATTGTAAGCCATGTTGTTGTAATAGCTGCAGTATGTGGTCTTGCATTGTCCTGCTGAAATACACAAGGCCTTCATCATTAATAGATGTCATCTCTAGGGGAGAATATGTTGCTCTAAAACCTTTATATACCTTTCAGTATTCATGGTGCTTTTAAAACATGCAAGTGTCCCACACCATATGCACTAATGCATCCCCATGACCATCAGAGATGCTGGCTTTTTAACTGAACGCTGATAACAGGAGGGGTGGTCTTTCTCCTCTTTAGCCCAGAGGACACGACGCCCAATATTTTCAACAAGAATGTCAAATTTGGACTCGTCTGACCACAGGACACTTTGCCACTTTGCTACAGTCCATTTTAAATGAGCCTTGGCCCACAGAACACGGCGGCCTTCTGGATCATGCTCAACAATGGCTTCCTTTTTGCATGATAGAGTTTTAGGTGGCATCTGTAGATGGCACGGCGGCCTGTGTTTACAGACAGTGGTT
The DNA here is from genome assembly GCA_029692085.1 of Gymnothorax javanicus. Taxonomy (NCBI): domain Eukaryota; kingdom Metazoa; phylum Chordata; class Actinopteri; order Anguilliformes; family Muraenidae; genus Gymnothorax; species Gymnothorax javanicus. The sequence continues at coordinate 962,451 of CM056203.1, forward strand.
TCTTGAAGTATTCCTGGGCCCATTTAGTAATGTCAATGACAGAATCATGTCGGTGAGTGATGCAGTGGCGTCTGAGGGCCCGAAGATCACGGGCATCCAGTTAAGGTCTTTGGCCTTGTCCCCGCACAGAGATTTTCCAGTTTCTCTGAATCTTTTGATGATGTTATGCACTGTCGATGATGAGACCTTCAAAGCCTTTGCAATTTGACGTTGAAGAACATTGTTTTTTAAGTATTCCACATTTTTTTTCTCCACGCAAGCCTTCACATGTTGGAGAGCCTCTGGCCATCTTTACTTCTGAGAGACTCAGCCTCTCTAAGACATCCCTTTTATAACCAATCATGTTACACACACCTGATGCCAGTTAACTTAATAACTTGCTAAATGTTTTTTACAGCTGATTCTCTTATATATTAATTGCTTTTCAGCCTTTTTTTGCTTGAGTCCCAACTTTTTTAAGAGCTGTTGCAGCCAGAAAATTTGAAAAAGCTCATTTTGTGGATAAAAATGTAAAATGTCTCCGCTTTCAACATCTGAAATGTTATCTATGTTCTATTGTAAATAACATATTGGCTCATGTGATCTGAAAAGTCATTGCATTTTGATTTTATTCACAATTTTACTTCCAGTCCCCAACTATTTCGAATTGGGGTTGTAGTTAGCATACCTGTGTCTGGCCTGGAGAATACTCACTCCCTCCCATCATTATTGTAGTTAGCATACTCTGCCTGGAGAATACTCACTCTTTCCCATCATTATTGTAGTTAGCATACTCTGCCTAGAGAATACTCACTCTCTCCCATCATTATTATAGTTAGCATACTCTGCCTAGAGAATACTCACTCTCTCCCATCATTATTGTAGTTAGCATACTCTGCCTGGAGAATACTCACTCTCTCCCATCATTATTGTAGTTAGCATACTCGGCCTGGAGAATACTCACTCTCTCCCATCATTATTGTAGTTAGCATACTCGGCCTGGAGAATACTCACTCTCTCCCATCATTATTGTAGTTAGCATACTCTGCCTAGAGAATACTCACTCTCTCCCATCATTATTATAGTTAGCATACTCTGCCTAGAGAATACTCACTCTCTCCCATCATTATTGTAGTTAGCATACTCTGCCTGGAGAATACTCACTCTCTCCCATCATTATTGTAGTTAGCATGTTTCTCGCCTGGAGAATACTCACTCTCTCCCATCATTATTGTAGTTAGCATACTCGGCCTGGAGAATACTCAAGCTCTCTCCCATCATTATTGTAGTTAGCATACTCTGCCTGGAGAATACTCACTCTCTCCCATCATTATTATAGTTAGCATACTCTGCAGGGAGATACTCACACTCTCTCCCATCATTATTGTAGTTAGCATACTCGGCCTGGAGAATACTCACTCTCTCCCATCATTATTGTAGTTAGCATACTCTGCCTGGAGAATACTCACTCTCTCCCATCATTATTATAGTTAGCATACTCTGCCTGGAGAATACTCACTCTCTCCCATCATTATTGTAGTTAGCATACTCTGCCTGGAGAATACTCACTCTCTCCCATCATTATTGTAGTTAGCATACTCTGCCTGGAGAATACTCACTCTCTCCCATCATTATTGTAGTTAGCATACTCTGCCTGGAGAATACTCACTCTCTCCCATCATTATTGTAGTTAGCATACTCTGCCTGGAGAATACTCACTCTCTCCCATCATTATTGTAGTTAGCATACTCTGCCTGGAGAATACTCACTCTCTCCCATCATTATTATAGTTAGCATACTCTGCCTGGAGAATACTCACTCTCTCCCATCATTATTGTAGTTAGCATACTCTGCCTGGAGAATACTACTCTCTCCCATCATTATTATAGTTAGCATACAAAAGCCTGGAGAATACTCACACTCTCTCCCATCATTATTGGAGAATAGTTAGCATCACTGTGCACTGCCTGGAGAATACTCACTCTCTCCCATCATTATTATAGTTAGCATACTCCCAGAATACTCACTCTCTCCCATCATTATTAGTTAGCATACTCTGCCTGGAGAATACTCACTCTCTCCCATCATTATTGATAGTTAGCATACTCTGCCTGGAGAATACTCACTCTCTCCCATCATTATTGTAGTTAGAATACTCTGCCTGTTAGAATAGAATACTCACTCTCTCCCATCATTAACCTTGTAGTTAGCATACTCGAGCCTGGAGAATACTCACTCTCTCCCATCATTATTGTAGTTAGCATACTCGGCCTGGAGAATACTCACTCTCTCCCATCATTATTGTAGTTAGCATACTCTGCCTGGAGAATACTCACTCTCTCCCATCATTATTATAGTTAGCATACTCTGCCGGGAGAATACTCACTCTCTCCCATCATTATTGTAGTTAGCATACTCTGCCTGGAGAACACTCACTCTCTCCAATCATTATTGTAGTAAGCATACTCTGCCTGGAGAATACTCACTCTCTCCCATCATTATTATAGTTAGCATACTCTGCCTGGAGAATACTCACTCTCTCCCATCATTATTATAGTTAGCATACTCGGCCTGGAGAATACTCACTCTCTCCCATCATTATTGTACTCAGCATACTCTGCCTGGAGAATACTCACTCTCTCCTATCATTATTATAGTTTGCATACTCGGCCTGGAGAACACTCACTCTCACCCATTATTATTATAGTTAGCATACTCGGCCTGGAGAATACTCACTCTCTCTGCCTTCACCCCAGGAGGTCCTCTGTCTCCCTTCACACCCTAAAAGGCAAGAAGCTGCATTAAAATCCTCTGTCCTCTTCCCATTTTTAAAAAGTTTATGTTCAAGCGACCTGATTACGATAACATTTAATCTGATTTCAGTAGAAGGCTTTGTTATATTTTCTGGGAATATCACTCTTCCTCTCTCACAATCATTAAAACTTCAGCATTTGTTCCAGACAGGAAATTTCTCTTTTTACAGTGTCAGCGTAGCCACTGCTTAATGATCGAGCCATCACTTCCATCTCCACGCACACTTACCTGTGCTCCAGGCAGTCCCCGTTCCCCTGCTATCCCGGGTAACGTCTCCCCAGGCAATCCCTGGGCCAATGAGAGAGAACAAAACTTCATCCACATCCCCAACTGCACTACTGACCTGTTAATACATATCCTGAGCCAGCGCTACGCCCATAACACACTGCCAATCAATTCCAGCACAGAAGTGATCCCAGCCACACACCACACAAAATCACAGCGAGACTCACCCTCTCTCCTTTCACACCAGGAGGACCTGCTACAGCCTACAGACAAAAAGTGAAAAATTACACTGTTATATACTTCCAATCTTCACTTTTCTTCACTACGCCAATCACCTAACCAAAGCAGACAAAGCAGTCACAGAAACAAGTAGCGTGTGTGGTGTTATATTCAAAAGACACTCTCAATAAATACATCGAAAGAATACAGGTGTGAATTATTAATTAGTTTAGTGCTAATTGGTTGACAGTTGAGGCAATAAAGGGACAGTTCTTCTCTAAGCTTTGCAGAGCCAATACTGCAGCTGCCCTTTATTGGAACTAAGGTACTGAGTGGCTGCTTTTTGACTCGATCATAAAATTACCCTGAGGTTAGAGGCGCAGAGAGGGAGCACATGAATTGAGGTGGAGAGATGGAAATGCTAGCCTGGTAACACAGGATTCCCTAACCAGTGTCTGAGAGAACAGTGTGAGCACAGGCCACAGCAGAGCACTATGTCCCCCAACCTGTGTCTGAGAGCACAGTGGGAGCACAGCCAAGAGTACAGCTCCACACTCCCTAACCTGTAACTGAGAGCACAGCCCACAGCACAGCTCTACACTACCAAACCTGTGCCTGAGTGCACAGTGCGAGCACAGCCTAAAGCACAGCTCTACACCCACTAACCTGTGCCTGAGAGCACAGTGTGAGTACAGTCCACAGCACAGCTCTACATTCTCTAACCTGGGCCTGAGCACAGCCCAGAGAAGAGCTCAACACTCTCCAACCTGTGCCTCAGTGCACAGTGTGAGCAAAGCCTACAACACAGCTGTACAACCCATAACCAGTGTCTGAGAGCACAGTGTGAGCACAGCCCACAGCACAGCTCTGCATAACCTAAGCTCTGTCTGAGTACAAAGCCCACAGCAGAGCTCTACACTCCCTCACCTGTGCCTGAGAGCACACAATGGAGAGTGTGAGCGCAGTCCAGAGCATAGATTGACACTGCCAAAACTGTGACTGAGTGCACAGTGTGAAACAGCCCAGAGCACAGCTCGAAACTCTCTAAACTGTGAGTGAGTGCACAGTGTAAGCACAGCCCACAGCACAGTTCTACACCCCATAAACTGTGTCTGAGAGCAGAGTGTGAGCAAAGCCCAGAGCAAAGCTCTAAACTCCCTAATTCGTGTCTGTGAGCACAGTGTGAGCACAGCCCACAGCACAGCTCTAAAATACCTAACCTATGCCTGAGAGCACAGTGTGAGCACAGCCAACAGCACAGATCAAGTACCGCTAAGCTGTGTCTGAGAGCACAGTGTCAGCACAGCCCAGAGCACAGCTCTATACCCCCTTACCTCTGTCTGTGAGCACAGTGTGAGCACAGCCCTCAGCAAAGCTGTACAAGCTCTAAACTGTGCCTGAGAGCACAGAATGCACAGTGTAAGCACAGTCCACAGCACAACTCTACACTCCCAAACCTGTGACTGAGTGCACAGTGTGAGCACAGCCCAAGGCACAGTTCTACACTCTAACATGTGCCTGAGTGCACAGTGTGAGCACAGCCTACAGCACAGCTCTACATTCTCTAACCTGCGCCTGAGCACAGCCCAGAGAACAGCTCTTCACACTATAACCTTTGCCTCAGTGCACAATGTGAGCACAGTCTACAGCACAGCTGTACAACCCATAACCGGTGTCTGAAAGCACAGTGTGAGCACAGCCCACAGCACAGCTCTGCACGCCCTAACCTCTGTCTGAGTGCAAAGCCCACAGCACAGCTCTACACTCCCTAAACTGTGCCTGAGAGTACAGAAGGCAGAGTATGAGCACAGCCCACAGCACAGCTCTAAACTCTTTAACCTGTGCCTGAGTGCACAGTGTGAGCACAGCCCACAGCACAGCTCTATACCCCCCAACCTGTGTCTGAGAGCACAGTGTGAGCAAACCTCTAAACTCCCTCACCTGTGTCAGAGAGCACAGAGTGAGCACAGACCACAGCACAGCTCTACACTCCCTAACCTGTGCCTGAGTGCACAGTGTGAGCACAGTCCACAGCACAGCTCTACACCCCCCAACCTATGTCTATGAGCACAGTGTGATTACAGGCCACAGCACAGCTCTACACTCCCAACCTGTGAAAGAGTGCACAGCGTGAGCACAGCCCAAAGCACAGGCCTACACTCTCTAACCAGTGCCTCAGTGCACAGTGTGAGCACAGCCCACAGCATAGATCTACACTCCCAAACCTGTGACTGAGTGCAGAGTGGGAGCAAAGCCCACAGCACAGCACTAAACTCCCTAACCTGTATCTGAGAGCACAGTGTGAGCAAAGCCCACAGCAAAGCTCTACAATCCCTAACCTGCGCCTGAGAGCAGTAAACACAGAGTGTGAGCACTGCCCACAACACAGCTCTACAACCCCTGACCTGTGTCTGAGTGCACAGTGTGAGCACAGCCCACAATCTACACTCCCTAACCAGTGTCTGAAAGCAAAGTGTGAGCACAGCCCACAGCACAGCTCTATACCCCCATAACCTGTGCCTGAGAGTAGAGTGTGGGCACAGCCAACAACACAGCTCTACACTCCCAAACCTGTGCCAGAGAGCACAGTGTGAGCACAACCCACAGCACAGCTCTACACCCCCTAACCTGTGTTTGAGAGCACAGTGTGAGCACAGCCCACAGCACAGCTCTACACTCTCTAACCTGTGCCGGAGTGCACTGAATGCAGAGTGTGAGCACAGCTGTCAGCACATCTCTACACTCCCTAACCTGTGACTGAGAGCACAGTGTGAGCACAGCTCTACACTCCCTAGCCTGTGTCTGAGAGTACAGTGTGAGCACAGCCTACAGCACAGCCCTATACCCCCTAACCTGTGCCTGAGAGCACAGAATGCAGTATGTGAGAACAGCCCAGAGCACAGCTCTACACCCGCTTACCTGTGCCTGAGTGCACAGTGTGAGCAAAGCAAAGCTCTACACCCCCTAAACTGTGTCAGAGCACAGTGTGAGCATAAGCCCACATCACAGCTCTACACTCTCTAACCTGTGCTGGAGAGCAGTGAATGCAGAATGTGAGAACAGCTCCCATCACAGCTCTACACCCCCTAACCAGTGCATGAGAGCACAGTGTGAACACAAGCCCACAGCACTGCTCTACACTCCCTATTCTGTGTCTGAAAGCACAGTGTGAGCACAGCCCACAGCATAGCTGTACACTCCCTAATCTGTGTCTGAGCAGAGTGAGCACAGCCCACAGCACAGCTCTACACCCCCTAACCTGTGTCTGAGTGCACAGTGTAAGCAGAGCCCACAGCACAGCTCTACACCCCCTAACCTGTGCCTGAGAGCACAGAATGCAGAGTGTGAGAACAGCCATGAGCACAGCTCTACACCCGTTTACCTGTGTCTGAGTGCACAGTGAAAGCACAGCCTACAGCACAGTTCTACACTTCTTAACCTGTGTCTGACAGCACAGTGTGCAGACAGCCCACAGCACAGCTCTACACCCCCTAACCTGTGTCTGAGTGCACAAAGTGAGCACAGCCCACAGCACAGCTCTACACCCCCTTAACTGTGTCTGAGAGCACAGTCTGAGCACAGCCCAAAGCACAGCTCAACACCCCCTAACCTGTGTCTGAGTGCACAGTGTGAGCACAGGCTACAGCACAGCTCTACACCCCCTAACCTGTGTCTGAGTGCACAGTGTGAGCACAGCCCACAGCACAGCTCTACACCCCCTAACCTGTGTCATAGCGCACAGTGTGAGCAGGCAAGCGTGGCTCCTGACAGGAACTTAAGGCAGATACAGAGGTTACCAGCAGATGTGGAGCTGAGCAGTATGTCATGAAATGGCTGAAGTATTTGACTTCAGCGCAGTCAAACAGAAACTCAATAAACACTTTGATTGGGTTCCTGTAATTTTAACTATTGATGATGCAAAATATGATTCAGCAAATGTACAGGTGTTTGGAAGCACACAAAAAACAGAGTCCCAGTCATGAGCTGAACGCATATATCCCCTGCCCCGCCCCTGCTCCGCCCCTGCCCCGCCCCTTTCACCTTCCCAGGAGGGCCGCTGTCGCCCTGCTCTCCTTTAGTGCCCGGGGGACCCACAGGACCAGCGACGCCCTAAAAAAGAGATAAAACAGAGAAAAAAACAAGTGCGGCATGAATGACACAGAATCTCAGTTAGAACAGTGACAGTGTAAAAGCGAGTGAGTGGGTAAACACGCTTAATGAACAGCGTATTACAGAAGCTGGGACTGTGGTCTGCAGTATAAGGTCTATGCTTGATTTCAGATGGCATCTGCAAATAAAAGTTATTTTTGAACAACAATTGTGCCCCTTCCATAAAGCATCTCATGAGGCAGGCAAAATGGATCTGGGATGCAGTGACTCTTCACAGATGAGAAGTGCACATGCAGACATACAGTACCTCTTTGCTCTCATGCCTCTCTCATCCCTCTATTTTTCACTCTTCTCCATTTTTTTCACTCACCTGTTTCCCAGGCAGTCCTGGGGTTCCCTCTTTGCCGGGCACTCCATCTCTCCCAGGGACTCCCGGCTTGCCAGCCTCCCCCTGTACAAGCAGACACATCACCCTTCAAATCAAGGCTGAGGTCTGTCCTGTAAGATCATGCTGTTCGATTACTACCAATTGAAATAAAATGTGACATATTTGGGATTTATAAATCTTCTATACACGTCAATGAGGTTCCAGTAAAGTTTCAACTCATTTTTGAGATATAGCAAAATACCCACCAAACGCTCACACATGGACATGTAGGATTTAGCATACACTCAGACATGGGCACAGTAAACAGTACACGCTCACACATCGACCAATAGTGCTGAGCATACTCTCATGCATGGAAACAAAGGACGGAGTATACACTCACACATGGACACTTAGTAGAGAGTATACACTCACAGGGACATATAGTACAGAGTATACACTCACATATGCACACTTAAGTACAAAGTAAACACTAAAACATGACACAAAGTAGAGCCTATACACATGAACACTTGTTACAGAGTATATACTCACACATGGACACTTAGTACAGAGTATACACTCACACGGACACAGTACAGAGTATACACTCTCACATGGACACTTAGTACAAAGTACACACACGTGGACACATAGTACAAAGTAAACACTCACACATGGACACAGTACAGAGTATAAACTCACTCATGGACACATAGTACAGAGTATGCACTCACACATGGAAACACAGTATGGAATATATACTCACACACGGACACAGTACTGAGTATACCCTCACAAGTGGACATATAGTACAAAGTATACACTCACAGATGGACACATAGAGCAGAGTACACACTCACATATGAACACTTAGTACAGAGTATACACTCACACATAGACACTTAGTACAGAATATACACTCACACATTGATACTTAGTACAGAGTATCCACTCACAAATGTACACACAGTACAGAGGATACACTCACATATGAACAGTTAGTACAGAGTATACACTCACACATGGACACAGTACAGAGTATAAACTCACTCATGGACACATAGTACAGAGTATACACTCACACATGGACACGTAATACAGAGTATAAACTCACACATGGACAAATAGTACAGAGTATACATTCACACATAGTGCAGAGTATACACTCACACATAAGACACATAATACAGAGTATACAGTCACACCCTCTCTTTTCCCAGAGAACAGTACCCGCTAATACTGATCAGAGTCCTGCAGCACTGTTTACTCACCATTTGTCCAGGCAAGCCAGGTGGCCCTTGTGGCCCCTGGTCAGAGAGAAAGAGCAGTGTAAAAATGCAGTGTCAAGATGTAGTGTCAAAATGCAAATGACTGCTGTCATATCATTTCTGTGTGCATCAAAAGAAATACTGCAAGTAGTTCATTTACCGTGGCTCCTGGGGGCCCTGGAGGTCCTGGCAATCCCATGTTGCCCTGGGTACCTGGAAGCCCCTGAGGACGAGTTACCAGTAATAATGACAGACTGTCAATCTGTAATCATTTAAGAGAGAAAATATCCTCCCTGCAGGCCCTTGGGGCCCGACCTCACCTGCACCCCGACTCCTGGCTCTCCCTGGTTTCCCTGAAGAAGCATAAACGCACCATCAGAGACCATCCAACCAGTATATCTGCCCTCAGGCGAAGTTCAAATCAAACCAATATATCAGCATATCCATATATCTGTGTATTTTATGTGAAGATCAAAGTAAAACAGTGAGACTAACTTTGACTCCAGGTGGTCCAGGAGGCCCATTCCCTCCCATTGGGCCCTAAAATGAAATGAAGTTTATCATGTGATTTCATCGGCACACAGTAATGCCATGTACAGCTGTAAAATCATTTACGCATTACAATGTGTTTTAACTATTCTGTCACGTAAAACTGTATTGACAATGACTACAATTAAAATAGATGAGCAAGCAGGTACACATAGAGTAACATACTGTTTTTGTCTGGCTTACGACGGCTCGACACCCTACAAAGTGACCCTGTGCAGTAGTGTCTCAGGATGACATGATGATTGATGAGAAAGTAGCATATTCCTGCATGACAGTCTGAAAATGCCAAAGTCTTTGAGGAATGACATGTTTCCTGAATAATTCAATTCAATTCAATTTTAGGAGGACTGGCTCCAAGACGCTTCACATGGAAGTAAAAGGGCAGTGCCTACCTAAATCCCCAAAATTACAAATGAAGTTAAAAACTTCAAGAAAAAAAAAAAAAAAAAAAAATTGTGCAACAGTGGTGAGACAAAGTTCCCCGGAGGGCAGAAATCTGAGGAGGAATAAGGCTGCCCATAGAGGGGGAGCCGTCCTTCCATTCAGGATCTGAGACATGGCCAAATAAAACTGCTCATGGGCAAGTTTAAAACTAAAAAGTAATCGCTGATGTGCTACAGTTTTAATTTTGTATTTGACTTTGATTAGTTCTCATAGTGTACTGCAGCCTGTTACTAAACATGTGTTACAAGATGAGCAAGATTCAGGGCTGACAGTAAAAGAGAGAATATTTATCCATCTCACAGTTAGAATATATGCACATTACAGCCAGATTTAGACTATTAAGCAACAGTGTGTGCGTGTGCATGTTGTGTGTATGTAAATGTGCACGCTCGCCCACACGTGAGTGTGTGTGTGTGCGCGCGCATGCACACACACATGCATGTGTGTGGAAAGCAGAATAACACTGCTTCAGACAGAATGCGAGTCATAGTACTTACAGCAGGCCCACGTATTCCTTGTTCTCCAGGATTTCCCTGAAAAAATTTGCAAGAAACAAGTCAAATCCTCTGATTAGTCTAGCATTAGCACTTCTAAAATGCACCTCTGCTTTTTGCGGCAAGTAATTTTCATAAATATATTAAATCATTTCATTATATAAAATGTATACTTTTACTTCAGCATGATGAAATCTCAGCTCTCAAATCAAAAAGCCCTTCAGTGCACATGCAGACACATGCAAGGTGAGCCTCGTTTAGATGGAAACTCATGTTTGCATGCACATGCAAGCGCAAGAGATCAGGATCTGCACAAAGCACCAGAAATGCACGGAAGAAATGGCCACATGCAACAGCACAGGGACAGAGGTGGGAGCCTGGCAGTTTAAAACTTTTAAATAAAGTAAAAATGTCCCATTATTCCCAACTAAAGAATCTGCATCATCATTACAGTGCATGTATGTGGGGTCATGCACATACAGAGGTCTTAACTTATTTCTCATGAGAAAACTCAAGAAATTTAATAAAATATGCATCATATACATGTTTAAGATGTGATTTTAATTTGTGACCGAGACCATTCTTAACCCTCCTCCAGTGTTCGTTGCTACCCCCCTTATTTCAGTGTTCGCGGTCAAATTTGACCGGGCTGTTTTAACTGCTCTTATATTGACACAAAAGCCATAAATCATCACTAAATTTAAAACCTTTTTCAGCTATGAGACAATGTCTTCAACCACTGCTTAACATGAGTAATTGCAGTGATTACACAAAGAACAGACACTAAACATGTATTTCTAAACAAACATTTATTGTAAAAAACAAACAAGCAAACAAGCAAGCAAATTCAAAACAAAGATCATATGAACGCAATCTCAACATGAACAGTCCTCTTTGTGTGTGAGTGTGAGTGAGTGAGTGAGTGAGAGAGAGAGACAGTGTGTTCAATCACGAGTGGCAATGTACTATCACCTGGGAGTGTACCTTGCAAACATAGGCATGGCATTTGTGGTGTGTTTTGCTGGTTTTATTGTCTCTTGGGGCACAAACCTGCACCTTTGTGGCAGGGCGAGCAGACGGGGAAGAGGCCGCGAGAGCGGCTGGGCGAGCAGACGGGGAAGAGGCCGCGAGAGCGGCTGGGCGAGCAGACGGGGAAGAGGCCGCGAGAGCGGCTGGGCGAGCAGACGGGGAAGAGGCCGCGAGAGCGGCTGGGCGAGCAGACGGGGAAGAGGCCGCGAGAGCGGCTGGGCGAGCAGACGGGGAAGAGGCCGCGAGAGCGGCTGGGCGAGCAGACGGGGAAGAGGCCGCGAGAGCGGGCTGCGGCAGGCGGGGGAGAGGCCGCGAGAGCGGCTGGGCGAGCAGACGGGGAAGAGGCCGCGAGAGCGCTGGGCGAGCAGACGGGGGAGAGGGGGAGCGCCGCGAAGACGGGAAGAGGCCGCGAGAGCGCTGGGCGAGCGGACGGGGAAGAGGCCGCGAGCAGACCGCGGGGCGAGCGGCTGACGGGGAAGAGGTCGCGAGAGCGGCTGGGCGAGCGGACGGGGAAGAGGCATGCCGCGAGGGCGAGCTGGGCGAGCAGACGGGGGCGAAGAGGGGAAGAGAGAGCGGCTGGGCGAGCAGACGGGGAAGAGGCCGCGAGAGCGGCTGGGCGAGCAGACGGGGAAGAGGCTGCGAGAGCGGCTGGGCGAGCAGACGGGGAAGAGGCTGCGAGAGCGGCTGGGCGAGCAGACGGGGAAGAGGCTGCGAGAGCGGCTGGGCTTCAGAGAGTTAAATGGGAGCACACGGCATAAAGAAAGTTCTATATGAGGCTTCATAGGAAGATATGATTCATTGTTTGGTCTTGAGGGTGTGGTTCATGTAGCAAGTGGGCACAAAGCACGAGAAAGTGGCAGGTTCCCGTAACGACCTTCAGTTTATCTGGAGGGTGTGTTTCCCCTGGGGTGGGGGAAGGGTGAGGGTGGGGCACACACAGCAGGAGAGAGAGACAGGTTCCCTCAGCTGACGCTAAAGATCTTATGTTCAGCCTGGAGGGGTGTTGCTCTTGTGGGGGCATGGGCACTTACGCAGGAGAAAGGGGTGGGTGTGGGGGGGTGTGTGTGTGGGGGAGAGGAGAGGGGGGGTGTGTGGGTGTGTCGATGTGCGGTGTGGCGGGTGAGAGTGTGTGGATGTGTGTATGGGGATGTTTTCCATCTGTTGGATGAACATAATGTAGTCTTGTCCATTCATTTCCTATGGCGGTCATTTTTGACCAGGAACACCAAAGGTGTTACAAAGTTGAATAAATCTCTCAAAATTCACTGAAAATGGTGATCAGCAATTTCATATGTTCAGTTGCCTGGTGTGGAGGATATCATGAGGTTTTGAGGCAATCAGATGAAAAACACATCATTTATGCTTCAGGAAAGCTGTAAAATCAGTCAGATTTGACCGAACACTGGAGGAGGGTTAAGACTTCCATCATAAATTGTCAAAGTCAAAGGGATTGTCAAAAGGATGTCAAAGTAAAAATAGTGAACCAAGCAAGTCATCTAGTAAGTGGTCTGATTCACTTGTATGCAAGAGTGTTTTATTTGAAACCAGCATTCGGTGAAAAAGCTCGCTTGTGATTGGTAGTCTATGCTGAGCACACAGGCTGAAATGGCCGCATAAACAGGTCTGATATCCTGTCATGTGACACTACTGGGTGAAAAAAAGCTCCCTAGAGTCTCCCACAATCCCACAGTCATTACAAGCAGCGCTTCACAGCTGCGACCCCAAGCGGAACTGACAACCTACCGGCCTCCCCAGGACTCCAGGGAACCCAGGCAGCCCCTAAAGAGGAGAGGAGAAAGGGGGGGCATCCAGGAGCAGGGGAAGAAACAGAAGGAATATGACAGTGCAGGGATAAGGGGAGGAGCGCAGGAGAGTGATGGGGAGTGAGAGAGGAGGAGGGAGGAAGTGCAGGGATAAAGGGGAGGAGAGCAGGAGAGTGATGGGGAGCGAGAGAGGAGGAGGGAGGAGGTGCAGGGATAAGGGGAGGAGAGCAGGACAGTGATGGGGAGTGAGAGAGGAGGAGGGAGGAGGTGCAGGGATAAAGGGAAGGAGCGCAGGAGAGTGATGGGGAGTGAGAGAGGAGGGGGGAGGAGGCGCAGGGATAAAGGGGAGGAGCGCAGGAGAGCAATGAGGAGTGAGAGAGGAGGAGGGAGGAGGTGCAGGGATAAGGGAGTAGAGCAGGAGAGTGATGGGAGTGAGAGAGGAGGAGGGATGAGGTGCAAGGATAAAGGGGAGGAGAGCAGGAGAGTGATGGGGAGTGAGAGAGGAGGAGGGAGGAGGTGCAGGGATAAAGGGGAGGAGAGCAGGACAGTGATGGGGAGTGAGAGAGGAGGAGGGAGGAGGTGCAGGGATAAGGGAGTGGAGCAGGACAGTGATATTAATGGAGAACAAGAGACACAGGAGAGTTATGTGCCAGGTGTGATAAAAAACGTTGAGGAGATGAAAAATGGAGGGAGTTGAAAAAGAGAATATAAGAGGAGAACGTGAGGAAAGTTCACGATGAACAAAATGAGGCAGGGAAACGGGGAGGAGATGGGTGGTTGGGAGAGGAGAGAACAGGAGGTTGAGTTGTTAAAAGCAGAATAAGAAGCAAACAACTACTTTCTACAGTTATTCTACACAGCCTCAGCCAGACAGAGGAAGGGCGCTGATAGGCCTCGCGCTCATAGCCAATCCCCAGGCTCTCTTATACAGTCCAGCCACAGAGCACAGCACCAAACGGGCTACTCACAGGCCGGCCTGGAGGACCACCCGGCCCCTGTTGGCCCTGCTCCGGGGAAAATAAACAGCATGAACTAGACCACCTCACCACCTCAGAACCTCCGTAAACCTTCATGTTTCAATGTATCGTCAAAAATAAGAGATTACTTCCTCCAAGCCCAAAACTCTGGGCATTTTGCATGCATTCAATGTAAGTCAATGCTTTTCCAGATCCTGTTAAATGATGGCAACTTTTAATAAGTAAACTTAGAGGATCATAAATTCCCATCAACCCCACTTCTTTTGTCGTCCTGAGAAAACCCTACTGTTGCAACGCTCTCTTTCAACCATTCATTAAAGGTCCAGCAATTAGATCACGTCATTTACACTCTACATGCTCTGCAAGCTGCCCAAGATATGGGACATGCTGTATGTCTCTATAGTATCTGCAGAATCTGGGCGCGCGTTCCAGCTCCACGAGCTCCTGCTGACATTTCACAGAAAAAAATGAGAGACTATTACATGCAAACACATTTCAGGAATTACGCTATCCTGTCAGGTGTGATCTGTGGAGTAGATACCCAGTGTAAAGATGAGAGAGTACCATCCAGCCCGTTTGATCATTCAGAAAATAATATTTCAGCAATATCACAACAGTTAATATCGGAATAAATTATTCAGAACAAAAACCCTTGGAAAAGAGCAGTCATGTGTGTTCCAGTTAACACACAGTCCGTGGTTTGGAAATATTTTCTTCTGATCTGAAACACACACTCGGGACAAGAAATGGCGGAAAATAACACAATAGTTGCAGTATTTTAGTTCATCTCCTTCTTCCTCACTGTGAATATTTCAGTTGCGATCTTTCACACACAGTGGCCTCGGATCTCACCGGCTTCCCATCTTGTCCTGGTTTTCCTGGTTCCCCTGGAGACCCCTGGAGAAAATGGCAGAACAATTGAGGCGAATATTGAGCAGGGTGTGGTGGCGCACGCTCGGCATAACGGTCATAAACCAAAAACTAAAACTCAGTACGTTTACGTGCACAGTGAAGTCAAGCTACGGTAATCGCTCAATTAGGCCATTTAATCGGACTACTGTCCTTGTCCCAGTATACATGTATGGGAGTAAAATCGATTTATTGACCAAAGCATGACCGCCTCTGCTACGATACGTGGCGATATGCCCCCCTTCAGTTTGTTGGTGTAGGACCTTTTTCTGGTTGACCTATTACGTCACAGACTAAACCATCGACAAACAAGTTAGCTGGAGGCAAACTGGTAGCAAGTTGAGTGGCGAGAACATGGACAACTTTACGGCTCTGTACATTTCATATGGGCTTTACGCTATGCTTTTCATACTGTTGAGATGCACGCTATCCCTGATGGCTATGGCATTAGCTGAAGCTAGGCGGCAATGCTGCTATGCTGTACTTTGTGCTGTCTCTACTACCTCGGAGTGTGTTTCCCAAAAGCATAATTGCTAACTAAGTTAGCTACTAGGATAGTTCATCCATTCACACTCTGTGGTTCCAACTATATAAGTTGGCATCTGTGCTTTTGGCAAACGCGCCTTGGGCGTTGGATGTGGGTCAGGAGTAAAGACTGGTGGGAGAGAGTCATTTTGAATGAGTTTTACAATTGCAAGTGGAAGGAAAATTTTTGGATGATGCGCAGGTCATTTGATAAATTATGCGGATTAATGGAAGGAGTTATGAGCCCCAAGGCGTGACTGGTAAAGCACCGATACCCCGGCACAGGAAGATTGCAACTGTCCAGTACAAACTTGCTAGTTGGGAAGTGCACAGAGTTGTTTCTGATCAGTTTGGTGTTTACAAGTCCACAAGACTTCTGGGCCAAAGCCCTGCTCAATATACTGTGGAGCATGCTCAAAGCGCATAGTCCAGTTTGGTTCGATTCAACCGTATAGATGGAGGAATAATGCAACTAGTAACCGTATTATCTGGGTGTGTTATTCCGACAATGAGAAAGTTGATTTAGTGTGATTCTAGCCGGACTAACATTTTTACATGTATTTTAAAAGTCCAGTTTTAGTCGGACTAACATAATAATTTGATTTTTCCTAACATCATGTAAATGCACACACTATGAGCTTTAGTGAATTAAATACTCACTGCAAACCCATCTCTGCCCTTCTCTCCCTGTTCACCCCGATCCCCTTTCTCTCCACGAGCTCCGGCCATACCCTGAAACACACAGCCTGAGCAATCAGAGAACAGTCTCTACAGGAAAACACTCTCTCACCTACTGTACACACACACACACACACACACACACACACACATCAACATGAAGGGGCACTTACAGGAGTGTCAAGATGTGTTCATGTGTGAACTACATTGGAGAGAGGGACTCCCTCACACACATACAGCCAGGGTTCCCACACTTTTTTACCAGTGATTTTTCAAAACTTTTCCAAAACTTTTCCAAAATATTTTACCTAATTTCCATGACTTAGTTTAAAATAGGTAAGGCCTATAATAGCGAACAAAGAGCACCAAAATGAGCTTCTACAGTGTGCTATGCCCTAAGCAGTGTAGCACAAATGTAGCATGGAGAATGGAAGGGAAGTTGTGTCTATCTACCACCTATCCTAGGGCATCACACAATGGCATAAGGGCCTATGGCACCATTCTTGTATTTTCTCAATTATATTTAACAAAGAAACAAACAAACAAACAACAATACTTCCCTACAAAGGCTAAGTGCAGTAACTATGCAATAATTTAAACAGTAAAAAATGGCTTTAGAGTTTGTTTGCTGTCCCAACAAATAAATAGTCAGCACTTCTATGACAGATTATGATTAACTGATTCACCATGGTATAATTTCTGTCCAAATAAATCCTGACCTCAATATACTTTCAGGCCCAAAACTGAGTCACTCACATTTTACCCAATATGTAGTTACTGCACTTAGGCTTTGTAGGGAAGAATAAATAACCAAGTGCTACATTTAAATGCTCAAGAAGGCAAAAACATTGAAGAGGTAACAAACAGATGGCATTTAATATTTTCTGAGACAAATGTTGAACAATTACAAATTATTATTTAGAGCAGTGGTTCTCAACCTTTTTTTGAGCAAACGCCCCCTGACCTTACCATGATCCTCAGATGATGATCTGGCAGATTTATTATAAGCATAGGAGACGTGCTTGATAAGAAAAAAAAAAAAAAAAAAAACATAACATATTAAAATTGGCTGAAATAATTAATAGGCCTAATAGTAATAATAGTAGTATATATTTGTAATAATAATAGAAGGTCTATATATTTTATAATAGGCCTAGTATATTGTAATATTAGTTGTACACCTTTTGCTGTTCAGTACGAGAAAATACGCATTCATTTGTGTGAAATGGCGATCAATTTCACCAAGAAACATTCATCAGCGCCAAAAATCGAACATTTGCGCGTACCGCAAAAAGTCCACGAACAGAAAGTAAAAATCCTCCCCAGAACTTTGTTCCAACCTCCTGGATTTACTTTTGACAGGAGATAGAGCCAATATGAATGATTAGCTCATTCTGTGGGAGGGAGAAAAAACCGAGCTGGATTTTTACTTTCCGACCCTTGGATTTTCCACCTCTGCAGCAGATTCAGTAACGTCATTGGCATTTTAATCACTCCTTTTTGGACAATCTTTAGCTTCATTCGGCACACACTACAGCAAAAATACTTTCATTTGGGTTAATGTGAAAGGCATTAACACCGTCTTTTAAGTCATTTGCGACAATCAACGAACACTAAAGTGCATTTAACATTTTTATCGCACCGTTTGACTATCAACACCATTTCTGGACCGCGTTAGTGCAGATAACACAAATATTCACGCGACTGTACGAACAATTGAACGTTCTTAACATTCAATCCACAAAATCTTTTTTTTTTTTTCAATTGAACAGTTAGCCCACATTTTGCTCATTGTTGCACAGTAATTATCAGATTGAGAGCATACCTAATCTTACACCACACTGACGATGGAATAATGAGCCAGAGGTAGGCTACTGTTAGACTGAAAAAAAGATTTTTGTGAATTGAATGTTAAGAACGTTTGTACAATCGCGTGCATATTTTGGTTATCCGCACGAACGCGGTCCAGAAATGCTACTGAAAGTCAAACGGTGTGATAAAAGTGTTAAATGCACTTTAATGCTCGCTGATTGCTCCAAATGACTTTAAAGACGGTGTTAATGCCTTTCATATGAACGTAAATTGAAGTATTTTTTATTGTGCGCCGAATGACGCTAAAGAATTTCCAAAAATGAATGATTAAAATGCCAATGACGTTACTAAATCTACAGTATGCGGGTTCGAGATGAGAGCCCGCATACTAAACCCTAATTTAGAGTGTATTATCCTTGCTTGCGTGTATTGTTCACAGAATCTGGGGGACGTCGTCGAGTTAGCCAAGTTGACGCTGTAAATGACGCTGACATGACATGTAACCATTAAAGACTGTAACCGAGGAAAGGTTTCATAGAAAAGCTAACGGAGGAAAAGTTTCATAGAATAGCTGTCTATTGTGAGATTTTCTTTTCGTATGAGCAATATGCAAAATTGTCAGTGCATTCGTCTGTAGGAAGCCCAGTGCTTATCGCAGTAGGCTGCAGAAAAAATGTTTCTTACAAAGCTGCAAACTAATTGTTCTCATTAATGTGCACACACTTTTTTGAGAATATTTTCATTTCATAATATCTGCACATCATACTTGTTCTGATGGAAAAATACTTGAACTGCCCTCAGAAAGTTTTTACGAAGTGACAATAAAGGATCCAGGTTTTGGCCCACGGCATAACGTATAGGCTACTTTTCTGGTGAACACGGTGAAATGGAAGCTTTCAGTGTAGCCTACATGTAAAGAGAAAGTTAAGGTCGACGTCCACCTTTTGACACCACAGTAGCCGCTAAACTTCATATTATTATCGAAGTGACTATTCAAAAAAAAAAAAAAGCCAGGATGGAAATGAAATATTTTTGAACAGTGTATAATGCAGGAAAATGACTTGGAGAGAAACCAATTGGGCCATAGATGGATGTCGAGCATAAATTTAAATAAAGTTGTGTGTTGTATCGAAATCTTATTATATTCACGTTATTTCATTCATTATTCTGATTGACATTGATGCTATTATTACACTAATTTGAAGCGAGGCAGTGGGAAAATTCAACTGGCGTTATCAGAAAAACGGTGCCCTTCAGGGGCGCTGTGCAAGCCAAATTTTTGGGTGGGCACAGCTTAGCTATACTGTACAATTACTGCCCTTTAAATTCCGGCGAACAGCGTACCAAACAACCATGTGCATAGAGGGTACAGCATGCGCGTCAAAAGGTAAACGAAAGCATATATATATATATATATATATATGTTCTATGTATATATCTATGAACAAAAGCATGTGCTTGATTCTTATTGGCTGTAAGCTAATGAGATAAAGTTGGTATTAAGAAGCTGCATATGTAACCTACGCGTATCACGAAACGTCATGCTAGTTTCAACGGTGTCGCGTTCGATTTTAAATAATAGCTTGTAGTTTTGCGGTAAACTCCAGACATCTTTTGGGGATTTAGCGAACATATTATAAGCATTAGGCAAACAGTGTATTTTTCCAAACTTTTCCAAAACCGTTAGTTAATTCCACAACTTTTCCAGACTGGAAAACAGGTTTTTCAAATTTCATAACTTTTCCAGGAATTTCATGACCGCGGGAACCCAGTACAGCAATACGGAAAGCAATATGCAACTAGAATAACGGTCAGGCAGGACATACAAATTTAGAGACGTAGACAGACTCACCCTATCCCCCTTGGGCCCCACAAGGCCTAGAGCCCCCGCCTCGCCTTTAGGGCCCATCTCTCCGGGAAGGCCTCTCACTCCAGGAAGGGGCCCTATTTTGGAAAGATCCGGAGTGTCTCCCTGTAGAATACAGCAAACATTGGAAGAGCACAAGCAATGTGTGTTTGGCAATGATCTTCCAAGGATCCAGCTGACATTATGACCCATCTGTACTGTAAGGGAAGAGTTTGGGGGACATGTCTGTACTGTAAGGGGTGAGTTTGGAGGACATGTCTGTACTACAAGGGATGAGTTTGGGGACATGTCTGTATTGTAAGGGATGAGTTTGGGGGGACACGTCTGTACTGTAAGGGGGGGTGAGTTTGGGGGACATGTCTGTACTACAAGGGATGAGTTTGGGGACAGGTCTGTATTGTAAGGGATGAGTTTGGGGGACACGTCTGTACTGTAAGGGGTGAGTTTGGGGGACACGTCTGTACTGTAAGGGGTGAGTTTGGGGGACATGTCTGTACTGTAAGGGGTGAGTTTGGGGGACATGTCTGTACTGTAAGGGAAGAGTTTGGGGGACATGTCTGTACTGTAAGGGGTGAGTTTGGGGGACACGTCTGTACTGTAAGGGGTGAGTTTGGGGGACATGTCTGTACTGTAAGGGGTGAGTTTGGGGGACATGTCTGTACTGTAATGGGTGAGTTTGGGAGACATATCTGTACTGTAAGGGAAGAGTTTGGGGGACATGTCTGTACTGTAAGGGGTGAGTTTGGAGGACATGTCTGTACTACAAGGGATGAGTTTGGGGACATGTCTGTATTGTAAGGGATGAGTTTGGGGGACACGTCTGTACTGTAAGGGGTGAGTTTGGGGGACATGTCTGTACTACAAGGGATGAGTTTGGGGACATGTCTGTATTGTAAGGGATGAGTTTGGGGGACACGTCTGTACTGTAAGGGGTGAGTTTGGGGGACATGTCTGTACTGTAAGGGGTGAGTTTGGGGGACATGTCTGTACTGTAATGGGTGAGTTTGGGAGACATATCTGTACTGTAAGGGAAGAGTTTGGGGGACATGTCTGTACTGTAAGGGGTGAGTTTGGTGACATGTCTGTACTACAAGGGATGAGTTTGGGGACATGTCTGTATTGTAAGGGATGAGTTTGGGGGACATGTCTGTACTGTAAGGGGTGAGTTTGGGGGATATGTTTATACTTTAAGGGGTAAGTTTGGGGGACACGTCTGTACTGTAAGGGTTGAGTTTGGGGGACACGTCTGAACTGTAAGGGTTGAGTTTGGGGGACATGTCTGTACTGTAAGGGGTGAGTTTGGGGTGACATGTCTGTACTGTAAGGGGTGAGTTTGGGGGACATGTCTGCACTGAAAGGGGTGAGTTTGGGGGACATGTCTGTACTGTAAGGGGTGAGTTTGGAGGACATGTCTGTACTACAAGGGATGAGTTTGGGGACATGTCTGTATTGTAAGGGATGAGTTTGGGGGACATGTCTGTACTGTAAGGGGTGAGTTTGGGGGATACGTTTGTACTGTAAGGGGTGAGTTTGGGGGACACGTCTGTACTGTAAGGGTTGAGTTTGGGGGACACGTCTGAACTGTAAGGGTTGAGTTTGGGGGACATGTCTGTACTGTAAGGGGTGAGTTTGGGGGACATGTCTGTACTGTAAGGGGTGAGTTTGGGGGACACGTCTGTACTGTAAGGGGTGTGTTTGGGGGACAAGTCTGTACTGTAAGGGGTGAGTTTGGGGGACATGTCTGTACTGTAAGGGGTGAGTTTGGGGGACATGTCTGTACTGTAAGGAGTAAGTTTGGGGGATATGTATGTACTGTAAGGGGTGAGTTTGGGGGACATGTCTGTACTGCAAGGGGTGAGTTTGAAGGACATGTATCCATGTGTTGAGGCTTACTTTGGGTCCAGGGGGTCCTGCAGCACCAGGCATTCCAGGTCTCCCCTAATGAGGAGACAAAACATTACATCAGCTCAAGGCTGGCACTACAAGAACAGACGAGGATATTGAGACCAGTTAAAGCCCCCACAAAAAAAATACTGCATCTCAATGCACACTGTGTAGAGTAAGAGTATGGTAATAGTAAGGGCAGTATTCAGCACATGTATATGCACCGATAATGCTAAGAACATGATGAAAGTAATGGCAGTATTGCAGGATTTCTATGTGCACTGTGTAGGGTATGAGTATGCAGTGAGTACCATCAATACCCACACATTTCTATGTGCACTGTGTGGGGTAAGAGTATAGTAAGAGTAAGGTCAGGACTTGCAGCATTTCTGTGTGCACTGTGCAGGGTAAGAGTATGGTGAGAGCAAGACTAGAAGCCACAGCAATTCTATGTGCACTCTGTAGGATAAAAGTATGATGACTGTAAGAGAGCATTCAGTATTTCTGTGTGTACTGTGTGGGGTATGAGTGTAGTGCGTGTAAAAGCACTACTCGCCGCATATTTAATTGCACTGTGTAAGGTAAGAGTATGGTGAAAGGAAGAGCAGTACTCACAAAATTTCTATATGCACTGTCTGGGCTAAGATTATGGTGAGAGTAAGAGCGGTACTCACTGCGGTAAGAGTATGGTGAGAGTAAGAACTTTATTCACAGCATAAGAGTATGGAGACAGTACGGCAAGAGTAAGGGTAGTACTCACAGCATTTTTATGTGCATTGAATAGGGTAAGATTACGGGAGAGTATGGTGAGAGTGAGGGTAGTACTCACAGGATTTCTAGGCGCACTGAGTAGGGTAAGAGTAATGTGAGAGTATAGTAAAAGTGAAAGTAGTATTCAAAGAATTTCTATGTGCACTAAATAGGTTAAGAGTATGAGGAGATTATACTCAGAATAAGGGTAGAGCTTATAGCATTTCTATGTGCACTGAGTAGGGTAAAAGTATAGTGAGAGTATGGTGGCAGTGAGGGTAGTACTCACAGGATTTTTATGTGCACTGAGTAGGGTAAGAGCGTGTACAGAGTATGGTGAGTGTGAGGGTAGTACTCACAGAATTGCTATGTGCACTGAGTAGGGTAATAGTATGGTAAGAGTATGTTGAGAGTGAGGGTAGTACTCACAGAATTTTAAGTGGACTGAGTAATGTAAGAGTATAGTGAGAGTATGGTGAGTGATGCTACTACTCAGAGGATTTTTATGTGCACTGAATAGGGTAAGAGTATAGTGAGAGTAAGGTGAGAGTGAGGGTATTACTCACAGCATCTCCTTTGTCCCCTTTCTCTCCCCTCTCTCCCTGTAAGACAGACAGGTGTTATTGCTGTAAGACACACAGGTGTTATTGCTGTAAGACACAGGTGTTAGTGCTGTAAGACACACAGGTGTTATTGCTGTAAGACACACAGGTGTTAGTGCTGTAAGACAGACAGGTGTTAGTGCTGTAAGACACACAGGTGCTATTGCTGTAAGACTCACAGGTGTTAGTGCTGTAAGACACACAGGTGTTATTGCTGTAAGACACACAGGTGTTAGTGCTGTAAGACACACAGGTGTTAGTGCTGTAAGAAACACAGGTGTTAGTGCTGTAAGACACACAGGTGTTATTGCTGTAAGACACACAGGTGTTAGTGCTGTAAGACACACAGGTGTTATTGCTGTAAGACACACAGGTGTTAGTGCTGTAAGACACACAGGTGTTATTGCTGTAAGACACACAGGTGTTAGTGCTGTAAGACACACAGGTGTTAGTGCTGTAAGACACACAGGTGTTATTGCTGTAAGACACACAGGTGTTAGTGCTGTAAGACACACAGGTGTTAGTGCTGAAAGACACACAGGTGTTAGTGCTGTAAGACACACAGGTGTTAGTGCTGTAAGACACACAGGTGTTATTGCTGTAAGACACACAGGTGTTAGTGCTGCACACAGGTGTTAGTGCTGAAAGACACACAGGTGGTTTGTGCTGTAAGACACACAGGTGTTAGTGCTGTAAGACACACAGGTGTTAGTGCTTAAGACACACAGGTGTTAGTGCTGTAAGACACACAGGTGTTAGTGCTGTAAGACACACAGGTGTTACACACAGTGCTGTAAGACACACAGGTGTTTGTGCTGTAAGACACACAGGTGTTATTGCTGTAAGACACACAGGTGTTAGTGCTGTAAGACACACAGGTGTTATTGCTGTAAGACACACAGGTGTTAGTGCTGTAAGACACACAGGTGTAAGACACACAGGTGTGTTATTGCTGTAAGACACACAGGTGTTAGTGCTGTAAGACACACAGGTGTTATTGCTGTAAGACACACAGGTGTTATTGCTGTAAGACACACAGGTGTTAGTGCTGTAAGACATACAGGTGTTATTGCTGTAAGAAACACAGGTGTTAGTGCTGTAAGACACACAGGTGTTAGTGCTGTAAGACACACAATTGTTATTGCTGTAAGACACACAGGTGTTAGTGCTGTAAGACACACAGGTGTTATTGCTGTAAGACACACAGGTGTTATTGCTGTAAGACACACAGGTGTTAGTGCTGTAAGACACACAGGTGTTAGTGCTGTAAGACACACAGGTGTTGTAAGACACACAGCTGTAAGACACACAGGTGTTAGTGCTGTAAGACACACAGGTGTTATTGCTCTAAGACACACAGGTGTTAGTGCTGTACACACACAGGTGTTAGTGCTGTAAGACACACAGGTGTTAGTGCTGTAAGACACACAGGTGTTAGTGCTGTAAGACACACAGGTGTTATGCTGTAAGACACACAGGTGTTAGTGCTGTAAGACACACAGGTGTTAGTGCTGTAAGACACACAGGTGTTAGTGCTGTAAGACACACAGGTGTTAGTGCTGTAAGACACACAGGTGTTATTGCTGTAAGACACACAGGTGTTAGTGCTGTAAGACACACAGGTGTTAGTGCTGTAAGACACACAGGTGTTAGTGCTGTAAGACACACAGGTGTTAGTGCTGTAAGACACACAGGTGTTATTGCTGTAAGACACACAGGTGTTAGTGCTGTAAGACACACAGGTGTTATTGCTGTAAGACACACAGGTGTTAGTGCTGTAAGACACACAGGTGTGTTATTGCTGTAAGACACACAGGTGTTAGTTGCTGTAAGACACACAGGTGTTAGTGCTGTAAGACACACAGGTGTTATTGCTGTAAGACACACAGGTGTTAGTGCTGTAAGACACACAGGTGTTATTGCTGTAAGACACACAGGTGTTAGTGCTGTAAGACACACAGGTGTTAGTGCTGTAAGACACACAGGTGTTAGTGCTGTAAGACACACAGGTGTTAGTGCTGTAAGACACACAGGTGTTATTGCTATAAGACACACAGGTGTTAGTGCTGTAAGACACACAGGTGTTTGTGCTGTAAGACACACAGGTGTTAGTGCTGTAAGACACACAGGTGTTATTGCTGTAAGACACACAGGTGTTAGTGCTGTAAGACACACAGGTGTTATTGCTGTAAGACACACAGGTGTTATTGCTGTAAGACACACAGGTGTTAGTGCTGTAAGACACACAGGTGTTATTGCTGTAAGACACACAGGTGTTAGTGCTGAAAGACACACAGGTGTTATTGCTGTAAGACACACAGGTGTTAGTGCTGTAAGACACACAGGTGTTATTGCTGTAAGACACACAGGTGTTATTGCTGTAAGACACACAGGTGTTAGTGCTGTAAGACACACAGGTGTTAGTGCTGTAAGACACACAGGTGTTAGTGCTGTAAGACACACAGGTGTTAGTGCTGTAAGACACACAGGTGTTAGTGCTGTAAGACACACAGGTGTTATTGTGCTGTAAGACACACAGGTGTTATTGCTGTAAGACACACAGGTGTTATTGCTGTAAGACACACAGGTGTTATTGCTGTAAGACACACAGGTGTTATGTAAGACACACAGGTGTTAGTGCTGTAAGACACACAGGTGTTAGTGCTGTAAGACACACAGGTGTTAGTGCTGTAAGACACACAGGTGTTAGTGCTGTAAGACACACAGGTGTTATTGCTATAAGACACACAGGTGTTAGTGCTGTAAGAAACACAGGTGTTAGTGCTCTAAGACACACAGGTGTTAGTGCTGTAAGACACACAGGTGTTATTGCTGTAAGACACACAGGTGTTAGTGCTGTAAGACACACAGGTGTTATTGCTGTAAGACACACAGGTGTTATTGCTGTAAGACTCACAGGTGTTAGTGCTGTAAGACACACAGGTGTTAGTGCTGTAAGACACACAGGTGTTAGTGCTGTAAGACACACAGGTGTTAGTGCTGTGCTGTAAGACACACAGGTGTTAGTGCTGTAAGACACACAGGTGTTATTGCTGTAAGACACACAGGTGTTATTGCTGTAAGACACACAGGTGTTAGTGCTGTAAGACACACAGGTGTTAGTGCTGTAAGACACACAGGTGTTAGTGCTGTAAGACACACAGGTGTTAGTGCTGTAAAGACACACAGGTGTTATTGCTGACACACAGGTGTTAGTGACACACAGGGTGTTAGTGCTGTAAGACACACAGGTGTTATTGCTGTAAGACACACAGGTGTAAAGACACACAGGTGTTAGTGCTGTAAGACACACAGGTGTTAGTGCTGTAAGACACACAGGTGTTAGTGCTGTAAGACACACAGGTGTTAGTGCTGTAAGACACACAGGTGTTAGTGCTGTAAGACACACAGGTGTTATTGCTGTAAGACACACAGGTGTTAGTGCTGTAAGACACACAGGTGTTGTGTTAGACACACTGTAAGACACACAGGTGTTATTGCTGTAAGACACACAGGTGTTATTGCTGTAAGACACACAGGTGTTAGTGCTGTAAGACACACAGGTGTTATTGCTGTAAGACACACAGGTGTTAGTGCTGTAAGACACACAGGTGTTATTGCTGTAAGACACACAGGTGTTATTGCTGTAAGACACACAGGTGTTATTGCTGTAAGACACACAGGTGTTAGTGCTGTAAGACACACAGGTGTTAGTGCTGTAAGACACACAGGTGTTATTGCTGTAAGACACACAGGTGTTATTGCTGTAAGACACACAGGTGTTAGTGCTGTAAGACACACAGGTGTTAGTGCTATAAGACACACAGGTGTTATTGCTGTAAGACACACAGGTGTTATTGCTGTAAGACACACAGGTGTCATTGCTGTAAGACATACAGGTGTTAGTGCTGTAAGACACACAGGTGTTATTAATGCTGTTGTTAAAGGTTCTGAGTGGATTGCTGTAACTTTACTGTCCTCACCTTTTCTCCAGGACGCCCAACCTCTCCCAGCTCGCCGGCCCGTCCCGGGACCCCTGGTATACCCGGCTTTCCTGGCTCCCCAGCCTGCCCTGGGGGCCCCTCAGGACCACGCTCCCCGATGGCCCGGCCAGGAGGACCTGCAGGCCCCAGAAGCCCCCGCTCGCCCTGCTCCCCCTTACTGCCTCTTTCACCAGGCAAACCGCGCTGCCCCTGCAGTGTGAGGGGGACAATGCTTTACTCTCTCTCTCTCGCTCTCACACACACACACACACACACACACCTGCACTGTGAGGAGGACAATGCTTTACTCTCTCTCTCTCTTGCTCTCACACACACACACACACACACCTGCACTGTGAGGAGGACAATGCTTTACTCTCTCTCTCTCGCTCTCTCACAGACACAAACACACACACACACACACACACCTGCACTGTGAGGAGGACAATGCTTTTCTCTCTCTCTCTCTCTCACACACACACACACACACACCTGCAATGTGAGGAGGACAATGCTTTACTCTCTTTAGGGCTGCTCAATTAATCGAAAGCGATTATTTTAAGCGCAATAAAAGTAACTGCCACTATGAGGCAGACAGACGAGCTTGCTTATTATCTTGTCTATGACACATACCTAATACGATCATTTGAAATGCTTCCGGGAAGAAAACTGTGATTTGAAGTCCGCTAATTACCAGAGAGGTTGGACAGCCTCCATCGCCTTGGCATAATTAGCTTACTTTACATCAATTCCTGTCTACTTTGCCTAACCTGCAATCAAGCCATTTATTCAGCCAACTGACCAATCAAAACCAAAATGTGGCCAATAATGATTAAGAAGAGATAATGAGAAGCAGACGGACCTAACCAGGCTGCTGTGTTAGATTGAAAGAATGTTAATAATCTGAATAAATGGCAGACCTCTGAATTCCACCTCTCATCGGGGAATTTTGTATGTATTATTAAAGATATTTCTTAATGAAATTATTTTAAGATGGTTTTAAGCGCTTAAAAACAGTGGCGGGCGGTGGACGGAAAACCAAGGGGACGGAAAACATCCCTTGAAACAGTGACCCGATTTCAATCATTGTTCTTGGTCAACATGTTAGTTTCCCTTATAATGAAATGTTTAGGCGAGTGAATAATAAATTCTATAAAATGTTTAATTCACATGCCTTAATAGGCAACTCTTCACGAAAAAACCACTGTGGATTTTCCGCATTAAATTTTGTCACATCTTAAGCAAGTCGTCAAACCTGTGCGTAATGATTGTTTAAATGAAAAAGATTGAAATGCGCTCTTTTTTGCGTTCAACTGATGCGTTTGATTGCGTCTTAACAAAGACAATTAGCTACACCTGAGAGGGGAGAGTTACAGTTTCTTTTATCAGGAAAATTGACTGAAAACAGATCAAGACTAATAAGCAGTTTGAAGACATGTTTATCGCTCGCCTTGTTCTCTGTCCACCGCCCGCCACTGCTTAAAAATATAGGCTACGTGAAGTGGAGAACATTTTGTGAAGCCTAAGTGAGCGAATCAACTGTTTGATTGCAAATTGAGCAAAATAATTGGGAAGGGGGTGACTGCAATTGTCGGGTAGAGGATGATGACTTTGCAGACCTTAACTTTGTGTTGTCCAGCACGTAACTTACCTGAATGTGTTTGCCAAGTCTTCGCTGAAACTGTCGCAATGCGACAATCATTTCTCTCACTTCACGTTTGATATGCTTCACAAAATGTTTTCCACTTCGCGTATGTTTTGAAACGCTTAAAAACCAGGACCATCTTAAAATGATTTTATTTTTAAGAAATCTTTTTAATGATATGTAAAAATTATACAAGAGGTGGAATTCAGAGGTCTGCCATTTATTCAGATTATTAGCATTCTTTCAATCTAACACAGCAGCCTGGTTAGGTCCGTCTGCTTCTCATCATCTCTTCTTAATCATTATTGGCCAGATTTTGGTTTTGATTGGTCAGTTGGCTGAATAAATGGCTTGATTGCAAGTTAGGCAAAGTAGATGGGAATTGATTTAAGGTAAGCTAATTACGCCAAGGCGTTAGAGGCTGTCCAGCCTCGCTGGTAATTAGCGGACTTCAAATCACAGTTTTGCCCCCGGAAGCATTTCAAATGACCGCATTAGGTATGTGTCATAGGAAAGGTAATAAGCAAGCACGTCTGTCTGCCTCATAGTGGCAGTTACTTTTATTGCTTAAAATAATCGCGATGCGATTAATCGAGCAGCCCTAACTCACTCTCTCACTCTCTCACACACACACACCTGCAATGTGAGGAGGACAGTGCTTTACTCACTCACTCGCTCTCTCTAACACACACACACACACACACACACACACCTGCAATGTGAGGAGGACAATGCTTTACTCACTCTCTCGCTCTCTCTCACACACACACACACACACACACACCTGCAATGTGAGGAGGACAATGCTTTACTCTCTCTCTCGCTCTCTCACACACACACCCCTGCACTGTGAGGAGGACAAAACTTTTCTCTCTCTCTCTCTCTCTCTCTCTCTCACACACACACACACACACACACACACACACACACACACACAGCACTGCTATTTAGTAGCAGGCTAAATACTACAGTGTTCTGAACATTGTGAAAGTGCCATTAATGCTCCTCTCACATCATTCCCAGGAGCTCCTCTCTGTCCCGCCTCTCCTTTGTCCCCTCTCTGTCCCTTCTCAGGCTTTGGGGCAGGAGGCCGACTGTCCCCCCGCTGCTCCACCGTCTGCTTCAGGTCCAGAATCTGAGGAAGAGAAACATCTGCTGAACCCTTCGTCAGCGCAACAGTCCACAGTCCACAGCACAGCGTCACTAACATCACAGAGTCACAGCACACAGCACACAGCACACAGAACGCACCTCAATTCCAAACTCAAGGAGGGCCCTCTTTACATCCTGAAAAGAAAGAGAAAACATCCATCTCAGAACAAGAAAAAAGGCATCAAAAGCTCCAAAACATTAATTATCCAACTGAATATTCAATGATTCAACAGCATTTATATGAGGATAATAGAACCATTTTCTCTGTGAAACAGTTATTTTCACTCTTACCACTGCTGATCCAGGTTTCCCAGGAACTCCATCTTCTCCAGGGTCACCCTGTCACAGCGGGCAGTGAGCAACGCACATGAGCACACACTGGTCCACACAAATACTTATAAACACACACACACACACACACAGACTAAAAGGCTTGGACATAAGCAGGCGCAGAGGACATTACTCACCCTGTCTCCCTTGCCCCCTGGGGGTCCTTTCTCACCCTGAAACACAAGGCCAGAGGAAGAAATGAGGACAGGGATTATGGGCAACGCCCCCCAGGACTGCGTCAGCATGATCACTCCTGCCGCTACAGGCAGATGTGCGAGGATCTCCGCTATATATCCAGGGAAGGAGTTGGGTTGTCCTGAAAAAGACAGTTTGTAACTGGCACTTAAACCACCTGTGCGGCAGTCATCTTCAGAGTCCGAAGGCAAGAGAGTCGACATGGAGTGTATTTATGCAGCCACTGTTTTGTCTGATTGGTTGTTGTGGATTGGTAGTGGATTTGGATTGGTTATGGAGAGTTGTTGTCAGTTGATTGGTTGATCGACGGCTGCTGGTGATCCGTTTGTTCTCGGTTGTAGCATCTAGTTAGTGTCTGTAGGGGGCGGGAAGTTCTTGGCATCGGTTGAGCGGTTTTTGTTCAAAGTTTGTGAACCAATGTTTCGCTTTTGTTCGGGATATCCGAAACCATTACACAAATATTACAAAGTTATAATATACGCATCGCACACAAACCTATTATCGCACTTAGACTATTACTGACACACGTTAAAGACAATCAACACTAGACAGGCGAGGCACTGTCAACAAAATTAACTAACGACTGCTCTGTGAACGACATCGGCGAAGCAGGATGAAGCCTAAACATTAGACTGAAGGAACATAAATGAGCAAATTTAATTGGTGACACTAACAACAACATTGCTGAACCCGTCCGACAAACTCAACACACTATCGACAGGGACTCCGCACATAGCATTAACTTCAGTACGAACTGACAACAACGGCTCACTCTGGAAAGCTGGTTACAAACTTTGAACAAAAACCACTCAACCGATGCCAGCAACTTCCCGCCCCCTACAGGCGCTAACTAGATGCTACAACCAAGAACAACAACAAGAAAAGATCACCAACAGCCGTCGATCAACCAATCAACTGACAAGAACTCTCAATAACCGATCCACCTCCACGAGCAATCCACAACAACCAATCAGACAAAACAGTGAGTGCATTAATACACTCCATGTCGACTCTCTTGCCTTCGGACTCTGAAGATGACTGCCGCACAGGTGGTCGAAGCATCACAAACTGCCTTTTTCAAAACAACTCCAACCTGGAAGATCCTCCTTCTCTCGACGTATCCGACCCTGAGATCAGACCTTTTCCTGCATCTCCGCCATCAATAACATGCAGTCAATTCGAACAGGATCTCCGCTATAGTTAACATGCAGATGAGCTGTGTGGCATCTCTGCTATAATTAACATACGAGTCGTACAGCATCTCTGCTGAAGTTAACATACAGACAAACAAGGGCCTTGTGACTTTCTACAATACTTAGTTGATGAATCCCCGCTAAAGGCCAGGGCTGGTAAAAGTGCTCTTTTCTCCACTTGAAGTGAGAACACAGCTGGATTTATCCCTTGGATACTCTTTCATGCATGAGGGCAGTTCAGCACAGTCACATGACATCTCCTGTCTTTCAGCACAGGCAGACACAGAAGAGGCAGGGCTGACTCACTCGTGGTCCTGTAGTACCATGTGTTCCTGGGACGCCCTGAGAGAGAGAGCCAGTGTGGGGTCATACAGAAGGGTAATATAATACAACCACAGCATCACGTGACTAAGTATGGTATTCCATCTATAAAACAGACGGAGGAAGTGGATGACCATGAAAACAAGTAAGTGAGATCAGACAGACTGATGTCGGGGCCCAGCTACTTACAGGTGTTCCGGGGGGCCCCTGGGGGCCGGGGATAGGTGCCGGCTCCACACCTTTCACATAGACCACCTAGGACCAGACACACAGGACACAACCCTTACACATTAGATGCTACTGTAAATGCCCAGGTACAGTCGCGGCTGAATCCCCTGCCGTTCTCACTGAGGTCCCAGAGGGGACCGGTGCCGTTTCACACTGCATTATCCTGGCCTGCATAATGACTCAGGGCCCAGCAGTGACTGATGACAGCGCAGTGCATTACTGAGCACAGGGTGTGTTAATGTTCATGGAAAACCTTATAGTGCTTTGCTGTCTGCTCCGCTGTACCCATCCTGCATGGCTACTTACACACCATTCACTTTCTTTCCCGCATCATTATACCCTCTTTATCCCTCATTATGTGCATAAACCTTCCCTTTTCAAAAGACACTTGCGCAGTTCCACCACGAGCCCGTCAACATCAGCATCAGCTGCTCAGTTAACCCATGCAGTGCTGGGCTCGTATTGCTCCTGAGGGAGATGAGAAAAAACTGAGAAATGTGTTCACCTGCAAAGGCCAGAGGTGTAAATACAGCTGAACTGGAGTTAGCAGTTCGCTCATCATACCGAGTGTGAAGACAGGACTAACACACACACGACACTGATTTCTGGGATTTTCTTCCAGCTCCTTTGAAAAATGAGCTTTCTATCCACTCCAGCGGCTGCAGTTTGAGCATTAACAAAACCACCAACACGTGTGGTCATGAGTTCCTACTTTCCTTCCACCAAACGGACACACACACCAACCAGATCGCAGATACCCATTTGATCAAATGAAGAAGCCCACACACTGCATGTTGCCACGGGACTTGAATTTATTCAGAAACTGCGTAACATTTCCAGCCACATGGCTTTTCCTCAGACTGATGTTATAAATTTGTGTTATACAGTGTGCGCAGGTTCATCCCCTATGAGTCATATTCTCGATGCGGCTTCACACTGAGACAGTGGCTGTGAGGAAACTCCTTCTGACCCACATGCCTTTGTTCCCACAAGAAACATCTAGAGCCTGTAAGAAGATGATGAGTATAATGCAGAATACAGTAAAAATGTCACAAGCACAGACATATGGGCTTAACAATTAACCTTCTACCCAAAATACTAGCAGAAAACTGTTGAGGGGATGCAATATTTGGAAGTCGGGGTTCCACATGAAAACAAAGCCTATTGTAGTACTCCAGCGAGTGTAAACAGATTCTATAGTCAGCCTGTGGGGCCTAGTGATGGTGCTATAGCAGATTTTTAGGACTTTCTCCCTGAAGTACAGAGCACACGGGCAAAAGGCGATCACTCTTACCTGTCCTGGGGGTCCGATGGTGCCAGGAACTCCAGGGGGCCCCGGGGGTCCAGTGGGGCCCGTCGGGCCTGCAATCCCCCGATCCCCCTTCAGTCCATCTCGGCCCTGAAAGGGAAATATTCACAAAACATGGCTGCTCGTTGGTGACTTTATATTACACTAATAACACAACTAATGATTGGTGGAAAGCTCACATCATGAGTCATCATTGGTAAAATTTATTGTTTTAGCACATGCTAATTGGCTTTATACGTGCTTAAGTGCTCAGAGCACGAGGCAGTGCGTGCGAGAGGCCTGGCAAAATCGGACAAAAGTGCAAAGGTCAACCCACTCACATCCCTTCCCGAAGCACCGGCCTCCCCTTTATCACCCTGTGAAGAAAAAACACACATACATACACACACACACACACACACACACACACACAAACACAAACGCACACACACGGTTACTCCTGTTACGGCAGAGGCCTGACACACATCCACTATGTGATAAACTTCACATGGAAAGGAAGCAGACCAGCATGTGTAAAGAACAGTTAACCCCGCTCTGACCTTACGGCCGTCCTCTCCGGGCGTACCGTCCTCTCCCTGGGGAGAAACCACAGCACAGCTCATTCCAGTATAATAACTCTCCCTCCCCTCAAGTATTCAGGTAAAGTTCACTTTTTCAACACCCCCATCAAAATCAGCATGCGGCTCGATGTCGGAATAAGTGCTGATACCTGTGGTTTGCTACAGAGCAGCAGTGATTGGATATAAAACCCCACTTCAAACACAGTGCGAATGAATATTAACGAGCAACTGCCATGAAATAAACTCTCCTCTCTTTAACCTTGCGATCCTGAGGTGTCGGACATAGCGAAACACCAGCAACATAACGACCATTGATATTGATCTCCATTGATATTCATTTAAGCCAAATTAAACGCTGTACTTCTTTCATGAACTAAATTAATGACAGTGTGAGCAGTTGTCAACAATCTGAATCCATAACAGTGCTTCAATCGAGTGCAAAATTAGCACAGTTCTAGATTCAGATTCTAGAATCAGTTGAATGTGTTCAGGAATGATGCAAAATATTAGTGAGGTTGAACAGATAAGTATTTGCACACAGAGTGATGTGTGTGTGCCTGTCAGTAATGGTAACATGGGGGACATAATACTCACATTCTTTCCTGGGATACCAGGTTTCCCATCATCCCCTGGTTTTCCCTACAAAACAAAGCAAAGTCTCGAAGACATCGAAAGAGTCAGTTGACCACTGTAAGTAAAAGTGTGTGTGTCTGTGTTTGTGTGTGTGTAATTGTGTCTGTGTGCGCATGCATGTGCGCGCCCGGGTGTGTGTGAGAGTGTGTGTGTGTACAAATGAGCACGGACACACACAGTCAAGGAAATAATTATTTGATCCTTTGCCAATTTTATAAGTTTGCCCGCTGACAGAGAACAGAACGATCTCTAAAGGTAGGTTTATTTTAACTCTTTCAACTCGACAGCCCGCTACAGCGGGCTGATAATTTCATGCCTTTCAACGCGATAGCCCGCCACAGCGGCCAAGTACAGATCGACCCGTAGACCCGTCAGCCCGCTGCAGCGGTCAAATTGACATTTTGTAAACACGCTGTTCTATCACGTGACCAGTGAGATTTTGCGTGACCGAGAACTCATTAATATTCAAGATGGATGCCGTGTCAGTGCCCTATCTGTTCCTCCTGCCTGATCGGTTCTGTGCATGCGCAATACCAGTACTGCGCAAGTGCAGAGAATTCCTGCCCGATTTGTACCACACATGCGCGAACATTTTACTTGACGGCAGTCAACGACTTTTTTAAACTTTAACAACATAATAGTATACAAATTCGCTACAACACAAGGATATTTTAGGAAGATTATATTTTATCTCATGGTCCTTCAAGTAGCCAGCGACTTCTTTTTACTTTAACAACATAGTAGTATACAAATTCACTACAACAAAAGGACATTTTAGAGAGATTAGCCTATATTTTATTTCATGGTCCTTCATGTATAGATTTTTATTTGAATAGGCGTATTTTGCCACATTTTGCACAAAATTGCCTATGTTCATCACTTCCAGCGCAAGTCATGGCAAAAAAAGGAAACCAAGCGAAATCTTATGGAAGTGTTTACAGTATGGGTTGCTTTGCAGGAATTTGGGTATTTATACATAATTCATTTTTCCTATCCATAATTTAAACCATGTGGGCCAAAACCGCATATTAACGTAACCCTCCTTTGTCAATATGAATATGTGATCATACGTGTCCCTCAACTGACATTCAGCACATTGAGGTTGCATTTTCCACATATCTTGCTCTTTAGGCATCCGGCGGAGGTTTTATTTTTTCCCATTGCGATCTGAAAAACAATGTCAAGTTATCCCTTACAGCTTACGATGGAAAAGAAACGGAGATTCGTGGATGCGTCCGAAAATAAATGGATTTTATATCGAGGGAGTGTGATTTATTTATTTTTTCTTATGAGGGTACAGATATCCGAATGCCTGAGTTTAAAATTGGCTATTAATTTATCTACATCATATATTATCAATAGGGTCGCCAACAACGCAACAAAATTTTAGGGGAGTCAATAACCGGAGAACTTAAATATTTTATGAAAAAAATTCGATCACAAAAAAAAAAAATTTCGATTTTTTGTGGTATAGCCTATTGCATGCGGCAGCTGAACTGTATTTCATACTTTGATAATTAAATTTTGCGATTAATTCACGATTTACATGTGTGCCAATTCCCGCAGATCATATTCCAACAGATCCGTTTTCTTTGTTTTTGCTAATTATATCCAGGGTTCAATGGTATAGCACACTGTGTAATACATGGGGCTGAAGGGTGTTACATTGTATCATTTACTTAGGGGCGAAAGAGTTAACATTGAGAGACAGGGGCTGTACCATTTCTCCACACTTGGCTGAGTGCGCTTGGTTACGCACACACTTTGGTGACGTTTTGCCACATGGACCATACATTTGCTTATAGTGTGCAAGCACGTATTAAGTGGCCAAGTACGCAGGGATATTTAAAAGCAATTGGGACATACTTGACAACGCATATGAAACTCATGCATGTGACCATCTCCGCACGCTCTCACGACATGCCTCCTACTTCTCACAGTGTGAAATAAAACATATAATAATAAAATTTTATGTTGAAATTAGGGCCTAAATATACAACATAATAAAAAACAGTAAGATATGTGGATATCATTTCAAAACCAGCATATTATTTTCTTGTTTAATGATTTATGCTTGTTAATTTCCCCTGCTTCAGCAGGCTTTATTTGGATGTTGAGGCAAACACCTCCAGCTGAAAGGCGCTTTAAAAACAGTAGAATCGGATGTGTCTGGTGAACTGAAAGATTGAGCTCGGACTCTTCTGTCTGTTCCGCACCACATCAAACTCCTGTCATTCACTCGTCTGTTTTACCCGAAGCACAGCCTTGAAATTGAAATCATTCTAGTGTGTATTTTTATTTTCATTTTATTATTATTATTATTATTATTATTATTATTATTATTATTATTATTGTTGTTGTTATTAATATTATTATAATGAGAAAACCATAAAAAATTGAATTAATGAGATTAAAACATTGAGGTTAGAGTCATAAGCATGATGGGTTTAAGACATAATGATGGGATAAAATGTTGACATTAGGGCCAGTATTTTGACCTTTATTTAGTTAGTTACTTATTGTCACTTATTTCAGTACACAAATAGTCTGAACAGGAAACAGTTCACCAGCTGGTGATGCATTGTGGGATTTATACTTGGCTAAATACCGCTCAGGTGCGGCCTTACAGTAAGTGTGGATAAAATGCAAATCGAGCACACTGCACTTTTGGTTGTTGAAGAACTGGGACACGCTTGCGCACTTAAGATTAACGCATGATCGCGCACGTCATGTGCCCAAGCGTCGAAGCGTGATCAAGTGTGCATAATGGGACAGCCCCACAGATCATCCAAATAAAAAAACTCCAGAAAATTGTGTTATAAAATGGTTATAAATTGATTTGCATTTGATTGAGTGGAATAAGCATTTGATCATCAGGCAAAGCTGGACTTAGTTCTTGGAGGAATAACCCTTGTTGGCGAGCACAGAGATCAGATGTTCCCTGTAGTTTCTCACCAGGTTTGTACACGTCTCAGGAGGGATTTTGGTCCATTCCTCTCTGCTAGGCACTTGGCAACTCGAAGCCTCAGCTCCCTCCACAGATTTTCCATGGGGTTTAGGTCTGGAGACAGACAGGCCACTCCAGGACCGTAATCTACCTCTTCTTGAGCCACTCCTTTGTTGCTGTGGCCGTATGTTTTGGGTCATTGTCGTGCTGGAAGACCCATCCACAACCCTTTCTTAGAGTCCTAGCGAAGGGAAGGAAGTTGTCGGCCAAGATTTCACGATATATGGCCCCGTCTATCTTCCCCTTGAGGCGGTGAAGTCAGCCTGTATGCTTAGCAGAGAAAGAGTGCCAGAGCGTAATGTTTCCACCTCCATGCTTGACGGTGGGGTTGGAGTTCATGGGTCATAGTAAGCATTTCTCTTCCTCCAAACACGGCAAGTTGACTTGAGCCAAAGAGCTCGATTTCGGTCTCATCTCTCCGCATCAGATTTTCCCAAGCCTTCCCTGAATCATTCAGGTGTTCGTCAGAATACTTCAGACGGGCCTGTAAATGTGCCTTCAGGAACAGGAGGGCCTTCAGGGCGCGGCAGGATTTCAATCCATTACAGCATAGTGTGCTACCAATGGTCTCCGTGGTGACCTTGGTTCCAGCTGCCCTGGGATCATTATCAAGCTTCTCTCACATACTTCCGGGCTGATCCCTCACCTTTCTCCTGATCATTGATACCTCATGTGGCGAGATCTTGAGTAGAGCCCCAGACCAAGGGCAATTGATGGTTATTTTGTGTTTCTTCCATTTTCGAATAATCGCACCGACAGTCGTCTCCTTATCACCTAGCTGCTTGCTTATAGTCTTGAAGCCCATTCCAGCCATGTGCCGGTCTGCAATCTCGTCACTGACGTCCTCACACAGCTCTTTGGTCTTGCCCATGGTGGAGAGGTTGGAATCTGATTCTGATCGATTCTGTGGACAGATACCTCCTACACAGGTAACGAGCTGAGACTAGCAGAGCCTTCTGAAAGCGAGAGGACTAACCTGTGTGCCTCATGGGCACGTAACCGGCCGGTGGAAGCCACGATTTTTGCTGGTCGGTGGGGAATAAAATACTAATTCCACAGAATGAAATACAAATCAATTTATAACTTTTTTTACAATGTGATTTTCTGGATTTTTGAAAATATATTCTGTATCTCACTGTTAAAATAAACCAGTCATTAAAATAGGAGACTGCTCATTTCTTTATCAGTGGGCAAACTTACAAAATCAGCAAGGGATCAAATAATTATTTCCTTCAATGTATGAACATGTGTGCACCGTGCATACATATGCGTCTGAGTCTGCGAGGCTGTGTATGTACACATGTATGAGCACATGCGTTTTTATAGGACTTAGAAAAAAAAAAAATACTCGGAGATTGCTATTGGATCTATACCCTGAATACCACATCATCACAGGGGCCAAATGATGAATTTGGGTAAATTTTCATAATAAATCAATTTTTCCCCTTTTTCCCAGGGAATTAGCTTGGAGTTAAGATTGTACATAATTAGAGTCATTTAAAAATTCGAGTTATATTAAAACTAAGAGCGTAAATATTACTGCAAGGAAGAACCTTCCGTGGAGTTCTGTTTATCACGAGCTACAGTTGGTAGTAGTTCCTTCATTAACTGTAATTCTTTGATTCCATCCAATGCCCTTACTGGTTAAATATCACTTGAGTACCAGTGGGATTATTTACCAATGATGTCAATACCCACCCTAATTAAGTCTACAGTCATGAGAATTATGGGAGCATTTTAACGAGTGAGCTGATATCTAACTTCTTGCCGATTGGATAATCTCTGCACCTGTGCTAAAATCAGGTTGCACATGCACCACTTATACTGGTTAGTGTGGAGAGGAGAGACTCACAGGGACTCCAGGGTTTCCGGGAGGTCCTGCCGGACCAACAGGGCCCTGAGCGCCTCTCAGTCCAGGGAGCCCCTGGGACAGAAACAACAAAAACATATTCATAATCCTGGCAGAAAGTCAGCACAGTAACATCAGAGGGGAGTAATGAACTTTCAGGGGTGAGAACTGTACTGTCAGGGATGAGTAGTGTACAGTCAGGGGAGAGTACTGTACTGCCAGGGGTGAGTACTGTACTGCCAGGGGAGAGTACTGTACTGCCAGGGGTGAGTACTGTACTGTCAGGGGTGAGTACTGTACTGCCAGGGGAGAGTACTGTACAGTCAGGGGAGAGTACTGTACAGTCAGGGGAGAGTACTGTACAGTCAGGGGAGAGTACTGTACTGCCAGGGATGAGTACTGTACTGTCAGGGTAGAGTACTGTACTGCCAGGAGAGAATACTGTACTGTCAGGGATGAGTCCTGTACAGTCAGGGGAGAGTACTGTACTGCCAGGGGTGAGTACTGTACAGTCAGGGGAGAGTACTGCACTGTCAGGGATGAGTACTGTACTGCCAGGGGTCATTACTGTACTGCCAAGGGTGAGTACTATACTGCCAGGGGTGAGTACTGTACTGCCAGGGCTGAGTACTGTACTGTCAGGGGGTGAGTACTGTACAGTCAGGGATGAGTACTGTACAGTCAGGGTGAGGACTGTACTGTCAGGGGTGAGTACTGTACTGTCAAGGGTGAGTACTGTACTATCAGGGGTGAGTACTTGACTGCCAGGGGTGAGTAATGTACTATTAGGCGTGAGTACTGTACTGTCAGGGATGAGTACTGTACAGTCAGGGGTGAGTACTGTACAGTCAAGGGTGAGTTCTGTACAGTCAGGGGTGAGTACTGTACAGTCAGGGGTGAGTACTGTACAGTCAGGGGAGAGTACTGTACTGTCAGGGGTGAGTACTGTACTGCCAGGGGAGAGTACTGTACAGTCAGGGGTGAGTACTGTACAGTCAGGGGTGAGTACTGTACTGCCAGGGGTGAGTACTGTACTGTCAGGGGTGAGTACTGTACTGCCAGGGGGAGGACTGTACTGTCAGGGGTGAGTACTGTACTGTCAGGGGTGAGTACTGTACTGCCAGGGGAGAGTACTGTACTGCCAGGGATGAGTACTGTACAGTCAGGGGAGAGTACTGTACTGCCAGGGATGAGTACTGTACAGTCAGCGGAGAGTACTGTATTGCCAGGAGAGAACACTGTACTGTCAGGGATGAGTCCTGTACAGTCAGGGATGAGTACTGTGCAGTCAGGGGTGAGTACTGTACTGCCAGGGGTGAGTACTGTACAGTCAGGGGTGAGTACTGTACAGTCAGGGGTGAGTACTGTCTTGTCAGGGGAGAGGACTGCACTGTCAGGGGTGATAACTGTACTGCCAGGGGTGAGTACTGTGCTGTCAGGGGGTGAGTACTGTACATTCAGGGGTGAGTACTGAACTGTCAGGGGTGCGTACTGTTCTGCCAGGGGTGAGTACTGAACTGTCAGGGGTGAGTACTGTACAGTCAGGGGTAAGTATTGCACTGTCAGGGGTGAGTACTGTACTGCCAGGGGTGAGTACTATACTGCCAGGGGTGAGTACTGAACTGTCGGGGGTAAGTACTGTACAGCCAGGGATGAGTACTGAACTGCCAGGGGTGAGTACTGTACTGCCAGGGGTAAGTGATGTTCATTCAGGGGAAATTATTGTCCTGTCAGGGGTGAGTACTGAACCGTCAGGGGTGAGTATTATACTGCCAGGGGTGAGTACTATACT
This sequence comes from Gymnothorax javanicus, assembly GCA_029692085.1. NCBI lineage: Eukaryota > Metazoa > Chordata > Actinopteri > Anguilliformes > Muraenidae > Gymnothorax > Gymnothorax javanicus. Next base: position 1,003,916 of record CM056203.1, read on the forward strand.
GTCAGGGGTGAGTGATGTTCATTCAGGGGAAATGATTGTCCTGTCAGGGTTGACGCCACACAAACCTGTCCAATTTGTGATGATTCCTGACACCACTAACCTGTCCTATCAGTGAGGGGGACCAAAATCAGAACATGTGCGAGTGGCAAGGATCCCTGAAACCACATAATCCTGCTTACAGTGAGGCGGACCGACACCACATAAATGTCCTATTAGGTCGCTGGACTGACACTACAGACCCACTCATCTTACAGGAGAGGAGCGCGTCCAGCACACAGTGCTTTTATCATGAATGATTACTGACACAACAGCAGCCATAATGGGACAGTTCTTACGCTGCTACACAACACTTCCAAGCAGTAATGATGGCCTGTGAGTTACTGTCCGAAAACTAAAAATATCCCGCTTCAAAAGTAATGCCGAAGACAACCAGAAACATCTCTATATTACCTTAGACTACAGCTGCAAGAAAAGATTAAAGCACAGAATTTAGAGCCCTGTTCCCACCACACAATGAGGAGAACCATTTAACCTTAAAATATTAAATAAGCTGCCCATTGTGTAAACCTTACAACTTCGTTTAATTTGATGCAAAATTTATCAATATTCTTAGTTCAGTGAGATGATCCTGTCATTACATGGTACAAGATTATAATCGAGAGATTATGAAATGATCTAAAACAAAAGATTGATGCATCGTCCACTCAGATATAAAAATTGGTAAAGACACCAGGACTACTTTAGTTATCTCTCTAAGCTGAGTATTTGCATTAGACAACTTTCACAACAGTGCAATGCATTACTTACGTCTCTCCCTGGTTCGCCAGGCTTTCCTGGGTCCCCCTAAGATACAGGACAGAGCATGGAAGGAGTACAGAGTCAGACACGTTACAGTTATCACTGCAAGCAGACAGATGCTCATAGATGCAATATCTTCAATTCAATGGAGCTGTACTCTCGCCATTCTGTCAGGGACGAGTGGCTCTTGGTAAGACAGACTGACGGATGTGGCACAGAATGAGATTAGCAGTTGATCAGCTGGTGAATAAGGCAGTCATGTGACACACGTGGATGTGATGATGGCTTCACTAACCCTCAGTCCTGGAGGGCCTGGGCCGCCAGGTTTACCGTCCAGCCCACTGCGCCCATCGATACCTGAGGCACCTCTCTCACCCTACCAGGAAGGTGGGGGGGCGGGGGGGGGGGAGAGAGAGAGAGAGAGAGAGAGAGAGAGAGAGAGACAGTGATGGCCTACAACCGTCTGTACCCATGTGCAGTGCATGTGTGCGCAGTGATGTGTGTGCACAGTGTATATGCAGTGATGTGTGCACAGTGTATGCCCAGTGATGTGTGTGCAGGATATGCGTAGTGATGTATGTACAGTGATGTGTGTGCAGTGTATGTGCAGTGATGTGTGTGCAGTGTATGTGCAGTGATGAGTGTGCAGTGTATGTACAGTGATGTGTGTGCAGTGTATGTGCAGTGATGTGTGTGCAGTGTATGTGCAGTGATGAGTGTGCAGTGTATGTGCAGTGATGTGTGTGCAGTGTATGTGCAGTGATGTGTGTGCAGTGTATGTGCAGTGATGAGTGTGCAGTGTATGTGCAGTGATGTGAGTGCAGTGTATGTGCAGTGATGTGTGTGCAGTGTATGTGCAGTGATGAGTGTGCAGTGTATGTGCAGTGATGTGTGTGCAGTGTATGTGCAGTAATGTGCGTGCAGTGTATGTGCAGTGATGTGTGTGTAGTGTATGTGCAGTGATGTGTGTGCAGTGTATGTGCAGTGATGTGTGTGTAGTGTGAGTGCAGTGTATGTGCAGTGATGAGTGCGCAGTGTATGTGCAGCGATGTGTGTGCAGTGTATGTGCAGTGATGTGTGTGCAGTGTATGTGCAGTGATGTGTGTGTAGTGTATGTGCAGTGATGTGTGTGTAGTGTATGTGCAGTGTATGTGCAGTGGGCCTGTTCTGGACGGATGCGATCAGAGAGTGACAGCAGTCTGAGGAGGCACAGGTATGAGAGGGTCAGGTACAGCACCTGTAACCTCCCCCCTCCCTCCCTCACTCACTCACGTTTTACAACGCCCCAAGCGCTGAATGGGACAGAACATTCTCACCTTCTCTCCTGGACTCCCTCTGTCTCCGGAATCACCCTGGGAGAGAAGAGAAGAGGAAACAGCTTTATCTCTAAAAGACAACAGATGGACAGATGGACAGACTCACGGCGAAAGGGAATTTACTCACTCTGGGCCCTGGTGATCCTCGCTGTCCATCAGCACCCTAAAAACACAGCACACACCAGCACATCACACACAGTAACAGTACACACTCACTGTGTATTAAAACAGCACACACCAGTACATCACACCAGTTACACACACTCACACACAGTTAGACACACTTGCACACACTCACACACAGTGTGTGTATTAAAACAGCACACATGCAGTAACCACACTTGCTGTGTATTAAAACAGCACAAACCAGCACATCACACACAGTTAGAGCACACACTCACTGTGTATTAAAACAGCACACACCAGTACATCACACACAGTTAGAGCACACACTCACTGTGTATTAAAACAGCACAAACCAGCACATCACACACAGTAACAGTACACACTCACTGTGTATTAAAACAGCACACACCAGTACGTCACACACAGTAACAGTACACACTCGCTGTGTATTAAAACAGCACACACCAGTACATCACACACAGTTACACACAGTGTATTAAAACAACACACACACTCACTGTGTACACACTTGTGTAAAAACAGCACAAGCACATCACACACAGTAACAGCACATCACACACAGTAACAGTACACACTCACTGTGTATTAAAACAGCACACACAGCACACAGTGTGTATTAAAACAGCACACACCAGTACATCACACACAGTTAGAGCACACACTCACTGTGTATTAAAACAGCACACACCAGTACGTCACACACAGTTACAGTACACACTGTGTATTAAAACAGCACACACCAGTACATCACACACAGTTAGAGCACACACTCACTGTGTATTAAAACAGCACAAACCAGCACATCACGCAGTAACAGTACACACTTGCTGTGTATTAAAACAGCACACACCAGCACATCACACACAGTTACAGTACACACTCACTGTGCATTAAAACAGTACACACCAGCACATCACACACTGTTACAGTACACACTCGCTGTCTATTTCCTAATTGCCTTTAGAAAACACCCCTTTGGAATGTTCCTCAAGTAAACAGGTGAACAAGTGATTCAGTTAAAAGGTTCTTGCACATTATTGCTCACTGCGTTCGTCTACAGTTTACACTTGGTCTAGTTGCCGTGAAACTTGGGCTATAGGACAGAGAGGCAGACTCACCCGAGCTCCTGAGGGACCTGACGGCCCAGCGTCCCCTTTCACACCCTTAGCGCCATGTTCGCCTGGGTCACCTGCATCGCCCTGGAGGCAGCAGGAAGTGACATCATGTTTCATGACAGAAATACTGTTAGTTTTGCCTACTACCTGTTCTGACATTCACATTCTCAAAACTGCAGCATTTACTAGGTGTGTGTGTGTGTGTGTGTGTGTGTGAGAGAGAGAGAGAGAGAGAGAGAGAGAGAGAGAGTGTGCGTGTGAGTAAGATTGTGTGTGTGTGTGTGTGCGTGCGCGCTTGTGTGGGCAGTGACATACTGGAGAGGGTAAGTGATGTGGCCATATATTCTAACAGAATAAAAAATAGGAAATATTGCTTCACCTTTTCTCCTCTCTCCCCTTTCAGCTGCCTTTGTATGTCCACCTATAGGAACAAAGAAACAGAAAACTCAAGCCGGAGCAAAGAAAAACAGTTTGGATGTTTTGCGATGCTTTCTTCACTGGCGGATCCAAGACAAACTGGGGAATGTGTGGTGGGACGAGCATGATCTAAAGATCCATACTTCTAATCCCAAATGCATCATACTACCTTTGCAAAATATTAAATATAATCAAATAAGTGAGACCAAACTGTCATTTAAATGATTATTATTATAATACGGTTGTATGATACTTTGCACAGATGCCTTTTAGGGTTCCAGCCAGTGCCGGCCAAAGACACCCTTTAATACACTTCAGATGTATGTCAGATAAGCAGCCGAATGACATGGTGTGTAGAGCAGGGATCTGGGTAAATCCAGAGCTCACCGCTTTCCCCGGGGGTCCTGGTAAGCCCTGTGCTCCCTGTGCGGGGAAACCAGGGATTTAGGTTCATATGAAACAAGTTGGATACTTCAAATTAAAATATGAAACCACACTTACTGTGCTACAAAAATACAGAATTCAACAAGCGATATGCACCAGGTGCACTCTAAGTCGGTAAATAGGCCAGAGTATTTGCTTTGCAGGATAAGAGGACACAAAAATTTTCCATAATCGACAGCGCCCTCTTGTGGCTGCAGCTACACCTGCATGTGTTTTGACAGAGATCCTGTACATTAAGCCTGAGTGTAATTTGACTTTCCTCACTGAGAGGAGCAGCCCAGCGCAGGCTGTCCTGAAAAACACGACCTCTGCCGTTTTAGATGGGAGCGCAGGCAGAGTCCGGACTCACAGCAGTAAGATTCACTCCCATCTAATCCAGCAGAGGGCAGCATTCCTTTCAAATAAGGTATCGCGTCACATTGGGGATCTTATTTCCTGTCATGATTATCCTGCCGAACAGATCATGCGATCTTCCAATACAGCACTATGCAGGGGTAAAATAACTGGGAAAAGATACAGAATCACTCATTAAGGCTAAACGATCGTTCTCTTCACCTGGTCTCCCTTCTCCCCGCGCTGTCCTGGAGATCCAGGGCTCCCCTGGGGAACAATGGACAGACAGACAGACAGACAGACTATAAACTTCCCAGCCTGTGTCAGTGTTCCACACAGACAGAAACAAGGACAGCACCAAACAGATGGACAAATATGCAAAAGAAATTCATAATTGCTTACAGAAGTGAATAAACACCAGACATAAACACTTCCACGAGCGTACACACAGACTCATAACAGACACAAATGCAGAACAGACAAGACATGTCCTCACACACCTGAACAGCAGAAATACATGAACTCATTTAATGTGCTAAAACTTGTCTCACGTTACGGCCATTTTCTCCGGGGTCCCCAGTGTCTCCCTTCTCGCCTGGTCGCCCGGGCTGACCGGACAAGCCCTGAAACGGCAAGAATCACCAATCAGAGCACAACTCCACACTCTGGCCGCAGAAAAACATCAGTGAGAGCACAGCACCAGACTAACAGCAAAAAATGACCAATAAGAGCACAGCACAAAGTTCTCACAGAAAAAAAAGACCAGCAATGGGAGCACAACATCACAGTGGCAGCAAGAATCACCAATAAAACCGCCCCATCATCACACAGTAAGGCCCCACCCATCACACTGTAAGGCCCCACCCATCACACTGTAAGGCCCCACCCATCACACTGTAAGGCCCCACCCATCACACAGTAAGGCCCCATCATCACACTGTAAGGCCCCACCCATCACACTGTAAGGCCCCACCCATCACACAGTAAGGCCCCATCATCACACTGTAAGGCCCCACCCATCACACTGTCAGGCCCCATCATCACACTGTAAGGCCCCACCCATCACACTGTAAGGCCCCATCATCACACAGTAAGGCCCCACCCATCACACTGTAAGGCCCCACCCATCACACAGTAAGGCCCCATCATCACACTGTAAGGCCCCACCCATCACACTGTCAGGCCCCATCATCACACTGCAAGGCCCCATCATCACACTGCAAGGCCCCATATCCCGACCACCCAGCCCAAATCACCAACAAAGTCCCACAAGCCCACTTCTTCATCAGCGTTAGATTTTCAACAGTACAGAATATTGAATCAGCAGCTAGGCTTCCTCCAGCCAGGTAATTATACACCATGATTACTCTGAAGAAGTGGGAAACTGAGAGCATCAGATGTTCTCCCTCAGTCAGACTCACCCGCAGGCCTCGCTCTCCAGACTTCCCCGGCAGACCCGATTCTCCCTGGAATCATAATCACAGCACAAATGCATTTTCATCACAAAATCTTGGGACTGTACCTTGTGCTGCATAACCCACTGCCACAAAGAGCGAACAATTCATTAACAACAACACAAAAAGGTCATAACCTTAAAGAAAGTGACTCAAAGTAAATATTTACGTGAGAGGCAAAGAAATGGACTAATTTACGAATCAAGTCATTGCAAAAAAAAAAAAAAAAAAAAATAAATAACCATCTCACACAACAAACAGAGGATGTAAAAGTTGGAACAAAACATGATTTCAATATTAAAGCAGCAAAACAGTTCTGGAGTCACCTACCATTAAAAAACATCAATGTTTTGAGTAGTATTAATTTAATTTTATTAATAGTAATTTTCACCTTATGCTCTGGGTTACCCAAGAAATAAGACTTATTTGGCGAAACAGAGTGAAGATTCTCTGTCACTGATGTTGTAATGATGTGAACAGGACACCAGTTAAAGGGAGATAAATAGAAAAATAGAGCATGGGAAGGGATTCAGACTGAATTATGAGCAACATTGTAGTCTGATATATTACTGTAAACAAGATTTACAGTCTTAATTATGCCATCTCACTGGGTAATGAAAATGAGGAGAAAGACTTTACCGGAACACCTTCTTCTCCTTTGTCTCCTTTCTCCCCCTGGAAAGCAAAACTTCAGTTAGAGACGCAGACCTGCGGAGGATAACCGTGAGACACAGACTTGCGGAGGGTTACCGTGAGACGCAGACTGGCGGAGGGTTACCGTGAGACGCAGCGGAGGATTACCAAGAGACCGGGAGGGTTGCCGTGAGACGCAGACCGGCGGAGGGTTACCGAGAGACGCAGACCAGCGGAGAGTTACCGTGAGACGTAGACAAGCGGAGGATTACCAAGAGACGCAGACCTGCGGAGGGTTACCGTGAGATGCAGACCTGCGGAGGATTACCGTGAGACGCAGACCTGCGGATGATTACCGTGAGACGCAGACAAGCGGAGGATTACCAAGAGACGCAGACCTGTGGAGGGTTACCGTGAGACGCAGACCTGCGGAGGATTACCGTGAGACGTAGACAAGCGGAGGATTACCAAGAGACGCAGACCGGCGGAGGGTTACCGTGAGACGCAGACAAGCGGAGGATTACCAAGAGACGCAGACCGGCGGAGGGTTACCGAGAGACACAGACCGGCGGAGGGTTACCGAGAGACGCAGACCAGCGGAGGGTTACCGTGAGACGCAGACCTGCGGAGGATTACCGTGAGACGCAGACAAGCGGAGGGTTACCAAGAGACGCAGACCGGCGGAGGGTTACCGAGAGACGCAGACCAGCGGAGGGTTACCGTGAGACGCAGACCGGCGGAGGGTTACCATGAGACGCAGACCTGCGGAGGGTTACCGAGAGACGCAGACCGGCGGAGGGTTACCGTGTCAATATGAACATCGTAATCTGAGACCGACATGTTCAGTCATTAATAGCAACGCTAAACAGCAGAGATCAACTGGAGAGCATTGGCTCTCTGCATGTATGGTAGAGTGAGGTATTTTCAGGAAATCTGGGTTCAGTAGTGTGGCAGTGTTAAGAGTTAGAGCCTGAGACCGGACTGCTGGAGATGATGATATAAGACCACTTTTAGAATACTCCACCCAATCTTGGGCCGTTTCATCAAAAAAATCTCTCCTTCATATTGAAGGTGTGCAACGGAGAGCCACTAAGTACATTCTTGGTTATAATGATCGTGTTGGAAGCAATTACAAAGCCCGACTAATGAAGCTTGATCTTTTACCGCTGGGCTACAGACATGATATATTTGATTGTCTATTCTTGTGCAAATGCTTGAAGGGGGAATATGACATCAACTACAACCATTTTGTTTCATTTCAAAATGAGGATACATTTTTAATGAAAAATTCCAAAATTTAGGACTGAAACTTTTCGCCGTTCTTATTTTAACAGATTATTTTATTTGTGGAACGCCAGTCACCTCTATCAAATTTCTGATACTACAGCTGCTTTTAAATCGAAGCTATTTCATTTTTTTTTTTATACAGAAAAGTTGAATAACTATTTTTCTTCTGATGATTCCTGTACATGGGTTGGCAAATGTCATTGTTCACGTTACCGTCTGTCCCTCTGATGTTACTTACACTTGCTAGTATACTGTCTTATTTTATTATTACTATTTTTTTTTCTTCTCATTGTTCAATTGTCTGTACATGTTGTGGGATGATTGCCTCACAATAGGTGCCTTGCCACCTGTGCGATCATTTCCTGACTTCTGTCAAAGCTTAATGAATAAAAAAATAAAAAAATAAAAAAGATGGATAGCAGAAAGATGCTGGAGGCTTTTTAACCCTGGTTTAATGCCTGAGCAAAAACACAAAGAGGATACACAAGAGCAGCTCCATCACTGCTAAACGTTTGCAGTAATTGTAAACAAACCCGGAAGACATAATTGTATCTTGAATATTCATGAGAAAGTGTTTCTGGAGAACAATTAAGAATATTGAGTTTTTAAATCAAATCGCAATGGCGGAGGTCTTGCATCCTATCCCACCCATCCAAGCCACGGCTGACTCCGGACATATTCGGCTATGTCTGTCAGCGAGTACTTAGAATTGTTCTGTCAGCTTCAATAATTAACCACAGAAAACCATACAGAGCTCAACTTCAGGCAAATACAGCTGCACAGGGAATAGCAAAATAAACAAGATGAATTCTTGTGCGTCGCCCAACTATCGAAGTCTCCCATTTCATATTAACATAAATGCTCAATTGATGGCTACACAGGAAGTCCCACTAAAAATTCAGCAAACAGTTTTCCCTTCAGCAACTTGTTGAAGGATAAAAAAACCAACAAATAAAACATAGAGCTAGGGGTCAAAAAATTCTCCAGTAATTTTTCAATGTAAATACTTTTTCTCTTCAGACCAGTAAGATTCATGCCCATTTCGTCAAGTGGAGGACAGTATTTGCTTTCAAATAGTTCTTGCCTCACTCAGAGAATTTTACACTCATTTTATAATTAAACTACATAAGCATAGCACGTCCTCTTCAAAAGCAGTTTTGCACAGAGAAAATCCAATGAGGAAGAGCCGTACAGCACCATTTTGAGGCTGAAAGGTCGCTTTATTCCCCTACTTAGACACGAGTAACAATTCTGGGGTGAAGTTTTATTGATTTTAATGAAGGGCGAGATACATGCTCCACAAGCAATTATGAAGTCTAGTGAAGATTAGCATGACTATAGTAAATGGGTGGTACTACAGCTTGCAACAATAACATTATTCATTTTTCAAATTGGTATGGTTGCAATGGTATAAAAGACAACCCTCAAGCTTTGTTGTAATTTCTGGGTGTTGAGCACAAATACAGTCATACAAAAATTACTGTATCTAGACTTTAGAACTGCAGGCATGGAATAACTGGAGATTGCATGTATTTTACATGCTGAAGAGGAAACTGAAGGAAAACAGATCTTGAAATAAGAATAGTAGTATACAGTGGAAGTGCAGAGGCAGTGCAGAGTGGTAGTATACAGTGGAAGTGCAGAGACGCAGTGCAGAATGGTAGTATACAGTGGAAGTGCAGAGAGGCAGTGCAGAATGGTAGTATACAGTGGAAGTGCAGAGAGGCAGTGCAGAATGGTAGTATACAGTGGAAGTGCAGAGAGGCAGTGCAGTGTGGTAGTATACAGTGGTAGTGCAGAGAGGCAGTGCAGAGTTTTAGTATACAGTGGAAGTGCAGAGAGGCAGTGCAGTGTGGTAGTATACAGTGGTAGTGCAGAGAAGCAGTGCAGAGTGGTAGTATACAGTGGAAGTGCAGAGAGGCAGTACAGAGTTTTAGTATACAGTGGAAGTGCAGAGAGGCAGTGCAGAGTTTTAGTACACAGTGGAAGTGCAGAGAGGCAGTGCAGAGTTTTAGTACACAGTGGAAGTGCAGAGAGGCAGTGCAGAGTGGTAGTATACAGTGGTAGTGCAGAGTGGTAATGTAGAGTGGTGGTGAAGAGTGGGAGTACAGAGTGGTAGTGTAGTGTGATAATGCAGAGTGGCAGTACAAAGTCATAGAACAGGGTTGCAGTGCAGATTGGTAGCTAGTTAGCAAACTAACCTGCGAACAAACTAATGTTACATAATGATTGTGGAAAGATACAGATACTCCTTGCATGCTGGCTGGCTAGCTAACTAATGTTAACTTAGCTATGAGAGTGGCAGTTAACTAGCTCACCACAGTGCTAAGCCATACAGATTTCACAAACGTTACACTTGGTATTCAGTTTGGCTAAATACTAACAGTGTGACACAACACTGAGCAATTTTTCCCCCCACACTCGCAGCCAATCAAATTTTCACAAAAGTATCATGTACCTTGAGTAATAAGAAAACTATGAAATGAGCTGGGAAGAATGAAAAGTGCTACAGTTATGTGATAAAAGAAGATTTAGTCCACAGTTCAGCCATCAGGGGTATGCTAGCTTTCATGCTAGTCAGTCAAGTAATTAAAATTAAAATTTCGCACTCGCAAATAATCTGTGGTTATTTGTATTATTGAGGAAATATCACAAATTACATTTTGTAGTATAGGCCTATGTAGTAGCTAGAGAAGACTGAATCAGTGTCATCTTTTATTTCCAATTGGGTTTTAATCTTATTCTGGATATTACAAGCTGGATAGCTTCCAAGCTACCTAGCTAGCTTGCTCGCATTTGAATAAAGCAAAAACAAAATGAGGTGGACAAAATTCTGGAAACTGAGTGACTTTAATTAACTCTTTTAGTCACAAATTGAAGCTGGTGGTCGACCAAAACCTGACGCCAAATAGCCGATAATCTGTCACCGAAAAGGTTTCCACCAAACCTTCTCGTACACTTTAGACAGAAACTTGATCAAGTTTGTCAGATAATAAATAATCCTGGAAGTAGTGTCCGTTTGATGCCAAATGGTTTATTTTCATGTCAAATACCGAGACATTCGGTTTGGGAACAAAGCGAGAGGCATCTAGCATGGCTGCTCACAAACAGCAGTTGAAAATCAATGGTCACTTATGCCAAACAAGGCAAAGGTAAGAAAAAAATTAATGATACTCTTATTTAATTTACACCAGATATTGCAATTTGCGGTCAAATTTTACATTACACAATCTTTTTGTGATGTGAAATTGAGACCAAGGCGAGATGACATCATGATAGGGCTATTAGACCTCTTTAGAGATCAAGATAACAAAAATACTTCAATGTGTCGTTTATTCCAATTTTATAAAACTATGTAGGCCTAGAGGTAAACATTACTACTACTATCACTACTATTATTTGAGTGATGTGTCTGTCTCCCTCTGTCAGCAGTGCGTAGCGCGCAACGTAGGTCACTCATGGTACGTCATTACGTTACTGTGAGATGAACGCTGGCCTTATCATTTCTCTTCGCTTCACACAGGCTCGATTCAGCCTCGCTTCGTTTCACACAGCCGGACCCCAAGTTTGCAGTGCTGGCTTCAGTCAGTCTGGAGCGAACTCAAAAGCCAAGGTGATCTTTCGCTACAAATCCGAGCACATTATGAGATTTACTATGAACACCCCGGCTAACTTCACCGCATTAGGTATCATAGAAGTAAAGCCAAGCTATCTGATCTTTCGCTACAAATCCGACCACGCATTCGCTAGTCATCATCGTCATCACCATCATCATCATCATCATCATCACCACTATCACTACTACTATTTGAGCGATGTGTCTGGCCCAATTCCAACCCGCCCCCTGAAGACTCAAGCCCTGAACCCTCACTGACTTAACTGACGTCAGCTGTAAGCGACTGAGTCTGAGAGGGGCTCCAGATCCTATAAATTGGAATGGAACAGCGCTTACCCCCTTTCACGTTACCTTGACAACGACTTGTTGTTGACACTGGCTACTCTGGGACTTTTGATTTACAGTCTACTTGCAGCACGCACAAGGCATGTGAGGAATAGACTCTCTGATCAGTCTATCTTTATCCAGGCACTAGCTTTGCAGGATGGACAAGAGGTAATTTCAAAATAATTAATGTATTCAGTGATGGACTGGCCATAGAGCAATATGGGCACGTGCCACAATGGCCGAGGCGGCCGCTTGAAGTTGCAGCCATGTTGAAGTGACTACAAAAAAAATTTAAAAAAACATGGACGGGGGCTGGCTGGTTTTGTATAATTCAGCTGTTTCATAGCTGTGTGTTGTGGAATTGTACCATTGTAGAACTTTTTTTTTTTTTTTTTAAATTTAGAATCTCCAATCCCACCTGAATCTGGAATGCCCAGTTGGTGAACTATGAACAAGGCTTGCTCGTATGCGACCCCCTGTTGCCAACTCAGGAGAGTGAAGACAGTTCGCGGCTCTCCTCCGAAGCACGCGCCTGTCAGCCACTGCTTCTTTACACTCATTGGTTTGTAAGATGGGAAAAGGGGGGTTGGAGCACTGCTGGCGCTGATGAGTGCATCTGTGACACTGCAGCAAGACTGGCAGGCCTTCTGAGCATCAAAAGACTTCAACGCCATGCAATATAACAAATTGTCGAGTTCCTGATGACAAGCAGCTTGTTGTTTGCTGGGGTTTGCGTGAAGGGAAGTGGGGGTGGTTTATGCCCGTAAGAGACTGGAGACCAGAACTGGGGGATGCAAAGTGTGAGCAAACTGTATCTGTGAATGGCCGGACAGGAGGAGGCAATAAACCCAGCCTCTGAGCTGGGAGTGGGGGTTTGCATGGTTTCTGCGCCTTTGATGTCACCCTGCATGGGAGGCCTTTGGCTTACCCAGTGCTCCATATTGCCCTCAATCATCTGTGTAAGACTGGACCCTAACTTATCTGTTTTAATTAATCTAAACCTCTGGGAATGTCACAATATGCTCACATGTTTAATATACTGATAAGAAATCACTTCTGTACTTATAACGAAATTTTCCTGTATAATAATTCAGCTTTAGACTTTTTCATGACAACCGCATCATATTCATACATTTTCCTGGCTTGTTTGATATGTATGTTTTTGTTACAATTCGAGGAGTTGAATGGCATATGTTTCATAATCAAATGAAATTATAGTTCATTCACTTTTAGAAACTCCTGAATTTGGGTAAGGTAAAATCTCCTCTCGGGTAATAAAGTGTAGTTCCTTTTGTCTGAATGACCCCTCATTTACAGCCAAATGGCCTGACTCTGTCTCAGTCCTGAGACCTGTAACCCGATATCTCACCTGTTTAACTTATGGGGCTCTCTGGTTGGAGGAGGGGGGTTGCTGGTTTGGTTTATAGGAAAGAGAAATGAGCTGTTCGGGGAAGATCGTATCCGATCTGTCCCCGCGTACGTAAGTGCGTGAGTAGCCTTTTCAATGATATAACATCGTGTTTCGAACTTCCCGCGCATGTGAGTGCGTGTATCCTTTTCCTCCAGGTATGACTTTATTCTCCTCTTCTAAATTATGTGTAACTTGTAATTGGCTTAACGTTGATTTGTTTGATTTAAGCTTTTGCCTACCTGGTGAATAAATTATTGTCATTCCTTTAAGCTTGTGTGGTCTCCAGGACTCTTAATCCTTTTATTCTTTCTAGCCGCGTTGCGGCGGATACCTAGGGGTATAATCCCCGATCGAGGTACGACTGGCCAGCGGCCTGTTCTGGAGATTGATTTTATTAAGTTGGAGAGACAACCATGATCTACTTACATAAAGGGTTTATGTATTGCCGGTTCTGGGATTTTAGCCTAAAGGAAACCCATGGACGAAAAAGTCGGTTATCTGTTAAAATTCCCTGAAGGAACCCATGGGCGTGCATAGATCTGGGTTCGCTGTATTCAAGCCAAAAGATGCTGTTGCAGTGATGGCTGACTTCAACCTCTAATCTAATCAACGAACCTAGGATCCGGTAACAGTACTAAAAACCGGGAGTACATGTTAGCGACAGCGGTAGTATCCTAAGAGTTGAAGGTGTAGTCACCGAGACCCACGCAGGTTTCTGTAGATTATGGATTCTAATTCTAATTCCAATTTGGAGTCAGATATTTAACGAGGGTATCACTAAATTCATTATTATAAATTTATTATGGAGTCAGATTAATTGTAACCGTTGTGCTTTTGTGCCCGTTGTTCGAACGGAGAAAATACATCCATTTTATTGTGATTCGCACCAGCCAGGGCGTCCGCGTGCTAATACTAGGAATCCTCACGCATAAACCTTCAACCCGGGCTCTTCCTTCCTTGGTCGAGCTGCGTGGGTCTTACAGGTTGAATCGTCGTAAGTACAGAACTAGCCTGGAATCCATTCATATCAAGTGCTGATCGCTCCCAGAGCCGTTGAAAAACAGAGTTGCGACACTTCCATAGAGTCCAATAGGAATGGAGGAATGCGGAAGTAATGCGTGTCATGGGGAAAGCAATAGTTCCACAATGAATAGTTCCAGCACTAACCTCCATTCATTTTCATTGGAACACGCTTGCAGGTAAGTTTACCAAATGACAGCATTTTTGGGAAATCTGACGCATTAGCTGACCCCTAATGAATTTTGTTGATAGCGTAATTTTCTGTACCCAGCTTTAGTTTATGTTGATCGTCAGATAACAACCTGTTAAATTCTAATTTAAGTTAAAGTAGATGACGTGAGCAGATCTTGCATAACCAGATGTAATTTGTCCTTCATGAAGCTACCTTAAATTAATTGCAGTTATTGGTGTTTGTTTGTGTACAAAGTTTATATTCGCTTATTAGATTCGCTGATAGTTTCGACCGCATTAGCGTACCTGATTTCAATAAATGGCAGCTAGTTAGAATATAGCTAAGTTTTTCTTTGGTTTAGTCATTCATTGCACGCATTGTTTATGAGACAGTGCACCAGTGACAGGAGATGAGATCAGTAGCATGCATGTCAGTGATCAATGTGAAAAAGTAAAATGGGGATTTAAATATTGATGGCTAATTACTTCACATTTTTTCCGTTGAAGAGCTGACACGAACCACTGGAGGCTGACATCGATAACCTGGAAAGCCGGGTATGTACTAAGTATCCAAATATGCATTTGCCAGTTATAAGGAATAAAGCTAATTGTCAGAAACAACTCACTAGCTCTTTACTCTCCAAAATAATCAGAGTTGAATCAACGCCTCAAAACAACAATTGAACATTATAAACTGCATGAAGGTAGGGATTATTGCGGGACTATTCGAATGAACAAGTTTTAGCTCGGTGTACATCACTCTGGCAACCATATCTGTGCTTAGAGGCTTAATAGGAACATACCAAAAGTGTACATTTGAAAAGAAGTGGAGTGCAAACGCCATGTCTTCACCACTATGGCTCAGGCAAGCTCTTCTCATTTCAGCAAATATGTAGACAGCGTACATTTCATTTTTTGATAATGCATACTTTTGAAAAGTTTTTAATGCTTGACTTTTATTTGTAATGAAATATTTTGAGTGTGGTATTAGTACTTTCCCTTTGCTAAAGCATCTGAATACATCTTCCACCACTGTATGCTTTAAATGCCCTGTCCAAAGAATTTAAGCCATAGCATCACTTGAGCCGTGGAGTTTGCCAATTTCATAAATAAGCATTTGACTCAAGATTCTTGCATGTGTATCTACACGTGTTTTGAGCGATGATCATCCAGTGAAGTTTGAGTGCTCAAGGCCAGGTGTCCAGATCAACTTTTCTTTGCATTGTTGCAGTGGAAGAATAAAATGTCTATTTAAAACACTTCTATGTCTTTCCTGGCCTGCTTTCTGACATCTTTTTTTCCCCTGTAGGACATCAAATGAGTTCCTTTGAAGACTGCTCATTCAAGGAAAACTTTATCTCCCGTCTCTCTGAGTATAATGTAAAATAAAATGGTTTGTTTAATGCAATGGGTTGCCTTGTTTATTTTGTACTACTGACAAAACTCTTTTATCAGCATAAATTGAGCAGTTGCTTGCATTCATTGATATCCACTTGCTGTACATGTTTACATGAATGTCTTGGCATAATATTTAGATGTAATAATGATCATAGAGACACAAAAAATATAAGTTCATCCAATCTAAACATCATCTGCATTATGGGAGCAATCCTTTCCTTCTAAAATGAGATGAAGAAAAAGTGATTAATTCTGTAAAACAACACTCCCCCAAAAAAAATCCTACTATAATTGAAACCAGCATCGTGATCAATGAACATTATGCGTACATACTAAGCCAACCGAAAATGTCTATGAATAGCCTATAGTCGCTGCTGTCTACGTATTCTATGTCATTAGAGAAATCGCCCTTTTCTTCCATAATCTTAGCAGTGTAACTGAAAAATGCTGTCTCTCCGTCATTCCCAAACAAAATGCAATTCTATCTATTGAGTGTAAGTGTAGTCAATGTGGTAGTCAGTACACATTCTACGTTACTATTTACGGAAACCTGCCGAAAATGTAATCACGGCCTCTATCTGTCCTGCTTGAAAGCATTCAAACGAGTTGACAGCGCGGGTTTATTTGGAACTACTTGGAGCTACATGGACCACGTGACCACGTACCGATGAGATCAAAGCGTGTCGTAACTCTGTTTTTCAACGGCTCTGGTTGCTCCCAACGGTCACTGACTGATATCAGTCTGGCCTCAGTCGTATAGCCAGCATTTAGCCCTTACGTCACTAATGAAATGAATATATGAATATTCATGTTTTCTGCTCTTGGCTGATTGGGTGACCTTTTGGCGAGAACCACCAATCGAATATGAGTTAGCTGGCCAGCAACGGTATTCGTGAATGTTATTTGACATGAGCTTAAAAATTAGATTGTGGCTTGCTTGCGTTTACTCCTGGAGTGGTTGTTAAGTTTTGAACAGGATAATGTTTGGCCATATCTGCATTTTGTTTATTTCAGTGGGATTCCCCGGTTTAATAAAGGCTAAATGAAATAATACTCAAATTACATAACGTATTTCACTGTAATTGGCATTAGCTATAGCTCGAAAAGCATGATTGCATCAGCTAGATTAAAGTGATACTCCACCCAAAAACCATAATTTGTATATCAAAGAAAGCACTGAAGGTGCTGATGCCTCGGTGCTTACAGCAGTGACAAGTATGTCCCTTAATGAAGCTATAAAATTCTGTGTGGACATGTCAGAGTGCCCTAGCTGTGCATCTATGCTTGACATAAGCTTGCCAAAAATATTCATGTGAATAAAGGCGGTGAAAATGCATTTCCACCTAACCGCATTAAAGCGAATAAAAACTTGTGCGTAATGACGTTACTTGCTGCTATGCGATCAAATCGGTGTATCGAATAGATTTCTGACATTTTAAGCTGTTTCCATTCATTTTCGCATTGAATCGCAGAACCTTCGAGTGAACAGAAGTAGTGTGGTAGGCAACAAAATTAACTGATTAGCAATAATGGATCGCGTCTCCCAACAAATGATGATAATTGCACAAGTTGTAATACTGCTTATGTGCCAGCTATTAGCAACATGCAAACCATTATCAGAAGGCAACGACGGTATCAAAACACCATACGATGCAGTCGCAGATTTATTCGGCAAATAACGTTTCCATGTGCAGTTATCGCATAAACCTTTTACCGATTAAGAAGAAAATCAGATGAGATCAACCGTATAAACTTCATGTCGATATCTTGAAAATCAAGTCAAATTTCACCATGTCCATAAGGTATTTTTTATTTGATATGACTTAATTCGTATAAGAACGTGTGGATGGAAACATGGCTATCTCAAGTATTTACCCACCAGTGGCCGGTTGACATAACGAGTTGATGAGCAGCTTCGTAGGACCGCTTAGCGAGACTGCGGTTGTTAGGCTTAGTGAAGCGCAGCAATAACTGAAAGCATTGTTCATTTGCACACTGTTACTGTGGAGGGGGAGAAATCATTTGTGATGTTTTATAAAGTTCATACAGCAGTAAGTTCGAAAATCCAGGCAGTGCTGTATTTAACACAGAGCACAATGTGTGTGTCCACATGAATCACTGTCGGCATTATGCTCCATTTGTCAAATTTTGCCATCAGCTGTAACTATTGCTGTGATATAAATCGAACTCACAAGTTTTAAAGCGATCCGCTGTGAAGAGCTTTTTCTTCGTTAAAGTCTTGATTGCTCGCAGCAGCCATCGTGGTAATGAAATAGTGCTATAACTCGAAAACAAAGCTCGATATCAAAAATCTGGCAAATTTAAATCCAAGAGATCATGGTATTTAACCCATAGAGCCATATTTTAGGACTTAATTTTGACCGGCGTAGCGGCTATCCCGGTAACAGACAGGATGAATGACTGAATGAATGAATGACACACAAACGAACTACCGTATGCCCTGCTTGCCGAGGCATGTTTACTTACCATTAGATGTCTTGAACGGATGAAGTTGTTCTTCACCTGGCGCAACTTTATGGCCACAGGAGAGTTTTGAAAAATTATCCAAATTCCTTTTTTGCTGTAAGCAAATGGGGTCACCCAGTAGCAATGGGAAAACTCCATAAAACGTCCATTGACAAACTTTCAAACCATCGTCCAACGCATTGTCCAGTATAATCCAAGTCTGTTTTGTCCACTTGTATCCTCAGAACTCTAGAAACGGGTTATTTTTAGCTAAAAATAATAAAATACCAGTTATGCTTCAAGTAAGCTCGCGCATTCAATGGAAGTCCCGCCTCCCGGCTCGTTCATTGCCCAGAGACTCTGCTGCCACTCAAATGAATACTCGTATAAACACGAGCCGGGAGGCAGGACTTCCATTGAATGCAGAACTGTGGTATTTTATTTATTTTTAAGTCTGTCTAAAGGGGCGGGGCACCCTTGCGACTGTGAGCCGATCACAGATCTCGCGTGGATTTTGTGCAAATATTTGAAAGTCAAACGATGGCCTACCGACTGAGGCCACACATATAAGCAAGTGACCGTTGGGAGCGACCAAAGCTTGATATGGATGGATTCCAGGCTAGTTCAGAACGAGGGCGGAGGATACCCGAACATGAACAAGCTTAGAGTCTTCCTGACGAGCGCCCGTCTGGCCAACAGGAGGCGCCTAAGGAAAGAACAAAGCAACTTATATTACCCTTCCCAGCAGACCCTTCCCAATTTGCATCCCTGTAGCGCATTGGCCAATTGCGCGCTACTTCTGAAAAAGCTGCCGACCACTGCTGGATGGTACGACCGGGGCTCGAACCTGCGCCGTGATCCGTTGCAGTACTTTTTAATTATAAAAGTTTGACAAGATACCTTGTAGTTGGGAATTGGACTGACAACTGCTTCTGGATTGGATTGTGCTATATTTTTATTGCGAGCTGTTTCACCTAGTAGTTTGGTACCATGCCGGACAAATTGCTTGAGTTTGGGTTGTCCAACATACGTATGCTTTCAGCTGCATCACCTTGAACTCCAACTAACAATTTCTTCTTGTTCAGATTGTGCTACATTTGCTGTATGGAGTTTCAGCTGATAATATCTGAAGCCTGTGCCAGGTCATTACAGACTTATTAATTAGGCTTTCAGGTTTATGCTTTCACTTAGTTCTTGAAGCCATTCCCTCAGGAGTTCAATGCCTCTGTTACATATATAATGCGAAGTTCTGCCCACCAAAATATTCTGACATAACTTATCCAAAAGGAAATTACTTATGAATTACCTATGAAGTCTTTATGATCATAGCATTTTCAGCCTGCTTCCTTATACAGAAGTTGCTAATGCATTTAGTATTATTCCTGACATCTAGTTTCAGTTCGATATCATACTATTTTACATCAGGACTCTAATTATTTTTATCATTTGAACAATTACCAGATGATGATAAAAGACACAGGACTGATTGCAAATTTTGCTCTAAAACAGGCATTAGAGAGCACCCTTAAACAGGCATTAGAATTTTCTGGGGAACGCTTCCCCGTCCCCCACTTCCTCCTCCGGCGCTTGATCCCTGCCTGCGGCTCTCAAGACGCCTGCTATTCCCACTGAGACTTCAACTCATTTTCTTTTTGACAACCATGATGGGCAGGATCTTCATACTGCAGCTCAACAGCCCAATCACTACTGCGCAAACCCAGGCTCCAAATGAGCAACATGGCTGCCTCCATAAGAAGGAAATTTTAGCCCCATTTTAGTACCGTGCTAGGAAATGAAGACGTGTCGTCCATCATTATATACAGCCTATGGTTCACAATGGTACCACAGTTGCAGAATCCATACACAGCATATTAAGTATCGATATCAACTCGAAACTGCCCGCAAAGACGTAAACATAACGCGTTGCTGAATACCCCTCGGCCCGGACACGATTTCCTGCCTCAATGTCACAGTGTTAAGATCTAAGGTCAAATCCAGCAAAAAAGGTGACGTTGCACATCTATGTGTCACAGTGAGTTACCATACCAAATTTGGTGAAGCTGCGATCAGTAGTTGCTGAGTACTGACCCATATAAGATTTCCTGCCTCAAGGTCACAGCGCAAAGGTCAAAGGTGAAATCCAGCAAAAAAACATGACATTGCACATACGTGTGTGATAGGGTCATTCCATGCCAAATCACCTAATTTTCAGGAAAGTCCCCAGGTGACCCTCTTAGATTTTGCTGAAACTCCATGAAAATGTTCATATATGCAAATAACGAACACACAGAAAATTTCAGGCCAAAAGTCCAAGCCGTTTTGAAATTGTGGCTGTCCGAAGACCCCCTCTTTTCGCAAACGCGAGATTTTCAAATGATCATATTTTTGGATTTGAAAAAGCTACAAAGCTGAAAATTGCTACCTGGGGTAATTTGCACACAAGCTTTCAGAATCTGCAATCAAAAACAGTGTATCTTGCTTTCTTTTTGAAGATATGGGCACCTGAAAATGAGTTTTTCTAGCGGAAATTATTTTTGCGATTTTTAGGCTTACCTGGTGCCCGAACCATTGATCTGAGGATACCCAAATTGCTGATACATAATCTCTACATACAGCTAAATAACCCCCTGCAAGCATAGACTTATAAAACAATCAGTAAAAAACTAGGGTCCAAAGTCGACTTTCACAAAAAAAAATCTCAAAAATCACCCCTTTTCGGGGTCGGTTGACCTTGTGAACAGTTACTCAGGGTAATGAAATTTGCACCACAGAATTATATGTATCTGACCTTTATATGTACCAAATTTCATTGATGTGACTTAACTCCTTCATAGTTAGGCAGTGTTTCAAAGAAACCCACTAATTTGATCAAATTATGCTACTTTACGGTATATAACAACATCCTCGAGCTCTGGTAAATTGACAATTACAATCATTTGTAAAAGCAAATTGAAGCAAACCTACTTGAAATACATTTCTTGTGCATTTTGAATGGATCACTGCAATATTTCTGTGTATATTCATATCGAGATGTACATCTTCTCATGGTGAAAACACACTGTGCTGTCATCACGTAGCAGTACCCCACTTCTCCATTCCAATAGCTTCTTATCATCCTGTGACAAGTCAGAGGCTGCAAGTGTGCCAACATTTCTGCCATATATTTTCTTATGGCATTCCTCCTCCAGTGCAATTCCAATACTGCATCCCGATCTTGATGCTTCAAATTCCATGTTTTAAATCTTGATTTTTACAGAGCTCACAAAATGTACACTTTATCTGCTGAACATTGCAGTTGAAATGAATTGGAGGAGTGGATGTGAGCTGAAAAGTGAACACACTGTTCAATTATTCTGTAAACAATACGCCACAACAGTGAGGTAATTGATCCAGCTATTTTAAATAAACAGTTGTGGTTTGGAGTTAAGTAGACTAGGATGAACCTAGATAAACAATGTTTTAACACCTTTAGACGAGGTCACCTGGACTAGGATGAATCTTAATAAACAGTTTCCAACAGCTATGACCTCATGCAAATAATGTAAGAGAGCCCACTGAAAATCAGTAAGTTGAATCCACTTAAATAAAAGCAGTTTTGTATTAGTAACATCAATGTACAATATGTAAATGTATGGTACTATGGAAAACTTTGTTTTAAAACAAGCCATATGATACTATTCCTGATGTACAAAGTCATGAATTTTACAACTTTCTAAGAATTATTATATATATAAAAAGGTTATCAAAGATTACTTATTCTCATTTTTGCCCTTTGACATCTACCGAAGACATTGTAATGTACAGCAAAATGGTGTAATTTGATCAAATTAGTGGGTTTCTTTGAAACACTGCCTAACTATGAAGGACTTAAGTCACATCAATGAAATTTGGTACATATAAAGGTCAGATACATATAATTCTGTGGTGCAAATTTCATTACCCTGAGTAACTGTTCACAAGGTCAACCGACCCCCGAAAGGGGTGATTTTTGAGATTTTTTGTGAAAGTCGACTTTGGACCCTAGCCATACCTTTACTGATTGTTTTATAAGTCTATGCTTGCAGGGGTTATTTAGCTGTATGTAGAGATTATGTATCAGCAATTTGGGTATCCTCAGATCAATGGTTCGGGCACCAGGTAAGCCTAAAAATCGCAAAAAATAATTTCCGCTAGAAAAACTTTCTTTTTAAGGTGCCCATATCTTCAAGAGGAAGCAAGATACACTGTTTTTGATTGCAGATTCTGAAAGCTTGTGTGCAAATTACCCCAGGTAGCAATTTTCAGCTTTGTAGCTTTTTCAAATCCAAAAATATGATCATTTGAAAATGAAAAAAAAAATCCATGACAGGCAGACGGGCAAAGAGGGGGGCTTCGGACGGCCGAGTTGGACTTTTGGCCTGAAATTTTCTGTGTGTTCGTTATTTGCATATATGAACATTTTCATGGAGTTTCAGCAAAATCTAAGAGGGTCACCTGGGGACCATTAGGTGATTTGGCATGGAATGACCCGATAGTGAGTTACCATACCAAATTTGGTGAAGCTGCGAGAATTGGTTGCAGTACTGACCCGGACAAGATTTCCACAGTCAAGGGCACAGAGCTAAGGTCAAAGGTCAAATCCAGCAAAAACCTCGTGGCACATCTATGGGTCATAGTGACTTACCATACCAAATTTGGTGAAGCTGCAAGAATTAGTTGCTGAGTACTGACCCGGACAAGATTTCCAGGGTCAAGGTCACAGAGCTAAGGTCAAAGGCCAAATCCAGCAAGAACCCTGATGTTGCACATCTACGGGTCATAGTGAGTTACCATACCAAATTTGGTGAAGCTGCGAGAATTAGTTGGCGAGTTCTGACCCGGACAAGATTTCCAGGGTCAAGGTCACAGAGCTAAGGTCAAAGGTCAAATCCAGCAAAAAACCTGACGATGCACATCTATGGGTCATAATGAGTTACCATACCAAGTTTGGTGAAGCAGCGATGATTAGTTGCCGAGTACTGACCCGGACAAGATTTCCAGGGTCAAGGTCACAGAGCTAAGGTCAAAGGTCAAATCCAGCAAAAAACCAGACGAAGCACATCTATGGGTCATAATGAGTTACCATACCAAATTTGGTGAAGCAGCGATGATTAGTTGCCGAGTACTGACCCGGGCAAGATTTCCAGGGTCAAGGTCACAGCGCTAAGGTCAAAAGTCAAATCCAGCAAAAGATATGACGTTGCACATCTATGGGTCATAGTGAGTTACCATACCAAATTCGGTGAAGCTGCAATCATTAGTTGCTGAGTACTGGCCCGGAAAATGTCACCTGGACAAGATTTCCAGGTTCAAGGTCACAGCGCTAAGGTCAACGGGGAAATCCAGCAAAAAACCTAACGTTCCACATCTATGGGTCATAGTGAGTTACCATACCAAATTTGAGATAATTAGTTGCCCAGTACTGACCGGACAAGATTTCCAGGCTCAAGGTCACAGCGCTAAGGTCAAAGGTCAAATCCAGCAAAAAACCTCACGTTGCACATCTATGGGCCATAGTGAGTTAGCATACCAAATTTGGTGAAGCTACGATCATTAGTTGCCGAGTACTGGCCCAGACAAAATCATGGACGGACGACGGATGACGGACGACAGACGGACACGCAGGTGATGACAATACCCCTCCGGGCCGGAGTCGGCCGAGGGGTAAAAATATCCAAAACACCTCATACATGTATATGCAGTTTATCGGTGATGGATGCGAGATTTTATGATCAGTATGAAAAATAGGAAAAAATAAGAATTTGTTTGGAAAATAAGAGTAAAAAGGAACTGACCCAAAAAATGGGGAAAAAAAAATAGAAACTTAATGCCCAGACAGAGTAATTAGTACAGTGGCAGTACAGAGTGCTAATGTACAGTGAAAGTGTAGAGTGGCAATACAGAGTGGCAGTAGAGTGTGGTAGTGCGGAGTGGCAGTACAGAGTGGCAGTAGAGTGTGGTAGTGTGGAGTGGCAATACAGTGTGGCAGTACAGAGTGGCAGTTAACAGTGGTAGTACTGACTGGCAGTATAGAGTTGCAGCTCAGAGTGGCAAGAAAGAGCAGTAGTGCAGAGTTGCAGTATAGAATGGTAGTACAGAGTGGCAGCAAAAAGTGGTAGTGCAGAGTGGCAGCTCAGAGTGGCAGAACAGAGTGGTAGTGCAGAGTTGTAGTACAGAGTGGCAATTCAGCGTGGTAGTACAGAGTGGCAGTACAGAGTGGTAGTGCACAGTGGCAGTACAGAGTGGCAGCTTAGAGTGGCTGTACAGAGTGGCAGTACAGATCAGTAGTGCAGAGAGGCAGTACAGAGTGGTAGTACAGAGTGGCAGCTTAGAGTGGCATTACAGAGTGGTAGTGCACAGTGGCAGTACAGAGTGGCAGCTTAGAGTGGCAGTACAGATCAGTAGTGCAGAGAGGCAGTACAGAGTGGTAGTACAGAGTGGCAGCTAAGAGTGGCATTACAGAGTGGTAGTGCACAGCAGTAGTGCAGCCTTGGCCGCGGCTGAAAGGTGTACCAAGTGCAGTCACACCTCTTTTCCTCTTGGCCCTGGGGGCCCTGAGGGCCCGGATCTCCCACTCTCTCCTGGATCACCTTGGCTCCCCTGAAACATGACATCACCATCACCTCATGTGACTGGCAAATATACAACCCCAATTCTGAAATAGTTGGGACAAAGTATAAATTGTGAATAAAACCAAAACGCAATGACTTTCAAATCACACCAGCCAATATTTTATTCACAATAGAACAGAGATAACATAGCAAATGTTGAAACTGAAAAATTTTACAATTTTATCCACAAAATGAACTCATTTCAAATTCGATGGCTGGTACAAGTCTCAAAAAAGTTGGGACAGGGGCCTGTTTACCATGGTGTAGCATCCCCTCTTCTTTTTAACACAGAGTGGGGGCGTCTGGGCATTGAGGAGACAAGTTTCTTGAGTTTAGCCTAGGGTTTTCCATAATTGAAAATTTAAACATGTAAGCTGATGAAAAGTTTACATCACAAGCACGAAGTGCAAAATCCTAGCGGCCAGGGTCCAGGGACCACTTAAGGGCCCTGGAAGCTCTAAGGTTTCTAGATGCTCTCTGGTGCAATCTAGACCTATTTTTAAACATAATATGTTGGATTAAGAATCTAGATTTGAGGAAATAATTTTGCAAATTCATGTGTTTTTCCTCATTAAAATGTGATGCAATGATTCTTTCTGAGTGATCAAATTTTATGTGAATGTGTGATTCACACCTTGACAATAACAAATAGATTCTTCAATGAATAATCAGAGATTGACTTATAACACAGCCCTGCATTTTGAAACTTTTTCTCTGCTGATTTGATAAACTGTGTTGATTTTATATGATTCGAAGGCGCTGATTTCAAATTTGCCCTAAAAATTTGTGTATCACGTCAGGTTTTTTGACAAATCGCAAATTCTTTTTTTCATATTGATATATCTAAGAATACACGATGATAAATGAAAGCAAAATGACAGATTTTAAGCATTCTGCAAGATGTAATAAAACAAAATGCAGCTTACCTAAGGATTACATTTTCTTTGATTTACGGGAATAATTTTGTTCGGCGCAGTCTCTTTGTAGGCACCAACAGTTATACCAAGGGCAGTGATTTGTGACAAAACCTGACATGATACCCAAAAACTCTTGTGATGTTTGGATTCAGTGCCCCAAAATTACTTAAAATCAGGTATCAGCTCTTACTCAGCAAATCTCATGCAGGGCTGTGTAATAGATTTCCCAGTAGTTCCTGCTTCCTAGTAGAATGTTTGAAACATCAAGAATCAAGATCAATACAATTATACATATTGAAGGTTATAAAAAATTATTTTAAAAAAATTACTTGAGAAAAGTTTGTTAATTTCTCCCGAAGTCATAAGTGAAAGTTTATTACTATTAAAAATATTAGTCTTTTTTTTCTGGGCAATACGTGTGCTTAAAAAATACAAAACCCCACTCATGTAATCTTTTATCATTTGTTTGCATATTCAATTTAAAATCTTCCTGCATGGCCTAGTGCGAGGTCGGCCCAGTTGACCAAAGGTCCGCGAGACCGAAGGTCTGCATAAAAACGACAGGCATAACTTTAATGAAATTTTTGCTTCCAGCAGCTCGCTAAGATAATGGCACGAGGTAATGTATGCGGCAAAGTGTTGAAATATTACCTCATATCCATTTGAATTTGAAAATGGAAATGATAAATGCTGTATCTAATAACTTTATTTTTGTTTAAAGTAGACACTTTTGGTCTCGCGGACCTTTGGTCAACTGTGCTGTAACCCCTAACGTGCGTAAGTGTCAGGATAGGCTACATTAAAGCTGCACTTGGTAAGTCTTATGAAAGTAACTTTTTGTCATTTTTGCTAAAACTGTCACTGTGTACAGACAGTATTACATAAAACTAGAACTCTGTAATTAAAAAAGGCTCCTTTAAACCCACCTACTGCTCCTACAGCAATTTAAAAGAATCGATTTGGACCGATTCGGACCGAGGGTTCAGGAGCTTAGAGAAACTAATGGCGCAACAACAGGCATCAGCGAGGAAAAAAATACCGATACCTCTGTTACCGACAACAGCACACACGGCTAAGACAAGTAAGAAGAGGAGGCCAGAAGAAAAAAAAAGCACAAAAGAAAGAATTAGACAAAGCCTGGGATAAAACCAGAGTGAACATCGGAGTGGCTTTTTCAGAGGTGGAGGGAACTCCGTGATCTGGAAGGATTAAAAACCGATGCAGAGTTGGCGACTTTTCTGCTTGACAGGTAAACCCCTGCTTTATTTGTTGGTTCATTTTGCTCCGCAATGCTCTGCAAATAAGCGAGTTGGCGTCGCCACATGCACAGCTGGTACTAACCCCAGCCCTAACCGAATCAATTCATTTTCGCTCAGCAAATAAGCAAGTGAACGTCCTTACAAGCACAGTCACTGTTCGAATAGCCAGTGTCTTGTAATTGTTACAGTACTCTGTAGTGCATTTGATGTTACTGTGATGTTGCAGTCGAGCAAACGTTAGCTTGTTTCCGATGCTAGGGCTAACGTTACTGGCGTTGTTTTATTAGAAAGTAGCAGAAAATATCTTTTGAAGTGACCTGGCAGTCTTATCGGTTGTGTTGTTGTCCTCATAAATATGTGTTAAGTTTCTGTGCTCTCACAGCTAAATGCTGTCATACATGGTTTACTGGCCATTCAGCAGGATTCACGACAGTTTCTGTACTCAAAAAACGGGTAACTTAGTGAAATAAGCATGTGCTGGGTTTTTAATGAATACATACTGCTGTAGATTACTTTTCATGTTGACATGATTTATTTCTGCTTGTTTGTTGGCCAGCAGTGTTGACTGTTCACAACAGTAATGTCTAGCCTCGGCAACTTGGCCGTTTTCATAACGCAAAATCTCTCACATGCATAACAGCTCGCGTGCCTTCGCGTGCAAGGCAGCCTTCTGGGGAGGGTCTTAGGGCACGAACAGGATCTGAAGTTGCATTTTTTCAAATTTTATGCCAAGTCCTCTCTCTCCTCAAAGTTACCAACAGCAGCTTTAATTATTTTTTCGTTTGAAGGTTGAGCAGCTCAAGCTTAATTCCCGTGCTCCAATCTCGTTCAAATTAACTTGAAAGATTTGATGCGTATTGCTCACTTGAAAATATTCAGCTAACATTTGGTCAAGTTTGGGTGAGTAGATTTTAAATATCGGCCTGGATATGAAGCTGCACCAGTGCCTGCTTTTCAGTAGTGCTGCACGATTTGGTAAAATGTGCGATTGCGATTATTGTGGACCATATTGGGCGATTAGGATTTAAAAAAAAATGATATCTTGAGCCTACTTGCTTTTTTTATCAAGGAGAGTGCTCAGAATAATGATGGGAGGAACTTTGCAAGTTTTACACAATTTCTTATTCTGTTCAACATTTGAAATCAAAGTATCGCCATATGCCGAGATGCCTCTCACGACTCGCCTAAGTCTCAAAATTATTCACAATCCGCAGTTCAATGAACGGTCTTATTAAAGAGATTCTCATTAAAATTTGTGCATTGAAGTTTCAGTTTCACTTGCATAAAGGTGGACATGGTTTGAGAAATAAGAACATTTGAAACGCCTTTTATGCAATTCATTGCTTTCAATCCTTCAGTAAAGACAAGCATGAGAGTCAATCGATTTCGAACTAGTGGGGAAATTTAATGCGTTTAACATAATGCACAATGACTTAAATTCCTTGATGAATTTCTTCAAAGTTATAGAATTTGCTGACTAAGACACAGGAATTTAATTTGATAGTATTTTTTCGC
The DNA here is from genome assembly GCA_029692085.1 of Gymnothorax javanicus. Taxonomy (NCBI): domain Eukaryota; kingdom Metazoa; phylum Chordata; class Actinopteri; order Anguilliformes; family Muraenidae; genus Gymnothorax; species Gymnothorax javanicus. The sequence continues at coordinate 1,032,589 of CM056203.1, forward strand.
CTGGGGTGCTCATGATGATTTTATTCTGGCCAGTTGGTCTCTGAGAACTGTTAGTCAGACCAATGCTGCACAGACCACGGCTGCGTCTCAATAGGTTTTTTCCCTGAGGAAAGTTCCTAACTCCTGAAAACTGATCCGAAATGATTATGTGCCGTGACTATGATAAGAGCCTTCAATTCTTTAAAATGTTAAGGAACGGTGTCTCAGCCTTAATTTACCTTTTAGCATAGGGTACAGAATCCTTTCCGTAAAAAGAAAGGAGATAACGCCATTCCACAATTCTGCACAGCAACAGTTTTAAAGGGCAACTATTCATCTGACCAATCCTGATATGACCCCATCATGTTCCAGTGCCTTTCTTATTAGCTTTTTTTACACCCTTCCTTTATCTTCAGACGTTTTCCCATAGGCGATAGGACGTCATTTTTGACCACTCGGATTCAACCCAGGATAGCGCTTTTCCATTTAAAGGAGACGTAGTTATATGTTCACTGGCAGCACACGCTTATTTAGATTGAATCGGCTATTCATTTGGTCCAATTCCGCCTTTCTCTCACACTTAGACTACTTTATTCCTAACTTTATAAATAATACCTAATTTGATTATCTGTCTGGTGTTTTTCTTTAAGTAGGCTATTCATTGGCCTTTATCCGCTCAAAAGGCACAATGATATTAATCTTTTTATGAATCGTGATAATTGGAAGAAGAAGAAAAAAACTTCCCAGCTCCCCTCCTCGTATTCTAGCCAGGCATATCGACTGAGCCTGGATTTCAAAAATCCACCCTTTGCCTCTTCAAATGGACTCGGTGCCGGTGTTCTGATAATTTGTGCAAAGCGATCGTAAAGTCTTTGTTTTCGCCTTAATATTGCAATATGAATCAGTTTACAGTAGTAACTTTGTTATTTGTTAGCTTATTATAACATAAGCAGATGTTATAATGAGTTGGATAAGTTTGTTTGAAGATTTATGCCCATATATGCCGTTATCATCTAATTTCTGCATTTACAGGAAAACCCAGCGTGTACGTGCAAATATATTTACGCTTCTAGGTCGAAAGGCGCACTGTAAAAAAAAAAATGTATTTTTATGATTTTTGAAGATACTGGAGATATGAGCGAAGAAACAGCCCGAGATTTTAGGTTTGAGCAAGCGCAGAACTGCGAGGTAGCATATTTTGATAGGTAGCAAAATTTGACAGAACACCGGCAGTCCGGATGTACCGGGACGTTCAGGAAGATCCGGACATTGCTGGTTATTTCGCTTGAAAATGGTTGTTTAAGTGAGCTGCTTCCGTTTTTTCCATAATTTGATGATCAAGTTGAACTTCAGAACAATTACTGAATCAATAAAGGCCACCATTCACCGCAGAGACACACTATATGAATACGATATGGGAGTTAAGCAGACTGTATGCGTGCACGGATTGGACTCACAAATCCTGGATCACGGTGCTCTATGGGTCAAATCTGATGAACAGTCAGATCGATATAATTTTAAAAGTACATGTAGGCCTACACCTCGGTCAAGCTAACTATTTAACTGCACTAGCGCACAGAATGACTCACCACGAATGCGACGCTACAAACGGGCCATCCCTTACCTCTTCAAGAACCCCGATGCGGCTTGGAGTACCAGCATTCCAGTGCCCGACATGTCCGGCTATCTTGTCGGCCGCTATCGTGAACTGGAGCCCCGAGATAAAGCACGACATTTGAGCTATTTGTTTTCTCGATTTCTCTTGAGCTTTCGTCACTTCTGCCTTACCTAAAGTGACTGAAAGTTAGCTGCATGTATTTTTGTGTGCTATAACGGTTTTAGTATGTTTTGATTGGGAAAATTTGCAAGCCAGTCAGTGTTGATGACCTATTTAAAATCATTATTTTTTGAACCTGTCGCACATAATTTTAAACATGTCGCCAATTTTTTAACGTCGCACAAAATTTCAAACCTGTAGCGCTTACATGTTAAAGGTCGTTGTGGAAAACACTGGTTTAGCCACTGGAATTTGATCCCACTCTTGTTTAATACAGGCTTCCAGCTGATGGAGAGTTTTGGGTCTCCTTTGACTGACTTTTTGTTTAATTATGCGCCAAATGTTCTCAATCGGTGAAAGATCAGGACTGCAGGCAGGCCAGTTCAGCACACAGACTCTTCTACTACAAAGCCATGCTGTTCCCAGACAGCACGCATACGTCTCGCCGACGTCGGCACGATGAATAACAAATGCCAATGTCTCGGAGACGTAGGGCCAATGAGCAAACGACGTAAATTCGACATCTTCCCAACACATCTCATTACATCGCCCATACGTCACGGCGACGTATATGTGCTTACTGGGTTGTAATAGCTGCAGTATGTGGTTTTGCATTGTCCTGCTGAAATACACAAGGCCTTCCTTGGAATAGATGTCGTCTGGAGGGGCGCATATGTTGCTCTAAAACATTTATATACCTTTCAGCATTCATGGTGCTTTTTAAAACATGCAAGTGTCCCACACCATATGCACTAATGCATCCCCATACCATCAGAGATGCTGGCTTTTGAACTGAACGCTGATAACAGGAGGGGTGGTCTTTCTGCTCTTTAGCCCGGAGGACACGACGCCCATGATTTTCAACAAGAATGTCAAATTTGGACTCGTCTGACCACAGGACACTTTGCCACTTTGCTACAGTCCATTTTAAATGAGCCTTGGCCCACAGAACATGGCGGTGCTTCTGGATCATGCTCAACAATGGCTTCCTTTTTGCATGATAGAGTTTTAGGTGGCATCTGTGGATGGCACGGCGGACTGTGTTTACAGACAGTGGTTTCTTGAAGTATTCCTGGGCCCATTTATTAAAGTCAATGACAGAATCATGCTGGTGAGTGATGCAGTGGTGTCTGAGGGCCCGAAGATCACAGGCATCCAGTGAAGGTGTTTACTGGATGTTACACACCTGATGCCAGTTAACTTAATTACTTGCTAAATGTTCTTTCAGCTGATTCTCTTATGTATTAATTGCTTTTTCAGCCCTTTTTTGCCTGTGTCCCAACTTTTTTGAGACCTGTTGCAGCTAGAAAATTTGAAATAAGCTCATTTTGTGGATAAAAATGTAAAATGTCTCAGTTTTAACATTTGAAATGTTATCTATGTTCTATTGTAAATAACATATTGGCTCATGTGATCTGAAAGTCATTGCATTTTGATTTATTCACAATTTACACTTCGTCCCAACTATTTCGAATTGGGGTTATGTATATACAGTATATATACACACTTCCTGCCCTGAAACATGACATCACCATTATATATATATACACACATACACACACACACATATATATACACTCATCACAGACAGAGACACAAAAACACACAGATGGTGCGACACACACTCAGACACCACTGAGTAAATGTTACGGCTTCAGATATAAAGAAAGCAAAAGTCTGCTGAACACACATGAAAACACTCTGAAACACAAAGTATACAAACATATTCATTAACACAGACTATGATGCAGATCTCAAGAGAACAACAAACAATTTAATTATTATTCTGTGCAGTTGAGACCAAATATGGAGTAAAATTCTCACCTTTATACCAGGTTTACCAGCTAAACCTGCAGTACCCTGAAAGGGAAAATGATGCTTGTTTTTATGGAGAATTCCAGAGCAGTAAACAGCTGTCAGAACATGCAGACCTGATAAAAAGCTACGAGTATGGCTTCAAGGGAGAATACAGGCCACTCATTTTCCTCGACTATGACCTCTCCCCTAAGACTTTCCAAAGTCACAATGCTGTCAGTCACATTTCACCACACGTATACTAGTTCTAATAAGGAGCCGTCAGTACATAGTGTGGAGCATGGAGGCAGTACATACTGTGAGAGTAGAACACTGAAACCTACCCTATCTCCTGGTTCACCCTTTTCACCTGGCTGGCCTGCTGAGCCAAACCCTGGAGAACCCTGAGAGGATGAATGTGTCACAGAAAGAGAGCAAAAGATAGCAAAAAGAGAAGGAAGAGGCAGGGTGAGAGGATGACATGTCAATCGACAAAAACAGCACAATATTGGGAGACCACACACCCAGTAAAGAAACATAAAGAGTATCCAGTTTGTGCTCATAACACAGACATGCAAAACACTGCCACAGTAACATGAGGAGCGTTGAGTTATACTTGATATCAGAGCCTGACGACCAAAACGCATCTAACTCCTGCTTCAGCCAGGTGCTTCACATAAACACACTGGGACAGAATATGGGGGGTTTACGGGATTCCCGTGTGCTGTACGACTCACTGAAGCACCAACCATGTGACGGGACAAAGTTACGCCGATTCAGCAAAGAGACTAACAGAGTCACAGTTTCACATAACATTCAAAATCAAACTGAAGCCAATCACCTACACATAACATTCATAAACAAACTGAAGCCAATCACCTACACATAACATTCATAAACAAAGGACTGGAGCCAATCACCTACACATAACATTCAGAAACAGGGAACTGGAGCCAATCATCTACACATAACATTCATAAACAAAGGACTGGAGTCAATCACCTACACATAACATCCATTAACTAGAGGCACTCGTAGAGTGCAAACCTCCGCCAAGGCAGCACAATCCAAATCTTCATGAGTGGGAGCAAAGTTGAGTTATCGCGTGTCATACGATTTCAAGATGGCTGCCGTGGCGGCCATATTGTTTCACTGATCGCGATGAAAATCAATAGGGTCCATCCTTGATGTAATAGCAATGCACCCACAAAATTTCAGACACATCCGTGCATTACTTTTTGAGTTATGTTGTTCACAAACAGACAGACAGACAGACAAACGCAAAAACATAACCTCCGCCCCAACTTTGTTGGCGGAGGTAACAAAGGACTGAAGCCAATCACCTACACATGACATTCATAAACAAAGGACTGAAGCCAATCACCTACACATAACATTCATAAACAAAGGACTGGAGCCAATCAGCACTTAAGTAAGACTGTTGAAATGCACTAAATGCAGCAGGTAAGAAGCCTTCTCATTCAGAACAAAGGAAGTGATCTATCTATGATGTCCCTGGAACTAGAGGATACAGGTGATTCATGGGGGTCCGGGAAAGGGCGCGACACCACAGCATATCACAAACATGCCAATACAACCCCTCAATAACACAGGCATAACAACATCTGTCTTTGGTCATCAACCCCCAGTGCTGAAACCAGTGTTATCCTGAGCAGGAGCCACACTGGAGCCATACAAGCCCTGATACGCCCCTCAGGAAGCGGAGATACATCACCCCTGCAGCCATTCTGAGAGAAGCAATAGGGCATCTCTAATGCGCCGTATTATAACTGATTATTTGGGATGCGAGTGAACATGGTGGAGGGAGAAATGACGGTTGAGTAAATTTAATGCTATTTATGTCAGCAAGTCCGATCTTGGTGGGCCTGTTTGGGAATGCCAGCTTTAATTCACATTCGACAGATGAACCTTTGCTCAGTCATAAAGCTAAATGTATAAGCACATGGTATCATTTGTCAGGTAATATCTCGCCGTCATACGGAAGGGACCCTGCTTGTGTCCCTGTCAGAAACATGACATGGGCATGAAAGGGGGGCATTTCTCCTCTGATCACTTCATATCATGCACTCAAACACCAGCACACTACAGGTTTACCCCCAATTTACACCAGATGTGTGTTTGGTCCTTCTGCGCTCCGCCAGGGCGGTGCAGCTGATAGGATTCACTTTAGTCAATGAGTGTGTTTACACCAGATCCGCTGCGTTGTTTTTCTCGTCCGTCCCAGCTCCAGCAAAACGCAACCCTGCGCAGCAGATACGCAAGACTACTATTTTTGCCGGATGCGGCAGCACAAACGCAACACTTCAGCACATCAGATCGATCGTACACAGACACAACATTAAAAGATATGCTTAATTTTCTAAAGGAGATTCTGCAGGGTACAGGCAAATTTGCCCACAGCCCAATTTGAACCATCTTCTGGTTATATGTACCTACTTGTGGGACTGTCCAGAAAATAGATTTGAAATGTGAAATTTGCATACACTGTGACCTATTTAGTGATTTCAAGATTTTTGTGGGACAAGGCCTCGAAAATTCCATATAAATGATTGTTCTGAAAAACAGATGATTTTTAATGGCTACACAACAACATGATGGACATTTTGATACCAAACATAAGTATATATGTGAAAAACTGAAGAAGTTTCAGACAATTTTGCATTGAAAAATGCATCTTTCTTGACCAAAATTGATGCAAAACGTAAAGTTCATCTTGAAAAACAACCAGGTTCCTATGAAAACACACCTAAGATATTTTCACAAAAGTTGCGTCATAAAGCTGTAGTTGGCTAAATAATGTGCGAGTGTCGTTAAATTGCGAGACCGGTAACATGGATCCGGATTGCGAAAATTGGAACCATCCCTGTATTCACAGCGCTTCACTTTTTCCACATTTTGTTATGTTACAGACTTATTCCAAAATGGATTAAATTCATTTTTTTCCTCAAAACTATACACACAATACCCCACAATGACAACATGAAAAAATCTTTTGGAGATTTTTGCAAATTTATTAAAAATAAATTACTAAGAAATCATACCTCCATAAGTATTCAAAGCCTTTGCTCAATACTTTGTTGATGCACCTTTTGCAGCAATTACAGCCTCAAGTCTTTTTGAATATGATGCCACCAGCTTGGCACACCCATCTTTGGGCAGATTCGCCCATTCCTCTTTGCAGCACCTCTCAAGCTCCATCAGATTGGATGGGGAGTGTTGGTGCGCAGCCATTTTCTGATCTCTCCAGTGATGTTCAGTCGGATTTAAGCCTGGGCTCTGGCTGGGCCACTCAAGGACATTCAGAGTTGTCCTGAAGCCACTCCTTTGATATCTTGACTGTGTTCTTAGGGTCTTTGTCCTGCTGAAAGATGAACCGTCGCCCCAGTCTGAGGTCAAGAGCGCTCTGGAGCAGGTTTTCATCCAGGACGTCTCTGTTCATTGCTGCATTCATCTTTCCCTCAATCCTGACGAGTCTCCCAGTTCCTGCCGCTGAAATACATCCCCCACAGCATGATGCTGCCACCACCATGCTTCACTGTAGGGATGGTATTGGCCAGGTGATGAGCAGTGCTTGTTTCCTCCAAACATGACGCCTGGCATTCACGCCAAGAGTTCAATCTTTGTCTCATCAGACCAGAGAATTTTGTTTCTCATGGTCTGAGAGTCCTTCAGGTGCCTTTTGGCAAACTCCAGGCAGGCTGCCATGTGCCTTTTAGAAAGGAGTGGCTTCCATCTGGCCACTCTACCACACAGGCCTGATTGGTGGATTGCTGCAGAGATGGTTTTCCTTCTGGAAGATTCTCTCTCCACAGAGGAACGCTGGAGCTCTGATAGACGACCGTCGGGTTCTTGGTCACCTCCCTGACTAAGGCCCTTCTCCCCTGAACGCTCAGTTTAGACGGGCGGCCAGCTCTAGGAAGTGTCCTGGTGGTTCCAAACTTCTTCCTTTTTTCTGTACCCTTCCCCAGATTTGTGCCTCGAGACAATTCCTTTGACTTCATGCTTGGTTTGTGCCCTGACATGCACTGTCAACTGTGGGACCTTATATAGACAGGTGTGTGCCTTTCCAAATCAAGTCCAATCAGCTGAATTTACCACAGGTGGACCTCAGTTAAGCTGTAAAAACATCTCAAGGTTGATCAGTGGAAACAGGATGCACCTGAGCTCAATTTTGAGCTTCATGGCAAAGGCTGTGAATACTTATGTAGGTGTGATTTCTTAGTTATTTATTTTAAATAAATTTGCAAAAATCTACAAAAAACTTTTTCATGTTGTCATTATGGGGTATTGTGTGTAGAATTTTATGGGAAAAAATGAATTTAATCCATTTTGGAATAAGGCTGTAAACATAACAAAATGTGGAAAAAGTGAAGCGCTGTGAATACAGGGATGGTTCCAATTTTCGCAATCCGGATCCATGTTACCGGTCTCGTAATTTAACGACACTCGCACATTATTTAGCCAACTACAGCTATATGAGGCAACTTTTGTGAAAATATCTTAGGTTTGTTTTCATAGGAACCTGGTTGTTTTTCAAGATGAACTTTACGTTTTGCATCAAGACAGATGCATTTTTCAATGGAAAGTTGCCTGAAACTTCTTCAGTTTTTCACATATATACTTATGTTTGGTATCAAAATGTCCATCATGTTGTTGTGTAGCCATTAAAAATCATCTGGCTTTTCAGAACAATCATTTTATGGGTTTAAAAACGGACTTTTCGAGGCCTTGCCCCACAAAAATCTTGAAATCCCTAAATTCTCAAAATCAGGCCCACTTTTGGTGCAGGGTGACTCGGTGAAAACAAAACCCACGTGGCCCGTGAAACCGAATTGAAAGTGATACGAACAAAGTAATAATCCATCAAAAAACATGCCCAAGGCGCATGTAGCGTTTGGTTGTTCGAATCATAAAATGAAACGAAGAGAAAATTTCATTTCACGTATTTCCAAAGGAAAGTAAGCGGCGTGAAGCATGGACACAAGCTGTCAAAAGACAAAACTGATGGCAGCAAGAGGGAACCGTCAGCTCATGCAGTGCTGTGTGGGAAGCATTTTATCGGAGGTGAAATGGTAAATAGCTAAATATTTCGTAAGCTGGGAATTAAGCTGGAATTACTTTTGCCATTTGCTCTCATGCTTTTAATTTACAACTCTAAGTACCTGCTGCAATATTTAGTGTCTGTGGCACAATGATGATCAAAATAGTCAAATGACATCTCTAGTACCTTGCAGTAACTCCAACACGCTGTATTTACTCTCAGAAAAGAAAAATCACAGATACAAATACTAATAAGGTGGACTAGAAATTGACATTTGTTGATGAGATAACATGAAGACGAACTCATGGTTAACTGTTTTCACCGAGTGCCTAATTGGGCCAGGCGGAAATGACATAACATAACATAACATGAATGGCGAGAACAGGCCGTTCAGCCCAACTAGGCTTTCGCCAGGTCACAGTTCACTTCCTGTACTCAATGACTCAATTTCTACAGTTCAAAACTATTTTCCTCAACAATATGGACAAGTCCCACAAGTGAAGAAATATTTCCGAATATCATATAACTTTAGTCAGAAGATGGTTCTGAACAACACTTGGTTGAAGGAATCCTACATAATTCACTTTGGGTAAAGACCTCAATTCACCCCTGTCTCCTTTTCCTAAGACTAAAGAGATTAGAACCTCCTCATAGCTTTCATCTTTAATACCGGGCTGAGACTGGCTCTTCTCTGAACTTTCTCTAAAGGCTCTATGTCTTTCTTAAAGTATGGTCCCCAGAACTGTACACAAACACTCTAGATGTGGTCTGAGAATGTAAAAAGCATCACCTTTGGATTTGAACTCAATAGGCAATGTACAGCATCCGATTGGCTTTTTTAACAAACAAAAGCCTGTGAGGGTTTGGTCAAAATCAAATCTTTCTCTTGTGGAACACAAAAACAGGAAGTATCCGTCTAATGTTTTTAACATGTACTACTTTTTTAAGCTACATTAAATTTCAACAGCCCAATTCTGAATTCTATCCAAATCATCCTGAATCAGAAGCACTCTAAAATATTTGCAAAAAATATCATCAAATTTCACTAATCTGCTCTCAATATTCCTATCCATTAATGTAGATGAGGAACAGCAGGGGGTCCCAACACCGATCCTGGGGGACGCCACTTCCTAGCTCAAAAATACCACTGAAACCACTCTTTGTGTTCTGTCCTGCAACCAGTTATGAATCACTTCAGAATACCACCTGTAACTCCAATGGAGCTCATTTTAAAAATTAGTCTCTTATGCGGGACTGTGTCAAATGGAAAATCCAAATATATGATGTCATAAGCCCTGATTAAGTCTTGTGGCCTCTTCAAAAATTCCAGAAGGTTTGTCAGGCATGACCTTCCTTTATGTTCCTCAAGATATTGTTACAAGAAATAAGTCCAGCTCATCTTTTATGATAGATTCCAATATTTTGCACGCAACACCCTGTAATTACCTGGCTCAAGCCCCTTTTTTTATATGCATTATATTGCCCTGTTTCCAATCATTTGGTATTTCTCCAGTTTCTAAAGACCGTCTAAAGATGGCAGATAAGCTGATGATCTCCTAAAGCACTCTAGGATATAAGTAAGGACCTGTATCTGCCTTTAGTTGAACACTTGTCTGATTATCCCTAACCTCAGCTAAATAATCTTGAGCATTGGACAAGCCCTCTGGCCGAATAAAGACCCCTGTCTCAACAAAAGTAGCTTAATGTCCCCTTAAATATACACAGTTTAAGGTCCTGCTCTTTGACCCCTTTTCTGCACAGCTGATACCCTAAAGTTTTGCCCCCTCTGCAATTTGGTTTCTGTACCCCTCAGTAACACAGCCGCATTTTACAGATACCCTAAAGCACACAGTTATAAGGTCCTGTACCCCTTCAAACTCCTCTGAATAGCTGCTGTCATCCACTGAGGATTCTGCTTTTTCAGACTTTTGGACACCTTTGGAATGAATTTACATTGTGAATCAAGTGAAAACCCTTAAATCTTTCCCACATCTCATTTACAGACTCACAGTCCAAGGTCCTTTTGTTTCACCTGTAACACATCCTGTCAAAGTTTGCTCCCTAAAATTAAAAATTTTTTTTTTGGAGACACAGTGTAAGGTCCTGAACCCCCAAGTGGCTAACACTAATTCTGATTACCCAAATAAAATTGCCTTCTCACAGTGTTTAAGGACATCCTAGAACCCCCCCTGTCCTTTCAAATCAATACCAGGATAATTTAAGTCTCCCATAAAGTCCCTCCTCCTCTACACAGTGTCCTCTTAAGGTCCTTGAACCCCTGTCCAAAGCTGGTGATACCCTAAAGCACACACCTATGTTTAAACCAGTCTGTAACACTTGCCAGTGAGCCTGATACCCTAAAGCACACAGTTTCAGTTTCCGCAAGGTCCTGTGCTACCCCTGTAACACTATCCTGATACCTTCTAAATATTCACACCATCCTCTTCAAGGTCCTGTAATCCCCTGTCAACACTAATCATACCCTCAAGTTCTTGAAATTTATTTTTAATGCATTTAGATAAAAACAAGGTCCTGAACCCCCCCTGTAACACTACTGATAAAGCCCTAAAGCTTTTTTTTGCTTTAAAAAATATATCATCAATAGTGTGTAAGGTCCATCAGGGCAGTCCCCTGTAACACTCTTTAACCTCCCTGATAAGTCCCTAAAATAACTCTCTGCACCCTCAACATACGCTGACCCAGTGCAAAGGTCCCTTCGGTTCAGGTGTAGCCCATCCGTAACAGGTCACCTGTCCCACAAGTAGTTCCAGTGCCCCAAAACCTATACACACCAGGTTCATAAGGTCCTCCAGATAAAATTCCCCTGTAACACGTGGATACCGGTAAAATCAGAACACTGTGGAGGATCTGCTCCTAAAGCAATTCAACAAATTTGTTTTGCAGAACCTCAAACCTACCCTTACCTATGTAACCCAACATGGACCATGACAACTGGATCCCTAAAGCACACCTGGGCACCAGGCAGGTCCACCATGAGACTCCCTGTAAACACAAGCTGAGTCCCCTACTATCAATAACTCTCTTTTTCTGAGGGGTAGAGGCCAACAGGGTGCCCTGCTGCTCATCAGTCCCCTCCTCTCAGGGTCAGGGGCCAATACCCTGCAAAGCACCTCACAGTGTAAGGTCCCTGTACCCCCTGCCTGTAACACCACCCTGCTTTGGCGTAGACCATTTCTCTAAACGATACCCTCTAGCTCTACTGACAGTGTAACTGGTCCTGATGATCCACCACGACTTTCAGTAACACAGTTCACTTCCTGTAAGCACACAGTTCAAATCTATTTTCCTGGACAGTCCCACAACACAGAAGATGGTTCATCCTAAAGCCGTGGGTAAGTACCCTGCAGTCCTGTGGGTTGGCCCCCTGTTACACTGGCTGGGACTGCAGCAATAAAATATATGTAGATACCTAAACTTTATCGACAGAACACTTTCCAAACAAATGACAAACCCAACACAAACAGGAGATTAAGAACATTTATTAACAATAGGCTACTAATCCATGGTAGAAGCACAAAATCTCAAAAAATAAACAAATCGAAGGAAATCAACCATTCCTCAACCCTTTCGTTAAAAAACAGAAACTGTTTCATGTCTGTAGTTGCACTTATACAACATGTATCATTAATCACAGCTGATATCCCTGATTCCGTCAGGCTCGCTCATTGGTTCTCGCAACTCTAGCTGTCCAACCCTGGAACATAGCAAAGATGCAGCAAAGAAAGCACACAGAGGAAGGTCCTGTAAATCCTGTTACTCCAACACTGCTGATATCCTAAAGCACACAGTGTAAGGTCCTGTACCCCCTGTAACACAGCTGATACCCTAAAGCACACAGTATAAGGTCCTGTACCCCCTGTAACACAGCTGATACCCTAAAGCACACAGTGTAAGGTCCTGTACCCCCTGTAACACAGCTGATACCCTAAAGCACAGTGTAAGGTCCTGTACCCCTGTAACACAGCTGATACCCTAAAGCACACAGTGTAAGGTCCTGTACCCCCTGTAACACAGCTGATACCCTAAAGCACACAGTGTAAGGTCCTGTACCCCCTGTAACACAGCTGATACCCTAAAGCACACAGTGTAAGGTCCTGTTCCCCCTGTAACAAGGATGATACCCTAAAGCACACAGAGTAAGGTCCTGTACCCCCTGTAACACAGCTGATACCCTTAAGCACACAGAGTAAGGTCCTGTACCCCCTGTAGCATAGCTGATACCCTAAAGCACACAGTGTAAGGTCCTGTTCCCCCTGTAACACAGCTGATACCCTAAAGCACACAGTGTAAGGTCCTGTACCCCCTGTAACACAGCTGATATCCTAAAGCACACAGTGTAAGGTCCTGTACCCCCTGTAACACAGCTGATACCCTAAAGCACACAGTGTAAGGTCCTGTACCCCCTGTAACACAGCTGATACCCTAGAGCACACAGTGTAAGGTCCTGTACCTGCTGTAACACAGCTGATACCCTAAAGCACACAGTGTAAGGTCCTGTACCCCCTGTAACACAGCTGATACCCTAAAGCACACAGTGTAAGGTCCTGTACCCCCTGTAACACAGCTGATACCCTAAAGCACACAGTGTAATTGTACACCCTGTAAAAGCACAGCTGATCCTGTACCCCCTAAAGCTGATACACACAGTGTAAGGTCCTGTACCCCTGTAACACAGCTGATACAAAGCACACAGTGTAAGGTCCTGTTTGTAACACAGCTCTACCCTAAAGCACACAGTGTAAGGTCCTGTACCCCTGTAACACAGCTGATATCCCTAAAGGTGTAAGGTCCTGTACAGTGTAACACAGCTGACCTGTAGAAAGCACACAGTGTGGTCCTGTACCCCCTGTAACACAGCTGATATCCTAAAGCACACAGTGTAAGGTCCTGTTTTGTAACACAGCTGATATCCTAAAAGCAACAGTGTAAGGTCCTGTACCCTGGAACACAGCTGATATCCTAAAGCACACAATGTAAGGTCCTGTTTAACACAGGATACACAGTCACACAGAATAAGGTCCTGTTGTAACACAGGATATCCTAAAGCATACAGTGTAAGGTCCTGTAGAACACAGCTGATATCCTAAAGCACACAGTGTAAGGTCCTGTACCCCCCTGTAACACAGAATGTGCACACAGTGTTTCCTGATCACCCTGTAACACAACACAGCTGAGAACAGTGTAAGGTCCTTCCCCTGATCACAGCTGATACCCTAAAGCACAGAATGTAAGGTCCTGTTTCCCTGTAACACAGTGATATCCTAAAAAGAATGTAAGGTCCTGTTCCCCCTGTAACACAGCTGATATCCTAAAGCACACAGAATGGTCCTGTACCCCCTGTAACACAGCTGATACCTAAAGCACACAGTGTGGTCCTGTACCCCCTGTAACACAGCAGTGATACCTGAAAGCACACAGGATCCTGTACCCCTGTAACACAGCTGATATCCCCAAAAGCACACAGTGTAAGGTCCTGTGTAACACAGCTTTATCCTAAAGACACAGTGTCCTGTAGTAACACAGCTGATATCCTAAAGCACACAGTGTAAGGTCCTGTTCCCCCCTGAACACAGCTCCTAAAGCACACAGTGTAAGGTCCTGTACCCCTGTAACACAGCTGATATCCTAAAGACAGTGTAATGTCCTGTACCCCTGTTTCAGGATCAAAGTCACACAGAATGTGTCGTGTAACACAGCTTCCTAGGATCACAGTAACACAGAATGTGTCTGTACTGTTTCAGGATCACAGTCATACAGAATCCTGTACCCCCTTTCAGGATATCCTAAAGCACACAGAAATGTCCTGTCCCCTGTTTCAGGATCCCAAAAGCACACAGCGTGGTCCTGTACCCCTGATCACAGCTGATACCCTAAAGAACAGTGTAAGGTCCTGTTTCTGTAACACAGCTGATACCCTAAAGCACACAGTGTAAGGTCCTGTACCCCAGGATCACAGCTCATACCCTAAAGAATGTGGTCCCATGTTTAACACAGCTGATATCCTAAAGCACAGAAGGTCCTGTTCCCCTGTAACACAGCTGATACCCTAAAGCATACAGAATCCTGTACCCCTGTTTCACAACTGGATCCTAAAGTCACACAGTGAATGTCCTGTACCCCTGTAACACAGTGATACCCAAAAAGCACACAGTGTAAGGTCCTGTATCCCTGTAACACAGCTGATGTAAAGCACACAGTGTTCCTGTACCCCCTGTAACACAGCTGATACCCTAAAGCACACACAGTGTAAGGTCCTGTTTCCTGATCACAGTCACCCTAAAGAAAACAGAGTAAGGTTTCTATACCCAGTCCCACAGAATGATACCCTAAAGCACCCAGTATTAGGTCCTGTACCCCTGTAACACAGCTGATACCCTCAAACACAATGTAAGGTCCTGTTTCCCCTGATCACAGCTGATACCCTAAAGCACATAGAGTAAGGTCCTGTACCCCTGTTTCACAGGATCCCTAAAGCACACAGAATTAGGTCCTGTTTCCCCTGGATCACAGCTGATACCCTAAAGACACAGTATAAGGTCCTGTACCCCGGTTTCAGGATCCCTAAAGCACACAGTGTAATGTCCTGTACCCCTGTTTCACAGGATCCCAAAGTACACAGTATAATGTACCCCTGTAACACAGTTTCAGATCCCAAAGCACCCAGAATGGTCCTGTTTCAGGATCCCAAAGCACCAGTATAAGGTCCTGTATCCCCTTAACACAGGATATCCTAAAGCACACAGTGTAATGTCCTATACCGCTGTAACACAGGATACCCAGTCACACACAGTGTAAAGTCCTGTACCCCTGTAACACAGCTAATCCCTAAAGCACCCAGTATAAGGTCCTGTACCCCCTTTAACACAGGATCCCAAAACACCCAGTATAAGTCCTGTTTCCCCTGATCACAGTGATATCCAAAGACACAGTGTAAGGTTTACCCGGATCACAGTCCCAAAGCAGAATGTGTCCTGTTCCCAGGATCACTGATACCCTAAAGCATACAGTGTAAGGTCCTGTTTCCCCCCTGTAACACAACTGATCCTAAAGCACACAGTGTAATGTCCTGTACCCCTGTAACACAGCTGATACCCAAAAGCACACAGAAGGTCCTGTACCCCCCCTTAACACAGGATCAAAGCAGTGGTTCCCAAAGACCCATGTGTATGCTGGTGTACAACCACAGCTCAAATCTCAGAATGCGAACGAGTTGTGAATTGCAATTGCACTATTCTTGTTCATCCTGATTATTTACACAGAATGAGACCACTTCCAAAATGGCCATGATGGGGGAAAAAAAAAAATCATAGTGTGCTATTTCAAATCATCTAACATAAAAAAGTGAAATGCAATTGATGACATGAAACTATGAATTGGCTTCTACTTGATAAAATTTCGGTCACTAAAACTAACTATCAATGGGCAATTAAGAATTTCAGGACAAAGCATATTATAATGAGTCAAACCTGTTAAATGGTTTGAGGATCAACACCTGCAATCAGAACCCTAATCAGCAGCTTCTTGATTGATCACAATCTTGCATTTGATCACAAAAACATATCGCCACCTTCACTTGGCTTGTTTTGGAATACAGGAAATAAAAATATCAAAATTGGGCTTTTCAAACATCATGGAATGCATAGCCATTTCTGTCATAATGTGGTTTAAGGGGTAAAATGTCCTCTCATCTGAAAAGAACTAATTAAAAATGGCTTGTTTTCTGGGATCAGTCGCAAACCAGCATCACAGTGGGTCCCCAGGACCGACTTTTGGGAACCACTGCCCTAAAGCACACAGAAGGTCCTGTACCCCCAGTAACACAGCTGATACCCTAAAGCAAACAGAGTAAGGTCCTAGGACCCCTGTAACACAGCTGATACCCTAGAATGTATAAGGTCCTGTTTCAGGATCCCTAAAGCACCCAGTATTAGGTCCTGTATCCCCTGTAACACAGCTGATTTCCTAAAAGATCACAGTATAAGGTCCTGTACCCCCAGAATGCTGATACCCTGTTTCCTGATGTAACACAGCTGATACCCTAAAGTACACAGAATGGTCCTGTACCCCTGTTTCACAGGATCCCTAAAGCACACAGTGTAGAATGTGTCCCCCTGTTTCAGGATCCCAAAGTACACAGTGTGTATGTCCTGTACCCCCTGTTTCAGGAACTCACTTTTTTCACCTTTCTCTCCAGCATCTCCTTCAGTCCTTTCAAACCAGGCAGGCCTCGCTCTCCCTGAGACAGGAGAGAGAAACACTCTCTAAAAAATTCCTCTGAATTACTGCCACTCGGACCAGAGTCACACAGAATGTGTTGTGTTTCAGGATCACAGTCACACAGAATGTGTTGTGTTTCAGGATCACAGTCACACAGAATGTGTCGTGTTTCAGGATCACAGTCACACAGAATGTGTCGTGTTTCAGGATCACAGTCGCACAGAATGTGTCGTGTTTCAGGATCACAGTCGCACAGAATGTGTCGTGTTTCAGGATCACAGTCGCACAGAATGTGTCGTGTTTCAGGATCACAGTCGCACAGAATGTGTCGTGTTTCAGGATCACAGTCGCACAGAATGTGTTGTGTTTCAGGATCACAGTCGCACAGAATGTGTCGTGTTTCAGGATCACAGTCGTACAGAATGTGTCGTGTTTCAGGATCACAGTCGCACAGAATGTGTCGTGTTTCAGGATCACAGTCGCACAGAATGTGTTGTGTTTCAGGATCACAGTCGCACAGAATGTGTCGTGTTTCAGGATCACAGTCGCACAGAATGTGTCATGTTTCAGGATCACAGTCACACAGACTGTGTCGTGTTTCAGGATCACAGTCACACAGAATGTGTCGTGTTTCAGGATCACAGTCGCACAGAATGTGTCGTGTTTCAGGATCACAGTCACACAGACTGTGTCGTGTTTCAGGATCACAGTCGCACAGAATGTGTCGTGTTTCAGGATCACAGTCACACAGAATGTGTCGTGTTTCAGGATCACAGTCGCACAGAATGTGTTGTTTCAGGATCATGTGTGTTGTTTTCAGGATCACAGTCGCACAATGTGTCATGACTCACTGTCGTGTTTTCAGGATCACAGTCACACAGAATGTGTCGTGTTTCAGGATCACAGTCACACAGAATGTGTTGTGTTTAGGAATTATTACCCTTTCACCTTTGTGTCCATGCACCCCAGGCCCCTGTAGGTAAAATAAATCCAAATGAATTAAAGCACCAGCCGAAAGAACAACAATTAACTCTCCTAATGTTCTTACTGAGTCGACTGATTATCCAGTAATGGTGCACTTTATCACTTTGTGTTTCACATATCACTCACACTTCTGCCGGGCTCTCCACGAGCTCCTTCGCTTCCCTGCAGAGAGAGAGAGAGAGAGAGAGAGAGCGAGAGACTCATATTATACACTAGACAGGCAGTCAGAGCGTCTCTGTGTGTTTTATAAAAGGTTACAACAAAAGAAAAAGTGTTTTGTGCCTCTGAATGTCTCTCCAGGCGCTTCATGCAATACATATTGTCCTGATAATTATAGCAAACTTACCGTACAGGCCAGCAGATACTGCCTAATTCCCACGAGATGTCTTGTGTATCTCTCGTGGATTTCTCGCGACAATCTCCTCTTTATTTCGCGTGCTATTATCAACCTCGTACTCTGCCGAGACAAGCTTCGCAGTAGGCGGGGCATGGGTTACACACGTAT
The DNA here is from genome assembly GCA_029692085.1 of Gymnothorax javanicus. Taxonomy (NCBI): domain Eukaryota; kingdom Metazoa; phylum Chordata; class Actinopteri; order Anguilliformes; family Muraenidae; genus Gymnothorax; species Gymnothorax javanicus. The sequence goes on from CM056203.1 coordinate 1,050,928, forward strand.
GCCTAGAGTCTGCCAAATGCGTGACGTAATGTAGTCCGAATTAGGCCTATGCACAGTTGTTGCTGAGAATTACTTTTTATATGTGGATTTAATAGATATAATACGTTGTTGCGTTGAGGCATGGTTGTTGGGATTCTCTAATCACTAATCCGTGAAAATTGAGGATGGGGTGGGCTGAAGAAGAGTATACGATATCCAGCAGTGGTTGAAGAATCACTTTGAAAATCTCAGTATACATGTACCGCTGGTCTGAATAAAACATAATGTGATACATACATGTAGATTGTAATTTTGCATTTATTTCAGGTCATGTGGTAGAGGGGGATAACTCATATTATGTTTGCTGTTTAATAGCCCTCTGTTTGACGATGTTGGTTTATTCTTAAACATTTATACTGTAAATACATCGTAGAATGTTTCCTGTGCACGTCTCATTGTTTTATAAATAAAGCAACAAATCTATCGATTCACATTTCAAATTATATTTAAAGAGACGCTTTTTTGCAGTATCCTGAAAACGACAGAGCTCACATTCCACGTCTTTTTTCCTTCAATTGGAATTGGTTAAGTGTACAGTAATAATTAGTTTGATATATGTTTGGCATATAAATTTCGCCTCTGTATGTACAGGTTGATGGATTGAGTTTGAATGGATATCCCTTCCTCTGTGATCAGACAGTCTCTTATGTGTGACGGCATTTCTTGATTTTCATACAGACATACACGCTCCTAAATAAGGGGAAATGCGACGCGTCTTCTCTACTGACAACTTGCTTACTGAATGATAATTTTGCTCATTACGTAGATTATGAATTTAAAGGACTGATGAACGGGCCTCAAGCTGCGGATTAAAAAAACGACTCCTTTTCCATTTTGACATCTAGAACTCGCGGCCTTTGTATTATCTAAGCCGTGGCTTCTTTCACAGGTGGCATGAAACACTTGAGTGCAAAGGGACATCTACTCATTAATCAAGTATAGGATTATAAAAATAGGCTAATTTCACGCAGGATTGCATTGTTAACAGAAGAATTTGGTTTTTCCTTTCTGTATTTGTGATAATATAGCTATCCTTAAACACACCCCACGGTCCCAATCGATCGGTCCAAAACTCTAAACTTAACAGAGCCGGTAAACCTCTCATTCAGATAAACACAATAATCACAGACTAATAAATTTTTTTTTGACCAGTTTAATAATAATCCGACGACCGTTACATTCAAAATATGAATTTGTTACTTTTAACAAAATGAAACAAATTAGCTTATTTGTTCCATGAGAGATGACAGATTAATTTGTTAAAATCAATCCAACAAAATGAATTTGTTCAGGAAGTAACAAATTAGTTTGTTTTATTAACAAAGCAAAATTGTTGCTGTAGGCTATTAACCAAATATTGTGTTAGACTAACAATTAAGTAACAAATGTGTTTTGCTAACACGATTGGACCATAAATTATTTTGTTAGGATTTTTGTTAAAATAAATCTGCCACAAACTGATTATGCGGCCGATGTACATGTAGATGAAATAATTTAAGTGCGTATTTTTATTACTTCTCAGTGAAGTGGTAATGCAAGAAGTGAACAGTAATGTTTAATGACCTGGTTTGCGGAAGACAAAATATGGTGGGATAGGAATATCATCTGCACACACAAATATCCAGATTGCGACGCAAAAATAAAGAGAGGCTTAAAGTAACGTTGTCGGTGTATGTTGCTAAATTTTAAAACTTAAAAAACGACAACATATAGTATACAGAGAAAAGATGGCATAGGTTAAAACTCGCCTTCCTGTTGCGTTCCTGCTCATTTCAAGATCCTTCGCAGTCAGACGACACTGAAATTGGTGCAAGTGATCAATTCTCGCCAATGAACAGTGACAACAGAAAATTCTCTGGGGCCATGGAAAAGTAAAAAAAAAATCAATTTTGTTAAGACGACTGGACAAAAATCTAGCCTATTTTGTTAAGATTTTTGTATGAATAACAAATCGGATTCTGTTGCATCAACAAATTAATTTGTTACGAGGGCGTAACAAATTTGTTTTTCTTAAATTTTAACAAAATAATATTTTAAGTGTATTATCAATACATAAGAAAATCGAAAACATAAATGACACTGTCCTGGAGCCATATTTTAAACGCGCGTGAGACCGTAAACCTCAAAACTGGATGTTAGACATTCGAAATCTCGCTCACTAACAATACTGTTTACCGACACCAGTTTCATGCGTGACTTATCGCGATACACATGTATACTTGTCACCGGCACTAGGCCTATTATTTTTCCTAAGCACGATATGTGACTCGTGCATTTACGCTGCCTCGCGATATTCTCGTGTATGTCTCGCATATTTCTCCCGATAATCTCGCGGTAGAAATGGCACTGTCTGCTGGCCTGTACGGTATGGCATAAACTACTCAATAATTACTGTATAACCGTAAAACATGAAGGCAGGGCATTAAGTAGACGCCGGCATCCGTAAATTCCAAAATTTTATTCCAAAACAATTCTGTAATGGAATTTTCAAATGTCTAGCTTCACTTGAATAATTTTCAAAAATCTCTGTGACACAAATCCTGAGTTCTAAAGCTTAAATAGGCTCATGCACAACAGGAAAAATTGGCAAAATTTTGTATTTTGCGCAAAGGGGTTAATTAAGTAACAATCGCAGAAATTATACATATTGTTTAAGCTGGAATCGGCGTACACACACATTCACTCAAAATCAAGGTTTTTAGCCTCACCTTCTCCCCTTGCAACCCATTGAGCCCCGGCAACCCCTGTGAGTACAAATCAACATCGTCAAAAATGAGCTGATTATGCACACAATCCAAGAAAATTTGCTCAGAATCAAGTAATACTGCAGGGTTATCTGTGAATATAACCTTTCAACTCTGACTTTTCACTTAAGTTTTCCCTTAAGTTGGTTCAAAGTTTTTTCATACTGAAGAACAATCTCTAATGCAAATTCTGTATCTACTGGTCGCAGTACTTCACTGTAGCCGTTTCACACACACTGAGAGAAACGTTTGAATTTGTGACACCCTGTTTTATGGCCATTACCTTACATAAATTGGAAAATATCTAGATCTTTCACATTATTTAATTCATTTTTCCCTGTAATTCAGCAGGACATTTGGGATCATTGAAAACCTCGGGATCCCCATCATTGAAAACCTCGGGATCTCCATCAGGATTTCAAATGGGCCTGAAGTTCCACAGAGTTGAATACAGCCGCTGCATTTGATGCACCAGTGTATGGATCCGTAGGTTTTATGAGGTTAAACTGCCAAAGACTATTTTCTACCCACCACAGTTTCTCGTTTCAGTTGCCCGCACCACTTCAGGAATGCCACTCTCATCACTACTCCCACAGTCCCGCATCCCCTTAAAATCAAAGGCCTGCTGTCGAATACGAGTCTGCCAATTAGCATGCTAATTTCTTTGGCATACAAACACCATCATCGGTTCGCATATTGTGATTTTCTTCACAACTGCCAGTCAACAAGGCATGAACTGCTTGTCACACTCTGACCCTGCCAATCGAGTATAGAGCTACAGGACAGGATCGATTTCCACGTCACATCATCATTCTGTCTCAAAATAATTTGCTGCTAAGTACACTTGTCAATTGTCATAGAATATGCTCATCAGATAGCACTGAATAATGGAACAATTCGGTTGAAATGAGTACCATTAGTGAATGACAACGTTATAGAAATGTCACAGCTTTAGAAAATATCTGCTCTGGCAAAGTACCCTAGCAAGAGGGTTATCTAAAGTCTTGGACAGAAATGTTTATTGACTGATTTGCATGTTATAAGCCTAAGACGTGATGGTATCAGAGTCGCCTCAGGCTTTTAGAGTTGTTATTTTTTTTGGGTGATTTCCACTATACTCAAAGCTGAACAATAAAAAGCGTGTTGCATCCACAATTTACCTCCAAGCACGAATGTTAACCTTTGGTTATGATATTTATGTTATCATAGTTTAGTTCTGAATACTATTACTAGTAACTACTTTAATCAATCTGTTTGATAAGCTGGCTGTAGAACTGGATCAACTGCAATACTTGACACTTAAATGAACGTGTACACTCTTAGAAACATCCCAAAGTGAAGCCAGGTTGATGCATTTGTGCGTCAAAATGGTCAAACTTTTCTTCCAGGAAGGCTTATACCCAACCCCACAACAGTTAAAGAAAATTCTGTGAGAAACACTGATACTGTACAAATCAACCTTTATTCCACTGAACAGACCACTAAACAGACACCAAACTGAAAGCACAAAGATTCTGTTTTCTCTATCAAAATCTCATTATGCATCCAAAAATGCAGTGAATTTGCCAAAAATGGTATTTTAATCACAATGATGCCAATTTCAATTTATGTAAGGGGTGTAAAAAAATCTGAAAATATCTCACAAGAGCATCTGACAAAAACATTCAAAGAGAAGCACTGGAAACTAAAATCAGAAATTGTGAGGCACCTAGAACAGAGTGGGGATGTTATTAAATATATACATGTTCTTACCCTCGGGCCTTCGGGTCCAATTAAGCCAGGCTTGCCAGGCTCACCCTTACAGAGAGATCGCAAGGTTATATTAGGAGAAACTGCTGCAGAGACAATCCCCTCTTTCAAATGTCAATATTAGACCTGCTGCCTGGGATCTGAATTTTGATGTCATCATCAATATGTCACCGTGCGTATAAGGGGGACATCATGCATACCACACTGCAACACTGTATGAACTGTCCTTCTGTGAATAATACAAAAGACCATAACTACAGTCTCAGTCTGAGTGGCCATTTTTAGAAGAAGATTTCGAAAGAATGCTCTCCATATTCTGTGGAAAATAATCTGAGTTTCCTGTTGACTGCAAGAGGGAACACACAGTCACGGCTTATAAAAATACCTGTTTTTTGACATATGACAAAAATATCATGTTGTGGACAAGTCATGTGGCTCTATTACAGCAGGCAGGTCCAGCAGCATACTTTTAAAAAAAAAAGTCTAGAGAAATGCATATATTTTGCTACCTTTAAAACAAGTTTAAGCTATAAAAGTGAGGCTTGAAGGAACCAAAGGCCAGCTCTAGGGCAGATAACGCTTCTTCCAATGAAGACACAGAAGTGTAAGCGCTATATCATCAGCATGTAAGTGTATCTCATGGCCATTTTAAAAAGAGACCATATTATTAATATACAAAGTAAAATGTAATGGTCCTAAAATTAAACCCTGTGGAACACCTTAAGTGACACCTAGAAGAGTTGATTGAGTAGGACTTGCTGACTTGTGGACGTGTGTGTTAATAGCACAGAGCACATTCAAGGAACACCGCAAGTGTCACTGTGGGAGATCAGTGCTAGAAACTGCCTGTAGCTACGGTGGTCCTCGCTTAAAAATGACTGCAAGGGGTAAATCTTGACTGCGTTTAAATGCACACCATATTCCTGAATTAATCGGAATATAAGAATATTCCGATTGCGTACCTGTCATGTAAACGCGTGCAATAACCCGATTAAGGTCATTTTCCGATTCAAAATATTCCGAATAAGACCCCTGGCATATGCCTGTTTTAATCGGAATATTGGCTCATGTATACACCTTAATTGGAAAATGCCCCCAACAGAATATTCAGCTACGTCTGCGCCTGTTCAATTTGCAAGGAATTGAATCCTTCTTTGAGGGAGGAGGAGACGACTGTGTGCATTCAGATAATGAAAGATATGAATGTGATGGAATATATCGATTGGCGAAAGCACCGTAACAACGATATCTTTAAGATGTGCGAAAAGTGGAGAGAGGCTGGTTTTGTGTTAACTGCCAACCAAGTTAGGCATCGCTGGAAAACTCTGAAGGCGGCAAAGCGAAAAAAAATACAGGCAGTGGCTATTTTTACGCCAGTCGTAATCTTACTCTAATTTGCTATTCTTCCGAGCTTCTGTATCTGCATGTGCAATGTAGGAAATCTGGACTTGGACCCATAGGCTAATTTATACAGTCTATGCTTATTCCACGGCATTAACTATAATGTATCAGGTGACGTTAGCTAGCGGGACGGCTGTAACATTATTGATGTTTTCTAGCTAGTTGCTTAACTTAGAAAACGGGCTAGGTGGTTATGAGAGTGTAATTTTAGGTTCAACGTTTGCTCCCTAATAGCCTATTTGGGGAACTGTCAGGTCGTCACTCTCCACAATCAATAGTCAGTTGTGATTAGCGTTGTGTAGAAGAGCTGATAGCTGCACAAAGTTTGTCCTTGCAAGAAATTCTAGAGTTCAAATTGGCTAATGAGTTAGATGGCAAGCTGGCAAAGTTAGCTGGCTAATAACTAACCCTACCGAACTTGAATAGAGGACATCCTGACTGTAACTTAAAGTAAGTAAGCTGGCTAGTCGGTCTAGTTGTGTGAACCACAAGGCACGCAACGAAAGCGGGATGGTTTCAACACAGTTGCAGTTTTTTCCAAGGCCAAATTTTCTATTGTGCATGCGGATATGGAAGCTCGTAAGAATAGCAAATTCAGTAAGCTCACGACTGGCGTAAAAATAGCTACTGCCAAAAACAAAACAATACCAGCGGCCCTAATCCAGCCAGTTTAATTTATTTCGCGGTCATGGATGAAATTTTGGGACAGAGACTGCTGGCGATGGCAATGGCAATGGCAATGGCCAAGAGAGTGGAGTCGATGTCGGCTTTGAAGCTCTAATTGAAGGCAACCAAAGCCATCACGATTACTTCCGAGCGTTATATTTGCTGAAAACCCAATGTTGAGATTGGACCTAAGTGGTGGATATGCTAATAAACATGTAAACGGAATATTCCCATCGCTCAGCGCATGTAAACAGCTTATTCGGAATATTACCTTAACCCGAATATGGACCTTAATCGGAATATGGTGTGCATTTAAACGCAGTCATTGTGTAAAACGATGTGCCAGCATGGTTATTGTGCAGAAACAATTGATCTTTCTTTGAAATTTTCTTCTTGTGGTCTGATGTTCACCGGCATTCTTGAATTAAGCTCATAAACTCCTGTCTCTGTACTTCACACATTTCATTTTCATTCCCGAATGCAATGATAGTTTCACATGTGTACTGAGATACAGTATTTACCTTCTCCCCTGCAAGACCAGGAGTACCCCTTTCACCCTGCAGAACGCGTAAAAAGAACACTTGAACATAACACACATACAGAAAACAGGGACACAATGTGTAAAAAGAACACATGAACATATTTCACATAAAGAACACATGTACACAACTTGCCAGTCAAGACTCACCCGCTCTCCTGGTAACCCTGAATCACCTGGCAGACCTCTGTCACCCTGCAAGGTGAAGAGGAATTTCTGTCACTAATTTTACTTATTTACACCTTCATGACCAATAGAAAAGCATGTAATATGAGCCAATATATACTCAGCACAACAGAAATACTCTTGGACAGCTAAAACGTCATGATGGATGACGGACCGACGTAGAGAGAAAGCTTACTTTACTGCCATTCTCTCCGGGAGGCCCTCTAGGACCCTGGGGGAGGGGGGGAGAAAGACCATTAGCAGACCCGATGAATCATTATATCCAAACCCAACCCAACCCACCACATTGTCTACCCATAGTTCTGTTTTGATTTCTTCAACACCCAACTTACGGCTTTATCAACCTCATCTCCAGTCAGAGATACTCATTATACCTAAATCCAGCCCAAACATCACATGACCATGTCACATCCTGTCTCCATCTTAGTTAGTCCTCATGTCTTTTCTGCTCAGTCAGCATGTTCTATGTGCATTTTCCTAATTGGTTGACTGATTGGTTAATTGTCTCGTTAGTGTGAAGTATTCTTGTGCATTCCTCAATCCCTTTCCCAAATCTGTTTCTCAATTTCCTATCGTTATTTCGGGGTATTTTGGTTCCTGTTTTCCATGTTTTTTTATGCCAGATTGTCCTTGTGGTGCCTCGTGCTAAACTCTGCCCTCTCGCATTAGATTCTCCTTGCTCAGTTTCAATTTCAATTTTCTTTATTGGCATGACAAATCAATACATCTGTGTTGCCAAAGCATAGGAAATAAAAATAAATAAATAAATAAATAAAAGTAATATGTAAATAAATAAATAAATAATATGTTCATAAATTAATTTAAAAAAATTACAACAAGCATTGTTTCTTAATGTAATACAACAATTAGGAATTTAGCTTCATATTATGACAGGAAAAGACGTATTTGGCTGCCAGTCATGTTGTACTTATATCCTCCCCCAGTAAAACGGAAGTTTTCTGTCATCGGGGTACAGAGTAAAGCCGGGTATCGTTTTTTCAAACTTTGGGAAATATTTTTGTCTTATATCTTTATATTTTGGACATAAACATAGGAATTGTGTTTCCGTTTCAGTGTCCTGGTGGCAGTGTGTACAGACACGCTCCTCTCTCGGTTTCCATGATGTTAAGTGGCCACCTCTGGCAATTTCAAGTTCGTGGTCACTGACTCAGTATTTAGTCAGAATTTGTTTTTCTTTTTGATTTTTGTTTTTCAGATATTCGGCCAAATTGATCTCTCTGTTCAGGGATTGATGAGAGAGCAACTTGTGTTGTGTTTCATTTTCATTTCTACATTGCTCTGTATATTCTTCTTTTAATTTTGTTTCGTATCTGTTGATAGAAGGAAGAGGATTGTGTCTGTAGGTGGTCCCGCTCTGAGGCTCACAGACTGCGGTGATGATCTCGGAGTGCCTCAGGGCTGCGGTGATGATCTCGGTGTACCTCAGGGCTGCAGTGATGATCTCGGTGTACCTCAGGGCTGCAGTGATGATCTCGAGTGTACCTCAGGGCTGCGGTGATGATCTCGGTGTACCTCAGGGCTGGGCTGGTGATGATCTCGGTGTACCTCAGGGCTGCTGCGTTGATGATCTCGGTGTACCTCAGGGCTGCGGTGATGATCTCGGTGTACCTCAGGGCTCGTTGATGATCTCGGTGATGATCTCGTTGATGATCTCGGGGTACTCAGGGCTGCGGTGATGATCTCGGTGTACCTCAGGGCTGCGTGATGATCTCGGTGTACCTCGGGGCTGCGGTGATGATCTCGGTGTACCTCGGGGCTGCGGTGATGATCTCGGTGTACCTCAGGGCCAGCTGGGTCAGCGGGTGCTCGCCAGGAGACTGTTGGCTGCTTCGGAGAGCTTTGTACGCTATTGAATGTTGATCGGCCTGATTAAGATGTTGCCAGAATTTAATTGATCTTTTTTGGATTTGAATTTTCAGTGGGAATACACCAAGTTCTGCTCTACATGCATTATTTGGGGTGTCTGGGCGAACTTTTGAGCATGGTTTTGCAAAATTCCAATTGCAATTTTTCAGGGGGTGTTTATCCCAATTTTTAAATTCTGGATTTGAAAATGGACCCCATATCTCACTTCCATAAAGCATAATTGGTAGGATTAGAGAATTGTATATTTTCATCCAAATTCTTGTAGGGATGTTTGTTTTCCTGAATTTACTTTCATTAGCATACAAAGCTCTCCGAGCTTTATTATAGAGAGTTTTTATGGCCAGGTTGAAACTCCCTGATGAACTAATTTCAGCCCCTCAGTAGTTATAGGAGGCGCCTGCTGTAGCCTGGTGTGGCCCAGAGTGAAGCTGTATCTCTGTCTGTTTCCCTGAGGTCCGGCTCTCCTCTGAAATACCATAACGCTGCTCTTGTTCAGACTGACTGTCAGTGCCCCTCTCTGACAGTACTGCTGTAGGACAGATAAGCTCTGCTGCAAACCCTCCTCTGTTGGGGACAGCGGACTAGATCATCGGCATAGAGCAGGAACTTGATGTTAATGTCCTGAAGAGTGAGACCTGGGGCTGCAGACTGTTCCAACATGGTTGCCAGTTCGTTGATGTAAATGTTAAACAGTGTTGGACTCAAACTGCATCCCTGCCTCACCCTGCACCCCTGATTAAAGAATTCTGTTCTTTTGTAGCCAATTCTCGCTGCACATTTATTTTCCATGTACATAGATTTAATGATGTCATAAGCTTTACCCCCTACACCACTTTCAATGAGTTTATAAAAGAGAGCCCATCATGCCAAATTGAATCAAATGCCTTTTTAAAGTCAATAAAACATGCAAATATTTTCCCATTTTTAATTTTGGTGTAGTTTTTCATAAGGGTGTGTAGGGTGTAAATATGGTCTGAAGTACGGTTCTTTGGTAAAAAGCCAATTTGTCCTTTACTCATAACATAACATAACATGAATGGCGAGAACAGGCCGTTCAGCCCATCTAGGCTCGCCAGTTTCTTTATACTATTGTGAATATATCACTTCAGATACTCAATGACTCAATGGTATCTAGCTTTAAGTCAAGCCTGCTCTTGAAAACCCTCAGGGTCTCTGCCTCAACAATATGGTCAGGCAAGCTATTCCACATCGAAATTACTCTTTGGGTGAAGAAATATTTCCGAATATCTGTGCTAAATTTACCTTTGGTCAACTTCCATTTGTGACCCCGAGTTCTACTAACAACACTTGGTCGAAGGAATCCTACATAATTCACTTTGTTAATCCCGTTAACATATTTAAAGACCCCATACTTTTGGCAATATATTCCAGCATCTGACTGGCTTTTTTAACTGCTACGGCACAATGGCTAGAGCCTGAGAGGGTTTGGTCAACAATCACTCCCAGATCTTTCTTGTGTGGAGCACATTCCAGTTTTAAACCTCCCATGAAGCAATCCCGTCTAATGTTTTTATTACCTACATGTACAACTTTACATTTCGCTACATTAAATTTCATTTGCCACATTTCTGCCCAATTCTGGATTCTATCCAAATCATCCTGAATCACTTTAGTGGACTTCAAACTATTTGCCAAACCCCCCAATTTAGTATCATCCGCAAATTTAACTAATCTGCTCTCAATATTCCTATCAAGGTCATTAATGTAGATGAGGAACAGCAGGGGTCCCAACACTGAGCCCTGGGGGACACCACTCCCCACCATACCTAGCTCAGATGAGATACCACTGACCACCACTCTTTGTGTTCTGTCCTGTAACCAGTTTTGAATCCACTTCAGAATACCTCCTGTAACTCCAATGGAACTCATTTTAAAAATTAGTCTCTTATGCGGTACTGTATCAAATGCTTTCTGAAAATCCAAGTATATGATGTCATAAGCCCTGCTCTGGTCATAAGTCTTGGTGGCCTCTTCAAAAAATTCCAGAGGGTTTGTCAGGCATGACCTTCCCTTACGGAAACCATGTTGGCTATCCCTCAAGATACTGTTACGTTCAAGAAATAAGTCCAGCTCATCTTTTATGATAGATTCCAATATTTTGCACGCAATGCAAGTTAAACTGACTGGCCAGTAATTTCCTGGCTCAGTACGGTCCCTTTTCTTATATATTGGTATTATATTGCCCTGTTTCCAATCATTTGGTATTTCTCCAGTTTCTAAAGACCGTCTGAAGATGGCGGATAGCGGCTTAAAGATGATCTCACCAACTTCCCTGAGCACTCTAGGATATCGGCCCTCAGGACCCGCCGCCTTATCTGCCTTTAGTTTATGCAACTTGTCTAATACTTCGTTATCCCTAACCTCAATTTCCGCTAAATAATCTTGAGCATTTAACATGCCCTCTGGCTGAATAAAGACCCACTCTGAGGTAAAATTCAACAAAGTAACTGTTTAAGGCATCCGCAATATCCTTGTTATCATATAGCAGCGATCCATTTTTATTCTTTATGTACTTAACCTGCTCTTTGACTTTCCTCTTTCTGCCACAGTACTGAAAGAAGCGCTTAGGGTTAGTTTTTGCCCCCACTGCAATTTGTCTTTCATACAGTCTTCTAGCATTCCTCAGCTCTTTTTTTTGACCACAGCCCGTATTTTACAGTATTCAGCCTTAGTGTTCTCATTGTTATCCTTTATGTACATCTTATAAAGATTCCTCTTTTCCCTCAAAATCCTACAAATACTTTTGGTCATCCACTGAGGATTCTGCTTTTTTCAGCTTACTTTTGTACACCTTTGGAATGAATTTGCATTGTGAATCAAGTAAAACCCCTTAAATCTTTCCCCACATTTCATTTGCAGACTCACAGTCCAGGAGTGTCTCCCATTTTATTTCACTTAGATATGAGCGCATCCTGTCAAAGTTTGCTCGCCTAAAATTGAAAATTTTTTGTTTTTGAATATACCTTTTAACTTCCCATGAAACATCAAAATTAACAGCAGAGTGATCACTTGTCCCAAGTGGCTCCAGTACCTCAACATTGCTAATTCTATCTGGGTCATTACAGGGCACTAAGTCTAAAATTGCCTTCTCTCTTGTAGATTTATTAACATACTGCACCAAAAAATTATCATTTATAACCTCTAGAAATTCTTCCTCCCCCCTACCCTGTCCTTTCACCATTTCCCAATCGATACCAGGATAATTTAAGTCTCCCATAATAATAGTCCCTCCACCTCTACAAGCTTGCGTAATCCTCTTAAAGAGCATTTCATTGACTGTACTGTCCAACGCTGGTGGTCGATACCATACTCCTATGTTTAAACCAGTCTCGTGTTTGCCAATGAGCCTGACCCAGGTATCTTCACAGGGCAAGGAATGTTCAATTTCGGGAATTTCCTGTACATTTATGTTTTCGTTCACATAGATTGCTACGCCCCCTCCTCGCCTATTACATCTATCCTTCCTAAAGAGCTTATAACCTTCTATATTATATTCATCTCCATCCTCTTCACTAAGCCATGTCTCTGTAATCCCAACTATGTCATAGCCTTCACTAATCGTAACAGCCTCAAGCTCTGGAAATTTATTTTTTATGCTTCTTGCATTTAAATAAAAACAGTTCAGGTTATTACTAATGCTCTTCCCCCTTGACTTCCCATGCGGCCGCTGCTTCAAGCCCCCCACTACGCTTTGTTGCTTTAAAAGTATATCATCAATAGTGCATGTAACGCCGTCAGCTTCCATCAGGGCAGTCTGCATTTCCCTATGTGTAACTCTCACTAACCTCCCTGGCCCTGCCCCCCAAGTCCCTAGTTTAAATAATCTTGTCCTACCCTCAACATACTCAAGACATTGTGCTTGGTAAGGAAGGCCAGTATTCGGGCATTAATAATACTGCAGAAAACCTTCCACAGACTACTGCTCACACAGATGCCTCAGTAATTATTGGGGTCGAATCTGTCACCATTTTTGGAAATAGGGGCGATTAGTCCATGGTTCCAGATCTCAGGGAAAGCTGCCTGTAGTGTAGGGCTGCAGTACTTCAGCATCTCGGGACAGATGCTGTCCGCTCCACAGGCCTTTCCAACCTTCAAGGCCTGCAGGTGGCGCTGTATTTCTTTGAGGGTTATTTCTGAATCGAGGGGGTTTTGGTAGTCTTTAACCCTCTCCTCTAACTGATGAAGTTTTTCAATTACTGAGTGTTGCTGAGGGGTGATGGCACTACAGTCAGTATTCTTATACAAAGTTTTGAAGTGATTTTTCCAAATCAACCCATTTTGTACTGTTAGTTTATCATTAGTTTGTTTTGGATTGAATTTATTCCATGAATTCCAGAAGGAGTTTTGGTCAATTGCTTTTTCTATTTTGTTAAGTTCTTCTGATCTGTAAAGTTCCCTTTTCTTGTTGATCAGAAGTTTACAGTTTTTTAGTGTTTGATGGTACTGGGCCCGTACCTGACTGTCATGGGGTTTTCTGTGTTTCTGGTTAGATAATTTTCTCAGTTGTTTTCTAGTAAAAATGCATTCATTATCATACCATTTTTCTTTTGGAGGTTTTTTTTTTGTTTTCTTGTAACTATAGTTAATAGTTTTAAGGTTTGATTTTATAGCTAATTCATCAAATATAATATTTAAATGTTGTGTAGCCAAAGTTACTCCATCTTTTGTGTGTGGATAGTTAGTGAGTCTGAAAAGATTTAGTTTTGTTTCAATTTCTGTGCTGCAAAGTGCAGTTAAATAATCATCAATTGTGCTGGATTTTTTCCGTTTATATTTTTGATGGAGTTCATACGTTTTACTGGGCTCTGTTTCTGGACTTCCGCTAAATTTTATGGACCTATTTAGATAAAGAGTTGTTTGGCAGTGGTCTGAAAACGGAAGTTGGGGTGAGACTATAAATGCATTGATTTCACTGGGGTGGATGTCTGTGATGCCGTAATCCACAACACTGCAGCCTAAAGCAGAGGAGTAGGTCATTCTACCCAGAGACTCTCCACGGGTCCGTCCATTAACAATGTATAAGCCCAGATTTTTACACATCTGAAGAACTTGCTTGCCATTGTTGTTTATGACGATATTGAAACTTTGTCTTTGTGATATTGTGTGAGCCAGGACTGAGGGAACTTGGTCAAATATGTGTTTGTTTCCATCAATTTCAATGTAATCTTTCTCTATGCCAGTCCTCGCATTGAGATCTCCACAAATTAAAATGTGACCTAATGATTGGAAATTCAGTGTTTCATGGTGGAGTTCTCTGAAACTCTCCTCAGAGTAATAGGGGGAGTTTGAGGGTGGGATATAAACAGCACAGAGATAGATATCTCAGATGCCCCAGTCCTCACCAAAGGTGACCCCACAGGTGAGATATCCTTTATGCCCCAGTCCTTCCATTTTTAACCATTTTTTATAGACCCATTGTAATTATTAGGACAACAAGATGATAAATTCAGGTGGTTCCAGGTTTCATGTAGTCCTTACGCCCAAATTCAGGATTTGCTGATTTATTACCATCCCCCCAACTACCCAGTCCTCACCATTGGATCCCCCCAAAGTCTCCAACCCCATTCTACTATGCACCATTAATTCCCCAGATCTCCTGCCCCAGTTTGTTTCACCATTTGTTTTGATGTCCCCCATGTCCTGTCCCAGTCCTAGTTTTGGACCATTAAAATGCCCCACAGACATCCTGTCCCAGTCCTCACCATTGAAGGGTAGTATTCCCACTGTTCATCATCCCAGTGCTGAACCTTCTTCTAATTCCAGAAGTATCACATCTGATACAGCCAAAAATCAGTACCCCTCCAGAACCCCAGTCCTCACCATAGCTATCCCCAACTCCTAAGAATAAGTTTTGTGTAGTCCTCAAACCACTGCCCCCCCCTCATCCTTCCCCATTCCCTACTACCTTGAAGTGTGTGACTAGAGGAGAGACGACCCCCAATCTCCTGCCCCAGTCCCTGTGTATCATTAACCCCCTGTCCTGTCCCAGTCCCAGTTACCATTAAAAGGACCCCTAAAAAATCCTGTCCCAGTCCTCACCATTGTTAATAATGTGTTGCGGTATGTCAGCTCTGGGTAATAGAGATGATACCCATCTGGGGGTAACCTCTCCTCTTGCCCCCAGTGCTGTTGGTAAGTCACCATTTTGCCCGTTGTCCTCTCCCAGTGAGCCTCACCATGGCCCCTCTCCTGTCCCAGTCCTCACCATTTAATTTAATGTACTCCTTTTGAGTGCCCCAGTCCTGATCTGATTAGGTACCCTTATCTGTGTTGTCCTTGAGTGTCCCCAGTCCTTAGGTTTTGGGGGTGATTAACCCCCTGTCCTGTCCCAGTCCTCACCAGATTAACCCCCTCAGCTCTGTCCCAGGGTCCCTCAGCCTGAAGGGCCTGCAGCTGTTGTTCTGGACCTGGGTGAGATCCCCATTACCCTCAGGGCCTGCCCCAGGTCTGTTTGTCCCCCAGTTCCCTCATGACCTGGTACAGTCCTCATCTCAGCCCTCTGCTGCCAGAGCCCCCCCCTATCCTGCCCCCAGTCCTCACCAAACCCCATCTCCTGCCCCAGTCCAGCTGGGACAGTATGTAAGAGGGGGTCCCCCTGTCCTGCCCCAGTCCTTTTTTCTTTTCTGCCATTAACCCCCGGTTTTCTCCCCTGTCCCAGTCCTCACCATTATGGGGCCCAGTCCTAGACTGTTATTAACCTTCCCTTGCTGATTCCGTCCTCAGACTTAGTTAAATTTCACTGAAGGCTGCATGCCAGGCCAGTCCTCCCATTAAAGTCCCCCCAATCCTGGACCCAGTCCTCATACAATAACCCTGAATGACTGAAGGCTTGCATTTGAATCCTCACCAGGCTGACCCCCTTCTCCTGCCCCAGTCCTCAATTTTTTAATTTAATTTTTAATTTCTGTTTTTTACCCCCCTCCCCTAATGCCCCTTCTCTTGTTGAAGTTTCGATAGCCCTGGGTCCATCTTTGTATTTTGAATATATCGGATGTTTGTTCAGATCTCATTACCCAAAATGATCCTCCCGTTACTCTTCTTGAATATGCCGAGTTGGGATTGTAAATCAAATATTTGAAGATTTTAAACTTTTAGGAGTTTGACATTTTGTTGGCAAAATTATTAATTTTGCTCTTGTCTGATTCTTGATTCTGCCCTATTGGTTTCCCTTTGTCCTCAATTCTGAGTCATCCCCCTGTCCTGTCCCAGTCCTCAACCCCATCCCCCAGTCCAACTTATTTTGTCCCAGTCCTCAACTGAAAATTACCCCCCTAACCCCCCAGTCCTCCCATCCCCCCTTCTCCTGCCCCAGTCCGCATTATTATCCATCCCGATCCCCAGTCCTCACCATTGCCCCCCCTCCCTGCCCCAGTCCACACCACCCATCCCCGCCTGCCCCAGTCCCCACCATTACCCCCCCCTGCCCCAGTCCTCACCCACCCCCTCCTGCCCCAGTCCTCACCATTACCCCCCTCCTGCCCCAGTCCTCACCATTATTGTCCTGTCCTACATTCCCCAGTCCAACCACATTACCCCTCCCTGCCCCAGTCCTCCCATTTCCCCCCTCCCTGCCCCATTCATTATATCTCCTGCCCCAGTCCTTACCATTAACCCCCTGTCCTGTCCCAGTCCTCACCATTAACCCCCTCTCCTGTCCCAGTCCTCACCATTACCCTCCTTTTCTGCCCCAGTCCTCACCATGGGATCTCCTGCACCAGTCCTCACCATTACACCCCCTAAAATGCCCCAGTCCTCAATTACCCCCAAGTCCTCATCATTAACCCCCTGTCCTGTCCCAGTCCTCACCATTAACCCCCTCTCCTGTCCCAGTCCTCACCATGACCCCCTCCTGTCCCAGTCCTCACCATTACCCTCCTTTTCTGCCCCAGTCCTCACCATTACCCCCCTCTCCTGCCCCAGTCCTTATCATTAACCCCCTGTCCTGTCCCAGTCCTCACCATTAACCCCCTCTCCTGTCCCAGTCCTCACCATTACTCCTTTTCTGCCCCAGTCCTACCATTATCCCTGCCCCCAGTCCTCACCATTATGCACCAGTCCTCACCATTACCCCCCATCCTGCCCCAGTCCTCACCATTACCCCCCCATCTCCTGCCCCAGTCCTCACCATTACCCCCATCTCCTGCCCCAGTCCTCACCATTAACCCCCTGTCCTGTCCCAGTCCTCACCATTACCCCCCATCTCCTGCCCCAGTCCTTATTAACCCCCTGTCCTGCCCCAGTCCTCACCATTAACCCCCTCTCCTGTCCCAGTCCTCACCATTACCCTCCTTTTCTGCCCCAGTCCTCACCATTACCCCCCTCTCCTGCACCAGTCCTCACCATTACCCCCCTATCCTGCCCCAGTCCTCACCAATAACCCTCTCTCTTGCCGCAGTCCTCACCAATACCCCCCTCTCCTGCCCCAGTCCTCATCATTACCCCCCCTCCCCTGCCCCCTCTTGATTTCGCCCTGCTCCATCTTTTGTGCGGTGGTTGCAGATCTCAGACCCCAGACGCCCCCCGACAACGATCTGGATTTAGACTGTCGACCACAATTATAATTTTCCCTCTGATTCTGATTCTGCTATTGGCTTCTTTAATTCTGAGCATCCTGACAACCCAACCCCATCCCCATTCCAACTTATTTTGTCCAAATCCAACTGAAAAATTACTAACCCAGTCTCCCATCCCAAAAAGTCATTATATCCAAATCCAAAGACATAACTTACCAAACCTCAAGTCAGACACATTAAATCCAAACCCAACCCAAACACATTACCCACCTATTGTCCTGTCTGCTACATTCACTATATCCGAACACGTTACCTACCCGGTTTCCCATTTCTTACATTCATTATATGCAGACCCAACCAAACGCATCACTTACCCGCTCGCCTGCCTCGCCTGCTCTCCCAGGGGGACCTGGGAATCCTTCTCCAATTTCACCCTAAAATGGGCAAAGCAAAATCAATGAAGCGTCCTCATAGTACAGTCACACACTCACTACAAAATAACTACATGAAATCCCCTTTAAACACACACATATACTTTCCTGAACAAATGCAGATCAACTTGCTTAATCATACAGATCCTCCTATATGAAGCAGTAATTCACAGACACAGGAAACACCTGAGATCAGTGACTCACAGATAAAGGAAACAACTGAGATCAGAGACTCACAGACACAGGAAACCCCTGAGATCAGTCACTCACAGACACAGAAAACACCTGAGATCAGTGACTCACAGACACAGGTAACATCTGAGATCAGTGACTCATAGACACAGGAAACACCTGAGATCAGTGACTCACAGACACAGGAAACACCTGAGATCAGTGTCTCACAGACACAGGAAACACCTGACATCAGTGACTCACAGACACAGGAAACATCTGAGATCAGTGACTCATAGATACAGGAAACACCTGAGATCAGTGACTCATAGATACAGGAAACACCTGAGATCCTTGACTCAAAGACACAGGAAACACCTGAGATCAGTGACTCACAGACACAGGAACCACCTGAGATCAGTGACTCATAGACACAGGAAACACCTGAGATGAGTGACACAGACATAGGAGACACCTCGGCTCAGTGACTAATAGACAAAGGAAACACCTGCAATCAGTGACTCACAGACACAGGAAACCCCTGAGATCAGTGACTTATAGACACAGGAACCACCTGAGATCAGTGACTCACACACAGAGGAAACCCCTGAGATCAGTGACTCATAGACACAGGAAACATCTGAGATCAGTGACTCATAGACACAGGAAACACCTGAGATCAGTGACTCATAGACACAGGAAACACCTGAGATCAGTGACTCATAGACACAGGAAACGCCTGAGATCAGTGACTCATAGATACAGGAAACATCTGAGATCAGTGACTCACAGACACAGGAAACATCTGAGATCAGTGACTCATAGACACAGGAAACATCTGAGATCAGTGACTCATAGACACAGGAAACATCTGAGATCAGTGACTCATAGACACAGGAAACACCTGAGATCAGTGACTCATAGACACAGGAAACACCTGAGATCAGTGACTCATAGACACAGGAAACATCTGAGATCAGTGACTCACAGACACAGGAAACATCTGAGATCAGTGACTCACAGACACAGGAAACATCTGAGATCAGTGACTCACAGACACAGGAAACATCTGAGATCAGTGACTCACAGACACAGGAAACATCTGAGATCAGTGACTCATAGACACAGGAAACACCTGAGATCAGTGACTCACAGACACAGGAAACACCTGAGATCAGTGACTCATAGACACAGGAAACATCTGAGATCAGTGACTCACAGACACAGGAAACATCTGAGATCAGTGACTCACAGACACAGGAAACACCTGAGATCAGTGACTCATAGACACAGGAAACATCTGAGATCAGTGACTCATAGACACAGGAAACATCTGAGATCAGTGACTCATAGACACAAGAAACACCTGAGATCAGTGACTCATAGACACAAGAAACACCTGAGATCAGTGACTCATAGACACAAGAAACACCTGAGATCAGTGATTCACAGACACAGGAAACACCTAAGTTCGGCTTTAGTTCATCACCTTCTCTCCTTTGGGCCCCGTGAGCCCTGTGATGCCTCTCGGGCCCGGGGTCCCTGGAGCTCCCGACGTTCCCTGTGTCCACAAGTAATACCACATCAGCCCACAGTCATTCACATAACACTTAAACACCCATATACACTGACACACACATACACATTTATCCATTATTTTGTTGTAGAGAGTCTCCATAATCTTACCGGCGTTCCCTTTTCCCCCTTCACTGCGATCCCTCCTCCCACTCCAGGCGGTCCCTGTCCGAGCGCCAGGCAAAGTTAACTCAACACAACAGGTGGTGCAACACGCCCCGCCCCAGGGAGACGTTCTCAGTTATTATCGGTTTTTCAGTGACCTTGACATTGGCCTTGACCCAGTTAGGTCCAAATTTAATTCTGTGATCCTCTGACCATTGCCCTCATGGTTTTGACCCCACCATCTCAGACACTGTTGAAAACTCAGATGCTGAACAAACTGTTCCTTAAACGCTGAGTGCACCATGCAAGTGCTATAATGATGATGGTCACGTTAATGGGATCCATCAGGAGCTTTAATTCTCCTCACAGAAAAAAACAAACCGTCACAGTTTTCGATGAGAACCATTTAGCACAGAAATTAATTTGAGAAGTTCAGCTCCATATGTATGGTTCCACATGGTGCAAATGAATTGTATTCAGTCTGATTAAATATTCAAATAGTGGGGTTCAGAGGCTTACTGAGGGGTGTGTGTTCGGTTTTGTTTCAGGTCCCTGACCTTTCAGCAGTAAAACTGCCAACACTGGTCCACATCAGAGTATCCATGGTCAAAACAGCTGACGTGGCCCACATAAATGAACAATTATTCATGAAACCAATAAAGATTTCCACAAAAAATGTCAACAAACACCATCTGAAAGAGTTTCAGCAACATCTGAGATGGTAAGTGTCAGGGCCAGGCCATTTAACAGGGAATTATACCCTATTCTGTTTCTCCATTTCAATGTTTAGATACGGATTCATATTCAGAAATAGCACTCACCCTCTCTCCTGTACTGCCCTTGTCGCCCTGATCATCACAGAAAAACAGGAGACCGATTGGAGAAACAAGCAGGATGAACAAGAGCACAGCCACAGAACATCAAAGATGTGAAGCTGCACTTTATAAAGGTAAACTGTTATGTTAGAGCAGGTTTCTTGCAGAATATGTAAACAAGAGCTCTCTGAGAGCACAACATCCCTGCCGGAGTCGCACTGCGATGTGCGTTTCATCCGTCTATCGACAGAATCATGGGTTTTATGTCAAACTTTAGGAATGTCCTATGAAAACTGTAGGAGCTGATTTCACCGGCTAAGTACCTCTGATATGGACAGACAGACAGACAGACAAAAGACAGATGGACAGACGGACTGCACCACAACATGATGCCCCTTTGGGGCTTTTGCCCGACGGGGGATAAAAAGTGATGAAAAGCAAGTTAGACAGATATATACGTATATCCGTGAGATATATAATGTGAGTATATAAAGTTACAAAGAGTGAAAAGCCAGCCTGCAGACTGAGGTCAGCTCTGGTGTCGCGGACGTCTGATCGCAGCCTGAATATAAACCAGCTCAGAGGTCTGGACTCACCTTGATGGAGAGACCTGGCGTGCCCGGTATCCCGGGGCGACCATCCTGGCCTGGAGCCCCAGGAGGTCCTGTGCTGCCCTTCGCCCCATCTAACCCGGGGCGACCTGGGGTACCCTAAAATACAGCAAGCACAGCACCTGTCGCACCCTATTATCATACCTCCAGGAACAAAGCCACAAAGACTTACACAAAGAAGCATGCACATACACATATATTTTCAGACCTGCACATGCATGCATACTCTCGCACACATTAACACACGCACACACACACACACGCGCTCGCGCGCGCGCGCAGGCATGCACACACATGCGGGCACGCACACGCACACACACGCCACACACACACACACACACACACACACGCACGCACGCACGCACGCACACACACACACACACACACACACACACACACACACACACACACACACACACGCCAAGATCACTGCATGCCCCTCTAACCGGTATTCCTGGAATTCCAGGCTCTCCCTTCCTCCCTGGGAGTCCACCTCCACCGATGGCGTCCCCCTGAAGAGGAAGCACACAAACATCACTTCCTGTCAGGTGTCACTGGCACTTTATGCCAAAACATTATCATACGCACAGTCATGCACATTGCAGACAGTGCAAAGGTGAAACATGCATATTACATGCATTTTCCTGCAATCTATAGAACCGTAACAAGCTACGACTTGATAGCTGGTATTACACCCTAAAAGCAAACTATACCATGTGGCCCCATTTTCAAAGAAGACGCAGGTTGTGTAAAGTGTAAATAAAAACTTAATGGGATGATTTTCAAATCATTCAAACTCTACATTTGAATGAAGAAGTACAAAGACAACATATCAGATGCTGAAACTGAGGAATGTTGTAGTTTTTTTGAAAATTATATGATCATCTCAAATTTAATGCCATGAATAAGTTTCAAAAACAGTGGGATGGGAGCATGTTTACCACTGTGTTGTATCACTTCTTTTACCAACACACTAAGTGTTTGTGAGCTAAGGAGACCAACTCCTGTAGTTATGAAAGGAAAATGCTTCCCATTCTTGCTTGGTGTAGGATTTCAGCTGCTCAATACTTCATGGACTACTTAATCATATTTTTTGTTTCATAATATGCCAAATATTTTCAGTGGGTGACTGGTCTGGACTGTAAGCAGGCCTTTTAGCACCCAGACTCGCGTGGGTTTCCTCCGGGTTCTCCGGTTTCACCCACCCACAAAAACATGCATTATAGGAACACTCCTACCAGAACCCCTGACCAGTGGCGCAAAAAGTGGGTATGCAATATATGCAGTGCGTAGGGGCGCTACGCGAAGGGGGGCGCCAAAACAATTGGCCGCAAGCAGATGAGGATACAATATTAGGATATTGACAAGATTGTAGAATTTAAAGAGTACTGGAAGACGTGGGATTGAGTGCACAATATAAACGAAATAAAATGCATGTCTCCTCCCCCAGCTCAACAAAATAAACCGCGTCTCCCCCCCCCCGCTCAACAAAATGAAACGTGCAGCACTCGCTCGCAAAAGAGAGCCACCTACCGCCCAGTCATTGAAAAATTAAGAGGAGAACATTGGGTGTAGGTGCTGGGGGGGGCGCTGTTGCTGTCGTTGCATACCCCCCCAAAAATGGGTAGCTGCGCCCCTGACCAAGGAACTGGCCTTAGAATTGGAGCTGGTCCCCAGGTAATTGATTTATTTTTTATTCATTGTTTTGTGTTTCCTTCTTTTTCTTTGCATGATTTGTTGTTTTTATTATTGTCCATTTGTGCACGCGGCCCCACCGAAAATGAGGGTCTCCCTCAGTGGGTTCCGAGTTTAAATAAAGGCTTGAATTGAATTGAATTGAATTGAAAGTGCTGCTCTGTGGCTGCCCACTGCTCCTAACTATAGGATGGGTCACATGCAGAGGACAAATTACCCCACGGGGTTAAATAGAGTCTATCTATCTAAACATCTATCTAGACTCACTATGGAGTCATGTTGTTGCAATGCATGTAGAGTGGGGTGTTTGGCATTGATTGCTGAAATAAGCAAGACCTTCACAGAAAACGATGTCTGGATGGCAGTGTAGGTTGCTGCAAAACCCATCTATGTTGTTCAGCGTTAACGGTGTCCTCACAGAGTTACCAATGACATGTGCACTGATGCACCCCCAGACTATACTGGATGCCGGTTTTTACACTGTGCACTAAGGTCCCGCTCATCTCTAGCCCAGGGGACGTGGCGTCCATGATTTTCAAAAAAATTTCACATTTTGATTGATCAGACCACTGAACAGCATTCGTTGTCACCTCAGTCCATCATCATCCACATGAAGCCTTGGCGTAAATTCTGACAATCCAGAGATGAGCAGCTCTTATCGATGTAGAGCAGCTGCTTAAACCTGCTGGAGAGTCACCGGAGTGCACGACTGTCAGCTGACTTCACCGTCACGCGACTGCTGGACCAGTAATATACAGGTTTATTTACATATCCTGAGAAGCAGCTCCTCACACCGCTCATTTGGCAACCCACCCCAGCTCGAACCCGTCAAGTAAATCATTAATTAATCCTGTTTTCTTATGACCAAGTTACCCATCTTTAACAATGTCTCTTCCTTTTTGAGGTAATTGTTGCTGTGGGGGGCAGGGGGCTAGTTGCAGCTCCCTGCCTTCAGTTCCAGGTTTGGGCGAGCAGGGATCCCTCAGATCGGAGCCACACCACCGAACTCAATTTATGAATGTATACCTGTATGTCTGCAGTTAGTCTCTCCTGTTTTTGATTAAGTGGTCCTCACAAATTAGCTCAGGCCCAGGAGATGGCAGTGTTTCTGGATCCTGGTTCTAAATGGTTTAATCTGCACAATGCAGAGTTTAACTTGTGATGAACTGCGCTCACTGACAGTGGTTTTCAAAGGTGTTCCTGAGCCAATGCAGTGATTTCCACCACAGAATCCTGTCTGTTATTTAAGGAAGAGCCACCTAAGGGCCTGAAGATAACGGCCATTCAATTACGGCTTTAGGCCGTGTCCCTCATGTGCTGAGATTTCTCCGCATTCAAAGAATATTTTAATAATATTAATGTATGTACAGTAGATGATAAAAATCACTAAATTCTTCAAAATTTTACATTGCAAATCGTTATTCATAAATTGTTATTCATAGTCTTTCCCAGAGTGGTGAACCCTGAACCGTCTTTACTTCTGAAAGACTCTGGGATGCTGTTTCACCAGAACCTGTCACGTTACTGACCTTTTTCAGTTCACCTACTGAGCTGTTAGATGTTCTACCAGCTATATTTGGAGAACCACACAACCTTTCCATGCTTCTGTCGCTCCATCCCAACTTATTTGAAATGTGCCGACGGCATCAAATTCAAAATGAGGTGATATTTTTTAAGAAACTATAAAATTTCTGAGTGACCCTCCAAATAAATCGCTAATATTTGTCATCTAAAATTTTTCACATAAGTGACGGTTGTCCCGTCAAATAACCTGACATCCAAACATCATCTGCATAAAGCACATGACCACAGATTGCCAACAGCATGCTTTTCCAGTTTTACGTAGTCGCTAATACACTAAAGTGCAACAGAACTTTAACACTGCAGCTGACATTGAGCATACAAACACTATAACCAAGGGCTAAACTACGAAAAGGCGGCACTGTACTGAGTACCAGATATGGAGAGGCCAGCGGTCTCTTCCTTTCCTCCAGTGTGACTAGTTTCATGACTTAGTGACGCCTCCTCAGAGAGCACTGAGATTTTCAGTAATACTGACATGGAACCATCAAACACAGAGGAGCTCATTACGCCTGAAACAGGAGGACGGCCGTGTCTGACGGACGAGCTCACGTACCCTCTCTCCCTTCTCCCCCTTCTGACCGACTCCACCTGGGATGCCGGGCTCTCCCACACACACACACACACACACACACACACACACACACACACACACACAGAGAGATGCGGCTCAGGCGGACATACGGGCATAAACAGCCACAAACTCCAATGTAAACAAGAAAAACAAAGCATTTCCTCATTCTATCCACATCTTAAGTGAAGCACCAGTAATAAACACATTCAGAAAAATACATGAAAGAAGAGAGGCAGCTGCTCACTGATACTCACAGCGTCTCCACGGCCGCCAGGCTGCCCAGGTGACCCCTGTGATGTTTCATAGCAGCGATAAACAAGATGTGAACTGAATAAGCATCAACAGCAAAAGCAAACAAGCAAACAAACAGCTCCAGACAAGGTCAGTGAAGGAGCCCAGTGGCCTGACATACTGAGCTGGAATATATAAGTAAGATTTGCATTTTTACTCAGACAAACAAACGCACAGCTAAAAAAACCATCACTCGCAAAAAACTCTCTCTCCCAGAAGCCTTTGCTCCACGCCCCTCACTCACCGGCACACCTGGAGCACCCGGGCCACCAGTGCGTCCTGGAGAGCCAGGAGTCCCATCACGGCCCGGAAAACCCTGCGGGTGCGAGAGAGAGAGAGAGAGAGGGAGGGAGAGAGAGAGAGAGAGAGAGAGAGAGAGAGAGAGAGAGAGAGAGAGAGAGAGAGGAGAGAGAGAGAGAGAGACATATGCTTGAGTAGGCTGACTGCAGTAGGATTATTTTCTCACCGGTAACAGGTGTTTCCAGATGCTGGGGCTTCATCAGTGCCCTCTGGCCCCTGTACTTACCCTCTCACCCTTCTCCCCCGGCACTGTACCCGTAGGGCCCACACCAGGCCGCCCTGGAGGACCCTCAGGGCCCCGGGGCCCGTCTCTGCCAGGCAGCCCATCTCTACCCTGCGCCACAGAGAGAGAGAGAGAGAGAGAGCATGGAGTGACTCAGGAGAGAGTCTCTCACTGCTCACACTGAGCTCAAATCCACCCTTTTGATTCTCATTTTCCACCCTCATAAGACGAGTGTCACAGTTTTTTATTCAATCAAGTATGGCACCCCGTTTATTTTTGTGCATAATCATCCACTCACCGGCTCTCCTTTCTGGCCATTGATCCCAACGCGCCCTGGAAAACCCTGACAAAGACATCAGGAGCCAGTGAGCACAACTCCTCACAACAGACAGCTCAATAACAGGAGGTGCTGTATTACAGTAACCATCGTAGAAAAACAGTCTGGCCGTGACGGCGATGATTAGTCGAGATATCTAAGAGACTAGATAGACAGCAGACAACAGATTTAACAGACCAGGTATCATGAAGACTAAAGATATTACACATTAGTGATCTGAAACGCCAGGCATCATACAGACTAGAAATCTTATGCACTAAGGGTGTTCCGTTTAAACGCGTAAACATTTACGAGAGGCTAAACATTTAGGAAAATCAATATTCGTTTAAAAAAAAATTTTTTTTATAATTTTCCATTTATTAAAATATAGTTAATCATTGTGATCACAATGATTAATAAATGACTAAAAAACATACTAAAAAAATAAAAATGATGCGGATGCTGATATAGGGTCAATGTCGACCTCACGGCAGGACAGAGGTAGTGGGCAGTGCGAGTTCAGTTCTCTTGAATCGGTGTGAATAACGTCTCAGGAAGAAAAGAAAAGCGTCACTCGGTCTCACTTCAACCAGACATCAGGAGAAAGTGAAAGGTAGACTTTGTTTAGGTGTTGCATCTGAAGACAGAAGAGTGATCGACACAACCATCCCTGGATGTTAAAAATAGCGGCAAAGCCACTGTGCCTGCTTGGCCAAACGTGGCCAAAATGGAACGCCCCCTATTGGCAAAAGTATCGGTCCGATTGGGCTCAAAATCGAACTTGGTCTAATCCTTATGACGCTATATACACATATGAAATATGAAAAGGATCGGTGAAAAACTGAAGACGCTAGAGCGCAGACAAGCCAAAAGGATACGCACGCACGCACGCACGATAGACCACCACTTAAGACCCCGAGCATAGCATAAGCCCCTTGGGCCTTTTGGCCAAGCGGGCAAAAAATTTGAGCATCTTAGCTCGTAGAATAAGGGAGGTAGAGCTGTTTGAAGTTTTGCAGAAAAAGCTGCCTGGTGGCCAAACCAAGAATCGCAGCATGACCAAAATCAAACTCGGGCTAGATCTTGGGCCCACATACATGCGTATCAAATATGAAAAGGATCTGTTGGAAACTGAGGGCGCTATGGTGCTGAAACGAAATCGGCACATTTTATGACCTTTGACCTATATAACCTATAAAATTAGGTCAAATCAAAAACCCTTTATATATAATGAACCCTTGGCAGCACAACCTACAGTAAAAATTTGAGCATTTTAGCTCGTAGAATAAGGGAGCTAGAGCTGTTTGAAGTTTTACAGAAAAAGCCGCCTGGTGGCCAAACCAAAAATCGCAGCACGCCCAAAATTGAACTCGTGCTAGATCTTGGACCCATATACATGCATATAAAATATGAAAAGGATCCGTTGAAAACTGAAAGTTGTATCGCGCTGAAATGACAATTGTGGACGCACGCACACACAACAGAGCACCACTAATGACCCTAAACACAGCATAAGCCCCTAGGGCCTGGCGGCCAAGCGGGCTAAAAATAGGCTAGAACTATTAGGCGTTAATGTTTCTACTGTATAATAAAATAAAAGCCATGCCTTGATTTTTGTAGTTATTTTAGGAAGACCTAAAAAACACGCTTGCTTTGCGTAACATGGTTTGGTTTCAC
Source organism: Gymnothorax javanicus (assembly GCA_029692085.1). NCBI lineage: Eukaryota > Metazoa > Chordata > Actinopteri > Anguilliformes > Muraenidae > Gymnothorax > Gymnothorax javanicus. The sequence goes on from CM056203.1 coordinate 1,079,037, forward strand.
GATTTCCGTATTTTGTTATGATTACATATGAAACGTAGGTCTACCTCCTACGGTAAGAACGTATGAACTGTGGAATGTTCTGGTCGGGACAGATCGTTGTGTTGATCTTTTGCGTACTCTTCCTAACGATGAAAGAGTAAACCTAATAATAATAATAATAATAATTATTATTATTATTATTATTATTATTATTATTATCATCATCATTCAAAGTTCTCAGTCTAGAATGGTACTGGTAGAATGTATATTTTGCTCTTATAATGTACATAATGAGGGCAAGCTATAGCCTATAGCCTTAGGCCTCAAAAACTTCTCTTAGTAAAGCTGTAAAGTAAAGTAAAGTTCCAGTAAAGCTGCTTTCTGTAAAAGCTATCTTTTTGGTAACTCCAGTCTTTTTCAAGTGTTCTTCTAGGTTCCTGCTGACTATTCCAAGTGCACCAACCTCCACTGGGACCACATATGTCTTCATGTGCCAATGTCTCGCCAATTTTTCTTCTCGAGTCCTGGTATTTTTCAATATTTTCCTTCTCCGTTTCTACAATCCCAGCATCACCAGGTACAGCAATATCGATTATGAAACACTGGTTTTCTCTCCTATTTACCAACACAACATCTGGTCATCTGCTCTGGATTTCCTTATCACTCAGAATGTTAAATCTGGATTAATATTATTATCATCATTATTATTATTAATATTATTATTATTACTAGGGATGCACCGATACCACTTTTTTAAAAACCGATAAGAGTATGAGTATTTTATTTCGTGTACTTGCCGATACCGAGTACCGATACCGATATTTCTGAAATGTTTTCCAGGAAAATACCATGACAATTTCGGAGTACAGGTTTTATTTTCTTCTTATAACAAGTCAAAAGAGGCCAATATCAAACAATTCACACATGGCTATTTCCAAAAAAAAAAAAAAAAAAAAAAAAAAAAAAAAAGAGTAGGCCTAACTGCTATAAATCTTTCTGTATTTAGGCCCGACAAGAAGCCTTTGAACTAGCACTGCCATCAAATGAGGCAAAACATTACTAAAGCTTGACAAATGAAAAGTAAACTCGCTGCATAGGCAAGGTAACACACCCAATTTCATAAAACAGTAGAACTATTAATTGGCACAGATAGTTTCTACACACATTCATAGGCATTCTCAATCCAACTAAAGTCAATAATAGCTTTCCAAGCAAACAAGGCATCACTTAAAGTGTGTGGTATCACCATATTTCAATCACACAAATTACAAATGAAAAGATTTAACTTAACCACAACTAAAATGTTTAAGGTAACCATACGTTACCAATATATTTGTAGAAAATAAGAAGATTCGCAATTCTAAGTCTCTGTGTGTGTGACTGTGGGTGTGTGCTTGTGCGAGCTCGGCTTGCTTGTAAATATTCAACAACTGATCCGGGTGTGCCATCTAGTGATAGAATATTGTAATTGCGTGCAGAAATTTGCAGCTCCATGTCCGCTGGCAGAAACATCTCGCAAAAACGCTTAAGATACCCTGCCGAACACCGTTGTTCTTCTTGAACACGCCGCATCCAGATAATCCTTAAATGTATTATATACATATTTTAATTTGTAACGTGTAGTGAAGTGGCCAGTGCCAAAGTAACGAAGAAAAAGTATACTTTTTATCTTTTAAATGTAGTAGAGTGGAAGTCCCGGTAAAAAAAAAAAAAAAAAAAAAAAAAAAACTCAAGTACAAATCCTCAAAAAACTACTTAAGTACTGTAACGGTTGCCTACATGTACTTCTTTACTATACACCTCTTGTGTGTATGCGTGTATGCCTGCATGTGATGTGATGACTATAAAGCTCTCTTTCTCGTATTTTTTCTAACTCGCTGTCTCCCCCTAGACATAGACGTCAGATAGTACAACATACTGTAGCCTATGCGACCGTGAGCAGGCAGTTACCTTCCGTCTTAAATTAAGTGGTATCGGTGCATGGTATCGGCAAATGTGGACGAGTACGAGTACGAGCATATTAACGCGGTATCGGGCCGATACCCGATACTGGTATCGGTATCGGTGCAACACTAATTATTACTATAGGGAACCGCATTTTCTTGGGAGACAATAAGCTGCCCATCATTATACTGCCCTGTGCAGCCTAATGCCAAAACAGTAAGAGAAGGTCTTTGGCTTTCTAACATTTATGCCTGAGGTATTATGATTGACCCATTTGTGTTGGTCGATTGGCGGATAACCGTTTTTTTTTTAAGAACGTTTTTTTCTTTTCCCAGAGTGAATAATGTCACCCTTTAGACCGCTTTTATCGGACAATGGCTTATAAACAGTTAGATTTGAGAATTTGTGGTCTTTGGGAGTGGTGTGGTATATGGACTATGTATAACAAACAAACTCTCCGACAACCTGCATTCAGAGAAGCAGTTATTAGTGTTTATATTGTAAATAAATATAAAGTAAGAATAAAGTCATCAGGTCATCACTGGCGCAGTGTTAGTGTAAGTATAAGCATTAAGTATTCAATGGCACCAATCCTCACAGCTAATTCAGCCTGAGAGGTCCCCAGCCAGCAGCCGTTTAAACATTTAAACGTTAAATTATCCTCTGTTTACACGTTTACCAATTTAGCAAGGTCTGCCCATCCCTATAATGCACTGAAATCCTGACCCACAAAGGATCATACAGACCATAGATCTTACACACCAGAGACCTGATAGATACAACCAGAGATATATGACCTGATAAACCAGGGATTGTGAAGACTAGACATCTCAAATTGTAGAGATTATACAGATAAGAGATTCCACAGAGAAGAGTTCTACAGACTTTGGATCATATAGACTAGAGACAAGGGTTTTACAAACTATGAGTCATGGAGACTAAAGATGTTAAACATAAATAAAAAGTCTTTCAGACTAGAGATCTTGGGAATTTGAGACTTCAAAAACAAGAAATCTGAGGAATCAGAGATTTGACAGGAGGGCCATTACCGGTTCGCCTCGTTCTCCTTTCGCACCCTAATCATCGCATGTAGAAAAACAAAAGAAAGAACACAGAAAACATGAGCAAAAATGCACGAAACATAACCAAATACTGATACTGCATGACAATTATAGAGAAATCGTTGGAGGATAAATTCAAAGGTAATAACTTTATTCCCAACCCCAGTTTGGAGTTATGATGCAGTGATGCATTTTCTATCCTACATTTACAGTAGTGCGCAGTGATGATTACACACGCAACAAAATGAAGATAAATCAGAATTCAAATACTATTCAAGTATTTATTTCATGTAATATCGGATCATATAAATGAAAATAAGTAAAAATATAATACTTTTTGAGAGAAAAAAACTCAATATCTAGTGTGGCCACCCTTTGCTTTGATTATAGTATTTAATCTTTTCAGGGGTTAAGTAGTTCTTTTTGAAATGTTGTCCAACTCTACGATGCACATAACTTCTGTTTGGATGAGAGAATTTCAAATTTTGATTCCTCAGTTCAAAGGACCTGTTCCCAGTCCATTGGTGTCCAATCCTTGAATTTCAAGGTAAACAAGTCTTTTGTTGATGTTGCCAGCTCTTGGCAGCAACATGACCAAACAGACAATTTTCACACAGGCATCTGAAAATAGTAGATCTTGATACTTTCATCTCTTCACTTCTGATGCTATTAATATCATCACGGAGTTGTCGTACTATCAGGAACTGATTTGTTTACTTGTCATACACAGATAACGAACATCGGAGGCACTTAACTTCCATTTTGCGCCTCTATTGCCACTGAATTTTCAATAAACCAGTTTCTTTGAAACGCTTGATGGTGTTTCTTACAGTGCCATGGCAGCATTTAACTTCTTCAGCATAATGTAAGGCCACAATGTGGCTAGGAACAATCTCAGAGGGCTCTTTCTGCCGTGCCATCGTGTTTAACACCGTGACACTACTCAAAGTTCATGTCACCTTATATACTGAAACAACTGACCATCAGAGGTAATTTTGCAAAATAATTTTGCCTCAGTCCAGTTTCAACAGATTTTTTGGCATCAATAATCATGCAATGGGGCTTCAAACATGCATTTAGGCTATGCAAGAGTCAAAAAACTAAAAGACTCCTTTCAATTGTTATAAAAAAAAAAAAAATGTATGTTTTCGGTGTTTTTGTTTATTACCCATATTTTACCTCAATATACTACACGTGAGAATGAATTTTTTGTCCTCATTGCCTACAATAGTATTTTTCAATACATTTTTGCCAAAAAAATTATGAATATATTAGGATCCCTTTTAGACAAAAGTGGTGGTGTATAATCATCACTGTACACTACTGTAGTTTGTGGGTTTGTGTACATTTTGTTTTTATCGTAGCAAGCACTTCCTATAGCATTTGTTTATGGGAAACCTGCTAAATTAATAAAATTTAATTGACTGATTTACAAAGCAAAAACACATCAGACAATCATACTTAAAACAGATTAAGACTTGCCAAGAAAGACAAATAATGTGACAAGAGTTGACAAGACAGAAAAGGCATCAAGTAAGTATCAAACAGCTCAAGGCAAATTCAAAAAGATTTTTGTTAATTTCATAAATCCACTACGACTCACCTGGGGACACTGCACAGTGCACTGTTGGGTTGTCGAACCCTAAAATGCCAAAATAGCATACTTAGAAGTACAAATACAGTAGTTACTGCAACTTTAATTTAAAAGTGCACATTGAAATCTCAATGCAGTACACACCGAGACCCCAATACAGCACACGGTCACACTGACATTGAATCTACAGTACAATACATAGTGATCTACACTCAAAGCAAAACTAATTAACAAGATAAGATACATAATGACTGCTGAATATACATGCAATTTACCATCTGGCCGGGACTTCCTCAGTGATGACCGGCATTGTGACAGACACAATGACTGACAGACAGCGTGACAAACAGTGACTGACAGTGTGATGGATACAAAGTGTGACTGACGGTGTTTGCGACAGTGTGACTGACAGTGACTGACCGAGGGATGGAAAGAAAGTGTGACTGACAGTGTCTGTGACTGAAAAACAGCATGACTGACTGATTGAGAGACAGCATGTGAGGATACGCTCAGGAACCAGATGCGAGAACCAAGCAATGCAGTAGATGAGGGTTTATTAAGCGAGGGGGGGAAACCCCCGCAGGGCAGAAGGCAAAAGGTACAAAGTCCACAATCCAAAAATCACAATCCAGTTGGGCAGAATCAGTCGAAAACCAGGGCAGCAATAACAGTACTCGTGGTCGGGCAAAAACAGGTTCGGTACACAGGCACAGGTTTGTCAGAGAAGCAAAAGCCAAAATCCAGTGGGCGTAATCCAAACCGTTAACAGGGCAGCAAACACAAAACTTCGTGAGTCGGGCAAAAAGGGTTCGTAAACAGAAGCAGACAAAAGTACCAAAAAGCAGAGCCAAACATCGTAAGTCGGACGGTCCAGTCAGAAGAGTAACACTATCAGTACAAGGCGAAAATGATAGCAGCACAGGTAAACAAGAGGAACATTCTGACGGGGAACTGCAGTGAGAAGACAGCTTAAATACACTCAAGGGAAGTCACATGCTATGATTAGGATCAGGTGAGGAGGATCAGACTAATTACGTGGGAGGAAACACAAGGGAGAACCTAACCACATGAAATTGGCAAAAGCCAAAACGCGGACAGGGAACACGAGACAGCCTATGACCAGACATACAGCTCCGGTTAGGGAGTTCTAATGTGCACAGATAATGAGAAGCAGGACAGAGTGGAGCAGGTGCGGAGGATCCGCTGAATAGCAGCAAAGACTAAGTGCAGGCAAGAGGCGGAGACTAGAACAGGGCGAGTGCTGAGAGCTTGTTAATCAATTAGTAAGTGCAGCTATACAATCCCTAGTGCTCGTTAGTAAGTTAGTATTATATACAATGTTAGTCTGGGTTAGTAACTTTAACAAAAACAACAAACTGTTAGTATTGGTTAGTAAAACAGAAAAGAGAGGCGAAGGAAGCAAACGAGATTGGAAGGAATGTTTGAAACCCAGAAACCATGAAATCACCTAAGCATGTGACACGCAGGACTGGGGAGAAGCTGTAGCTTAACAAAAGACCAGACAGGGGAGACAAAGTGCAATGAAGGGCATGAACAAAGACATGGACCGGAATCTAACAGAATAGTGGATTGGAGTGGCAAAAACAAAAACATGGCAAAATACAAAAACTAAACAGAACATGGCAAAACCTAACAGACATAATCATAAACATAACAGGGACTAGGGAAAACATAACAAGCATGGCAGGAACAATAATGAACATGGCAGAATCAGAACAGACAGAGCAGAATCATAACACAGCATGACTGACAATGACTGACAGACAGTGTGACAGATGGACGCTGTAACGGACAGATAGCGTAGCTGACAGTGACTGAAAGAAGATATGACTGAGAGATGGTGCAACTGTCAGGCGGCATGACTGACACAGGCAGTAACTGATAGTGTGACTGACAGACAGCATTACAGACTGTGTGACAGACAGTGCAAGACAGTGTGACTAACAGACAGTATGACTGACAGATAGTGTTACAGTGTGACTGGCCAACAGTGTTACTGATAGACAGCATTACTGACTCTGTGGCCAACAGTGTTACAGACACTGTGACAGACAGTATTACAGACAGACAGCGTTACAGAGACTGTGACTGACAGACAGCAGATGCCTGACCTGAGCCATCCCACATAGCATGCCGGCGAGGTCAGATTGTAGGCCACCCATCTGCCCAACCCCAGCGGCATACAGAACATTCTGTGAGCTTCCGTCAGTCACCGCCCTGCGCAACTCCTCCCTGTCAGCACGCCCTAACCCCACCGCCAGGACGGTCATCCCTGCCAGGGCGATAGAGAGAAGAGAGAAAGTGAGAGAGAGGGAGAGACATTATTTATGCAAACGCACGTGTCTCTGTGTTAATTTGTGTGTTTTAGTGTGAGTTTATTTATGCTTCCGCAACACCAGCTTTCTTGTCCTGCATGTGTTTATAAGTATATACTGTGTTTGATGTCACACTTTCTGTTAAGGAGATCAGAGATGTAGTGCTGTAAGTCTCCACAAGAGTGCGTTTGCAGATGAGCTGTGAAGTTGTGGCAGCTAACAGCACATTCAAACAGAGAAAACCTGTGGCCCGGGCTGCAGCAGCCGGAGCGATGAGGTCATCGGTGGATCTCGCGTCAGCGATGATGATGAGGACACCGCGGACTGCAGGTCTGCGCCCAGCAGAGGAAGGAAGCAGGAGCTCCCTGGCGTAGATCACTGCCTGCCCTGCAGGGAGCGGCATAGAAACATCAGCATATTACAGCAGCTCACTGCACACACTGCAACCACACAGAGCACATTACAGTGGGTCACTGCACACACTGCAACCACACAGAGCACATTACAGTGGGTCAGTGCACACACTGCAACCACACAGAGCACATTACAGCAGCTCACTGCACACACTGCAACCACACAAAGCACATTACAGCGGCTCACTGCACTCACTGCAACCACACAGAGCACATTACAGCGGGTCACTGCACTCACTGCAACCACACAGAGCACATTACAGCGGGTCACTGCACTCACTGCAACCACACAGAGCACATTACAGCGGCTCACTGCACACACTGCAACCACACAGAGCACATTACAGTGGGTCAGTGCACACACTGCAACCACACAGAGCACATTACAGCAGCTCACTGCACACACTGCAACCACACAGAGCACATTACAGTGGGTCAGTGCACACACTGCAACCACACAGAGCACATTACAGCAGCTCACTGCACACTGCAACCACACAGAGCACATTACAGTGGGTCACTGCACACACTGCAACCACACAGAGCACATTACAGTGGGTCACTGCACACAGTGCAACTACACAAAATATGCTGGGACATACAGCCACACACCAATAGCATTTCCTGGCTCCTCGCTGAAAGGTGTGGCCAAGATCTCTTGCAGCAGGGTCTCCATGTTGGTATGGCGATTGAGCGGGAACCACACTCTGGACCTTGAACCATATAATACTATCCCCACCTAGAGTACACAGGAATTACACCCAAATAAGAGACACAAAGACTGAAAGCTGTCTATTTACTATTTATAATGTTAAATGCTTATGACTCTTGAATTGCAGCTTGAGACTGCTGGAGAAAAACAAAGAAGTGTGTATGAATGACCTCAGCAGAAAGGAGCTGAGGAGGACTTGGTTGGGGAGTACAATGGTTGTGGGGCACACAGAAATTAGGGATTATATTATGTTTGGGATGGGGCATGTTTGAGGCCTGGAAATAAGAAATTACATTTGGGATGGGGCATGTTTGAGGGCTAGAAATTAGGGATTATGTTTGGGATGGGGTATGTTTAAGGGCTGGAAATTAGGATATTATGTTTGGGATGGGGTATGTTTGAGGGCTGGAAGTTAGGGATTATGTTTGGGATGGGGTATGTTTGAGGGCTGGAAGTTAGAGATTATGTTTGGGATGGAGCATATCTGAGGTTTGGAAGTTAGGAATTATGTTTGGATGGAGCAAGTCTGAGGGCTGGAAGTTAGGTATTATGTTTGGGATGGAGCATATTTGAGGGCTGGAAGTTAGGGATTGTTTGGGATGGAACATGTTTGAGGGTTGGAAGTTAGGGATTATGTTTGGGATGGAGCATGTTTGAGGGTTGGAAGTTAGGTATTATGTTTGGGATAGGGCAAGTTTGAGGGTTGCAAGTTAGGGATTATGTTTGGGATGGAGCATATTTGAGGGTTGGAAGATAGGGATTGTTTGGGATGGAACATGTTTGAGGGCTGGAAATTAGGGATTATGTTTGGGATGGAGCATATTTGAGGGCTGGAAGTTAGGGATTGTTTGGGATGGAACATGTTTGAGGGTTGGAAGTTAGGGATTATGTTTGGGATGGAGCATGTTTGAGGGCTGGAAGTTAGGGATTATGTTTGGGATGGAGCATGTTTGAGGGTTGGAAGTTAGGTATTATGTTTGGGATGGAACATGTTTGAGGGTTGGAAGTTAGGGATTATTGTTTGGGATGGAGCATGTTTGAGGGTTGGAAGTTAGGTATTATGTTTGGGATAGGGCAAGTTTGAGGGTTGCAAGTTAGGGATTATATTTGGGATGGAGCATATTTGAGGATTGGAAGTTAGGGATTGTTTGGGATGGAACATGTTTGAGGGCTGGAAATTAGGGATTATTGTTTGGGATGGAGCATGTTTGAGGTCTGGAAGTTAGGGATTATGTTTCAGATGGGGTATGTTTGAGGCTGGAGGGAACATAAGGATGGAGTAAATACAGGAGTTGGAGAGGATAAAGTAAACACAAATAAACATGGTAGAGTAGCAGAATAAATTAAATGGGCCCAGTATGGGATATTGGGAGAACTCATGAAATACGGCTCATTATAGGAGACTGGGAGTATGTAAGAAATATGACTCAGTATGGGAGATTGGGAATAATAGAAAATAGTGCTCAGTATGAGGAATGGGGAGTATGTAAGTAATGGGGCTCAGCATGGGCATAGGTAGCAGGTAAGGAGTAGTGTTAAGTACTGGAGAGAGGGAGTATGTAAGGAGTAGTGTTAAGTACTGGAGAGAGGGAGTATGTAAGGAGTAGTGTTAAGTACTGGAGAGAGGGAGTATGTAAGGAGTAGTGTTAAGTACTGGAGAGAGGGAGTATGTAAGGAGTAGTGTTAAGTACTGGAGAGAGGGAGTATGTAAGGCGTAGCACTCAGAGTGGGCTATTGGGGGTATGTAAGGAGTGAGGTTAAGTAAAGGAGAAGGAATAGGGTTCAGTATAGGAGTATGTTGAAAATAGGGCTTAGTATGGGAGATAGAAAATATTAATAAAATAGGGCTCACTATGGGACATTGGGAGTACATAGGAAAAGGGTTCATTATTGACAACAGGAAGTATATGAGGAACAGAGCTCAGTACTGTTGCTGTATCAGGTCTTTTACAGACCTGTGAATCACGGGGCCCGATGCTGGGCCAAATCCCTGCCACACCGGACAGCAGGTAGAGCAGAGTGTCCCGCAGCTGCACCCGGTCCCTCGTGGCCGGGACCAGAAATACCAGGTCCAGCCGGCCGTCCACGCACACTGCAGCACCACAGCGAGCCCAGGCCCAGACAGGGGGGTCGGGAACACGGTTTAGCAGAGTGAAAGAGGAGCAGTGAGACGTAACAGAATTATGACAAACTTTCTCTCCAATAAAACACAACCCTTCAAAAACCGAACATGAAAGAATAAATAAATAGCAGAGAAAGTGAGGGAAGAGGAGAGGCAGACGTCAGTCACCTGTGCGCTCCAGTACGGATGACTCTGGCCCAGTCTCTGATTGGAAGACAGGCTGAATATAGAAGCGATACTGGCGCCCCAGCCGCAGCCCGGTGACAGCGTAAGAGCTGGAGAAGGCCGGGAGATTAATCGGCTGCCCCTGTGAACGATCTGCAGGGAAACATTTACCCTTTATAACAGATCAGATCTGCCATTCAAACGAGACCAGCTTACAGAAAAACAAAGATTATACAGAATTATTAACGGTACATGTTTAGTCAGAGTGGTATACAGTGACAGTATTGGGCATAATTATGCGAAAATGCTCTGTCAGAACAGTATACACTGTATTTAGTTGAAATACAATTTACTAAATGTGTTAATATTCAGTCAGAACAGTATACAGTGCAAGTATTTGGGCTATTTTTTGGCTTGATACTCCACTACAGTGATTCTATGACATTTAATGGTGATTTGGGAATATTTACACCATTATGGGCTAAACTCAGTAGGAATCGCGGCACTTTCTTTTCAGTGTCACAGAATAAAACTAGAACTGTGTTTCGTCAGGACAAACCTCGAGAGTGTGCTTGCGAAAATGTCCATTATAAATGCATGGTGGGGTTCTGCCACTAGAGTGGCCCAGTGTTCCGTGATGTCATGATGGCAGAACTCTAGCATGCATTTTTAATGGAGAAAAAAGGGGTGAAAAACAGGGATTGCGAAAGAATGAAAAGAGGCTTTGCAACCATTTGTACAAGGCCCAGAGACACGGTCGGGCCGGACGTTTCGGCATTTGAATTGCATCTCTATCGCAAACACTCGGGCAGTTGATACGGGACAAAAAAGTGTGTGGAAATGGAAAAATAAATAAACAGACTGAAGAAGAACGCTGTGTTGCTTGCCTAGGGCACCGCAAGCACACAAATATTGTTGAGCACCTTGTAAATGCAAACAGACTACGGTGTACCCACTGGAATATGAAAGGACACAAACAGCCTGCCTAAGAGGACTTCACAGAGAAGCAGTTGGCTTAACAGCAAATTCTGCTGACAGAAACAGAACTGTATTTGGTAACATTTTTGCCGAGGAGGCCACAGGCACATTCGCTCTGCATTATGCTAAAGTAAACACAGGAAGCATTTGCGCTGTTTCAGCTATACAGGACGTGTTTATCCCAAAATTCCACTCACCCTTGCTCATCCCTCCAGCGCAGTATGTAACTCGTGGCACCAGCCACTGGGGTCCAGCCCAACAGCACGGAATTCCGGGTAATATCAGCCACTCGGAGGTTTGTCACAGGCAGCAGGACAGTTTGAGAGCCTAAAGGCCGGAGGAGAGAGGGGGGAGGGGAAAGAGGACAGGAAGAGGGGGGGAGGGGCAGGAGGGCAGGAAGGAGGCGAGATGGAGGAAGTGACAGCAGGGATAGAGAGCAGAGTAATGAAACAGTTAACAAGGCAAGGAGGGGAGCTTTAATAGTATGAAACAGAGAGAGAGAGAGAGAGAGAGAGAGAGAGAGAGAGAGAGAGAGAGAGACTCATACCCGTGGTAATTGTGACGGTGTTGGACTCGCCCTCTCTGTCCCTGGAAACTGCAGCCACCCGTATGGTGTAGCGCTCTCCCGGCCTCAGACCCTCCAGGATGTACGAGGTCACATCTCTGCCCACCGTACGGCTCGCCTCCGGCTCCCCTACAACACCAGCCGGTGAAATCAGTGTGATCCAGAGTGCCATACTAAACAAAGATTGGGACAGCGTGCATCATGCACTGCGGCCCTAATGTGTGTGTGTGTGTGTGTGTGTGTGTGTGTGTGTGTGTGTGTGAGTGCGTGTCTGTGTAAATGTGGCTGTATGTGTGTGTGTGCAGTACACGCTTGTGTGATCAGGTACCCCCTGATGATCTCCAATAGACACGATATCCCGAGGCTCCAGGCACCGCCCTCCAGGTGATGCGCAGTGTCCCAGAGGTGGTCTCCAGCACCTGGACTCCTCCCACCTCCACAGGCTCCCCGGCTGTGGGAGAGAAAGCATCACAGCACACCAGTGAAACACCTTTATATCTGACAGAGCATCACAGCACACCAGTGAAACACCTTTATATCTGACAGAGCATCACAGCACACCAGTGAAACACCTTTATATCTGACAGTATCACAGCACACCAGTGAAACACCTTTATATCTGACAGAGTATCACAGCACACGAGTGAAACACCTTTATATCTGACAGAGCATCACAGCACACGAGTGAAACACCTTTATATCTGACAGAGCATCACAGCACACCAGTGAAACACCTTTATATCTGACAGAGCATCACAGCACACCAGTGAAACACCTTTATATCTGACAGAGCATCACAGCACACCAGTGAAACACCTTTATATCTGACAGAGCATCACAGCACACCAGTGAAACACCTTTATATCTGACAGAGCATCACAGCACACGAGTGAAACACCTTTATATCTGACAGAGCATCACAGCACACGAGTGAAACACCTTTATATCTGACAGAGCATCACAGCACACAGCACACGTGAAACACCTTTATATCTGAAACATCACAGCAGCACACAGTATATCTGACAGAGCATCACAGCACACCAGTGAAACACCTTTATATCTGACAGAGCATCACAGCACACGAAATGAAACACCTTTATATCTGACAGAGCATCACAGCACACGAAAGTGAAAAACCTTTATATCTGACAGAGCATCACAGCACACCAGTAAAACACCATTATATCTGACAGAGCATCACAGCACACTGAAACACCTTTATATCTGACAGAGCATGAAACACCTTTATATCTGACAGAGCATCACAGCACACGAGTGAAACACCTTTATCTGAAGAGCATCACAGACAGAGCATCTGACAGAGCATCACAGCACACGAAAGTGAAACACCTTTATCTGATATCTGACAGAGCATCACAGCACCTGAAACACCTGAAACACCATTATATCTGACAGAGCATCACAGCACACGAAACACCTTTATATCTGACAGAAACAGCCTTTATATCTGACAGAGCATCACAGCACCTGGAGTGAAACACCTTTATATCTGACAGAGCATCACAGCACCTGAGTGAAACACCATTATATCTGACAGAGCATCACAGCACCTTTATATCTGACAGAGCATCACAGCACACAGTGAAACACCTTTATATCTGACAGAGCATCACAGCACACCAGTGAAACACCTTTATATCTGACAGAGCATCACAGCACACCAGTGAAACACCTTTATATCCTGACAGAGCATCACAGCACACCAGTGAAACACCATTATATCTGACAGAGCATCACAGCACCTGAGTGAAACACCTTTATATCTGACAGAGCATCACAGCACACGAGTGAAACACCTTTATATCTGACAGAGCATCACAGCACACCAGTGAAACACCTTTATATCTGACAGAGCATCACAGCACACGAGTGAAACACCTTTATATCTGACAGAGCATCACAGCACACGAGTGAAACACCTTTATATCTGACAGAGCATCACAGCACACCAGTGAAACACCTTTATATCTGACAGAGCATCACAGCACACCATCACAGTGAAAAACACCTTTATATCCTGACAGAGCATCACAGCACACCAGTGAAACACCATTATATCTGACAGAGCATCACAGCACCTGAGTGAAACACCTTTATATCTGACAGAGCATCACAGCACACCAGTGAAACACCTTTATATCTGACAGAGCATCACAGCACACGAGTGAAACACCATTATATCTGACAGAGCATCACAGCACCTGAGTGAAACACCTTTATATCTGACAGAGCATCACAGCACACGAGTGAAACACCTTTATATCTGACAGAGCATCACAGCAGAGCATCACAGCAGTGAAACACCTTTATATCTGACAGAGCATCACAGCACACGAATGAAACACCTTTATATCTGACAGAGCATCACAGCACACGAATGAAACACCTTTATATCTGACAGAGCATCACAGCACACGAGTGAAACACCATTATATGAAACACCATTATATATCTGACAGAGCATCACAGCACCTGAGTGAAACACCTTTATATCTGACAGAGCATCACAGCACACGAGTGAAACACCTTTATATCTGACAGAGCATCACAGCACACGAGTGAAACACCTTTATATCTGACAGAGCATCACAGCACACGAATGAAACACCTTTATATCTGAAACACCTTTATATCTGACAGAGCATCACAGCACACGAGTGAAACACCTTTATATCTGAAACATCACAGCTTTACCTTTATATCTGACAGATCACAGCATCACCTTTATATCTGACAGAGCATCACAGCACACGTGAAACACCTTTATATCTGACAGAGCATCACAGCACACGAGTGAAAACACCTTTATATCTGACAGAGCATCACAGCACACGAGTGAAACACCTTTATATCTGACAGAGCATCACAGCAAACACCTTTATATCTGACAGAGCATCACAGCACACGACAGAGTGAAACACCTTTATATCTGACAGAGCATCACAGCATCACAGCACACGAGTGAAACACCTTTATATCTGACAGAGCATCACAGCACACCAGTGAAACACCTTTATATCTGACAGAGCATCACAGCACACCAGTGAAACACCTTTATATCTGACAGAGCATCACAGCACACAAGTGAAACACCTTTATATCTGACAGAGCATCACAGCACACGAGTGAAACACCAGGGTCATTCCATGTCAGATCATCAAATGGGTCTCACCATCACCTTCTCAATTTTGCTACTTTTTTGTTTGCAGCTGCATAAATATATATCACTGTTAAATCCGAAATTTCAGCTCATTCGGACAAAAAATGAATTTTTGGTGAATTATTTTCTAAGGTAATGTCCATCAGTTTTTTTGTCAATTGACATTTTTCTTGTATTTAACACGGCATAACTTTTTTATTATTACACCTATAACTTTGAAACTTTGCATCTAAGCTAATGTTATTCTGCTTATTAAGAAAATCCAGTCCAATTTACTTTATCTTTCTTGGTTGTGGAGCTATGAGGACATCAAAAGTGCCTTTTGTTCAGGCAGTTCCATGTTTAGGTCCCCAAAGCACCCCCAATATAAACCCTAGCATAGGCTCTCTGGCAATTTTTCCATTCATTTGTGTCTGCTGAATATAAATCAGGCTGAATTCACCATGAATTCATCACCGACTGCAGTCAGTACCTTTCCAAATGTGAAAAAAACGCTAAAATGCCACCTGTTCAAACCCCTGTATCTCCAGGGGCACACCTTGGATTTTCTTCTATTTTTTTTTTTTACTAATTCCTCTATTATAGTAGAAAGACCACTCCAAAAATTGTTGATGTGTTTTGACCAATATAAATTTTGCAGGTGTCTGAACAGGGGTGGGGTAATCTCGAGAATCGCTTGGCACTTTCAGCTTCTTATACAATGTTAATGATTATTGAGTCACAATGATTTAAGTTCTCAATTCATCAATGTATGACACATTCACAGAAAGGTCAGTATATGCAGGTTGGCAGATCATGTTGGCAGGGAGAAACCTGAACCAGTTATTGATCAATAATTTCTGATTATTGCTATTGTTTTTCATGAAGCGAAATGAGTCACAAGCATTAACATGGACTTCCTCTGAAAAATGCTGGGTGCCATTCAATGACATTCTCCAAACTTCTCCAACTCCGGATGTCACTGGACGCACAGACCGGCAGTATAAGTTGGACAAAACTGGGACAGACAACATTGTTGTGCTCTTTTCTGCATTTAGGAAGCAATAACACTGTTAACATAGCATGGAATACAAAGTTTTAATTTGACAGTCAGTTTACAAGAATTAGTGTCAGTAAATTTTATTGATGCAATGAAGTGTGATTGTCAAAAATTGCCTGACCCCTATTTAGACAGTTATGAAATGTATGTCGTTCAAGTCACATCAACAATTTTTGTTTTATTATGTCTACTATAATACAGGAATTAGTACAATTTAGGATGTGATTGCCTAATGATTGAAAACACTTGAAATGTTGCATAGTTAAATGTGTAAGAAGCTTAAAGTGCCACGCGATTCTCGAGATTACCCCACCACTGTTCAGACACCTGCAAAATTTATATTGGTCAAAACTCATCAACAATTTTTGGAGTGGTCTTTCTACTATAACAGAGGAATCAGTAAAAAAAAAAAAAATAGAAGAAAATCCAAGGTGTGCCCCTGGAGATACGGGGGTTTGAACAGGTGGCATTTTAGCGTTTTTTTCACATTTGGAAAGGTACTGACTGCAGTCGGTGATGAATTCATGGTGAATTCAGCCTGATTTATATTCAGCAGACACAAATGTATGGAAAAATTGCCAGAGAGCCTATGCTAGGGTTTATATTGGGGGTGCTTTGGGGACCTAAACATGGAACTGCCTGAACAAAAGGCACTTTTGGTGTCCTCATAGCTCCACAAACAAGAAAGATAAAGTAAATTGGACTGGATTTTCTGATTATGTAGTATAATATTAGCTTAGAAGCAAAGTTTCAAAGCTATAGGTGTAATAATAAAAATGTTATGCCGTGTTAAATACAAGAAAAATGTCAATTGACAAAAAAACTGACGAACAATACCCTTAGAAAATAATTCACCAAAAATTCATTTTTGGTCCGAATGAGCTGAAATTTCAGATTTGTTCATCACTAATACATATTTATCTAATGTTAAACTTTGGAAGCAATCTATGACTACATGGTGACAAATGTTTTGAAAATCTGATGATTTGACATAGAATGACCCAACATTATATCTGACAAAGGATCAGAGCACCTGAGTGAAACATCTTTATATCTGACAGAGCATCACAGCACACCAGTGAAACACCTTTATATCTGACAGAGTATCACAGCACACAAGTGAAACACCTTTATATCTGACAGAGCATCACAGCACACGAGTGAAACACCTTTATATCTGACAGAGTATCACAGCACACGAGTGAAACACCATTATATCTGACAGAGCATCACAGCACACGAGTGAAACACCTTTATATCTGACAGAGCATCACAGCACACGAGTGAAACACCTTTATATCTGACAGAGCATCACAGCACACGAGTGAAACACCTTTATATCTGACAGAGTATCACAGCACACGAGTGAAACACCTTTATATCTGACAGAGCATCACAGCACACGAGTGAAACACCTTTATATCTGACAGTATCACAGCACACGAGTGAAACACCTTTATATCTGAAAGAGCATCACAGCACACAAGTGAAACACCTTTATATCTGACAGAGCATCACAGCACACGAGAGAAACACCTTTATATATGACAGAGCATCACAGCGCACGAGTGAAACACCTTTATACAGTGTTGCCAACTCTCCCGAATTTTTCGGGAGTTTTAGTGGCATATTCACGTTCCTGTTGCGTACTCAGCAATTATTCAATTAACGCGTATTAAAGAGGTCTGCCCACAGAATTGAAGTCCTTGTGCGAGGAGGTTTATCAGTTTCACGTGCGTTAAGGTGGATTTCACCACTAGTATTATGGAAACCGATTATGACTCCAGACGTCTTACTCTTTTCTTTACTCTGGGGATGGAAGCAATTAAAGACGTTTCACACAGTCTTGTATCATTTAAACAATCATTAAACACATGCTTTGCTTCTAACCCATGAGAAAAAGAAAACCGCAAGACGACAAGAGTCATAATGAGCTTCCATATTACTAGTGGTGAAATCCATCGTAACACATGTGAAGCTGATAAACCTCCATGCGCAAGGGCTTCAATTCCACGTGAGAATCTTTTAAATACGCATTGGTCGAATAATTGCTTACTACGGCACGGGAACATGAATATGCCACTAAAACTCCCGAAAAATTCAGGAGAGTTGGCAACACTGTTTATATCTGACAGAGCATCACAGCACACAAGTGAAACAGCTTTATATCTGACAGAGCACCACAGTAACACTGTTTATATCTGACAGAAACATCACAGCACACAGCACACGAGTGAAACACCTTTATATCTGACAGAGCATCACAGCACACCAGTGAAACACCTTTATATCTGACAGAGCATCACAGCACACGAGTGAAACACCTTTATATCTGACATAGCATCACAGCACATGAGTGAAACACCTTTATATCTGACAGAGCATCACAGCACACGAGTGAAACACCTTTATATCTGAAAGAGCATCACAGCACATGAGTGAAACACCTTTATATCTGACATAGCATCACAGCACACGAGTGAAACACCTTTATATCTGACACAGCATCACAGCACACAAGTGAAACACCTTTATAACTGACACAGCATCACAGCACACGAGTGAAACACCTTTATAACTGACACAGCATCACAGCACACGAGTGAAACACCTTTATTTCTGACAGAGCATCACAGCACACGAGTGAAACACCTTTATATCTGACAGAGCATCACAGCACACGAGTAAAACACCTTTATATCAAACAGAGCATCAGAGCACCTGAGTGAAACACCATTATATCTGACAGAGCATCACAGCACACCAGTGAAACACCTTTATATCTGACAGAGCATCACAGCACACCAGTGAAACACCTTTATATCTGACAGAGCATCACAGCACACCAGTGAAACACCTTTATATCTGACAGAGCATCACAGCACACCAGTGAAACACCTTTATATCTGACAGAGCATCACAGCACATGAGTGAAACACCTTTATATCTGACAGAGCATCACAGCACATGAGTGAAACACCTTTATATCTGACAGTATCACAGCACACGAGTGAAACACCTTTATATCTGACAAAGCATCACAGCACACCATTATATCTAACAGACTGGAACCATCACAAAGGTACATGTGAATACCTGATATTAACCCCTTTGTGCAGATGTAGACGCCCGTGGACATAGAGCTGCTCTATTTATGCATGCAGTTACACTATTCTGTCAGTAGATGGCACACCCAAACCGTTTATTGAATATTCAGGGCAGAGCCTTGCCTGCTACCATAGACTGTATAAAAAATGAACACAGCACCCGGGTCTGAAAAGTGAAGCCAATGCAGAAATCTCTTAAAATTGCATTACATTTAATGGCCAGCAGATGGTGACATCGGTGGTTGCAGATAGAAGTACAATGCTATAGAAGTCCATAAGAAAATGACCCTACTTTCCCACCTGATTTATTATTTCAATAATGATTTTCCACATTATTTTATGGTATCTATCACAAGTTTCAAGTCTCATTTGATATATCATAATGTTCATTTTTGTAAATTATGGTCCCAAATAGACTAGAATAAAGGATAAAGCCAGAATATGCTTTAGGGGCATGGCTATCCTCTAGTTCTCGTCTGATACAGTCAGATCCACCCCTCGCTCCTCCCTGAATCGTCAATTCACTCTCTCGTCCAATAGTAATCACATCAAGTTTCAGAATAACAAAATGGCGCTGTTCAAATTACTAAAATAGAGGCTTCCTAAATGGTATGCTGAAACCAACGGGTGACGTCACAGTTGCTTCATCCATCTTTTTATATAGTCTATGCCTGCAACTGATTTAGAACATGGATGAGTTAAGTCCCATCTCTGTTTCCCAGGAATTGTGCGAACTGCCTAATATACTTGCCCATAGTATCTATCCAGCAGTTAATAAAAATGATCTGTGACAGAAAAAAACCGTTGACCTTTGTCGCAACCACTTCAGCTATAATAGGCCAAAGGTATCTCAATTAAGTAGTGAAAAAATCAGTTTTCTGAAGCAAAATTTCAACATGGTATTGATACTAGATTATAATTGATTGGAGAATTATAATCAGATATTAATAACGCATGACTCCCCACCACTGCATTACGCATAGATTCATCTCATGACGAATTCAGCGGTCCCTTAAAACCTCACACAATCTCTAAATGTTACCCATTGTCTCTCATGGCTGCTCAGACTTATCTAGGTAAACCAAAGTTATAGTTCACGCCCACCTGAACTAGAACCCGATAATTATACATTGATTGACACATTTTTATTCAATTCCAGACAGTCTAAACTTTCCTCAGTAATTGAAAGACTACGATTCGACTCTCAGAAAAGTATATAAACCCTTGCCTAACAGCAGGTTAGGTTGTATTCTCTCAACTGTGCGTAGCAGAATGACATGAGTACAAAGTGAAAATAGACTTCCAAAACCAACCTAGAAGGGCCTAGGTTACATTTACGTGATAGCAGTTTAAACCAACATGAATAATGGGAGTTATTCCAAATGGAACAGTGTTGGAGCGTTCCTTGAACAGGAAAGCACAGTTGCTCTGTTTATCTGGAGGAGGACTTCAATGATGGAGAGTTTTGCTTCATGTCTTCATGTGAGTACATTGATTTGAATAATATAGAAATCTAATGGGTAGCTAGCTAGCTAGCTGGCCAGCTGTTTTTTATTTTTGGTTTACCATAACCATGATGAACACAGAGCTTGTTTGATACATTGGTTAGTATGAGTAACCGTAGCGTTTGCTACTAATAGCAGCGTTTTGCACCGTGTGGTGATATTTTAGAATTTATACTGCATTCAACAAAATGGAATGCCCAGGTTTTTGTTTGTTTGAAATGAGAATAGCTCCAGGACTTTGGTAAAACCCCTGGCACGTTTGTTACTCCAATTTCGTTCAAACAAGAGTAGCATAATGGCTGCATTTTCATGATAGTGGAATGTCTGTTTGTTAAAATGAGGTATATCTCAGGTATTATTGCGCAAGTGAGTTATACTTACTCCTTACTGGGAGTGAAATGCAGTATACTAGTTTGCGTTTTTCTTGTGGAATCGGAATTGTAAATAGCAAGCTAACCGTTGCAGGGTAAACGTTCTGACCAAAAAATAAACAGTTCCTTTAATGAGTATGTATGCTTGCTGATGCGGCCTTGTAGAAAAATGGACAAAACTCTGAATTTTATCGTGGAGAAAAGGCATATTTTTAGTTTGGAGAGGTTACTGGTGACTTTTGATGTCTATGTGCGCCAATATTGATAAACTCCTGCTAAATTCAGAAAGAAAATCATTAAATCATATTGAATTTCATGTGTCAAAAGTTGATTTGTGTTAAACATATGATTATATTATGATTTGAATGCGCATAATTTTGAGGGCTCTGGCAGCATGGGGAGCCACTTAGATAGCTCCCTTATTTGGCTCAGAAATGGTAGATAATTACAAAAAAGATTTGTGGCAGATGATGCACACTTGTGTTTAAGGGGTTTATGATCCCAGAAATGTATTGTTATAACTCCCAACCATTTTTCAACTCTCATTATCATTTTATAAAAATAATTTCATTGCTGAATTTTAATGTAGATTTTTGTGTCTGTGGCCCTTGCTCTGAACTAAAATTATGAGAAGAGATGGAAATATGATGGAATTGTAAATGCTGCAAGTGTCCTGTTTAATTAAAGCAATTTTCCCCATCTCTGTGAGGCTCAGATCTTGAATTAGAAAGCCTAAAATTGGGTAATGCATAAATTGCCATATTTGGCTTCTGCGCAAAGGGGTTAAGCCGGCAGGTCACAGGGAAATAATTTTAACAAAACATTTTTTGCATAATTAACATCTATACACAATCACATCATTGCTCTGAAATAAAAGAACTCTGAGATTAGTTTTTTTTTTTTTTTTTTGGAGAATGAAAAAGTATTCAAGGTCATAGTGAAAGGTCAAAGGTCAAATGTGAAATACAACCATACGTTGCACAGGTCTATCCAAAGTACTGTATTTGCGGCCAGTTTCACATTGCTGCAATCATGAATTGCCGAAAAGCTGCCTGCACACCATTTCCAAGGTTAAGCTTACTGCAGCTAGGTCAAAGGTCAAATCCCAATAAAAGCAGGTCACTGCACAACAACAGCCTAAGGTCCTTACATGTGATGAGTATGAGGTGTTGAATATTAAGGCTACTGAGTACTGGTCTGCACAAAATGTGGGACAGACAGACACAGACGGACAGATACACTGACAAAACTACAGACGTCATCATCATTAAAATATTCAATCGGCCATAGTAATGGCCAAAGGGTAAAATTTAATCCAACAGAGCACAGTTAAAGTCCAGAAAGCACTGAGAGAGGGCATATCTCCAGCAATGCATTCAGAACTTAACTTTCATCTAGATTTTAAAGTGTTTGGAATTTATTCCAATCTTGCAATCCCCCAAGGGTGAAAAATCCCTTAATAATTTCCTGGATCCAGATGATGATCCACAACGCCATCAAAAAATGGAATGTTCCTGGGGCCATGGCCCACACCTCCACAAAATATCATGGAAATCAGTCGAGAAAATTTGAGATATTGATAGCACAAAGAGACATACAGACATGGGTGAGTACATAACATCCATCCAGCTTCATTGGTTAGAAGAGATAATGACCTAACTCTATTGGTAAATGGCATGGGCAGGTTCTGCGCTCACCGGTGGTGACCCTGATGGAGACGGGCGACCCCTCTCGATTCTGCACCAGGGCTTTCACCTGCACCTCATACTGCGCTCCGGGATCCAGCTGCTGCAGATCCACAGCTGTAACATTCCCCCCCACCAGCTGACTGCGCTCCTCCCCTCCTAAGACACAGGGGCATCATGGTAAATAAACAGACAATAAAAAAATGCAAAGAAAACTGACCTCTGACCCCACTCATCCAGCAAACCACATCGTCCAGTAACTACCCACAGCTCGGTGCCACAGGTCACACCACACGAAACCATCCATCCATCCATTTTCTCCCCTTTATCTGCTGCCGAGTCGCGGGGGTAACAGACTGAGTAGAGAAGCCGAGGTGCCCCCTCCCCAGCCACTTCCTCCAGCTCTAC
The DNA here is from genome assembly GCA_029692085.1 of Gymnothorax javanicus. Lineage (NCBI taxonomy): Eukaryota > Metazoa > Chordata > Actinopteri > Anguilliformes > Muraenidae > Gymnothorax > Gymnothorax javanicus. The sequence goes on from CM056203.1 coordinate 1,102,205, forward strand.
CTGAGGGACCCCAAGCTGTTCCCAGACCAGCCGGGAGATATAATCCCTCCAGCGTGACCTGAGTCTGCCTCGGGGCTCCTCCCAGTTGGACATGCCTGGAAAACCTCTAAAAGGGGGGGCCAGGAGGCATTCGGACTAGATGCCCGAACCACCTCAACTGACTCCTCTCGACGCAGAGGAACAGCGGTTCTACTCTGAGCCGCTCCTGGATGTCCGAGCTCCTCACCCTATCCCTCAGGGTCAGCCCAGCCACCCTACGGAGAAAGCTCATTTCGGCCGCTTGTATTCGCAACCTTATTCTTTTGGTCACTACCCAAAGCTCGTGACCATAGGTGAGGGTTGGAACATAGATTGACCAGTAAATCGAGAGCTTTGCTTTTACGCTCAGCTCCTTCTTCACCACAACGGACCAGTACTACACCCGCTTTACTACAGATGCTGCAGCGATCAGTCTGTCAATCTCACGCTCCATCCTACCTTCACTCGTGAACAAGACCCCAAGATACTTGAACTCCTCCACTTGGGGTAACAACTCACCCCCCACCTGAAGGGGACAATCCACCTTCTTCTGGGAGAGAACCATGGCCTCAGATTTGGAGGTGCTGATCCTCATTCCGACTGCTTCACACTCAGCTGCAAACCGCTCCAGTGTGCGTTTGAGGTCACAGCGTGATGAAGCCAACAGGACCACATCATCTGCAAACAGCAGTGATGTAATCCTGAGGCTACCAAACTGGACTCCCTCCAAACCTCAGCTGCGCCTTCATATCCTGTCAATGTTAATCATGAACAGAATAGGTGACAAGGCACACCCTTGGCGGAGTCCAACACCCACTGGAAATGAGTCCGATTTAATGCAGAGAATAAGGACACAATCTGGCTTTGGTTGTACAGGGATAGAATGGCTCAATTTAACGGCCCTGGAGCTCAATACTCCCCCAGCACCCCTCACAGGATACCTCATTGGACACGGTCATAAGCTTTCTCCAAGTCCACAAAACTCATGTAGACTGGAAGGGCAAACTCCTATGACCCCTTGTGTACCCGTGCAAGGGTAAAAAGTTGGTCCACTGTTCCACGGCCGGAACGGAACCCGCATTGCTTTTCCTGAATCCAAGGTTTCACAATCAGGCGAAGTCCCCGTCCCAGCACCCAGGCATAGACATTTCCTGGGAGGCTGAGCAGTGTGATCCCCCTATAGTTGGAGCACACCCTCCGGTCCCTTCTTTTAAACATGGGAACCACCGACCCAGTTTGCCAATCCACGAGTTCTGTACCGTACCTTTACACGATGTTGAACAGGCGTGTCAGCCATGACAGCCCAACAACATCCAGGGCCTTCAGCATCTCAGGACGAATCTCTTCCATTACCGGTGACGTGTGCTGCAGAGCTTTTTGACCACCTCAGTGACTTCCACCAGGGAGATAGGCAATGACTCATCCGAGTCCTCCGTCCCTGGCTCCTCAACGAAGGGCGCGTCTGCCGGATTCAGGAGTCCCTCAAAGTGCTCCTTCCACCGCCAGACAATACCCCCAGTCGAGGTCAGGAGTTCCCCAGCCCTGCTGAAAACAGCCTGGGCGAAGCCCTGCCTCCCCTTCCCGAGTCGTCTGATGGTTCGCCAAAACATCTTTGAGGCCACCTGAAAGTCCTCCTCCATGGCCTCTCCGAACTCCTCCCAAACCCAAGTTTTTTGCTTCAGCAACTACCGCGGCTGCAGTCCTTCTAGCTTACCGATACCGGTCAGCCGAGTTGGGGGTCCCTTGGGCCAACCAAGCCCGAAAGGCCACCTTCTTCAGCTTGGGGGCCTCCCTCACTGCTGTAGTCCAACAACGGGTCCTTGGACCTGCCACGACCGTAACCGACAACCTTCAGGCCACAGCTCACGGCTGCCGCTTCCACAATGGAGACTTTGAACAGGTTCCACTCAGACCTCAGGCTCCATGTCCCCAGTCTCCCTCCGGATATGGCAAAAGCTCCTGCGAAGGTGCGAGTTGAAAATCATTCGGACAGGGTCCACTACCAAAAGTTCCCAGTCGACCCTCACACTAAGTTTAGGCTTCCAAGGTCTGTTCAGCAGTCTTCCCTGCCATCTGATCCAACTCATCACCAAGTGGTGATCAGTTGACAGCTCTGCCACTCTCTTCATCCAAGTGTCCAAAACATACGGCTGCAGATCTGATGACATGATTACAAAATCGATCAGCGACCTATGGTCAAGGGTGTTCTGGAATCAAGTACACTTATGAACACCCTTATGCTTGAACATGGTGTTTGTTATGGATAATCCATGATTAGCACAGATATCCAATAACAAAGCACCGCTCAGGTTCAGATCAGGAAAGCCGTTCCTTCCAATCACTCCCCTCCAAGTGTCTCTGTCGTTGCCCACGTGAGTGTTGAAGTCTCCCAGCAGAACTATGGAATCCCCAGTAGGAGCCTTTTCCAGGACCCCATCCAGGGACTCCAAGATGGCTGGATACTCTGAACTGCTGTTTTGTGCGTAAGCCGAGGGGACACAAGTATCCCCATGCCTACTCGCTGCTTCTTACCTTGGACGACTCCTGAGAAGGAGAGAATCCAACCCCTATCAAGGAGCTTGGTTCCGGAGCCAGAGATGTGCGTAGAGGTGTCTGACTATATCTAGCCGGTACCGCTCAACCTCCCGCACAAGCTCCGGCTCCTTCCCCACTAGTGTGGTGATGTTCCATGTCCCAAGAGCCAGATTCCATGACTAGGGCCTAGAACACAAGGGCCTTCACCCCTGTCTGCCACGCAGTCTACAGCGCAACCGACTCCTACTCCTCTCCCCGCACCCGACCCCTACTCCTCTCCTCGTGGGTGGTGGGTCCACGTGGAGGCAGCTCCCCGTAACCTCTTCGGGCTGAGCTCGGCCTGGTCCCACACAAAACCAACCCATTTCAAAAACAGTTCCTGCCTCATTGCTGTATCATCTCTAAATTCCCTCTGTTCATCTGTGTAATGACACATGATTCCCATCTGTCTTTATGTCTGCTATAGTGTGAATTAGTCTCATCTGTAATATTTCAACATGCTACATGTATTTATGTCATACACAATGTGCAATATGTAGGATACTTTATGTTTTAGATTTTTTTTTAACTGACTGCTGCCTTCTGTCAGTACCTCAATCAAATTCCACCAGTTACGTGTGGTGTGGTCAAAAAGTTACAATGAATCTGGATTTAAATGAGTCCAAATCTCATGACATGCTATTTACAGTAAATGTAACCTCCGTTAATACAAGCCAACTGCTCTATTCAGGACCCAAAGGTTAATCCAGCTGAGAACCATTATTCCAGAGTTTATGATTTTGGTAGAGTTTTGCAAATTATATTGTGGCAGTTTAGCAGACGAAAGTCTACACTCTGGTCTGTGGAAAGCAGAGACCAGCTCACTCACCGTCGGTGCGTCTCCAGATCACCTTGTACGCAGTCGCTCCCTGAACCCCGACCCAGGTGACCCGAACCACCTCACCATGCGGCTCCTGCACCTGCAGGTCCGTCACCGAGCCCACGGCCTGCTCTGCACCTGAGGGAGAAATAACACCAGCACTGGAGTCAGTGTCGGCTCGCCCCGCAGGACACCAGCAGCCCTCAGGAGACACCAGCTCAATCGCTACCTGTCCTGACATTTAAGTAGGCGGGGACTCCTTCCCTTGAGCCAATCAGAGCAGACACTGCCACTCTGTATTCCGTGTCCGCTTGAAGGTCATCCATGGTTAAGGAAAAGATGTCACTTGCCACTCTGCGGAAGTCTTCCACACCTAAACAAACATGGATACAGTTTTGCTGCTAGAGAGTAAATTAGGAGAAATATTGAAGCAGAATATAACACTAACTAAAATAATCTGAGGCCATTTAAATGACGTCAGTCAAAATCATCCCTCTCTGATGGGCTACAGCAGTAATAGGTCTGTAATTGGTACATCAAATCGATGGGAGTCCCAAACACAGCTGTTTGGCTCACCGTCGCCACGACGCCATGTGACCTTATACCCAGTTGCCCTGGAGATAGGTGTCCAGCTGACCCGTATCCTGCCAGAAGTTTTGTCCAACAAACGAATCTCTTTGACGACGCCCCCGCCATTGGGATTGGTCCTGGTTGTGAGTGACACTACGTCTCCAGTGCGCTGGCCAATCACAGCAGCGATGCCAATGACCACTGCTTCATCCGGCTGCAGTCCGTCTATGGTGAAGGCAGAGGTGTCTGCTCCCAGTACACGAGACTGCTCCGCAGCTAAAGACACACACACACACACACACACACACACACACACACACACACACGCATGCGCACACATGCGCACACACACGCACAAACACACGCACACAAATACACACAAACAAACAATAACGCAAACACACACACACAAACACACACATACACACCCACAAACAAACACACGCGCACACACACACAAACAATAACACAAACACACACAAGCAAACAGACACAAACAATAACACACACACACACACACACACACAAAAACAAACGCACACAAAAGAAAAGAGAAAGACATTTCAAACTAATAATCATTGACTGAAAGATTATTTATTAAACACATTTCGGCAAAACGCCTCAGAGGGATAAATAAGGCCTCACATACAATTTCCTTGTCTCCAAGTGACCCTGTATTCAGTTGCTCCAGAAACCTTCGCCCAGGCGATTCTGATTCGACGGCTGTTGACATTAGTCACTCGGAGGTTCTCGACTTTGTCCACCGCTTGCTCTGCACAAACAGGAAAAGACTGTAGACTGAGACGCCATTGGCGAAGGAACAGCTATCACTAAATTTATCAGGAGGGTGGTGCATTACGCCAGAATGCAGAGGTTGCTCACTTCTCATTCAGTGATGTTAAAGCTTTGTCTCAGACAGTCTCCTTCATCCCGTCTTCACCATAGACCCTAACATTTCACCTCCACTGCATATCTAACATCTCCAGCAACACCCCTCAATCAGCAGCCCAGCCTCAGCAAAACCCCCTGCTCTCAATCCCCTCAACACATATCCCCAGTACACTCCTCCCATCACTTTCCCCCAACAATGTCCCCTTAATACGTTTCCCTCATTACGTTCCCCCCAACATTATGCCCTCAACAAATTCCCCAAAACCTTGCCTGACACTTTCCCCTCAACAAATTCCCCCAACACATTCCCCAGAGCACCTTCCGTCAATACATTCAAGTCAACACGTTCCCCTCAACCCAATCCTCCCAACACATTCCCATGACATACTCGTCCCTCAAACACATTCTCCCAACTCATTCCCCTCAACACATCCCAAAACATTCCCCAACACCTTTCCAAAAACATTCCCCAACACTATATCTTAAACACATTCCCCAACACCTTTACAAAAACATTCCCCTCAACACATTCCCACACCTCATTTCCCCAAAACCGACCCCAACACCGCCCCCTCAACAACCCCCAACACCGTCCCCCAGCAATTTCCGCTTAATACATTTAATACATTATCCCCTAAACAAATTTCCCCAGCACCTTCCCAAACACATTCCCCTCTATACATTCTCGACAATTCCCCAAACACATTTCCGTGAGCACACTTCGGCAAGAGATTTCAGTCAACACATTCCCCTCGGCCCAATTCTGCCACCACATTCCCCCAATAAAGTCCTCTCAACACATTCCTCCCAGCAAATTCCCTGCAACACTTTCCCCATAATGCAACCCCCCAACACTATATTCTCAAAACATCCCCCCCAACACTATATTCTCAAAACATCCCCCCAACACTATATTCTCAAAACATTCCCCCAACACTATATTCTCAAAACATCCCCCCCAACACTATATTCTCAAAACATCCCCCCAACACTATATTCTCAAAACATCCCCCCAACACTATATTCTCAAAACATCCCCCCCCAACACTATATTCTCAAAACATCCCCCCCAACACTATATTCTCAAAACATCCCCAACACTATATTCTCAAAACATTCCCCCAATACTATAATCTCAAAACATTCCCCCAACACTATATTCTCAAAACATCCCCCCAACACTATATTCTCAAAACATTCCCCCAACACTATATTCTCAAAACATTTCCCCAACACCTTTCCTCAAGACATTCCCCAGACAAATTCTCCTCAATGCATCCCCTTCAACAAACTCCCACAACACATTCCCCCAACACACTGCCCTTAAAACTTTCCCAAAACACATTCCCCTCAACCTTTGTTTAGGGTCTGGACTTTCTTGATGTCCATTTTCCTACCCAATCCCATGCAGCAGTAAAGTGCTGGGTGCGCTGGCAAACACACGAGCACAATACAGCTTTGATTTCACTCCTTTAACATTCGCTGGCAAGACCTGGGCCCGTATTAACAAAGCATCTTAGCGCTAAAAGTAGGTCCTAACTGCCGGATTAAAGAGAAACTCCTAAAAAAAATGGGCGTTTCAGTCGTAAATTTAGGACTCCTAATTATTTTTACTAAGTGTTATTCACAAAGCATTTTAGGCCTAAAAGTAGCTCCTAAGTCTGGGAGAGCTTAAAAGTAGTCAAGAGGACTCCTAACTCGCTAAAACCTATTCACAAAGAATCGGAAAATGGCTGCTGCTGTTGAAAGACGGAATGACTTGGAAATTCTGAATGATGCACAGTTGTTGAAAAGATATCGGATCGACCGTGAGGGAATTTTATTTGTTTTTGACTTGGTGAGGGAGAGAATTACGTCTCCAGCCATGAGAAACCCAATATTACATGTGAAGATGGCATAATACTGTAAATTACAAATATACTGAACAACAAAAGAAACTCAAGTTAATTAAAGACAGACCGGAAAAAAAATAGACGCGCAATTATTATAGAAACTCAAATTTATCACCAGCGTGTGCACATTAACACTCATTTCATCAAAATTTTCTTTGATTTGCGGTCACTTTGACTGAGTAACCATGAGAGTACATTAACTAACTAGCAAACTTGCGTTTCTTTTGTTGCTCATGTATATTTAGTCCGCTGTTTTCTTTTTCATGGTGCATGTTAGAGCGCACAAGACAACACGCAGTGTGGTGGAGCGTGGTATTGGGCAGCTGAAGCGCCGGTTTCATGTGCTGCATGGGGAGGTGCGTCTTTGCTCAGAGAGAGCCAGCGAAGTAATTACAGCATGTGCCATCCTTCACAATTTATGCCAACAAAGAAACATACCTCAACCGGATGATGATGGTGCTGCCGACAGCCGTGATGATGATGATGTCAAGGAGGATGACGGATGACGATATTTGCAATGTTGCTGAACAAAGTGGACTGACAGTTTAGGGCAAACAAACTTGAACAGCCCGACATTGAAATGATCGCAACATATTCTCATTGGGTAATAAGTTGCCAATTATTGGGACAAATGATGTGTTTCATTTTTGCCTCGTTTTATGCTATAGTCGTTTTTACAACCATCTCTTTCCTATGTATGTTTATTTGCCTAGACCGTGACATGTGGGGACTGCGCATAGTGCATTTTCAGGAGTGCTCAACATGTTATTATTTTATGGGACAAACCAGCCGCTTGAAATATTTCCTCATTTTTTCCTCCATGGGTTGTATGTGAGATATTTTTTCAATGGGCCGCCCTGTCACCAAACAACCAATCACCGTGCTCATTGTCCCAAGACTCGTGCATGAGAATTGACTTCATCCATAGCAACGGAGATTTACTCCCACCTATCTCAGAGCTACTCCTAGTCTAGGAGTTACCAGTTTTCTTAACTAAAAGTTGCTTTCAGCAGCTTTATGAATAACTTTTAAGATTTTACTCCTACATAAAATGTTTTAGCGTGACTTAGGAGTACTCCTAGCGGTAAGATAAGATGCTTTGTGAATACTGGCCCAGAATCAGAGCCCATGCACACAACTCCTAATCCATGTTCAAACTCAGTGCAAACGTACAGAGAGCAAACCAACACATACTGCAGAATGTGAGTACTGTGTGTGTTTATGAGAGTAGGAGACAACACACCTGCCCTGATGTTCACCGAGACAGGCTCCCCTTCCACGTCCCCAACGATCGCAGTCACGCTGATCCCATACGAGACACCCTCAGACAGGCCCTGAAGGTCAAGGGTCGTCTGACTGCCAGGGATACTACGGGTTTCTTCACTCCCCGCTGAGGAAGCAGACACCATATTCAGTCAATCGCTCCCGGTAGAGAGAAGTTTTCAGGGCCTTTGGAATCATATTAGACCCCATCAATGACCCTCACCCTGACAAGTAACATCCAAAACCCCTTAAGACAGGAAAGAGCATTTTCTTCCTTAAAATGGTGTCAAATGATCTTCCCGTGTGGAGCGGAGGGAATGAAACCTGTACCTGGAGATCCACTTTCCCAAGGGTTTTCACTCCAACCACATCAAAGTGCACCTCACTCACCTGCCTCAGATCCTGCGATCAACACATCTGCATAGATGGGAGAGCCGAATTTCAGCTGGAGTAAAAACTAACAGGATGGTGGATCTCCCAGAACAAGATTGGTAACTACAGATATAGAGAGTCTAGGGATTTTTTAAGCTCTAGATAGGGATGGATGCACAGAGTATTTACAATAGAAAATGCAGAAATGCAATATTTTTCTAAATGTATGCTTATGACTGAGAAGCAATGTATGATGAAGAACATTGCCCCGGGAATGTAAGACTGTGAATTACATTAAACAGATCAATCACTGTACGTAACAGTGGAAGCTCAAAACAATCTGTTACAACCTGTTATCAATCATTAATTTAAATTACCATTACAGAAACTCCGAAAACTCTCAACATTATCATCAGGTGTGGCCAGTTTTCATTTATAACACATACCTGTCAACTCTCACACATTCGGTGTGAGTTTTAGTGGCATATTTACGTTCCTCTGCTGCAGTCAGCAATTATTCAATCAACGCGTATGTAAGAGATTCTCACTCGGAACTGAAGTTCTTGTGCACTGGAGGGGTTGGAAGCAATGGAACTGCATTAAGATATTTCAAATGATCTTCTTTCATTTCAACGATCGCGAAACACATGCAATGCTTCCAACCCCTGAGTAAAGAAAAGCCTGGGAAGTCCAGGTGTAACGCACACCGTAATCGGTGTGCGTTATAAATGAAAACTGGCCACACCGAATAATGTTGACAGTTTTTGGAGTTTCTGTAATGGTAATTTAAATGAATGATTGAAAACAGGTCGTGATCAATCATTAATTTTAAGGGATTGTTTGAGCCTCCCCTGTTGCCAGTTCATGAGCCGCCACTGGTACGTAATATGGCACATTGTACTCAGAACTTTTCACGCTATGCGTTCCTACATTACAGCAGCCTAACTGGTGCTTACTCTCAGTGTTAAAGATGATGATGCGGTACTGAGTCGCCCCAGCCACGCCGGTCCAGCCCAGTCGAACAATGTTGCCCAGAGATTCCACCACACGCAGGTTAGATATGCGGCCCACCGGCTGTCCTCCTGGTAACATGAAAAAAAACACAAAGACATAACATAAAATCACCAGGTCCATTCTTTCAGCCATGTCCTCCAGCATATCTCATACCTCAGTGACATATTCATTTACAACAGAACTCTCAATAGAGCAAATAAAACACATTTTCATACATGTCAAGCGATTCAATGACCTGGATCTCACTCAATCGCAAGCTTACTCTCATTAAGCCAGGCTACAACTGTATTTTCCACAGGCAGTAGCTATTTGCCATTACGTTACCTTGAATTAACTCCACAGTGCCTTAGTAAATGTCACTGTACAAAATAAACTCTGCTGCTGTCTGACCTGGCTCTGAGGTGGAGACGGGCGTGGCCTCCTCTCGACCCTCATACAGAGTGTAGAGAGTGATCAGGTACTCTGTGCTCGGCAGCAGTCCTGTCAGCTCGTGGCTGTTGACGCTCCTGGGGAAGGACTGTGTCTGTACTCTGCCCCCTGTGGTCAGAATATAGAACAGCAAGAATGAAACCAGAGGCAAAAATTTGCAAACCGTAAGCACCATAATATTTGGACTTTTTTGTTCTTTCAGCACTGAAGGCCGAGTCAATCACTGGAGCAGAATCCAGCTTGAAGCGCATTTTACAACTGAAGAGGAGTCCCTAAAACAAACAGGAAGTGAAGATGCTGCAGTACAGGCCTGGCAGAGCATCACCAGGCAAGATACTCAGCGTCTGGTGATGTCTGTGTCAAATATTTGTATGCACCTGAAAATGGGGAACTGCACATAGAAGGTGCTGTCATTTCTAAACGGTTTATCTGATACAGATAAAAACATCCTCAAATTAAAACTGAAAATCTGCACTTCCAATCAAACTCAAAGACCTAGAATATAGAGCCAAAATATAGAAATGTGTCACTGTCCCGTAACTGCCCGAAATGTGTCACTGTCCGTAAGTGATGTGTCACTGCCCGTAAAGTGATGTGTCACTGTCCCCACTGCCCGTGAGTGATGTGTCACTGTCCCGTCCCCCGTAAGTGATGTGTCACTGCCCGTAAGTGATGTGTCACTGCCCCCCACTGTCACTGCCCCATAAGTGATGTGTCACTGCCCCGTGAGTGATGTGTCACTGTCCCGTAAGTGACGTGTCACTGCCCCGTAAGTGATGTGTCACTGTCCCGTAAGTGACGTGTCACTGCCCCGTAAGTGATGTGTCACTGCCCGTAAGTGATGTGTCACTGCCCCGTAAGTGATGTGTCACTGCCCCGTAAGTGATGTGTCACTGCCCCGTGAGTGATGTGTCACTGTCCCGTAAGTGACGTGTCACTGTCCGTAAGTGATCACTGCCCGTCACTGCACTGCCCCCGTAAGTGATGTGTCACTGTCCCGTAAGTGATGTGTCACTGCCCTGTAAGTGATGTGTCACTGCCCGTAAGTGATGTGTCACTGCCCCGTGAGTGATGTGTCACTGTCCCGTAAGTGACGTGTCACTCCCCCGTAAGTGATGTGTCACTGCCCCGTAAGTGATGTGTCACTGCCCCATAAGTGACGTGTCACTGCCCCATAAGTGATGTGTCACTGTCCAGTAAATGCTGATGCTCGCTGCATGTTAAGCGGGGCCAGACTGGGGAATGTAACAGGGGGGCATGTCTATCTCACCCTCTCCCTGTCTCCACTCCAAACGGTACCCTCGAGCGGATGGGATCACGTTCCAGTTCAGCCGAATAGAGCTGGGTCCAGTGGTGCTGGCTCTCAGAACCTGCTGCTCCGGGCGGTCTGTGGGAGAAATGGAGACGGATCGGGTAGGTCCCATCACTGCGGGTCAGGTACACAAAAAGGAATCTAACACACCACTGCATTTCAAATCAGAGCCCCAGGAGCGAACAGTAGCACTGGCAGGTCATAAGTTTCCCTGCAACACGTGATTGACAGTGGCTGACATGGGTCTTCCCTCCGAGGGGAAAAAGTGCTCACTAATCATGAAAAAGCACACAGGCAATCTCCGTCGCGTGCGGTTACATCAGAGAGAGGTCCTGAGACTGCCGTGTGGAGCCGTTTTCAGACACACATGGTGAACGCCACGATCGCACACGTTACATGACTATCTGACCAAAACACTGAGGATAAAAGAACAGCAGTCTGACAGGAACAGTCTAATCACCCCAATCTGAGTTCCCACACATGCAGGAGTGGAAAAATAACACATTTCATTTCCCTTCTGCGGTTCAGTGCCTCTCCAGTACAATTATAGGCTTTTTCATTAGTGGAAGTTTTACAGTATGAGAGGTAAGCATGTGCTTTAATCGTGGAGTCTGTCTGGTCTGGAAGAGAAAAACCGCCAGCAACACAAAGGCTGTTCTCAGTTTTGAACCACTATATTCCTTCAAACTTTCTCAATCATGCTCTGTATCTACGAGGATGTGCATGTGCACAGCTGTTTACGGTAAGAGGAGAAGGAAACATGCTGTTTACAGTCCTCTGATTTTCACGTGTCATTTGCTGAAAAGTTACGCTTCACGAGGAGTGGGTGTGTGGAAATAATACCTACCGCACACTTCAGAAACAGGCACACACAATAAATGACAATAAGACCCATATAAAGCAATGGCATACAGACATGCTGTTTTTTTTTTCATTATCTCTGCTTCATAATATTTCTAATAAGAGAGGAATGCTTCACAGACAGAAGTGACCAGTCTTCTTCTCTAGTTTTATCTTTCATCAATCTGACCTGGTTTCTCTGCTCCACTAATCACAGCAGTGAGGCACAATTTCTAAAGAATTCTTTTAAAAACCAAATATGGCAACATCACAAGCCGTTTGCAGATAGCAACTCTTGAGTTTAGCAGATAATATTCCAACAGAGAAAAGACAACAGTCTTGAGAACTCAGCATAGTGAAATACACTGAACAAAAATATAAACGCCCCATGTCAAATATTGATGCCACATGGAGTTAACAACTCTAAGTGAGCATATGCTGACTTTTACTTGTACAATAGGGATATTTCTCTTGATTTGTGTACCATTTTTTAATCCATCCCTCTGTCAGTGAGCATTTGCTCAGTGATGCAGTGATGTCACTCAGTACATGGGTGTGGCATTTCCAGACGCTGATCAGACAGAATGAGCAGTACCCAGACACTCCTTATACTGGGGGCAATAAAAGGCCACCCCAAAATGTCAAATTTTGTCAAAAGTCATCATGCCTCAGATGTCTCAGGTCATGTGGGAACATGCCATTGGCATGCTGGATGCAGGGATGTCCACCAGAGCGGTCGCTGTGCAGCTGAATGTTAACTATCGGACGATAGGCCGTTTGAGAGTTTGTTTCCGACAGACAGGCAGTACTGCAAATCGACCTCATCCATGTCGGCCACGAGTGACCACACCAACACAAGATCGCTACATCCGGCTCGTCCACCTGCGGGATCGGCTCAGATCAGCAACACGCACAGCGGATGAGACCGTTGGTCTGCACATCAGACGCATCACACCACAGACAGTCCTTAACCGCCTGCGAGAAGCCAACTTGCACGCTCGGCGTCCTCACCGTGGTCTGGATCTCACCGCTGTCCGGCGTCGGAACCGACTAGCATGGGCAAACGCACACGTTCGATGGCCCTTGGCACGCTGGAGAAAAGTGCTATTCACAGACGAATCCCGGTTCCAGTTTTTTGTTAATAAAAACTCAAAAATTTGACATGGGGCGTTTATATTTTTGTTCAGTGTATTTGCAGTTACTGTTATTTTTCTAAATCTATTATTACAAGACTCAGTAACAGGGAGAAAAACATATTAGGAAATGATGTCTGCACTCAAGTTTGTCAGTCTGCGTGTGTGTGTGTGTGTGTGTGTGTGTGTGTGTGAGAGAGAGAGAGAGAGAGAGAGAGAGAGAGAGAGAGAGAGAGATGTGTGGGTGTGTGAGTTTCTAAGTTTGAGCACCAGTGTAAAGGAAACTGAAACAGTAATGTACTTCCAGGAGGGCCAACAGACTGACAGTTTAAGACACATGGAACATTTGAGTAAATACAGTGATCAGGTGACATCTCTGTGTTTCTGTGCATTTGAGTGTGAAAGCGTTTAGAAATTACACATTCCAAACGATGAGGACACTTTACATGTTTGGTCAAACCAACTTGTAAATACTAATCGCCCTGATGGAAATCACAAGGAAAGGGCTGGATCATGTTTTACCGATTTTGAAGCGGGCGGTCGCCGCGGGTCCCTCGGTGTCATCGTAAACGGCGATAACAGTGATGATGTGCTCCGTGTCCGGCTGCACGTTAGTCAGTGTGTGAGACTCACTGTCACCCGGGACCTCAACACGCTGTACGTCACGGCCTGGAGCGAGCTCAGCCGATACATGCGGGGGGTAAGAGAGAGAGAGAGAGAGAGAGAGAGACAGACAGACAGACAGGCAGGCAGGCAGACAGTAAAAAGTGCTGTTCTCTAAAGAAAAATACTTCAGTTATACATCTTTCAATTAGCTGATCAAACAGTAAATGTACCAAATCAAAGTAGAGGATCACAAAAACTAAAAAACTATACTATGAAGGGATAGCTACAGCAACAGAGACGAGTTCGGTCAGTGAATGGGCCTCATGAAGTAAAACCCACCTGTAATGGGTCCCCATACGAGGCGATAAGCCCGGACTCCACCCACTCCCTTCCAAAGCACACGGACGCTGCGGTCGGACACAGTCTGGACAGTGAGCTGCCGCACAGCCTGTAATCTCACTACAGCACAGAGACACAGATTCAGTCTGAACACAGAGCTGCAACACAGCCTGAAATCTAACTACAACACAGAGACACAGATACAGTCTGAACACAGAGCTGCAACACACCCTGTAATCTCACAACAGCACAGAGACACAGATAGAGACTGAACAGAGAGCTGCAACAAACCCTGTAATCTCACTAGAGCACAAAAACACAGATAGCCTGTGTTGCAGCTCTCTCTTCAGTCTCTATAATCTCACTACAGCACAGATTCAGGCTGAACAGAGAGCTGAAACACAGCCTGTAATCTCACTACAGCACATAGACACAGATAGTTTGAACACAGAGCTGCAACACAGCCTGTAATCTCACTGCAACACAGAGACACAGATACAGTCTGAACAGAGAGCTGCAACACAGCCTGTAATCTAACCACAGCAGAGAGACACAGATACAGTCTGAACACAGAGCTGCAACACAGCCTGTAATCTAACTAGAGCACAGACACACAGATAGAGTCTGAACACAGAGCTGCAACACAGCCTGCAATCTCACTACAGCACAGAGACACAGATACGGTCTGAACAAAGAGCTGCAACACAGTCTGTAATCTCACTACAGCATAGAGACACAGATACTGTCTGAACAGAGAGCTGCAACACAGTCTGTAATCTCACTACAACACAGAGACACAGATACAGTCTGAACAGAGAGCTCCAACACAGCCTGTAATCCCACTACAACACAGAGACACAGATACGGTCTGAACAGAGAGCTGCAACACAGCCTGTAATCCCACTACAACACAGAGACACAGATACGGTCTGAACAGAGAGCTGCAACACAGCCTGTAATCTCACAACAGCACAGAGACAAAGATACTGATTGAACAAAGACATGTTACATAGCCTGTCACCTCAGTGCAGCACAGAGACACAGATAATAATTAAGAATAATAATAATTAAGAATACGCAGATTTCTTGTATCGAGCACCAGAGGCCACTATGAGTCCTGAAAGCAATTACATATCATATGAGTGGAAAATGTAGATGTGTTCCTTTCAATTTACGTTATTCCAAAGCAAATTCTATTCAGTCATCAGTCGATACTCATCATTAATCCACACTTCTCATTTGCAGTGAAAATATAGAAATGTTTTGATATTAAAAATAGCAACAATGCTAAGAGCCTTTATTAGTACTACTCCCATGTTTGTATGAGTGTATTTACACGTGCGTTTTTGTAAGTGCTTGCATGACTGTGTGTCAGCCATACTCACGTGTGCGAGCGTTCAGGGTTGCCGGGGCAATGGAGTTTTGGGGGAATAGGGGGTACAGGTTGAGGGCGTACTCAGTGTCAGGGCGGAGTCCCTCCAGGGTGACCGAAAAAGAGTCTGCTGCCAGACTCTGCTCTGATAACTGGTCGACGGCGCGGCCTGTACACACACACCAGCAGCCAAAGAAACCAATGATTGTAAACATCACATGAAGGAATAATTACAACAACGTTTTTTGCACACAGCATAAAGTAATGAGCAGCACTACACATCAAAAAGGATGAAAGATCATTCTGGAGTTAACTAAATGCAGGCCAGTTAACCAGACCATGCTTCAGACATCTCTCTATTCATCCATCTCCTGACCAACCAGACTATTTATACCTCCTTCATCCCACAATCCTGGTCTGTCATCCTGTCATCGCTCGACATCCCTCCCTTCCGTTCCCTTCCATTCCCTTCCATTAATCTCTCACCCTACCGTTCAATAGGAACCCCAAGGGACTTAAAAAGCGCCCTTATGACTCCAAGAAGGGATGCGACACCGACCCTGAGTCTCGTCACCTGGGGCTCCCCTTTATCCTGCAATGGTTTCCATTGACTCGACTCTGTTACGTCCTACATCAGGACAAATTCCCATTTCCAATTCAATAAATATCATAAACTACGACTTTAGGAGAGACTGGAATCCATGAATGTAATGAGACTGAATGAGTGAGGGTGTTGGCCAGACGAGAGCAGAAGGGATAATTTTGTTTATTGGGATGCAGGCAGATCAGGGTTAAAAGTAAGAGAGAGTTTTTGTTTACAGACTCAGAATGGACCTTGTTTCTTGGATTCTCTCTCCCTTGATCCATGATGGAACTTGATGATGGATGATGGAGTGTTAAAATAAACAGAATAAATGTATAGGAGTTTCAGTGTTAATATATATATATATATATATATATATATATATATATATATATATATATATATATGTTTTCTGTTTGCCCTCATTGAACCTGCATTTTCTTTCCCTTTGTCACCCTTTCCCCCTCCCTCCGTCTCAGTCTCTCTGTCTATCCTCTGACACTGAGGGGGTTAGTGTTGGATGTGGGGGGGAGGGAAGAGGTTAGTCTTGGGTGTGAGGGGGGAGGGAGGGGGTTAGTGTTGGGTGTGGGGGGGGGAGGGTTAGTGTTGGGTGTGGAGGGGGGAGGGGTTAGTGTTGGGTGTGGAGGGGAGGAGGGGTTAGTGTTGGGTGTGGGGGAGGGAGGGGTTAGTGTTGGGTGTGGGGGGGGGAGGAAGAGGTTAGTCTTGGGTGTGGGGGTGTGGGGGGGAGGGAAGGGGTTAGTGTTGGGTGTGGGGGAGGGAAGAGGTTAGTCTTGGGTGTGGGGGGGGGGGAGGGTTAGTGTTGGGTGTGGGGGAGGGAGAGGGGTTAGTGTTGGGTGTGGGGGGGGGGTTAGGGGTTAGTGTTGGGTGTGGGGGGGGGGGAGGGTGTTGGGTGTGGAGGGGGAGGGAGGGGGTTAGTGTTGGGTGTGGGGGGGGGGAGGGGTTAGTGTTGGGTGTGGGGGGGGGAGGGGGTTAGTGTTGGGTGTGGGGGGGGAGGGGGGGGGGGTTAGTGTTGGGTGTGGGGGGAGGGGGGTTAGTGTTGGGTGTGGGGGAGGGGGGGTTAGTGTTGGGTGTGGGGGGGGGAGGGGGGTTAGTGTTGGGTGTGGGGGGGAGGGGGGGTTAGTGTTGGGTGTGGGGGGGGGAGGGAGGGGGTTAGTGTTGGGTGTGGGGGGGAGGGGGGTAGTGGGGTTAGTGTTGGGTGTGGGGGAGGGAGGGGGTTAGTGTTGGGTGTGGGGGGAGGGAGGGGGTTAGTGTTGGGTGTGGGGGGGGGGGGGGGGTTAGTGTTGGGTGTGGGGGAGGGAGGGGGTTAGTGTTGGGTGTGGGGGGGGGGGGGGTTAGTGTTGGGTGTGGGGGGGGGGAGGGGGTTAGTGTTGGGTGTGGGGGGGGAGGGGTTAGTGTTGGGTGTGGAGGGGGGGGGGGGGGTTAGTGTTGGGTGTGGGGGGGGTTAGTGTTGGGTGTGGGGGGGGGGAGGGGTTAGTGTTGGGTGTGGAGGGGGAGGGAGGGGGTTAGTGTTGGGTGTGGGGGGGAGGGAGGGGGTTAGTGTTGGGTGTGGAGGGGGAGGGAGGGGGTTAGTGTTGGGTGTGGGGGGGAGGGAGGGGGGTTAGTGTTGGGTGTGGAGGGGGGGGGGGGGGGTTAGTGTTGGGTGTGGGGGGGGGTGGGGGGGGGGGAGTGTTGGGTGTGGGGGGGAGGGGGGTTAGTGTTGGGTGTGGGGGGGAGGGAGGGGGTTAGTGTTGGGTGTGGGGGGGGGGGGGGTTAGTGTTGGTCTCAGGTGATGCAGCCTAAGCCCCGCCCACAGCTCTCTCCCACAGCTCCACCCCTGCTGCCCCAGGAAGAGGACATGGCGGGACTGTCACCACTGTCTAAACCCCGAGCACTGCACACAGAAGCCTGTGACAAACCCTAACACTCCACTCATAAACCCGTGTCTAAAGCTTAATATTCCACACATTAATCAGACTCTAATAGCAGCTCACACAAAGGTATGACAACTTTAACACAGAAATCTCCGGCAACCACTTTTGAACCCATTTTTAACCCTTGGAATAAGCACAAGAGATATTAAAAGTGTCACAGCAGGAACTCTGATAACATTTTTGGAGTCCAATAAGGACCAAGTACACAGTCAGAGTTAAATTTACACTAAGCTCTGAGCTGTGCACAGTGCTGCACGAAGCACAAATGCCAAAAAGCCTCCGGCGTCTGACCTGTGGGGCCGTAGGTGATGCGGTAACCCTGGACCGGGGAGGATGGAGCGTCCCAGGCTAAAGAGAGGGAGAAGAATGCTGCCTGGGCCAGACGGAAGTTTGAGACGCCTGGGAGGGACTCTGCAGGAGGGGGAGAGAGAGTCAGGACAGAGCGGTGAGGTGCGGGCAGTCCAGCATCGCAGTGTGCGACTCTAAGAGCATGAGGGATAAATGTGCGATGAAGGGAAGGAGGCAGGTCAGCAAAGACCAGAGAGGAAGGAGCAGTACCCCAGTCACACTGACAACTAACCCTAACTAACCCTAACTAACCCAAACCCTAACCCTAACTTAAACTATCCCTAACCCTAATTAACGCTAATTAACCCTAACCCTCATTAACCCTATCTAACTTTAACACACTACCTCACACCTATTACAACAGCCCCCCTCCTCTTATTCAGACCCGTCTCCACCAGGGTTCTGCCGATGCTGGTCAGCGCCGACCATCACTCGGAATGCACCGACCATCACTCAGTTCAGATAGCTAGTGCTTTTCCCAACCGCCACTATTTTTTCAAAGATCAGTTAAAATGAATGCATCCAGTGTCCAATAAAATTGCTAGAAACAAAACATAAATGACCCTAAATATGCTCTTCTCCCCCTTCTTGCTATTGTCATAATAGCGAACTTTTGTTTTCGACCCGCACCCTGTCTGCGCTGGTCTTCATGGATACTGAAAAACGTGCCCAACAGTGATGGAAACACCGAGCGCCATCCGAGCCCGCGTGTGCTGGGTATTTATGGCGAATTGAATCTGAGGCTGTGGGGAAATGATCGGTGCGGTTGTCTCAATCTAATGAAAGACAGGCAATTATAATCGGGCAGGGTGATTGATTTCTGTAGTGCTGTACTTTGCATGTTGGGAGAAAAGTTTTCTTGTTATATAAACAACAGCAAAGCTAAATAAATCTCTGTCGAGGACAGTAACATTCTTTACATGTTAATCTATCAGTGTTTACCAACAGTGGCGGTCGGTGGACGGAAAACCGAGGGGCGAAAAACATACCTTGAAACGGATGAGATTATTGACCCAATTTTAATCATTGTTCTTGGTTAACACGTTTTCCAACAATATGAAAAATCCATTTGCAGTTAAGTACATAGTTTCCCTTTTAATGAAATGGCAAGGCGAGTGAATAATAAATTCAATAAAAATGTTTAATTCATGTGCCTTAATAGGTAACCCTTCACGAAAAAAAACCTACTGTGGATTTTTCCGCGTTAACTTTTGCCACATCTTACAAAGCAAGAAATGCGCACTTTTTTGCCTTCAGTTGATGCGTTTTATCTCTCATCTTAACAAAGACAATTAGCTACACCTGAGAAGGGAGAGTTAAAGTATCTTTTATCAAGAAAAATGACTGAAACAGATCAAGACTAATAAGCAGTTTAAAGACGTTTATCGCCCTCCTTGTTCTCTGTCCAACGGGCGCCACTGAAGAAATGTTTTAAACATAAATTACAGTCGTTAAGTCGAATTCAGAAATTTAATCAAAAGTATTTTGACACAAAATAGAAAAACAAGTTTATGAATATAGCATCCATCTATGAAAATTAGAGTTATCTCGCTACGCACTGAGGAGCACAGCAAAGAAACACAGTAATCTGGTGATTCAGAGGCAATATCTGCTTTCAAATTAATGCAAAAATTTTCCTGCACACGCTCGCATACAAACAATTCTCAAACCAGCACTCCGAGCATCCTGAGCAGAACCCTGCTCAACCATCATCCCTCATCCCCCCAACACACATACACTCTCTCTCACACACACACACACACACACACACACACACAAGCACACACTCTCACTGACACACACTCACAGACACTCTCTCACACGCACACACACACACACGCGCGCGCACGCACACCCTCACTGACACACACTCACAGACACTCTCTCACACGCACACACACACGCGCGCGCACACACACCATACAGTTTAACACTCACTGGTTCTGGCTTTCCCAGAGACAGACTCCCCCACACTGTTAGGGTACTGAGCAATGACTGTCACCAGGTAATCAGTGCCAGATTTAAGGTTCCGTGCGAAGAAGTTCCTCGTTCCAGCCGGCACTGTCTCCTATGAGCACAACGTTATCAGACTTCATTATACAGACATCTTAACCACATCAGAAAAGTGGCAAGCACATTCTCCCCTTCTGATCACAGAGTGGGTCATTCCGGGAACACAGCAAAGAGCACAACCTTAAACAGTCCTGTCACTGTAACTTATTCCTTTTTACGCATCTATCATGTTGTGGAACTCATAAATCAACACTAGATTATTTGCACAAACAATAGAATTGTAAGAACACGAATAGCTTTTATTAACTGTCCAATATGCTGGTCCTCAGGGCGATCTGAAATGAAACAGCTGTGATTAATCCCTGCCTTGCATAATATTCAATGGCCCTCAGTGAGCAGACAGCTAATAACAGAAAAAATCATCCAGCCATGATAATAATACATCACTAAAGGAAAGAAAATCATTTTTAAGACTGACTGATCAGGAACACAGACATATCCAAAATTTAAATGATTATTTCATGACACAACTTAAAGGAAAAAGGCATCAACTGAAAAATCCTCATGAATAGAGGTCTACCAAAATAATCCAGAAAAGGATGTACAAGGCGAAAATAAATGTGAAATTATAACCCATTAGGCATCTACTGATAGCACAAAATTATAAACTACATCAAACAGGGATCTGCTCACTTCCAAAAGTAATCCCCAGATTAAGCAAGATTAGCCGCCTAAGACTGTAACGACCCTGTCGTTGCCCACCTGCCGGAACTCGGATGTGATTGGCTGGCCCAGTCCTGAAAGGGGCACATACTGCACAACATAGCCATTCACAGGCCCGAGGGCGGCCGTCCATCGAAATCTCAGGGAATCGACAGTCTCAGCCGTGAACTGGAGGTTAGAGGGACCAGAGAAGGCCTCTGCGAATGTAGAGCATGAGAGAGGAGCATCAGCAGGACACTGACAGTACGAGCGCAGGTCTGTGGAGGGTTTTCATTGGTGGGCTGCCATATCCCACATGCAGATTTAGCAGAAGTATTGGGGTGAGTGTGGCGGCTAACAGTGTGGTTGTTGGAGCTGTGCTGTGCAATATTAAGCTTATTTATTCCTCAGAGGGACTGTAGTTACCATCACTGGCGTAGACACCCCCAGAGCTCGCACAAACACGAGGCGCCACTAGGGGCAGCAGTGTGCCCAAGATCTTGAAGTCCCCCACGAAAAAGGAGAAGTCACTTCTGGGCTCAGAGGCGATGAGACCCAGCTCCTCTTCATCAGCATTCTTCACACCTGAGACAGTCATGTGACGTCAAACGGTCAGTGTGCTGAGATTTCATGGAATTGTTAGAGCCACAGACAAAGACACAGCCCTCTGTGGCAAAGAAGCAACAGTTTGCAAAGGGTCATCAAAAAAACAGATAATCAAATACACTCACTCAAAAATTTAAATAAAGCAACAGGTATTTACATATGAATTTCAGAGGACCAGGCCATATCTTATCAAATGCTTCCATACCTTAGAATACATAATATTAAATACATTACGTTATATTACTAAAAAATACTTTGACTTATACAGAGAGTGAGAATATGTCTGTACGTGCACATGAATACACAGGAAGTATGTGCAGATGATCGTAATCTTACCTACAGCAAACAGCTTCACTCCGAGACTGCGAAGCTTCTGAGCTGGATCCCTCACACTGTCCTGGGACTTCCCATCAGTGATCAAAATTGCAATCTACAGGGACAGAAGAGGAAAGAGAGGCATGGCACCTGCTGTCCTTCATCCATGCCCTTAACTAACCACTGCCCCCCGGCTCTCACCTTTGGTACATCCCGGATAACTGATGCACTGAAGAAGTTGTCAGCAACAAACTTGAGGCCGGCCCCAGTTCGTGTGTTTCCCCCCTTATAGTTCAGGTTTTCCACAGCTTGGACCAGTTCTGTCCCATTCAGGTATGTGGTGAAGGTGAACTCAACTCTAATGACCAGGTGCAACAGTTATATTCATATACAGTACTTATTACCAAAGCATGAAGGTCTATTAGCAGTCTGAGGGAGAAAAATGCCACATGTTGCACACCAATAAATAATATGTCATCAAAAAAATTTGCGAGGAAGACACAGACAGACTTACCTCGAGGTGTCACTATATTGTACGGCCCCAAATCTGACCCCAGAGGCACCGACTGCCCCAGCAAAGGGTTTCACAATGCCTGCCATGAAGCCTTTCACCTGCAGGAAGTTCACACGGCCGATGCTGGATGAGCCATCCACTAGGAACACAATGTCTGCGGCTTGAATATTATTACAGCGTCCTGGGAGTCACCCAGAGAGGAAGAGGATGGGAAAGGGAAGAATTAGAGGGAGTCATTTTCTACTCTTTTCGCAATTACAAACCTAGGGTTCATTCCTTACAAGAATTATATTCTCCAGGACTCCTCAATCATGATCTGTTATTCTAAATGCATTTAATTGCCACAGATGTACTATGTGCTTCCGTGCACTCAGGAGAAAAGAAAAAAAAAAAAAACACAAATCAAAACTTACCAGCCCTCTATTTGAGCAGGAAATCAGGGGGTACATAACATCAAGCTGCAGCTCTAAATTATATTACCTGAATACCTGAAAACTGCAGTTTACTACAGGTTCAATGATGGCATTTCACTACAAGTAAATTCACTAACAACCACTTTATTTTCATTAAATTACTGATTGATATTTGTTTTAAAATGCTGCCTTTATTGCAGAAGCAGTTTTACCTTGAGCTGTGACCGAGGGTACAAAGGACAGTAACACAGTCAGTGGAAATAGCCAGCTCCACATCTTCATAACCTGCATATAGAGACAAACACAAATGATATTCATCTCCTCACTCATAACTACACTTATACACTCACAAACGCACACATAAACTTACGTGCTCACGGATGTGAACATGCACTTACACGCTCACATACAGTACACATTCACACATACACTTACATGGTCAAACACATGCCCACACACTTAAATATAAGTATATATATAGCATATACTTACAGTATATGCTAAAATACACACGTGTGTTCACATACCCAATGTCAAATCTCTCCAGTTTCACCCCGATTACTATAATGAAATTATTACTGCAGCCAAGTCCTCCATCTGTCGGCAGGATGCTCCATCTAACTCTGGCGACAACTGTTCTCCCTGCCCTCTCTCCATTGCTCACCAAGATTATAAACTCATCCGTGGGTCTTAGGCTATGTTCCTCCCTCACTAAAACGGTTTACTTTTACACCTGTGCCCAACCTGACATAAACCACAACAACTCAAACTCCCATCCCATTTCAAACTTCCCATTTCTGTCTAAAGTAATTGAGCGTGTTGTGGCAGCCCAACTCTAAACTCACCTGAAGTCAAACAAACTCCTTGAAACTTCCCAATCTGGTTTCCGACCAAAACATAGTTCAGAGACTGCCCTTGTAAAGATCACAAACAACCTCCTCAGTGCGGCAGACTCTATAATTTTTGCCATCTTCATCCTCCTCGACTCCAGCGCAGCTTTCGAAACACTCCTTCTCAACTGCCTAGCATCTGTGGGGTAATCGGCCCAGCGCTAGCCCGGCTAACATCTTACCAGACAGGAAGACAACAGTTGGACCATACCATGTCAAATCAACCAAGAATTCGCAGACATCTCTTGCAATTTTGTGAAAGTTTGTGGATGAGTGGGGACATATGAGTAACGAATAAATCTGAAATATTTTTGCTCAATGCCTCCTAATTAGTGAGTAATTTGTTAACAAAGTTTTGACTGATTAGCAAACCCTTGCAACTTCAAACGCGTGTATCTCCCTTATTATAACAGCTAGAGAGTTGGTTGTGGTCTCATTGGAAAGCTATTTTTAAGCCCTAGAAGTCTCTTTCTCAACTTTTCTCCATAGAGTCAAATGGAAAAAAGGTATAGCAAATCAAAAATTTTAAAGGTGTATTGCAAAAAAAAATATTTTTCAAATTTCTTAAAATTCCTGTGAGAAGTAGCTTATGATGTTATGAAGCTCTCCTGTAAGTTTTGTGATGGGCACTCAAACGGTCTTTGAGCTATTAGCAAATATCTGCAGGTACAACAGTCGAAATTTGCCATTTTCATCATATTTTGCTTTTTATTTTCAACAAAAATGTCTTTAAAACGTTCAAATCACCTTACAAACCGTCTTTACACCTTAAAACACTACAGCAAGTAGTAGAAAATACATTTATCCATGAACTGAATTCAAATTCAGATCTAAAACATCCCATTTTAAAATTACAAATTTGTAAGGCCATATGATTGCTTTAAGACATGTCAAACATGTCAAATGAACAAAAGATGGATCATGAAGGGTTCTAACATTAGAGAGTGATTGTACTGTAACCAGGGAAATATTCGTATGCGTTTTAATTTGGCGTTTTTCACGATGATCCACTTTACAGTACTGTAAAGTGGGAAATATTCATGGCTATTCTTGCAACTTTCACATGGTTTCAATTTAGCATTTTAGTGACCCTGTAGTAGGCCTTTCCTTTAATAAATTTCCTTTTTCGTAGCGTTTTAATTTTGTGACAAATGGGTCATCGTGAAAAACGCCAAATTAAAACGCATACGAATATTTCCCGGTTTACAGTACAATCACTCTCTAATGTTAGAACCCTTCATGATCCATCTTTTGTTCATTGGACATGTTTGACATGTCTTAAAGCGATCGAATCGCCTTACAAATTCGTAATTTTAAAATGGGACGTTTTAGATTTGAATTTGAATTCAGTTCATGGATAAATGTATTTTCAACTACTTGCTGTGGTGTTTTAAGGTATAAAGATGGTTTGTAAGGTGATATGAACGCTTTAAAGACATTTTTGTTGAAAATAAAAAGTAAAATATGACGAAAATGGCAAATTTCGACTGTTGTACCTGCACATATTTGCTCATAGCTCAAAGACCGTTTGAGTGCCCATCACAAAACTTACAGGAGAACTTCTTAAAATTCCTGTGAGAATTAGCTTATGATGTTAAGAAATTTGAAAAATATGTTTTTTTGCAATACACCTTTAAAGTTTTTGATTTGCTATACCTTTTTTTCCATTTGACTCTATGGAGAAAAGTTGAGAGAGAGACTTCTAGGGCTTGAAAAGAGCTTTCCAATGAGACCACAACCAACTGTCTAGCTGTTATAATAAGGGAGATACATGTGTTTGAAGTCGCAAGGGTGCGCTAATTAGTCAAAACTTTGTTAACAAATTACTCACTAATTAGGAGGCATTGAGCAAAAATATTTCAGATTTCTTCGTTACTCATAGGTCCCCACTCATCCACAAACTTTCACAAAATTGCGAGAGATGTCTGCAAATTCTTGGTTGATTTGACATGGAATGACCCAGTTTGTCAAGTTAAAACATCACTAAGTCAAGGATAGCTGCAGTTACCCACGGTGTTCCCCAGGGGACAGAGCTTGGCCCATTACTATTCACAATTTACCTCCTCACCCTTGGCGGCACCATCACATCAACTTTCACTGTTATATAGACAATACGCAAGCCTTCACCTCAACCAGGCCCTCCTCGGCTGTCTTTATGAAAACCTGGACGACCACGAACCTCCCTCAACTTAATAGCAATAAAACTGAAATTAAGCTCATTGGTTCAAAAGCAACACTGTCCAAAACACCCAGCTTCCTCACACCCATTAATGGTCTCCTTGTTCCACTGCCAACGCAAGTTAAAAGCCTTGGCATCATTCTTGACAATATGCTATCCTTTGAACCCCATGTAAAAACATCTCAAGGACTGCATCCCGACTCCGCCCCTCACTGTTCTACACTGTGCTGAAACTTTAATCCAGGCCTTTGTCTCCTCCCAGCATAATTATTGCAAAGCCATGCTCACTGGATTTCCAACTAAACTCACCAGCAAACTTCAAATCAAACTTGTCAACAAACTTCAAACCATTCAAAACTCTGCAGCCCCTTAATTTAACTGCTCAAAATCTTAGGACCACATCACACCCGTCTTCACTCAGCTTCTCTGGTTACTGGTCAAACAGGGCATTGAAAACAAAATCCTCCTGCTCACACAGTATAATGCCATGCACACTCTTGCACCTCCCTACATCTCTGACCCTCCGATTCTCTGTTCCTCCTCAGCCGGCCTTCTGCATATCCCTATCACACGCTTATCTACAACAGGTGATCGAGCTCTCAGCTCCACAGCACCCAGGCTCTGGAATTCTTTACCAGCACACATTCACCATACAGACTCACCAACATCTTTCAAAGAACTACTAAAAACTCATCTGTTTACTTTGCATACCCTTTACTGTTCGCTTTCCACACACCAATTGTCTGTGGTATTATATGTCAAAATATTGAAGTATACATGTTTTGTGTCATGTTTTTCATCGAGCATGTCACATTTTTCGCCATGTATGGAGACCTCAAGGATCCAGACAGGGGCCATTATATTGCTGTTGCTGTTACTATACATGCAAAACACTCAAATCCATCCATATGCGCATCTATGTTTACATATGCTCATATACACGTATGTTCAGACACATGCTCATATACACACACTTGCATGTACACACATACACACACACACAAATCATTTATATGGGGGGCAGAGTTGATTCAGACAAGTAAGGTACACATTAGGCACAGGCCAGTGAAACTCAGCAGCAAGGACTCAGCCAATCCCGAAGCAGATGGGTGCACTGGGCGTGGCTATTTAGTGTTAGCATTTTCATGACCGCAGAGGAAGAACACGCAGATGAAAGCATTCAGCACACATGGAAAGAAGCGGGGGTTAGGGTTCGAGGGGAGCCTGAATATATTACCCATGGGTGTGCAGCTGGAATCTATCACAGCTCATCAAACATCCTCTGCTCATCCCCCTGCGCTCAGTGCGACTAATCACTGCAGCAGCAGCAGAAGAGGAGGAGGAGCGAATGAAGGACTAAAGTTTGTGGACGGTGTTATCAGGGCTGCCGCAGTCTGCGGAGACTGTGAGAAATCTGTTCAGTTCCAGCAGCGGTCAGAAAACTCCAGGGCTCTTATGTTTATCATTAAATCACAGGAAACTTTTTTCCTGACATGCATTCTAAATAATCTGTTGGCACGGAAGTGGCGTCTGACAGTAATTAGGGAGACTTGGTGACCCCAAGATGCTACATTTCTCTGTGGTTCTCCAAACATGATCCTTAGGGATATTTCTGCTCATTTCATCACCCCTCTCACTGATTGTGGGGAACAAATAAACTTGGGACATCGTCCAGGCCAGTTTACAACAGCTCCAGTTAATTTGATCTTTTTAATTACAACCTCAATTCTGAAATAGTTGGGACAAAGTGTAAATTGTGAATAAAATCAAAATGCAATGACTTTCAGATCACGAGCCAATATATTATTTACAATAGAACATAGATAACATTTCAAATGTTAAAACTGAGACATTTTACATTTTTATCCACAAAATGAGCTTATTTCAAATTTTCTGGCTGCAAAAGGTCTCAAAAAAGTTGGGACACAGACAAAAAAGGACTGAAAAACCAATTAACATATCAGAGACTCAGCTGAAACAACAATTAGCAAGTAATTAACAGGCATCAGGTGTGTAACATGATTGGCTATAAAAGGGATGTCTTAGAGAGGCTGAGTCTCTCAGAAGTAAAGATGGCCAGAGGCTCTCCAACCTGTGAAGGCTCGCGTAAAAAAAAAAATTGTGGAATACTTTAAAAACAATGATCCTCAACGTCGAATTGCAAAGGCTTTGACGGTCTCATCATCGACAGTGCATAAAGATTCAGAGAAACTGGAATAATCTCTGTGCATAAGGGACAAGGCCGAAGACCTTTACTGGATGCCCGTGATCTTCGGGCCCTCAGACGCCACTGCATCGCTCATCGGCATGATTCTGTCATTGACATTACTAAATGGGCCCAGGAATACTTCAAGAAACCACTGTCTGTCAACACAATCCACCGTGCCATCCACAGATGCCACCTAAAACTCTATCATGCAAAAAGGAAGCCATTGTTGAGCATGATCCAGAAGCGCCGCCGTGTTCTGTGGGCCAAGACTCATTTAAAATGGACTGTAGCAAAGTGGCAAAGTGTCCTGTGGTCAGACGAGTCCAAATTTGACATTCTTGTTGGAAATCATGGGCGTCGTGTCCTCCGGGCTAAAGAGGAGAAAGACCACCCCTCCTGTTATCAGCGTTCAGTTCAAAAGCCAGCATCTCTGATGGTATGGGGATGCATTAGTGCATATGGTGTGGGACACTTGCATGTTTTAAAAAGCACCATGAATGCTGAAAGGTATATAAAGGTTTTAGAGCAACATATGCTCCCCTCCAGACAACATCTATTCCAGGGAAGGCCTTGTGTATTTCAGCAGGACAATGCAAAACCACATACTGCAGTTATTACAACAGCATGACTTCGTAGTAGAAGAGTCCGTGTGCTGAACTGGCCTGCCTGCAGCCCTGATCTTTCACCAATTGAGAACATTTGGCGCATAATTAAACAAAAAGTCCGTCAAAGGAGACCCAAAACTCTCCAGCAGCTGGAAGCCTGTATTACACAAGAGTGGGATCAAATTCCAATGGCTAAACTCAAGAAACCTGTCTCCTCAATGCCCAGATGCCTCCACTCTGTGTTAAAAAGAAGAGGGGATGCTACACCATGGTAAACAGGCCCCTGTCCCAACTTTTTTGAGACCTGTAGCAGCCATCAAATTTGAAATGAGCTCATTTTGTGGATAAAATTGTAAAATATCTTAGTTTCAACATTGCTATCTCTGTTCTATTGTGAACAAAATACAGGCTGGTGTGATTTGAAAGTCATTGCGTTTTGATTTTATTCACAATTTACACTTTGTCCCAACTATTTCGGAATTGGGGTTGTATTTGGCCTAATGAAAGATATGGGAATTCTAAGATCAACATACTTTCTCCTTATTTGATTCAGATGTTCTCTCATCTTTCTCATGTTGATGAATCTTGCCTCTGTGTCGCCTCATATTTATATCCCGGTGGAACAGGAAGTCATGGATTACTGCCTGAAAGAGTTCCAGAACACTCTGATGTGCCTAAAAGAGTAAAATATTCATGGCAGAAATGATGCTTCAGGTACATTTTGTTAAGAGCGTCCAGGAGTGCCTAAAATAGTGGAATATGTTCTTTTGTGTGGATATATATTACAGTCAGATTGTGAAACTGAGCGTTTCATGAAATTACTGAAATTTAGAGCAAGCCATTTCATAAAATGACTGAAATGTTATTAAATGACATGAACGACTGGTTTCACAATCTGACTGTAGCGCACACACATAGACACACACACACACACACATACACATACACTGCCGGTCCAAGAAAATTTTGGATTTGGATTTAAATAAGCAAATACTCAAGAATCTATGATTAAATCATTACTGCAGTGATGAATATGTTTCAGCAGGCAATAATTCTTATAATCCTGACTGATTCTGTGCCTAACTTCTCATTTCTTTGACAACCATGTCGGAGGACGCATCTCATGGTTGTTGAAGAGATGTTACTACATTTCAAGAAGGTCAAATTATTGACCAACATCAAGCAAAGAAAACAGTTAAGGAGATTGCTGGAATCACAGGAATTGGGTCTTGAATGGTCCCACAATTTATCATAACATGGAAGGATAGTGGTGAACTCTAGTCAATGCATTCATTGTTAATTAATTTAAGTTTTTTTATTAAGATGTATAGGTACTATGTATCTTAGCAAACACTATAACTTTTAACTTATAAACTTTTGTTTGTCTTAAACATATACCTTTTATGTACATTATAAAATGTTTTAAAAGTGTATTAATACAGATATTAAACAAACAAACAAACAAACTGTCAACTTTGAAAAAGAAATGGGTTTGATGAAAATCATAACTGATCCTGATTGGAGATCACTAAAATGTTCAATGAAGTCTCATCATAAAAAAATCAAGTCAAACTCATGGCTATATTTTATTATGAAGGTAAGAGCATTTCTACGTGATGCAACACGAATCTGGAGGACTGGGACTAAACAGCTGCACGGCCACATGAAGACCGCTTGTTAGAGAGACTTATTGGGAAAAACCACTTCAATTAGCATTGAGATTGGACTAAGCAGCGATGGAAAAAGGTCATGTGGTCCAATGAGTTCAGATTTACCCTGTTCCAGAGTGATGGGCACTTCAGGGTAAGAAAGGAAGTCCATGAAGCGATGCACCCGTCATGCATAGAGCCCACTGTACAAGCCTCTGGAGGCAGTGTTATGCTATTATTTGGGGTTTATGTTATTATCTGGGGTTGCTTCAGTTAGTCAGGTCTGGGCTCAGCTCTGTTCTGCAGCAATAAAATGAATTCAGCAGATTACCTGAATGTACTGAATGACCAGTTACCCATCAATGGACTTTTTAATCCCTGATGGTACAGACAATATTCCAGGATGGCAACACTGGAAGATTAAATCGGGCCCTAATTGTGAAAGAGTGGTTCAGGGAGCATAAGGAATCATTTTCACACATGAATTGGCACCGCAGAGTCTGGATGTTAAACAGCTGAAAGTCTTTGGGATGAGCTGGAGAGGCTTAACAAAGCGGTTTGACTCACCCATCATCAATACAGTATCTCAGCCAAAAATGAATGCAAATCTAGTCGTGAATCAATGTTGTAACATTGTATAAGATTGTTGAATCAACATCACAACGAATGTGTGCCGTAATCAAAGCGAAAGGAGGCCCAACATAATATTATGGTGTGAGACTTTTTTTCTGGATGGGCTGTGTATATAATCATTTCTTGATGGAGGATTTTTTCTCTGAAGAAATTTGAATCATGTATCTTATTTTTTCAGTGTGATATTTACATATTTAACTAAATGTGAATTTCTAATAACCCAAGGTTTTCACTCACCTTTCCCAGGGGAGTCAATGATTGTGAAGGTGTTGGTACAGAGGAGTGCCCATGTAGCATCAGCATCACTCCAGCCGTGCGAAACCGCTTTAAGAAAAGCCTCGAGTCTTTGATAAGGGCAGTCAGACAGTACTGAGCGAATACTGCACAGCCACCCGTCAGAGCTGACCCTGTTCCACAGGCATCAGCCCTCTCACACCCTGTACTCTCCCCGAAAATACCCCACCCTGCCCCCATCCCCCCTCATTACATCCACAAAGGCAAATTTCCGTTGGTAAAGAGGCCTGGCCCTGGCAGACACAGTGAATAGTGTAGCGTTCGTGCTCTCAGGCAGTCTCTCCCTAACGTCACAGCACTACACCCTTCCAGCACGAGCGCAGCTCTATGGCCCCTATAGCAGGTTCACATCAGCACTTCCCAGTGAAACCTGTACCACAGAATCACGACAAAGACCCAACTCAAGTACCACACTGAGCTATACTCCTTTTCCTGAAGCCACATGGCATTACCCAGCGCACCTTACGTTAGAACATAATTCATATCTCTACTCAACCTGCACACACAGCTGCTACTGAGAACTAACAATTTATGAAATACCTCATCACAATACCTGCACACACAAAACAATGTTAGTCAAGAAAAACTCATTTCAGTTCACGTCAATCAAACTTCCCATTTCTAAGGAGGTACCTGTTGAACTGAATAGAAGCAGTTGTGCACATACCAAAGCCTTCAGAGGAAATATTCACGCTCAGAATAATAAGAGCTCACTGCGCTAGGCCCATCACAACACTCAGGTCAGATTCGTCATGAACAGAACTGCCAATCCACAATCAGGTGAAGATAATGAATCCACAACCAAGTGAAGCTAATGGATCCACAATCAGGTGAAGATAATGAATCCACAATCAGATGAAGATAATGATCCGTCTTGCCAACAAAACCAGACCAGAGAGCATTTTATTTACTTGGAGAATCGCTGAAAGGGATTGCGTACAGTCAGAAACATTCTGCTGAGATAATATTTCCCACACAAAAGTTGTTTGAAATGTTCATATAGTGCAATGAATCATTATCTACAAAACTAAAGCAACTGCTGCGTAAGAGAACTCAAAACTGCTCAGATAGCGACTGTTCGCACACCCGTCAACAAGAGTGTAACTGCTCCAATCAGCAAGAGTATAACTGCCCCAATTTCATAACACACTCTCTGCCCAAGCGCGATCAGAATATATCAGGGCCTGCAAGTGTAATCCAATAAATTATTTACAATAAAAATAGCTCTTTGGATGGGATTCTAATATCAGATGCAATTACAATGTAAGACATAAATAAACTCTTTTTAGTAAAGCATTGTGTGGATTTATGTTCAACGCCTTCCAAAATGACCACTGCTGTTTCCTGTCCACTTAGAGCAGTGCATTGCGGGTCCCTACACATACAAACAGCAGTAGCACTGATGCATTAGCTACATCCCACAATAGCTGTGCACTAATTTTATCTTATAGTCAAAGGCCTGCCAAGGGTACTGCACTAAAGAGGACAGACATGCCTTAAATTCTTGTGGGGGAACAGAATTGCATTTTGTTTCAAGTCACAGCAATGTTGACAGGTCATTGCTTTGATAGAAACTGATGGACAGAGTAGGTTTTTACTTGACAAAATGTATTTCCAGGAAATCTACCCTCTCCACATAGCAGGGAGATTTAATTAAAAGCAGAAAATACAGGTGACTATGCAAAATTAAATAAGCAAAACTTAGAACAGATGTATTTATGACCCTAAAAATCCTGAATCGACTATATCCAAATTAATTCCTGTTAATAAACACATTCTTGAAAAAACATCCCTTGTGGCAGCAATAAATGCCGATGTTAATGGGTCTTGAGCCTAATTTCAGCAGCTCCACCCATTATACCTCATTATACTGGTTTACATTTGTGACCTGACACCCAAGACAAGGTAACGTTCTATAATGGAATAAAATGAATGTGATTTGTTATTGTCAGTAGCACTGGGTATAGCTGAAAACAGAGCTCTGTGCTAACATAACTGTGCTTCATAAATATGAAGAGTGGTTATGAATTAATGCCTTCATTGTTAATCTCTTCATCCTTCATTAAATATATTAACTAAAATATACACTTTAATATAAACTCATGGAATTTAAAAACGCACCACCCATTTTTCTCACAATTTAAGAAATCGGATTTCATACTTCCAAGAACAAAAGTTAAACTTGTACACTGAGCACATGATATTGAAAATGGGATGATAATTTCTCTCGTTCCGCTTCAGTGATTCGCGACATAACCAACCCGTTTTATCTTCCTAGGTTGAGCAGTAGCCCTTCCTAAAGTGAGCTGAGCCAGATTTTGACCACTCCCAAAAATGACGAGGTCCATGGCGATAAAAAGAGCACAAAATGAAATGGTTCGGACAAGTCTGCACAATGCCTCGACTGAGCGATCCACACAGGAACCGAGCCATTGGTTTGCTTCAGGCTGGTCAAAGCCGAAGAGAAGTTTCCAGACGAATGAATGTCAGTCATTTCACAATAGTGCGTCTTCAGCAGCGATATACTGCCACTGGGACCACTGCAGACCGCCCGCGGCTAGGTCAGCCACGCGTGTCTATCGCTCGTCAGGATCGTCACATCCGCCTGGTTCATCTGAGAAACAGGTTTCAACCAGCGTCGTTAAACTGCTGCCACCATTGTGGGGCGGCACCGCCGACCTGCATCTGGAAGAGCAGTGAGGATCCGCCTGCGTGACGATGGAATTTATATCTCATAAACAGTTTATTTGATTTTCATCGAATTTGTTGTACATTTTTCACAAGAGCCCATGAAGCTAAACCCGGCCTTAGTTTTTTTTGCTACCTATTCAAGGGGTTTTCCAAATCAAATCAAAAGTCAGTTCTAAGATTTGTATGATGAAATCAATGTTGGTGTAAGTGATCACCAATAGGTGACCTTTGACCGGCGCTAGATGGGGGTGCCCTTTACACTAGGTGAGGTGAGTAAAGGGCAAGGGTCCCAGGAAACCAGTTGACCCGTCCGCTTCGGCAGTTGGCAGCAGCTGCTGGACAGGGTAAGCCCGCGGTGGCTGCGGAATTGGTAAAGGAAGTAAATCCTGCAAGTTTCATGGAAATCAGAGAAAGTTCCCAGTTCGGCTTTTTCGTGAAGTGGCCTAACAAAAGTGGTGCAAAAAGGATTAATACTGAAACCAGCCACAGAAATCTCTCTACCACTGACACTAGAGATGCTGAGCGACAACGTGAGCCATATTTCATTAATTTTGACTTAAGGCGCATGGAGAAATCGCTGTGCAAAAATGTGGTAATTTCACCTTTTGACGGCAAAAAGCGCCCCCTATACTTGTGCGCCCTACGTCAGCCGCCGTAATTTTCATCCAAATCCAAATAAGAGCTGCTGATCTATAATGACATGCATAAAATACCTTGGCTGACTTAGGGCGCAAGCCACACAACCCCTGGGAAAGTGTGCATAATTATAAAAAGTAGTGATTTGCAGCGCCACCTATGGACTGCGCCCTAAGTCAGCCGCCAAAATTTTCACAT
Source organism: Gymnothorax javanicus (assembly GCA_029692085.1). Classification (NCBI taxonomy): domain Eukaryota; kingdom Metazoa; phylum Chordata; class Actinopteri; order Anguilliformes; family Muraenidae; genus Gymnothorax; species Gymnothorax javanicus. Next base: position 1,137,059 of record CM056203.1, read on the forward strand.
TTTTGGAGAGTCCATACCCGATATACTTGCACAAATGGAAATCAATTTGGCTCACTTGCAATGCATTCAAAAACCTAATTTTAGCAATTTTGCCTGAGTTTGACCCCGATATTCCAGGACCCCCTTAAAAAAAAAAAAAAGCAAACCCTATTAAGGATAGAAAATGTGATTTTTGTTCGTTTCTAACATATTTCTATCAATAAAAAAAATTTTGGACAAATCTGAAGAGGTCATGAATCACCCTCTAACAGAAATCTGCCCGATTTATAAAAACTGGCTCTTAACGGGGCAATATTTTTTATTTTTTTTCCCCCCACATGGGTGATGGAGGTTTTCAATGACTCTTCACCTTCAGTAAATAATAAATAATATGATTGTTAAGCGCTGCATTTTGTGTTCACTCACTTCATCTTCCTCCTACATAAAAATCAGTTGTTTGATCTGAAATATTTTCAGGACAAATAATCAAAAATGAGAGAAATTTTCACAGCTCTGTTCTGTGCAGCCACAGAGAACAAAGACAAAATTATTTCTATGTCAATAATGATGTGTTTGTGTGTTTGACGGTACCAGTGTGACACCAACTGCTCCCTCATACGATCAGGAAAAATGGATAAAAACATCAGTAGTTACATAACAGCAGGTACTGTTGAGTATGCTGTGCAGTGGAACTCAGAATGAAATCAGTCGAAAATATACACCTTAACTGAAGGTTAAATCTGCAAATCTTTTTATTTTCTAGAGAATATCAGAACAGGGAGATGTCCTGTTCTATCCAGCACTCAGATTCACAGTGGGTCATAGTATTATTGTCTTTCTCAAGGACCCGACAGAGTCCCAGTCCGTCCCTGACCAACCCAGATGGCATGTGTGTGATTCTCAGCACTGAATTATTTCATATCCATCTGAAGAAAACAAAAATTACCATTTAATTATCAATCTATCATTTTCTGTCTGAACGGCTTCTGAAAAGCCATACAGACACAGGAAACAGTTCCACCACAACACCCTTTGTTATTTTTTCATTGCCTGAGCGTTCCTCGATAATGCAGAGTATTAAATTCCTGAAAATCTGTGCGCCATGTTTTTGCTGGAAGAGCCATTGAGAGTTCACCAGGTGTTGCAAGGAAAAATGTGTCATGGCACGCAATGCGATTTTTACGCGTCCATAAATTTTTATGGAAAGTCTTTGAAATTTGCCTTAGGCAGATCTATACAGGTCATCACCAGTGAAATAGGCGATTTTTAAATGAACCAAATCACATTTATTGTAAAAATGTTATTATGTTCAGAATGGTTTTGGCATGGTTGTGATCACATTAATGAGCAGTCCTTGGATGAGGGCCATCGGAGAGCATTGGCATGAACTGAAAACACGAGGATACAGAGGAGGTATAAAAATCCCCTTCAACCAATAATCCTCCCAGACTGAGGCACAGGGAAACGGTCCGTGTTGCAGGATGTGGCAGGAGCTAATGAAGACATTAACTGAGTGATTCATCATTTTTCATTAAGTGTACTTAATAAATTAAACATTTTTCTCAAGTGATTTTATGGTCTAATTTCCCGAACACCACATGATGGCAGAAGCTGTGAGTTTATCAGCCACCAGATCATTCAACCCAATGAAAAACTGTTAAAAGGGAAAATCGCTGAAAAGGCCAGGAAATGTCATCAGTTCAGCTCAGCACAGACAGAAACTGAAGTTCAGAGCTCGACCGTCTGCGTCACAGATGAAAATCTACAGTCAGTGAGAAAGATGAGCGTAGTTTCATAAACTCATTAAAAATGGCATCATCATATTTCAGTAGATACAGTGTAATAAATAAAAGAGTAACTACTTTACTCCAACATCCATAAACCTTTTCCATTCATTATGCACTACACTGGTGCATCAAGACCAATGGCATTTTTATTAAAGAATCTCGTGACTGGAAATTGGCTGTTTGTACTGAAATCTCTAATACCGGACTTAGAGTTCTTACATGTGGACACTGGAGTGTATTACATAGGTAAACAGGCCCTGTCATTTCTTTTTCAAGTTTAGAGCAATAAAAACATTTCTATCTTTCCATTCACTCAGCATGCCTCCAGAAACACAGCACAAAATCATAGCTTGTATATCAACTGTTCAAAAAATCTCCGGCTTTAGGGTCAGCGTTTGATTCAGTTAACGACCCAGTCAGTCTTAATACAGTAACTACGGTACAAACTGACATGACCAATCAAACATAAATGTACGTTTCCCAGAATCCCCAGGAGGTATAAAGAGCCCCCTTTTATAAATGAAGAGACAACATTCCTACTACTGAGGAAATGTGGCAGCTATAACCGCACACGGGAAGGGTGGGGTTACGCAGTTCGCCCAGCGAGATACCCATCGATCACCTGTCCCCTCGGAGCAACGGAGCTGCAGGACTGTCTCACACACCGTTCAAACAGGCCTCTGGGGATAAACTTCACCGTCCCAGCACTGCGTTAGAGGGAGGATGAAAGGAAGCAAGCAAAATCGAATCACACGCTTCCTGAAGATTACAACATAAAAATGCAGCTCTGACTGCAGCGAAACATAAAAGACAGAGCGATGCGCGCGGGACAGGAACAGCACTACAGACGTGAGGTACTGCGCACAGCTCCCCAGTGCATCAGGTCCCTCTTTACCTGACAAGGCTTTTAAAATTCAAGTTTTCTTCCTTCTGAGAAACTGAGAACAGTATTTAAATGCAAACTGACAGCTAAAGAAAGGAGGGTCAGTGGGGAGGAGAGCGAATGGTGATGGTGAGACCGCTGCAGCCCCGGGTCAGCAGGGATCGAATACAGTACACTCCCACTGTGATTGGTCCAGCTCAGCGAAGGGGCGGAGTCTCCTCAGCTGGAAATCGGGGCAGAGACGGGGAGCCCCAGGACACTGTCAGAGCGGATTATGATAATGAGGAGCGAGGGCCGGCAGCCGTTCCCACAGTCACACTGAACAGAGGATCCCCAGCATCACAAGAGTAACAAACATTCCCCGCAACACCACAGCAGCCGGTGCTGCAGACCCCGGTGAGAGTCTGACAGGATCCTTACAAAGATCCTTAAGGACCCTGTAACAGGATCCTTGAGGACTCTTCCAAAATCCCTGAGGATCATCAAGGATCCTGGGAAAATCCTTAGTGATCCTGGAAAACATATTCATTTATTTATGCTTTTTTTAACCAGGGAAGTCCCGCTGAGATCGAAATCTCTTTCAATGGAGCTGTGGGGCTAGAGGGGGAGAGAGAGAGAACAAACCGCACAGCTCATGAGATCAGGGGATGATTAGGTGGCAGGTCAAAAGATCCAGGTTGGGACTTTAGCCATGACACCAGGGAACCCCCCACTCTTATCGAAGAGTGTCATAGAATCTTCAATGACCACAGTGAGTCAGGACCTCGGTTTAACGTCTCATCCAAAAGATGGCATCTCCTTCGGGACAGTACATCTCCATCGGTACAGTACAACACCAGAGGGAAGAGCGCAACCTACTGGCCGCCAACACCTCTTCCAGCAGCAACTTGGTTTTCCCAGCTGGTCTCCCATCCAAGTACTAACCGAGCCCACACCTGCTTAGCTTCAGCCACGCAGGTTGAGTTGAGAGTGAGTTGAGGTATGGCTGCTGACATAGGGATACTGACCAAGTTTAAAGATCTGACTAAAACGCCTCCGCGCACAAACTACAGCACTGATAAAGAGTTCACATTCCAAACATGCCAAGCAATAATTTGAAGTAGAAATCAGTTAGGGATGTACTGTATTTGGTCTGGCAACATCCAGGCTCAATTTATCCAGGACACCTAAGGATTTTTCAAAGACCCTTCAGGGTTTATCCAGGATCATTAAGGATCCCTAAGAGTCTTGCCAGGGTCCTTAAATATCCCCAGGGATTTTCTCAGGATCTGTAAGGATCCCATAGGATTTTGCTAGGGATCCTCAAGGATATTTTCAGGATATTTTCAAGGATCCTGTCAGACTCCCTTACAGGATCCTTGCAAGTATTTTCACCAGGGATACTGCTTGGGATCACTGTTTTCAAGAATCCGTCAAGAATTATTTTACAGGATCCTGCCAGAATCCTGGTTTATTGTTAAAGATTTTTTCAAGGATCCTGGTTTTTCTATATCCTTGAAGGATCCTCTCCTTGCAGGATTCTGGCAGGATCCTTCAGGATCCGCATGAATCCCCAAGGATCCTGCGAGGATTCCCACAAGGGGACCCACAGATGGACCTGTGTAACTGGCACGAAGCGCTCAGGTGAACCATCACGGTCTTCATCATGAACGCTCGCTTTGCCCTAGTTCAGCTCTTAATATAAAAATAAGTCTGAAACAAAAATAAACAAGAATTTAGCCATTTTTCTCTACACTCAGTGTCGCAACATTTCATATCCCAAAGCCCCTAAAACAGAGGACAGGAAGTGGAGAGAGCATAACCAGGCCACATCCGCATTTCCTGTTTCACATCATGAACTTTGAAAGCTGACTGTTATTTATAGATGGAGCATATTGTTCTTCCTTGATTGAAGAAAGATGCTAATACCGCATTCTTCCGAAGCCCCCCACCCCCCGACACCAGGCTTTAGCTTGTCTCTGCTCTCTTTTTTCTTTCCACGTACAACAACAACAACAAGGTCAAGATAAAATGTAGTTCCAGTACAGATGATGACTAATAATAATTTTATTAACTTTATCAATCTCTCATTTACCCTTAAATGAAAACTCTCTGCTGAACTGCCTGTCAGTTATAATAACACAGTGTGTACTATACAGTCCCGGTTCCCATAACGACAGCTTTCATTATCAACATTCCTGCAGCTATAGTCCCTTGTAATCACCTGTGTAAGCACAGGCTTAATACAACTACCGTTTATGCCTGTGAAATGGGACAGATTGTCCTTTTCAAAACATGATCGCGAGCCTGAGCGCAGTGTAATCACTGCATGATGAAGTTGTAATTAGCTGTAAATCTCCACATTCAGCAGTAGGTGAGGGTGAATGAAGCAGAGGGTGGTGTTGGGTGGAGGTTTTTCACAGACTCCAGACTGCAGCAGATGCCAGAGCCCCACAGCCACAGATGCTGAACTCCAGCACACGCTGCACTGCTGCCCACAGGAATGGAACAGAGGATTGAAAGCAGGACCGGAGACTGACGGAGTGAAACCAGCACTAATGCAGAGCAGCTTCAGCACAGCCCTCAGGAAGAGAGAAACATTCACCTCTGACTGCCTGTACAGATGCAGGCGAGGAGGGAGAATGGCGTGAGTGCAGCACTCTGTCTGTGCGACTCTATTCGACCACAGGAAGCACCCTCACACAGGCAAGAGCCTTACAAGAGCTGTGCTACAGATGCACAACATGCATGCGCTACCAGTGAAGCAACAGCTGCCAGTCATTCCACATTATTATTCATTAAACTGGCAGATAATTAAACTCATATTTCAAAAGACATTTCAGAGGAACACTTCAATAAGCCAGAACACAGAAACACAGACGGAAGCAGGTCAGGGAGTTGGGAGGATAAGAGAGAGTTTGACAGGACAGGGAGAGAACAAGTGAGAGACAGACAGATGAACACCTGAAATATGCAGGAAAAGGATTTTTTATCAGGAGGGTGAATAACATCACCAGCGGTTAAAAGAAAAACTGTACGAGTGACATACAGCACATTCGAACCAGCTTTGTCCGTGAAGTCCGCAGAGAGCAGTACTGAGAAATGTTCAGTGTTACATGAGCAACTAAACACTCAGAGAGCATACCTCTGCCAAGGCATTTGGAACTTTACTACCACCTAGTGGATTATACGATGTATGGCATTTATTCCAATATTGTGTTCCAGCAATGATGATGAATCCTTCTAAAAAATTCTGGATCCAGATGGGTCATTCCATCCCAAATCAACCAGAGGTCCCCAGGTCACTGTCTCAGAAAAGTCTGAAAAAAATCACAATTGAAGTACTACCTAAGGAATGAATGTGTGCAAAATTTCAAGTCTGTAAGTGCAGTAGTTGCTGAGATATGGCCACTTTTATTTTAAGGCATTTTGTTTTTTTCGATTTTTTCAAAATGCATTTTTGACCAAATTTGAATACTTATTTACAGCAAAGTCATGATGCTGCAGGGTTGTAATCTTGCATATAGGGCTCATTCTTCCAGAATTTTTCATTTTTGGCTTTATAAAAGGTGTATCTTCAGTCTCTGATCATCTACTGACCGCCCAAAAAGAAGAGAAAGCCGATTTCACGAAATTATGCTGTACCTTTGCAGTACTGCTGAGGGAAAATGGCTCATTTTCTAGATCTGAAATTTTTCATGATGTCTAAACTGATGTTTATGCATGTGTACAGCAGTCAGAAGTTTTAATAACCATTTCCTCCAGCTCCAGTGGCCTATTTATATTAGAACATTTTACGTTTTTCAAAAACTAGCCCATATTTCACCACCAAAAACTACTGAATGACAGTGAATGACAGCCTTGAAATTTTTACCATGTATTGGCACATATTTATGGATAACACATACCAAGTTTCATCCGTAGTATCAGATTGTTCTATTTTTAAAGCTATAAAACATTTGACTAGTGTAGTGTCGGATAGTGCTTTGACTGTGAACTTTTTCAGAATTTTCTGAGACAGTGACCTGGGGCACTTCTCACATTCTGGTTGATTTGGGATGGAATGACCCAGATGGTTACCAGCTTGCCACCAAAATATAATGGATTGTTCCTTAGGCCGTGGCCCACACTCCCACAAGATATCATTAAAATTGACTGGTAAATTTGAGAGATATCATCAGGACAAACAGACAAATAAATACACGTGTGAACTCATGACCTCCAGCCCAACTTCGCTAGTTGATGGAGGTAGTTACAACGGATCCATATGACTGTTTGCGTCAAAGAAACACAAGGTTTTGCTGAGTGCTTTAGGGAAGGGATTTTGTCATGAACAAAGGGTTACAAAAGAGTGCCATCAGTATGCCCCTCATCTCACATGTGTGACATCACATATACTCTCGTCTCACGTGTAACATCACATATGCCCTCGTCTCACGTGTAACATCTCGTATGCCCTCGTCTCATGTGTGTAACATCACGAATGCCCCCTGTCTCACGTGTAACATCTCGTATGCCCTCGTCTCATGTGTGTAACATCACGAATGCCCCCCTGTCTCACGTGTAACATCTCATATGCCCTCGTCTCACGTGTGTAACATCACGTATGCCCTTGTCTCACGTGCGTAAATACACAGAACACATGCATATCACAGAACGCATAGCATGATTCCATTTTTCATTCATTTCAAGTCTGAAGCCTATTACACAAAACCAATTAAGTTGGATCTAATTAAGTTCATCGCCAGACATTGCAGCTGCAGCCACATTACATGCACAGTCTGAGTTCATGGGGGGGTTCAGGATGTGATCCATCACATTCATGCTGCAGACGCTTCTTTACTGACAATCTGAATCCGCCTGAGTGTGTTCATTAAACATCACAGAAATAAGGGAGGTCTCCATGCAGCAGTGACAAACCGTGACTCCAGAATGCGCCGAGTTTGATAAACTGAAGTACAATGCCTACAGCAGCAAAGCAAAGCAGTGCCAAATGCCAGAGGTGGTCCCAGTTAGTGGAAAAAACCACACCTCGCCCGTCTCTAAACCGACCAGCTTCTGAAGCGCATCAGTTCTGCCCCTGCAGCAAAACCAGCCCTGTACCCCACCCACCTTACGTCCACTAACCACACCCCCACCGGACGACCTCACACAGGAGTGCAATCCTGCCCCATTTCCCAGAGGTTCTATCTGGACTTGCTCGTGTGAGGATTGTGTTCGACTGCCTCCTGTTTCCTCACGGCCCGAGGTCAGCCTCCTCCCACCTCCCCCTAACAGAGTGATAAAGCTCTATTTAGCCCCCGGACCCCCAAAACTTCAGCTTAAGTCAAGGACAGGGGTGTTAGCATAATTACAGCAACCAGTGAGGACATGCTCACCATAAACGACCGGGAGAAAGTTCTCCAAACCGCAGGACGGCATGAGTGACAGATCAGAGGCCTGCGTGACTGCGCTCCCCGCACTAAAGGAAGCCTCATCTCCCCACATCTGCAGACAGTTGAGTGTGATCAAACCCTGCCTCGTGCTTAAGATCACAGAGCTATATATACCTGCAGATATCATGCTTAACAATGCAGACGCTCCACAGAGTTAGCAATAATTCATGTGACTCCCATATGCTTTAGCGTATGAAAAGCATTTTCAGATGTCAAACCTACATCATACCAAAACCCTTAAAGGATTTTACTTGTGTAAGCCCAACTTCAAGGGCAAGAATTTCTTCCTGAAAGCATACATACTAGGAAAGAATCGAAAGTGTATGCAGTGATTCTTGGAATTCATAAAATCTTGAACAGAATAAAATTAAGTCGTAATGAATTAAGCGCAAAAAAAGCATTCACTGGCCAGAGTCCAATTCAAGACTCGTCCATAATTTTAAAATGGTGTAAATGGCTGGAAAATGGTGACACGTATTTGCAGGTTATGATTGTAAATCAGGGTCCGACTCAGAAGCAGAGTCAGGACAGTACAAACCTAGCGATCCACCGTGACCCCTCTTACACCCTGGCAACCTGCCAGGACAGGAGAGGACTCATCTTAAAACACAAGCCATTTACCGGCAGAATCTGGCTCATCACCAGGGGCTACACTTTTAATGAAGAGTTTTCCATTCAGACAACCGCAGACTTCAAACGCTTCCAGCCTCATGAAGCTTTCTAAGAGACAAAGTGCCTTCACCCTGTTCACACTGCAACACTGCGCTCACCCCTTCTATAAACCTGTTATTAACCTCATGAACTATATCTACACCAGAGCTACACTTATTATACATGAAAATATTGCATATATTTTATATATCTCATTACAGAGTACATCGTTTGCTGTCTCATGAACAGGATCCACACTGGTAGAGACGCAGTCATTCAGTTAAGTATGTTTATCAAGGATCATGTAGCAGAAAAGCGTTTAAACCACCAAAGTTAAATTAGGGTTCAGGCTCATCCCAAATTCAGCAACAGTGTGGTCATATCAACACATGGCAGGTACTGTGCCACAACGCCGCAAAAATCTTCCCTGTGCATTTATAATATGAAGGCAGGTACACCATTTCTCTCCTCCACACCTGGACTTTGTTTATCAATGGAGTCTGATTATTCATCAGCACGCACAATCACTTTCTCTCACACACGAGCATACATGCCCACACATCACACACAGCTGCAGTACCACAATCTATCCACAGCGGCTTGTTTCAATTCAATCCAGGCCCTATCCAAAAAGCACTCCTCCATGAGCTTATTGTCTTTGTAGACTACCTGGGGCTGTCTCGTTAAGTAGCAAAGAAATGCATGATTACAATAAATCAATCTCCAACATAACCGGCACATCCTCCCTATGAGTGATGGGATTCGCAATTAAAAACTGAGAAATTTCTGAATATCCAACGGTAATGCTGTCTTTTGGCATTAAATAAAACGATACCTCTATGTTCTCCCATGCTCCCAGAAAGATTGGAGTAAAATTTTGCATAAATCTAAATAACGGTTGTTATTATTATTATTATATAATTATTTATTTATTATTATTATATTATTATTACTATTGTTGTTGTTGTTTTGTTGTTGTTTAAACTAAGAGTATTTCTTAGATTCATGAAGACCCAACAACAATTAAGGTTATTGGTATTGCAACGCAGTATAATGCAAATATGTGTATGCACAATGCAACCCATGGCAGTCTTGGATTCAAAACATTCCAGCTGCAAGAGTTTGGCACAAACAAAACGGGTTATAAATAGACGAGTAATTAGATGCACATGAAAATGCCCTGAAATGAAATGTGCATATTCACCCTCTTATTTGCACTTGCGATATCATTCCTGCAACGAATTGTGAGATTATGCACCCAAAGGATCTACGTCATCTCATCAGGATGCACCAGAATTCCAGTTGCTTTTTAATCAACCAAATAAATCACTTCTCACTCAAGATCAGAGATGAGAAAGTGGAACGAGGTTCCCCTCAATATCACCGTATATTCCAATCCCCTCCTGCAGCACACCTTTCCAACCGCCATAAATACACGCACGAATTTGATGGCCAGCATCGACCCGCTCGCTCACCTTTCCACTGCCCGTCTCATAATCCCACCGCCTTTCTTGCGTCCTCCCGGTTGATGAGGAATAATGAGCAATCTTTTTCTTCCAAATTTCCGATGCCTTTTCAGTTTGTATCGGTGAGCTCTCTACCTCTGCAAAATTGTTTGGCACAAGATTGACACGCGCTGCTCCTCTCTGAACTAGCACGCTGGCGTCCCACGGCTTGTTTTATTTATATATATTTTTCTTTCAAAAACTTATCTTTATTGAGCCGTCCTTGTCACTTCAGCCCAGACTTGTTCGGATGCCTGAAGGGTAACTTTCCCCAGCTTTTCCCAACTTCACTCTGTACTCTGCGCCTGCCTGCATGAGCAAACTTTTCCCACCGCCCGCCCACCAGCCCACACCAGCCAATAATAATTTGCGCACGCGGCTGCATGCACTTCTCAGGTAAGTACCGACGATGGTGTTTTAATTTCTTTACTTGTGTTCAGTCCAGCATGGAATTTCATATAGCGCACTGTAACAATCTATTAGCCTCAGTGTAAAATATATGATGTGGAAGTTGATGTAAAAGTTTGCCACACTACATGGATATGACTTTTTTTTTTTGCTATAAACCTTCGAAAGCTGACGGCCCATCATTCCATGCAATACTGAGTTCATTTAAAATACAAATGATTGCATGTATTTTTGTTCCCTCATTTTTTTAATAAAATAAAGCTAGTTGATTGAAAACAGGGATCAAATTTGCTTACAGTAGCTGGGCAGTGCTAATATCTTATAGTGTGGTCGTGGTGGTAATCGCTTGGATATGGCATTGGGTAACAATACTTGAAAACTGTATTGTGACACTTACAGTTTGAAGGCACTTATTGTGACAAAATTATAGCAGCCTCAGTGGTAACAGAGGTCAGGAGAATTGCATTCTGACTGCTCAAGCACTAAAGGAAAGATAAGATCAAGGCTGCACCTTTGCTCAGGCAGTTCTAACACGTTTCTAGGCACAACCTATAATTATACCACTCAACCAAGAGCAGAAACACTAAGGTACCATCTCTTCCTTACTCAAGCCAGAGTAGAAACACCAGGGTCCAATCTTTTCAGTACTCTGTCAGGACTTGATACACCATGGTCCAATCTCTTCATCACTCAACCAGGGGCAAATACATCAGGATTTCATCTCCTTCCCACTCAACCACAATCGCAAGGAGACTTCTTCCCATATGGAGGTTTTATTTTGTTGTAGAGAAGTGTGGGTTACTGGGGGCTAGGGGTTGTTACATAAACTCTAATCACATTGACACTTGGTGTTGCATCAGATCATTTATATCAGTCTAATGGCTTCTGCTAGTGTCAGTGAGGCAGGTGGTCAGGCGCTATCTGCACTGGGGACCCTGACAGAAACCGCTTCACTCACTTCAGTGATTCGGCTGAAACACGCTTCTTTGTCAGGAGTCCTGAGAACACAGCTTTCTTTTCACAGAGAATGTCAGGAATGTTCATATTCATTCCCTGTCAGATCATCCAACCGAATATTGTGTCTTAAGGTTTGTAGAAGTGATGAACAAATGCATACCAAACTCCACTGTTTTCAACGAGGTCCAATGACACTTTAACCTGGGACTCATACCAAGGAATCACAGAACAAAGAGCGAGATTACAAGAGAAAATGGGAGGTAGAAATCACTGAAGAGGAGGAAGGAAGAGGAAGTAATTTGAGCATTGGGAGAACAGACCCACTTCAGTGTGGTACAGGGCTGCTCTTCATTATGCATGTAACACAAAAACATCACTTAAAGTTCATACATTTCAATCAAAAACAAAACACTGAGGTACTTGGATTTATATCACCATTTTAGACTTAAGAACTCCCATCTTTTGAATATTTCCACCACCTCCTCGTGAACATTCAAAGTACAGTGACATGCTCCAGGGTCAATCATAAATATGGCAGCATTGAAGCCCTGCGCCAAGGGTTACTGCTCCTCAGCACAATCCAGCTGCAGTCCAGCCATGGAGGTGAATAAATAAACTACTCCTGTGGAGGAGATGATGAGGATCTCTGACAAACCACTTTACTTTAATCTTACATCCGCCCTCCTAAAAGCAGGCCTCATGAGCACTGTAAAAAAGCAAGAGCTGGCGAGTAAAACTCTAGTAGATATCTGCATTTTTGACTAAATACCTCCATTTATGTTTCAAGTTATGCTACATGGGTTCCTTTTGAGGTCTGTCTGTTTAAAAATGAGGAGGAAGAGGTCAAAGGTCACTGCAAACATTCAGAAATGCTGGGTTGACAGACATATGTATGCACCAGAGTCAACATGCCATAAAATGACAGGTTAAGAGTGACATCACAATTGTCAAGCCAAAACTCTTAAGAAAATATCAGAAATGTCCTCTTAAGACAAAAATCACATGATCTAGTCCAATGCAGCATCTATCAGCATTTAATACAATGCAGCTCAACAAAACTCGCCATCCCATACTCTTCCACTGAATAAGACCACTGTGTTTCTGTGTGTACGAGAGAGAGAGAGAGAGAGAGAGAAGGAAAAAGGGGTTCTGGGGGGAAACTGCTGGGCAGATGTGTTGAGCCTGGTCTTTTGAAGCCGTCAACAAATGAAACTCAGACCACGTTTCCTTAATAAAAGTAACCCGGCCCCTCACAGATTGTGCTGGTTTGGATCATGGTCAGGACTGGGGAAGGATGGCAGACGAGGGGGTGCGAAACAGGGGTACCCCTTCAAAAACACACACACACACACACACTGCACCAACTGTTTGCCCCTGAAGAGTTTTCAACCCTGCTATCCACACTGCCATCCACACTGACAGACACTGAATTCACCACTCTCTTAACGGCAGTCAGGACTCTAATGTAAAAGAGCCGTCTCATGACGATCGAGAGATGTCTAACAAACACACTTGCAATGTACGGCTGTCACAGGAGACTGCAAACTCTACTTTTCTTTCTTGTTTTCTGAATCTTGAATGTTAAACTTCAGAACCAAACCTAAACCATGGTTTAATATGCAGAATACAGACCATAAAATCTGTTTATATGGGTTTGAGTTCACCTTCTGTTTCCCCCATGCAAAACTACTCGACTCAGGACTCAAGCTCTCAAACATGCTGCAGTCAGGGTGAGGTGCACAAAAAATGCTGTAACGAGATGCAGGCAAAATAATGGAATAATGCAATAAGGATTTTATGCACAGCCTGCGGGGCTGCAAGCCTGATCATTAGGCAAGTAGCATATTTCATCTGTGCAGGATGCATCCAATGACATCTGGATCGGTTTACTGTAAAATAATGCAAGCACTCTGAAAGTGTATAAATTCAGCTTCTGACTGACTCTCTCAGTTCTGAGAAGAGCATTTCACATTTTAATTTTTTTTTTTCTGATGAGCCGAGAAAAGAAGACTTGCAGCTGTTTTCTTCATGATAATGGTGACATATAAATTGGTGATGTTGTTCGGAGGCAGTAAATTCCCTGTATTAAAGGAAAAGAAACAGGGCCTTGGCTCTTCCCCTGTGGGTCCCATGATTGTGCATCGGTCAGTGCCCTGCAGGGTATACCAGAGCATCCATCTGACCTCGGGTCGACTGGGACCCATGTATTCCTGTTGGCCCGCAGATGTTGGGAGAGGGGTGTGTCCGTCGTAAATCTATCCCAAACAAAGCAGGAATCTGGTGCCGTGAAGGGGCTCGTTCCGTGTGGATTTATGATTGACAGGACAGTCAGTTACTCGTCTCTGAGCCGGGGGTTGGAGTACTGCAGTCTGTGCAGGACTAACTGGGGAGATCAGGGCTAACTTCAAAAAGCCTGATAATACTTTGTAAAATCACCACATTACTCAGCTGCTCACTAAGCATAGTCTGGGGAAAACTGGCAGAGGGAGCTCTAAATATATTCTGTGCACTCCACCCTTGATAAATTTGAAAAAAGTGGCTCTGAATAAATGTCATTACTGTTTATCCACTTCATCTTTACTTCAAAATTATTCAACCAAATTTTTTCATAGCCTTTTCAGCTAATGTATACCAAGAGTGCCAGTGTTTGTGGAGCGCTCTGTAAATAAAGATGTGAGAGCTTTTCCATTTGTGCTGAGCGTTTTCCTTATTTTGTCCAACTTGCCCTGTATCTTAGAGGGTTACACATGTGAAGAAAAACATTTTTGATCACGATTCAAACTTCTGGAACATTCATGATCCCCACAACTGCATTTGAAACTAGTAAATATGAAAAGTTTGCACACTTTAAAACTAAGGTACTGTGGACAGGGTTACCATCTAGTTTTAAAACAGTGACTGTAACCTGCAAGATCACAGCAGTAAATACCATGAGGCTCAGCTAATAAATCGCTTTAAGGTCCATCCGTCACTCATGCTTAACTGAATTTTTTTTCAAGAAATACCACCTGTTAACTTGACAGTGATCATTTATATTGCATTTTTAGATAATATGTCCATTCACCCATAATCCATCCCATTCCTGATCATACACAAATCATTCACACTGATCATACACAAATCACTCACACTGATCAAACACAAATCACACACTGATCTTACACAAATCACTCACACTGATCATACACAAATCACACACAGATCTTACACAAATCACTCACACAGATCTTACACAAATCACTCACACTGATCTTACACAAATCACTCACACTGATCATACACAAATCATTCACACTGATCAACACAAATCACTCACACTGATCTTACACAAATCATTCACACAGATCATTACACAAATCACTCACACAGATCTTACACAAATTACTCACACTGATCATACACAAATCACTCACACTGATCATACACAAATCACTCACACACTTACATCATACACAAAAATCATTCACACAGATCATACACAAATCACTTCACACTGATCATATACAAATCACTCACACAATCACTCACACTGATCTTAAAAATCACTTTTACACAGATCTTCAAACACAAATCACTCACACTGATCTTACACAAATCAATCACTCACACAGATCTTACACAAATTACTCAAACAGATCATACACAAACCACTCACACACAGATCTTACACAAAATCACTCACACAGATCATACACAAATCACTTACACTGATCTTACAAATCAAACACACTCACACTGATCTTACACAAATCACTCACACTGATCATACACAAATCACTTACACAGATCTTACACAAATCACTCACACAGATCTTACACAAATGACTCACACTGATCATACACAAATCACTAATCATACACAAATCACAGATCTTACAAAATCACTCACACAGATCTTACATCAATTCACACTGACACTGATCTACACAAAATCACTCACACTGATCATACACAAATCACTCACACTGATCATACACAAATCACTCACTACAGATCTTACAGATCAAATCATTCACACTGATCTTACACAAATCACTCACACAGATCATACACAAATCACTCACACAGATCATAAATCACTTAATCATACACAAATCACACACTGATCATACAAATCACAAATCACTCAAATCACTCACACAGATCTTACACAAATCACTCACACACTGATCTTACACAAATCACTCACACTCACCAAATCACACACTGATCATATACAAATCACTCACACTGATCATACACAAATCACTCACACAGATCATACACAAATCACTCACACAGATCTTACACAAATCACTCACACTGATCATACACAAATCACTCACACTGATCTTACACAAATCACTCACACTGATCATACACAAATCACTCACACTGATTTACACAAATCACTCACACTGATCATACACAAATCACTCACACTGATCATACACAAATCACTCACACAGATCATTACACAAAATCACTCACACTGATCTTACACAAATCATCACACTAATCACACTGATCATATCACAAAACCATCACTCTTACAAATGATCATACACAAATCACTCACACTGATCATACACACAAATCACTCTACACAAATCTGACATCTTACAAATCACTCACACTGATCTTACACAAATCACTCACACAGATCTTACACAAATCACTCACACAGATCATACACAAATCACTCACACTGATCTTACACAAATCACTCACACTGATCTTACACAAATCACTCACACTGATCATACACAAATCACTCACACTGATCATACACAAATCACTCACACAGATCTTACAAATTACTCACACAGATCTTACACAAAATCACTCACACAGATCTTACACAAATCACTCACACTGATCATACACAAATCACTTCACACTGATCATACACAAATCACTCACACTGATCATACACAAATCACTCACACAGATCTTACACAAATCACTCACACTGATCATACACAAATCACTCACACTGATCATACACAAATCACTCACACTGATCATACACAAATCACTCACACAGATCATACACAAATCACTCACACAGATCATACACAAATCACTCACACAGATCTTACACAAATCACTCACACTGATCTTACACAAATCACTCACACTGATCTTACACAAATCACTCACACTGATCATACACAAATCACTCACACTGATCATACACAAATCACTCACACTGATCATACACAAATCACTCACACTGATCATACACAAATCACTCACACAGATCTTACACAAATCACTCACACTGATCTTACACAAATCACTCACACAGATCATACACAAATCACTACACAAATCATCATACACAAATCACTCACACTGATCATACACAAATCACTCACACAGATCATACACAAATCACTCACACAGATCTTACACAAATCACTCACACTGATCTTACACAAATCACTCACACAGATCTTACACAAATCACCCACACTGATCTTACACAAATCACTCACACTGATCATACACAAATCACTCACACTGATCATACACAAATCACTCACACTGATCATACACAAATCACTCACACTGATCATACACAAATCACTCACACTAATCATACACAAATCACTCACACAGATCTTACACAAATCACTCACACTGATCTTACACAAATCACTCACACTGATTTTACACAAATCACTCACACTGATCATACACAAATCACTCACACTGATCATACACAAATCACTCACACAGATCTTACACAAATCACTCACACAGATCATACACAAATCACTCACACTGATCTTACACAAATCACTCACACTGATCATACACAAATCACTCACACTGATCATATACAAATCACTCACACTGATCATAAACAAATCACTCACACAGATCTTACACAAATCACTCACACAGATCTTACACAAATCACTCACACAGATCTTACACAAATCACTCACACTGATCTTACACAAATAACTCACACTGATCATACACAAATCACCCACACACATACAAATCATGATCATACAAAATCACTCACACTCATACACAAATCACTCACACTGATCATCAAAATCACTGACACTAATCATACACAAATCACTCACACAGATCTTACACAAATCACTCACACTGATCTTACACAAATCACTCACACTGATCTTACACAAATCAAACTGATCACACAAATCACACTGATCATACACAAATCACTCAAATCATACACAAATCACTCACACAGATCTTACACAAATCAACACACATCTCACACACAAATCACTTTCACACAAAATCTTACACAAATCACTCACACAGATCTCACACAAATCACCCACACTGATCATACACAAATCACTCACACTGATCATACACAAATCACTCACACTGATCATACACAAATCACCCACACTAATCATACACAAATCACTCACACAGATCTTACACAAATCACTCACACTGATCTTACACAAATCACTCACACTGATCTTACACAAATCACTCTGATTGTATACAAATCACACTGATCTTACACAAATCACTCACACTGATCATACACAAATCACTCACACTGATCATACACAAATCACTCACACTGATCTTACACAAATCACTCACACACATCATACACAAATCACTCACACTGATCATACACAAATCACTCACACTGATCACACACAAATCACACAAATCACACACTGATCATACACAAATCACTCACACAGATCTTACACAAACCACTCACACTGATCATACACAAATCACTCACAGATCTTACACAAATCACTCACATTGATCTTACACAAACCACTCACACTGATCTTATACAAATCACTCACACAAATCTTACACAAATCAATCACACTGATCTTACACAAATCACTCACACTGATCATACACAAATCACTCACAAAGATCTTACACAAATCACTCACACTGATCATATACAAATCACTCACACTGATCATACACAAATCACTCACACAGATCTTACACAAATCACTCACACTGATCTTACACAAATCACTCACACTGATCTTACACAAATCACTCACACTGATCTTACACAAATCACTCACACTGATCTTACACAAATCACTCACACAGATCTTACACAAATCACTCACACTGATCTTACACAAATCACTCACACTGATCATACACAAATCACTCACACTGATCTTACACAAATCACTCACACAGATCTTACACAAATCACTCACACTGATCTACACAAATCACTCACACTGATCTTACACAAATCACTCACACTGATCTTACACAAATCACTCACACAGATCTTACACAAATCAATCACACTGATCATACACAAATCACTCACACAGATCTTACACAAACCACTCACACTGATCTTACACAAACCACTCACACTGATCTTACACAAATCACTCACACTGATCATACACAAATCACTCACACAAATCTTACACAAATCAATCACACAGATCTAACACAAATCACTCACACTGATCATACACAAATCACTCACACAGATCTTACACAAACCACTCACACTGATCTTACACAAATCCACTCACACTGATCTTACACAAATCACTCACACAGATCTTACACAAATCACTCACACAGATCTTACACAAACCACTCACACAGATCATACACAAATCACTCACACAGATCTTACACAAATCACTCACACTGATCATACACAAATCACTCACACAGATCTTACACAAATCACTCACACTGATCTTACACAAATCACTCACACTGATCTTACACAAATCACTCACACTGATCATACACAAATCACTCACACTGATCATACACAAATCACTCACACAGATCTTACACAAATCACTCACACAGATCTTACACAAATCACTCACACTGATCTTACACAAATCACTCACACTGATCTTACACAAATCACTCACACTGATCATACCCAAATCACTCACACAGATCTTACACAAATCACTCACACTGATCTTACACAAATCACTCACACTGATCTTACAAAAATCACTCACACTGATCATACACAAATCACTCACACTGATCTTACACAAATCACTCACACAGATCTTACACAAATCACTCACACTGATCAGATCACAAAACTCACACTCATACTGATCTTACACAAATCACTCACACTGATCTTACACAAATCACTCACACTGATCTTACACAAATCACTCACACTGATCTTACACAAATCACTCACACAGATCTTACACAAATCACTCACACAGATCATACACAAATCACTCACACTGATCATACACAAATCACTCACACAGATCATACACAAATCACTCACACTGATCATACACAAATCACTCACACTGATCTTACACAAATCACTCACACTGATCATACACAAATCACTCACACTGATCATACACAAATCATTCACACAGATCTTACACAAACCACTCACACTGATCTTACACAAATCACTCACACAGATCTTACACAAATCACTCATACTGATCATACACAAATCACTCACACTAATCATACACAAATCACTCACACTAATCATACACAAATCACTCACACTGATCATATACAAATCACTCACACTGATCATACACAAATCACTCACACTGATCATGCACAAATCACTCACACACTCACATCTATTGACAGTTTAGAGACTCCTGGCATGCATGTCTTTGGGCTGTGGGAGAAACCGGAGTAGCCGAAATTAAACGAGGTGAATATGGGTTTAGGTGAAAAAATTGGTTTTCTGTGCAAAAATAATTTTGCCCTTGCTCTCAAGGAAAATACAGCTGAAGCTGTATTTTTGTCTGTTATTGATTATGGTCAATGGACTGCATTTATATATCACTTTCTAGTCACATGATATGACCCCAAAGCACTTTACAACTATGCCTCACATTCATTCTGATGGCGGAGGCTGCCATGCAAGGCACCAACCTGCACATCAGGAGCAGTGTGGGGTTCAGTGTCTTGCTCATGGACACTTCGACACGTTCTCTGGAGGAGCCAGGGATCGAAAACATCTGTTGAAAACAATTATTAGTCCTGACCTGTTCTCAGTCATTTTCATAATTAACAAAAGGTTCACTCCGAAAACACTCCACACTATCAGGTGCTGCTTGTTCTCCCCGATTAGGTAAGACAACAATCATTCATCTGGACGCGTATTTGCTTTATTCAGCGTTATTCAAAATTGGATACCAGCCAACTCTCACGCATATGGAGAGAAGCCGTGTATTCAATTGCCAATGGATTATTATGATTATTGGAAAATGCGTTGTCAATAAAGGAAAATGATTGAGGACTAGCAAGGACTAATTCTTGTCATAAAGGGACATGTCTGTGCCCCCCCAATTCCCAGTTCTGACTCCGCCATTGGGTATATAAAAAAATTACTTTAAATAATTCACAGCACATTTTTTAACATTGTTTCGAGCTAAATGTGGGAAATCTTACTGTTAATTACAGTGTGTGCCACTTCACAATCAACACCCCGCAGCAAAATTACACACACACAAAAAAGAGGGGGAATGTTGTTTGAGAGAGCTACATGGACTACTTTTAGGAGTTATGAGTGGTTAGTATTTATTCAGTCAATTCAAGAAATATCACCATGAAAATAAGCAAAAATGACTATTAAATGAACTGCTCGTAGCAATGCTGTGAAGCCCTTGAAAGACACATGCAAGTGGCCTGTTATCCACATTTTCAGGCTGAGCGGATGTGGGTACTTCCCTCTCCATATCTGTCTGCTCATCACTGACTCAGGAATAATTGTTCCCATGTTGTGAACAGAACGAGATCTGACCCTGTATCTTATATTTTGAAACCAATATTGTCAGACATTTGTCATTGCTCAGAATACAGGGAGAAGTGGTGATGATCCTGCAGACTACAACAATTAATGTTTGGGAGGTCCTAGAGACAGCATGTACCAGCATGCATCAGGGCTCGCTGGGGAGTGTTTGAGGCCTGACAGTAGCACCTGAAGGAAATGAGGCCTGTAGTATTTGCTTTATGGTAATGCTGTGTTCGATTTGGCTTCGAAGTTGGAGGTCGAAGCTGGGAATGATGCTGAGCTGACTGCGTTCCATTCAGTTGGAAAACTGACTTGGGGTCAGTGGGGTTTCCTCTGGCCAGGATAGCCTTTGTTAGCAATACGAGTTGATAACAAAACATTACGCGTTATTTTGCTCATACAAACACCGTAACAACAAGTCCACCGATAAAAGCTGTACAGTGCTGCGTGTGCGACTGATTTAATGAGACACAAATAAGACAGAGGGGTTAATAAAGTGGGTAATCTGTGAGGATTACACCAGGAACCACAAGCGAGAACCAGTGAATACAAAAATGGAGGCTTTATTTCTGGAGGGGGGGGGAACCCCCAACAGAGCAGGCAACGGTACAAAGTCCACAATCCAATAATCAGAATCCAAAGGGCAAAATCCAGAATCGTAACCAGGGCACCAATAACAAAAATCATAGTCAGACAAAGGAGGTTCGATACACAGAGAATGTGGCAAAGTACAGGGAATAGGCAAAAATCGAAAAACAAGGACGGTCCAGTCAGAAAGGTAATCACTATGAAAACAAGGCGAGAGAAGCGTGGCAGAAGCAGACAAAGGAGAACGTTCTGACAAAGAACTGCTGTGAGAAGACTCCTAATATACATTCATGGGAAGTCACATGTTTAACAAGACACAAGTGCAAGAGGACAGACTGATTACAAAGGAGGGAACATGAGGGAGACCCTAATCACATGAAATTGGCAACTGCCAAAACGCGGACAGGGATCACGAGACAATCCTATGACAAAACATACAGCTCCGGTTGGGGAGTTCTAACGTGCACAGATAATGAGAGGTAGGACAGAGTGGAGCAGGTGCGGAGGATCCGCTGAATTGCAGCAAAGACTAAGTGAAGGTAAGAAGCGGAGACTAGAATAGGGCGAGTGCTGAGAGCTTGTTAATCAATTAGTAAGTGCAGCTATACAATCCCTGGTGCTCGTTAGTAAGTTAGTATTATATACAATGTTAGTCTGGTTAGTATCTTAACAAAATAAACTGTTAGTATAGGTTAGTAAAATAGCAAAGTAAGGTGAAGGAAGCAAACGAGACTAGAAGGAATGGTGGAAACCCAGAAACCATTAAATCACCTAAGCATGTGACACGCAGGACTGGGGAATGAGCTGTAGTAACAAAAGACCAGACAGGGGAGACAAAGTGCAAAGAAGGGCATGGTGGAAAACATGAACCGGACTATATACAGAAATATGGGTAATGGCAAAAATGGCAAGACATGGCAGAAACAAAACATGGCATGGAACAAACTAAACAGAACATGGCAAAACAGAGCAGACATGGCAAACTGACAGAATCATAACATAATCATGTGTTAAAAGGTGACAAGATGTGCAGCTGGTGATCAGCGGACTTCTCAAAACATCCTTATTTTCCAGAAGCATTTTACTAAGCCTCTCAAATTTGGTCGCTGTTTAAATACGAACCGATTCAGATATGAAGGCAAGTTTATAAGGAAAAGAAATCGCACGCAAATACCTACAGGCCTTATAGTGACCGTTAGCTATATTACTCAGTAAAAAGAAAATTGGGATTCAGAATCGCTTCAAAATCAACACAGCTCTAGCCTGAGTGTGTTAGCTGAGAGCAAGGTGTGTAGCATGTCAGTATGGACTTATTTGCTTGAGACATGTGGTAGGACAGATGTACGTCAGTATGGCCTTGTCTGTCTGAGGGAAAGAGTTAGACAGAAGGTATGTGTTGGTTTCTTGTGTCTGTCTGAGGGTGTGGGGCCTTTGGGAGGTCTTAGTAGGCGTGCACAAGTCTGGCTGAGGGTGTGTGTGCTGGGTGTGTGCTGGGTGGGAGATGTACGTCGGTATGATCATGCCTTGTCCTGTCCTTCAATTGTTTGAAGAGCTACAGTCATTTCTTGGCCTTTTTATGCTGCTGTCAGCAATGATCTCCCATTTTTAGTAATTGCTTATGTGAGTCCCCGAATCTTAATGCATCAATAAGGGTTGTAGGTCCGTCCATTACTGTTTTTAGCTATTTTGGAGTCCTGAAGTTTGTAGCTGTTTCTGTGGCTTTGGAGGTTTAGAATTCAGGGTTGTTGACGGAGCACCATCTCACTGCTCTATCCAGCTCCTGGCTGTATTTGGACTTTTTACTATTTGAGATGAGGCTGATTGTGGCGTCATGGGCTTGCTGAACCATATTGAGTGAGTTGTGTGTAGATGTCAGTTGGTAGGTATCAGGAGAGCAGAGCACAGCAGATAATACACAGCTCTGAGCGACCCCAGTGCTGAGGGTCAGAGGGTATCGTGATTTATGTCATGTAAATGTTCACCGAGGACTGGCTGACCTAGTCTGTGTTAGAACTGTTACATGGACAGTTTTTAATCGAGAGAAGGGGTTTGTTGCAATTATTCATTAAAGAGCTACATCTATCTTTTCCAATAAGTGCAAATGAAGAGATTTCTGGTGAGTTTATGGAGTAAGGAAAGTGAATTATTGTATCCAAATATTTACATGACCCTGCATCTCCCCACTTTTAACTCATCATTTTAAATGTAAAACTATAAACCCCATTTTGTTCAAATATCTCAACATAATTCTTTCCATTTTCCCTTCTCTGGTTCTGCCTCAGATTGAGCTTGACGAGCTGTAAACAGGACTGAGCGCGTTCATTTTCAGGAGCACAAGGTCTCCACATAATCTTCCCACATGTGAAGCGCTTATTTCCCAGCCGCACTTCGGCTTTCAGCTTTTCCACAAGAAAGGTGGTTAGCAGGCTTCAGATAGCAGAGAGCGCAGGGCAGCTCACGCAACCATTTTCCGTCGCACAGGACCTCTGTTTTAAATCCCACTGAACATCATGGCCACACCCTTATACCAGGTTCAGCTGTTATGCAGTGACTGATGTGTTAAATTGTGTGTTATTTGCCCTCTGTCAGTATAATATTAATGTAAATTATTAGTTTGCTGCCAAGATGTTTCTCGTGAATTTCATTTCTCCCGTACTGTGAGCATCGCCCATGCCTATGGCAATGTGGCCATCTGTGAAGCACAACAAATCTGCCCTGCAGAAATTAAACCACAAATAACTTCTCTCTCTGTTGTGGTCTCTTAAACTGCAGAGTTTAGCTTGGCAAGCCCATTCAAAGAGACACATTATGCTCATCAAACAGATGAATAGGTACACTGTGAATCTGCAGATGGAGGCGGGAGAGCAGCAGAACACAACAGGGCTGAAGCTCGAGCCTTGAACACACGGAGTCAGGAGGGCAGCTCCATTACATGCCCGATCATTTTAACTGGCCTCCAGATTAACTCTTTTCGCCTGAATTGCATGTTGGATTGAATCCAGATGAACTATATCTGAGCAGCACATGGAGAGAAGATGTACCAGTTCAACCATGACTGGAAAACACTGAATGTTTCATGATTTGATTCATTTTTTTGCACACAGAGCATAAACAACCAAACCGTTGAAGTGATGGGAT
The DNA here is from genome assembly GCA_029692085.1 of Gymnothorax javanicus. Classification (NCBI taxonomy): domain Eukaryota; kingdom Metazoa; phylum Chordata; class Actinopteri; order Anguilliformes; family Muraenidae; genus Gymnothorax; species Gymnothorax javanicus. The sequence continues at coordinate 1,162,138 of CM056203.1, forward strand.
TTGACAGTCTAAAGCCCTGGTTTAACCTGAACACACCATGGGGGGTCCAAATCCAGACTTTGTATACAATCACTATGTAGATTGAGGAATACATTTTAAATAAATAAAAAATAATTATTGCCTTCTCTTGATGGAGGCCCAGTAAATGTTAATTTGTGCCTGGAAGGGGGTCCCCAGATTGGAGAACACAGAACACCCCCAACTTACTCCTATCCTTATAGGGGTATATAATATACATATTATAATGATGTAATATATATTATAATATATAAAATATATTTGCCGATAATTAAACCAAGCATAGTTTTAAAGTGTAGGCTCAGTATAAATGAGGCACACACGATCCATACGTATTTTCCCATAGCAGCTCAGGATATTCCCATATTTGTCACCTCCGCGGCTTTCCAATGCATTTTCGGTAAAGACAACAACTACCACAATGCACTGCTCTTACTCAGTACTCTAAACACCTCCTTAACCTGGTGTGGATCGTTGGCACACAGCCGTCACAATTAGCTTTGCACTGGAGCACTGTTCACTTCACTGCAAAGAGGACTGATCATGATGATATTACTGACAGTTTGTTCTGTGCCTGGGTGCTGGGCCATCCTTTTAAATTCTGAATTATGTGTCCATCCCGTCCATATTCTGAACACTTAAGCCCAAAAATCCCCCACTAGAGAAGAGAGGACGAGTGAGAGACTGATGGAGTCGCAGGTGAGAAAGCAGTTTTCTTATGTCAACACAATGATAAGGTGAAAATTTCATGACTGGAGAAATTTTCCACTTGCTAGCCAGCTCCAGCAAACTAACGTTACTATTGTATAATAATGTGAATGTTACTTGACAGAAATTCAGCTGGCCGTGCCAAAGCAGTAAGGTCATATTGACAAAAATGGCCGGAAAAATTTTCCGTTTGCTAGCTTGCACCAGTCCGCTACCGCTGCACGCTAACAAAAACCTTAAGCAGGTAATCGAAAGGTAACCATGTATAAGACACATTATCTAGCTAGCTTTCTGTTAAATGTGTCCTCGTCAAATTCATCCTCTGCACTCTTATTTTAAAGAGCCAATTCTGCTGTTGAAAATATATGTATGTATATTATCTTAGTTTGCAATGCAAGCAAACATAACAAGGAAGTTTGGTTTTGAGCAGCATCTAGAACGCATTCCCTGGCTCCTTAGTGGTGAGAATTAGGGAGCTGAACTAGAGCAAATAATAGTTCTTACCTCCAGTTATTTCACTCTTCAGACCAAATGACAGTGCTGGCAGGGAAGGTAAAACAAATTTGTAGCTGATTTTCAGAGATATACAGAGAACTGCCAAAACTGCATGTTTTTCACACTACATGCATATCTCACTCAAATTAACTGGGAAAATATTGTGTTATCATGGCAAAAGCATTATCGTAGCATTACTGCATATTCTTGCCATCAATAACGACAGGACATTTGCTTGTTTTTGATATGATATACTGCAGACTCTGCCTTGAGGCAGCCTTGAACAGCTTTACAGCACTTCATTCAGTGAGGTACTTCAGTAACTGACTGGCTGAAAGGTAAACCGTAACACATGCTACATAAAAACAGCCGCGTCCCAAAACCACAAATGTTTATAGGAACACCGAATGTACAACATCAAGTATGTTGATGTTATAGCGAGGGAAAGTTTTTTATTTACATATTCACATTACGTGTGCATTTCTGTTTAGATTCATTGGCCTTTGGTTTTGGTGTATGTGTGTGTGTGTGTGTGTGTGTGTGTATGATGTGTGTATGTGGTGTATGCATGTGCTAAGTGTGGTTTGAATGCATGTGACGTGTGTGTGTCTGTGTATGTGTGTGCATGTTGTGAGTGTATATGGTGTCTTTGTATGTGGTGTGTATGCATATAGTGTCTGTGTATGTGGTGTGTGTTTGTGATATGTGTGCATGTGGTGTGTGTGTGGTATGTTGGTGCATCCAATGTGTGTGTGTTTGTGTGTGTGTGTGTATTGTGTTTGTGATATGTGTGTGCATGTGGTGTGTGTGTAAGTGTGGCGTGTGTGTGCATGTGTGTGTGTGTGTGTGTGTGTGTGTGTGTGTGTGTGTGTGTGTGTGTGTGTGTGTGTGTGTGTGTGTGTGTGTGTGTGTGTGCACTGCCTTCCTGCTTAATTCCTTCAGGGTGGTGCACAATTTCCCCAAAAACAGAACAATAAACCCACAGTGATTCACCTCTGCCTGTCTGATCAGCTCCAGGGCCCAAATGTCTGTTATATGGGGCAGCTGTGAATGAATCCTGCTTTAATTACCGCCTGCAAAGCGCAGTCATAGAGTGATGAAGACTAGCTTCCTCCCAGTGGTTTGCCTTTCCGGACCCAACATCTACAACCCCAATTCTGAAATAGTTGGGACGAAGTGTAAATTGTGAATAAAATCAAAATGCAATAATTTTCAGATCACATGAGCCAATATGTTATTTACAATAGATCATAAATAACATTTCAAATGTTGAAACTGAGACATTTTTCATTTTTATCCACAAAATGAGCTTATTTCAAATTTTCTGGCTGCAACGGTCTCAAAAAAGTTGGGACACAGGCAAAAAAGGGCTGAAAAAGCAATTAATATATAAGAGAATCAGCTGAAATCATTTAGCAAGTAATTAAGTTAACTGGCATCAGGTGTGTAACATGATTGGCTATAAAAGGGATGTCTTAGAGAGGCTGAGTCTCTCATAAGTAAAGATGGCCAGAGGCTCTCCAACCTGTGAAGGCTTGCATAAAATAAATTGTGGAATACTTTAAAAACAATGTTCCTCAACGTCAAATTGCAAAGGCTTTGAAGGTCTCATCATCAACAGTGCATAACATCATCAAAAGATTCAGAGAAACTGGAAAAATCTCTGTGCGTAAGGGACAAGGCCGGAGACCTTTACTGGATGCCCGTGATCTTCGGGCCCTCAGACGCCACTGCATCACTCACTGGCATGATTCTGTCATTGACGTTACTAAATGGACCCAGGAATACTTCAAGAAACCACTGTCTGTAAACACAGTCCACTGTGCCATCCACAGATGCCACCTAAAACTCTATCATGCAAAAAGGAAGCCATTGTTGAGCATGATCCAGAAGCACTGCCGTGTTCTGTGGGCTAACCCTCATTTAAAATGGACTGTAGCAAAGTGGCAAAGTGTCATGTGGTCAGACGAGTCCAAATTTGACATTCTTGTTGGAAATCATGGGCATCGTGTCCTCCAGGCTAAAGAGGAGAGAGACCATCCCTCCTGTTATCAGCGTTCAGTTCAAAAGCCAGCATCTCTGATGGTATGGGGATGCATTAGTGCATATGGTGTGGGACACTTGCATGTTTTAAAAAGCACCATGAATGCTGAAAGGTATATAAAGGTTTTAGAGCAACATATGCGCCCCTCCAGATGACATCTATTCCAGGGAAAGCCTAGTGTATTTCAGCAGGACAATGCAAAACCGCATACTGCAGCTATTACAACTATTTCGGAACTGGGGTTGCCAGGTTACACTGCCAGGTTCTACAACAATCCACTGGGGTGCCAGAATAACCATTCAGTACGGAGGAGCTTCAGAGCCTGGGTCAGATGCACAGCATTCAGCACCGACTGCAACCAGAAGCGCCACGGAATACACGTAGTCGGAAACTGCAGCTCCCTCGAGTACAGCCAGCATCAGTCAGTGTGAGATCAGGGTTCGACACCATTTAGTGACCCCTGCTGCCTGATATGGGGCTGCTGGCAAAATTGTACTTAAGAGGTCTTCCTTTGATTAGGCTGCAGCTTCAAACAAAAAGGAGCTTTTCTGGGAATTGTGGAAGCTGACAAAGAAATACACCCTGAGACCACACAACTCCAGTGAGCATTTTTCTTTTTTTAGAAGTCCCTGTTTGTGTTTGCTTTGCCACAGCAGGATACAGATCATGCCAAATTATTCCCAGCTTTAATGTGTTCTTCAGATAGGCCCAAAATAAATCACATTTATTGTCTTCTCAGTCATAAAAGCTCCAAATAATTTGTCTGGTCTGACCAAGTTTTGCTTCCTGTTTGATTCTACACAGCAAATGTGAAGCCTCCAATTTCCCTGCTTCGCACGAGAGAGAGTTTGGATTTGTCTGTGCCAGCAGGACCATAAAACTACAGAACTCCTGCCGCTACAACTGATACTCACCTCCTTATATTCCCATTACACCTTTAGACCTGGGACAACATGTTCACATTACATATGAGCCTCAACGCTTGGCGTGACAAGAAGGCCGTGCTGAACAAATGCAGCCTTGGACCCACTGCCACGGTAAAGCGAGGAAGTGAAGCACAGCCTCACACAAGGTCCAGAAAGTTTGGGCCAATAGAGAAGTTTGAGCTGTTAGCACTGTTACCTGGCAATATGGCGGTTCCGGGTTCGAGCCCTGGCCAGCCAGGACCTGTGTGTGGAGTCTGCATGTTCTCCGTGTGTTTGCATGGATGTCTTCTGCGTGGGTTGTGCGGGTGTCTTTCCTCCACCCTGAAAAACATGCGGTGCAGGAACACTCCACCCAGCGCCCCTGACCGAGACGCTCAGACCCTGTAATGCCGGCTCTTTAGAGCTGGAGTTAGTCCCTGAGTGCTGCACTGAGGCAGCCCGCTGCTCCTGAGCAAAAAGGATGGGTCAAATGCAGAAGAAAAACTACCTCAGGAGGGTCAATAAAATTTATTTCATCTCTCTTAACAAGAAAGCTCGCTATTATAGAGTACGGCCGTCTAATGCATGAGTACACAATTACTGACACAATCTACATACGCGTTATCATGTAACACTCTATAGTGCAATATTGGAAACACACTAAACGTTAACTGCTTTTTGCAGCTAATTGTGGTTCTGTTAAAAATAATAAGCTCTTGATAACGGATTTGTTTTCTAAAAGTTTAGACATTTTGAGACTTTTTCAGGGTGAGTTTAAAACTGACCAAAATATGAATTTCTCACGACCCCTCTTAAACATCTTAACGAGTGGCGGAAGTAATTGTGGAGCAGAATGTACTAACGTCATTGATATAAATATTACGCCGCGTTAAACTGGATATGATGCTCCAGCTACAGAAAAATATTTTTAATAATCGCGGCGAGTTTGCGGAGTTCTGGTGGCTGGTGCAGTGCGGAAAGCCATTCCTGCATATCCCAGGTTTAGTAAGATACTGAGTGCAGTTTGCATTTATACAATAGATAGTAATACAATGTATGTATAGTATGTCATTCATCATCATGTTTACCTCAGTCTGGATCTGTGTCAGCGCTACCCCCAACAGGTGAAAGAAGATTCTGCACTCAATTTTTACAAGGTATATCAGTTAGTCAAAAAAGGATATTGCATCACATAGAGCAGACCACTTTACAGTTTAAATGAAAAATGTACTTTTTATTTTTTTTTGAATAATTATTTTGTGGGATCCAAAGTTTTGGCATTCTCACTGACTGCTTCAAGTAAAACCCAAACAAAAAGGTGCCAGAGATGCAATTTAATTTTTCAAATGGCCATTAATAGTTTGGGGGTGTTTTTGCACGGGTGGTTTTGGAGAGGGGATTTATGGCATAAAGAATTCCACAAATACCTCAGTGTTAGAGCTAAAATCCTGATCGCCTTCGCCAGCAGGCAGAGGTATAAAAGGCATGAAAATTATGACTTTGCAGGACAAGTTTCTGAAAAATCATGGATCCATCCACCATCATTTTAGAGTTTAGCTGTATGAGTTTTTTCCCAGTACTTGTTCTGCATTGTTTGGTGGATGAAAGTGGAAGAGCAGCTAACTCTGCAGAGCGTCTTTTAAAACATTGGACAGATTACAGAAAAGGTCATCATGGTGGATGAGATAACGTTCTCAATCGACTTACCTAGTGAATTAAAGGTTAAATAAAAAAATATAAATATACGCAGTTAATTAACAAAAAAATAATCGGTTTTACAACCAGGAACATAAAAAGCCCCCTCTCAAAGATGAGGAGAAAACTCAAAACCAGTCTAATGGAAAACCATTGGAAGTTGAAATAAAACTTCAGAATAAGGGAAGCTTTTAATGAAAGATTCAAGGTGATTTGATTTACTGATTTTAAGCCACCAGATACATAATCATTACAGAGAAATGTCCTCCTAATAATCCGCTGCCACTAAGTAAATGGGGATATAGGAATGAGTGTTTGTCTGTTACGTTTCTTTCTCGGCCAATACTCAAAACCTTTCAATGTTTCTCTATGAAATATTGTACATGGATTCATCTAAGTGTGATATGCCAGATATCAGCTATGCTGCGGCAAGGGATCAGAGTATTTCAAATTTATTTTCTATTGTTTATCGTTCCATGTAAATGAGAAAAACTTTTGCTTGTATATTTTAAAAAATGATTTCTCCAGGAGATGGTAATGCCATAAACAAACAGGTGAACTGGGATGGTATTCATGAGGTTAATTCAGGTTATTTTGTCATAAATGGTCAGATTAGAAGTACACTTTCCTGAAAAGAGACGACCAAGGCAAACCAATATGAGACTAGGAATAATTACCAACTGTTAAAAAGTTTTATTTCACTTTTACCCATATCAAATCCAAACTGTATAAAACCATCCTTGCCCCTAAGAAGAGAACTAAACTGCTGGTTCTGAATGAATGAGGATTGTTGATACTCGTTGAGACTCATCCCTTGTCAAACATGATTGTGAAAAGAGATGAGGAGGAGGGGCTGGATCGAGACATTGCTCTGGAAGCTAAGGCAGAGAGAGAGAGTAACTCAATCTTTCATCACCACAGAACAAGAGAGGGACTCGCCCGGATGAAAAGGTGACAGAGTCGGGCTGTTCAGACCGAGAGAGAGAGAGGTTTCCAGAGATGGGGGAGGCAGAATTACCCTGGACTTGCTCTTCATTAGCGGTAATGCTAACGTCCTGCCTGAGGACAGAAAGATAAAAGGCTAGGGAAATAATGACTGACAAAAAGAATGAAAAGACATTTCATTGATTAAACAAGCTTAAGCCAGCCTCTGCCAGATGGGAACAGGGTCAGGCATTCCTGCCAGGGTCCCTCTTGTGGACAAAATGCGCAACAACAGGTTGACCTCACCGCAGACTACTGTAGGTGGGCCTTAGGCGGGAACATGCTTTCAGCGGAGGGCGAGCAGCAGAACAAGACAGCACTCGCTCAAAACAGAACATTCTGCCATTTCAGTCACTGAGCAGATTTACTGCATCCTTTAAAGATGGAGGGGCAGTGTCGTGCACGAATATTGACACACGAAAATATGAACAAAAGAGGTTCGAATTTAGTGCCTTTATTGTTTATGATCATATTAAATTCAAAATATTACAAAACATATAATCATTAATTGATATGCAAACCTTGGAAGAAAAAAAAAATCATGGAATGAATATTTTTATCAAAAAAGTGTGCCACAATTATTGGGACCCCTTTAATACTTTGTGCAGCCTCCTTTAGCGAAGACTCTTCTCCGTTAGTAATGTAATGAGGGTAAGGACGCCATACCAAGGAATCCAGACCATTTCTCCTGCAGAATCTGTCCAGATCCTTCCGATGCTCAGGTCCATGTCAATGGGCTCGGCTCTTCAGTTCGCTTCACTAGCTTTCGGTTGGGTTTACGAAGGGGACTGAGATGGACCTGGCGAACCCTGGACTTTCTGATACGCACTCAGAATCACACCTGTCCTGCTGCAAGACCCAAACATGGCGCAGTTCTAGCTTTCTGGCAGAGGCAATCAGCTTCTCAAAGTATATAAACCAGCAAACGGTGAGCACGCAGAGCGACTGACGAGTACAGAGACTCGCTTCCTGGCCGAGCCCTTTCCTGATCGGTTTACATCTTCTGACTGAGCAGGAGGAGAGAGAAAATGTTATTTCTGAATTTTAAGGGCCAGCGGGGGCCTGGATGCCAACGCTACACATCAGACAATCTGTGCGTGTGCGTGTGTGTGCGTGTGTGTGTGTGTGTGTGTGGTGACTGGCAGAGTGTAGAGACAGAGCGCATCACAGGAAAAATAAACAAAATAAACAATCAGTGAAGGCCACATTAATATTAATAATGTATCACTGTATCATTAATGTCAAACTTGATAACTCGGTCGCCACAGGGACTGCGTTGTGTATCTCCCCGATCCCCATGACAGATCACTTGCAAATTTTTACAGCCGCAATGCTACTGTTTTTACTCTTGCTATGACATTAATATGCATCCCTTATATATATATATATATATATACATACACAGTCGCGCCCAAAATTATTCATACCCCGACCAAATTTTGTTTTTTTTCCGAGATATTTTTTGACAAATCAAATTTATTCTTGCACAAATGACACAGTAAGTTGACATAAGGCTGTAAAGAAGCACACTAAACAATTTTTCAAGAAATACAATACTTTTTGGCATTTTATTTGACAGATTTACAAAAAATGCCATGTCCAGAATTATTCATACCCTTTTCTCAGTAATTGATGGCAAAGCCTTTATTCACGATTACAGCCTTCAAACGCAGCGTCCTGTGGTTTCTACAAGTCTGCATGAGGATTTTGGCCCACTCCTCTTTGGCGAACTTCTCCAGATCCTTAAGGTTTAAGGGTTTCCTTGCCATGACCTTAGTCTTCAGTTCCCTCCACAGATTCTCGATAGGATTGCGGTCGGAGCTCTGGCTTGGCCGCTCCAAAACATTCACTTTGTTGTCCATTAACCATTTCTTCACAGATTTGGCTGTGTGTTTAGGATCATTATCCTTTTGGAAGATCCATTCCTTCTCAAGACCAAGTTTTTCGGCGGATTGCTTAATGTTTTCACTGAGGATCTGGATATACTGGTCCTGTTTCATGATGCCATTAATTAATCATTAATCAGCCCATTAGCTGAAAAGCAACCCCAGAGAATGATACTCCTGCCACCTTGTTTGACCGTTGGGACCGTGTTTTTCAGGTTGAACACTTCACCTTTCTTACGCCAAACAAAAGCTCCATCTCTGTGCCTAAACAGCTCCATCTTTATTTCATCCGTCCATAACATTTACAGCCAGAAGCTTGTATCTTCATCCAGGAGAGTTTTTGCAGGCTAGACGAGTTCTTGTGTGTCTGGGTTGGAGAAGTGTAAGTTGCGTGAGAAAGGTGAAGCGTTCAACCTGAAAAACACGGTCCCAACGGTCAAACACGGTGGCGGGAGTATCATGCTCTGGGGTTGCTTTTCAGCAAATGGGCCAGGAAACCTTGTTAAAGTGAATGGCATTATGAAACAGGACCAGTATATCCAGATCCTCAGTGAAAACATTAAGCAATCCGCCGAAAAACTTGGTCTTGAGAAGGAATGGATCTTCCAACAGGATAATGATCCTAAACACACGGCCAGATCCATCAAGAAATGGTTAATGGACAACAAAGGGAACGTTTTGGAGCGGCCAAGCCAGAGCACCGACCTCAATCCTATCGAGAAGCTGTGGAGGGAACTGAAGACTAAGGTCATGTCAAGGAAACCCTTAAACCTTAAGGATCTGGAGAAGTTTGCCAAAGAGGAGTGGGCCAAAATCCCCGTGGAAATGTGTAGAAACCTTGTGATCAACCACAGGAAGCGTTTGGAGGCCGTAATCGTGAATAAAGGCTTTGCCATCAATTACTGAGAAAAGGGTAAGAATAATTCTGGACATGGCATTTTTTGTAAATCTGTCAAATAAAATGCCAAAAAGTATTGTATTTCTTGAAAAATTGTTTACAGTGCTTCTTACAGCCTTATGTCAACTTACTGTGTCATTTGTGCAAGAATAAATTTGAGTAGTCCAAAATATATCTCGAAAAAAACAAAAATTGGTAGGGGTATGAATAATTTTTTACGACTGTATATATAAATATAAATATATATATATATATATATATATATATATATATATATATGTATGTAAATGTGGCTCAAAATGAGCAGAAAACACAAAATCTGCAAAAAAAAAAAAAAAAAAACGACAAAATGGCAGCTATGCCATATTGATGTCGGAAATTGTCGAGAATTAATCTTGAGCATTGCCAAATAAACATCTTTGACTATGCAAATTCAGAGAAAAATCCGATAGACTTTGAAGCCTCCAGACCCCGGAACAGAAAATCTCTGCGGCGGCGGCGGCCCCGGAACTAAAGCATAGTATCTCCCGACTATCATCGTCGGGGAGGTACAATGAGTGTCATTACATTAATGGATACATTTGGCATTAATAATGTAATTTAACTTTGGAGGCTGTGTGATTTCTCATATAAAGCACATGTTTGAAGAATACTCAAAACGCGTCAGCTCAAACACCGAACTCAAAAGTTGTCTGCAGACTTGATTTTATTTGACTTTACGCACTCAGTTCGGAATAATGGTTTTTTTATGGTCAAAAGAGAGTGTGCTGTAGCATACATCTGTATCATTTGGGAAAGTATGTAATACATAATTTCCGAGAGGAAAATACATACTGCTGGTCAAAATGTGTTCCGTCAGAGAGGTTCATTTCTAAACTTAATGGAAGCAGAGCATCAGAGATGTCTTTCTCGGTCGTAAGAAACAATCCTCGAATTCAGGGGAGGAGGGGAAAATTGACAGCCTATATTTGACACGTTTTGAAATGTTGCAAGACACCAGGTTAGCACATTTTATCACGTTCTCTCCCAGATGTGACTACATCACACAAAATCTCAAGGAGAAACTGCAAAATAAGCATTTATTAGTTGAGATCAAGCAGAAGAGAGACTTTAATTCCACAAAGAGAACGAACACAAAGGGACGAGTCACAGAAGCTGGGAGTGTGGTGCAGATCCGCATAAAAGGGAGCTGTGTGTGTTCTCTCCTAACCTCAGGATAAACTCGTCATCTCACCTCCCACCAGCACAGACTCTGGAAATTACAGGATTTAGGCAAATCGGTCTGCAGGCTGTAAAGCAGCTGTAGAGACATTTATCTGAAGCCTGTATTTTCATGCGCTTCACAAGAGCCCAAAAAGGGAAAAAAACAGATTAAAGACCTTGTCTTCTAAAAAAAACTTCAGGTAAAAAAATAACATATATTCACTTTCTGTGGATGACTTTGTCATCTTTTACAAAGCTTTCAGCCTGGGGGGTATTTATTTTATTCTATTTTCTGTTTAATATTGTTTTGAAATTCAGTTTTGTGCACAACTTTGCCGCTTGAGACTATTATGAGCAACCAAATTAAAGCAATTAATAATTTATCTAGATTTCATATCCTGCATCATTAAAATCCAACAATATCATGAACATCTCACAAAACAGAACACAGCCCGCAATTTCACAACCAAGCAAACAAAAGATTTTTACATTGTTCATTTGAATATTTTTAGAAGCAGAGCTTCAGGTATTTACATTGGCAGAAAAACTAATACTAACTCATAAATGGCATTAGATTGCAATCATTCCACACAGCATCAATACACATTTCTTACTTACTGTCAGCAACATTCCCTTATTTCCAGCTCCTGCAGTTTTAATCGCGTTTCACCATGAAAAAGCAAAAGAAATCTCTGAGCTCAAGCGACACACAACACAGGCTACGGCAGATCAGGGGAGAAGCCATGTTCTCTGAACCAATCAGAGCAGACGCCTCGGTCCTCAGGTCAGCGGTGGATGAGGAGGGGGGGCGTTAGGATGGGGTGTTGGGGGGACACAGGGAACAGGCTCCTGGGAACAGGGCTAGAAGCGGAGCCAGTACATTCCGCTACGCACTCTGTTGTAGTCGGGCAACTGCTCAACTGGGCCTGAAAGAGAAAAATATAATCGCACAAGGATATAGACACAGGTACACACACCTAAACACACACACACACACATAAGTACAGGTAAACACACTCACACAGACAGGTGCTTTCACTCACCAACAGCTGCCACAGCGGGACACTTGTCGTACAGGTATCTGGAGCAGACGTCCCGCAGCACCTTTGGAGTAACGCTCTGCATGAGGGGAGACAGACAGGAGGACACAGCGATGGGGAGACAGACAGGAGGACACAGCGATGGGGACAGAGACAGGAGGACACAGCAATGTGGAGACAGACAGGAGGACACAGCAATGGGGAGACAAACAGGAGGACACAGCAATGGGGAGACAGACAGGAGGACACAGCAATGGGGAGACAGACAGGAGGACACAGCGATGGGGAGACAGACAGGAGGACACAGCGATGGTGAGATAGACAGGAGGACACAGCGATGGGGAGACAGACAGGAGGACACAGCGATGGTGAGACAGACAGGAAGACACAGCGATGGGGAGACAGACAGGAGGACACAGCGATGGGGAGACAGACAGGAGGACCCAGCGATGGGGAGACAGACAGGAGGACAGCGATGGGGAGACAGACAGGAGGACACAGCGATGGTGAGACAGACAGGAGGACACGGTGATGGGGAGACAGACAGGAGGACACAGCGATGGGGAGACAAACAGGAGGACACAGCGATGGGGAGACAGACAGGAGGACACAGCGATGGGGAGACAGACAGGAGGACACAGCGATGGGGAGACAGACAGGAGGACACAGCGATGGTGAGACAGACAGGAGGACACAGCGATGGTGAGACAGACAGGAGGACACAGCAATGGGGAGACAGACAGGAGGACACAGCGATGGGGAGACAGACAGGAGGACACAGCGATGGGGAGACAGACAGGAGGACAGCGATGGGGACAGACAGGAGGACACAGCGATGGTGAGACAGACAGGAGGACACAGCGATGGGGAGACAGACAGGAGGACAGCGATGGGGAGACAAACAGGAGGACACAGCAATGTGGAGACAGACAGGAGGACACAGCGATGGGGAGACAGACAGGAGGACACAGCGATGGGGAGACAGACAGGAGGACACAGCGATGGTGAGACAGACAGGAGGAGACAGCGATGGTGACACTGCACTCAGAGCATTCACAGCAATCAGCTACATCCCCTGCGGGTCCGAAAAACTCTGTAACTGTGTGAGAGGAGAAGCTAGCAGCTTTCCTCAGATGGAATAAACCAACATCAATCAATTAATCAATCAATCAACCAACCAATCAACCGACCAACCAATCAGAGATGCAGAGAATCAGCAGTGCCGAGTGCAGTAGTGAAGCTCAGACAGATGAGAGTAACAGTTTGAATATTCCTGGGTGGATCAGCATCTATCCGAATTTGCTTCACAATGAAAGCCAAGTAACTAAACTCTGAATAGAGAATGGTGTGCAGTGGTCAAGTCTACTAATAAATTATTTTGATTCCAAAATGCAAAACAGACTCATATCAACAAATAAAACATTTAGGCCCCTCAAACCAGGAGTCAGGATTTTAAATCACTTTACCTGGATCTAGGCCAATGTTTCCTTTTCATTTTGGATTTGATTTTCATTTTACGGATTGCTAACAAGGCACTTCATGGCCTGGCCCAAAAATACATCAATGAGCTTTTAATTCCTTAAAGACCTAATTAAACAAGGCTGTATTTGGAACAGGAGTGAAATTAAACAGAATTGATTGGAACAGGAGTGAGATTAAACAGGGTTATGATTGGTACAGGAGAGAGATTAAACAGGGCTGTGATTGGTATAGGAGTGAGATTAAACAGGGCTGTGATTGGTAGAGGGTTGACATTAAACAGGGCTATGATTGGTACAGGAGTGAGATCAAACCGGGCTCCGATTGGTATAGGAGTTAGATTGAATAGGGCTGTGATTGGTATAGGGGTGAGATAAAAAAGGGCTGTGATTGGTATAGGAGTGAGATTAATCAGGGCTGTGATTGGTACAGGAGTGAGATTAAACAGGGTTGTGATTGGTACAGGAGTGAGATTAAACAGGGCTGCGATTGGTATAGGAGTGAGATTAAACAGGGCTGTGATTGGTACAGGAGTGAGATTAAACAGGGCTGTGATTGATACAGGAGTGAGATTAAACAGGGCTGTGATTGGTACAGGAATGAAATTAAACAGGGCTGTGATTGGTATAGGATTGAGATTAAACAGAGTCGTGATTGGTATAGGACTGCCTTTTTTTCATCAAATATGTTAATTTAGGAGGTTGATCATCAAAGTTTTTATTTCATGAAATGAACGTTTAATCTTTAGCATGCTAAGTTAATTTAAGCCTATTGCATGCTGGCAGCTGAGTTCTAGGCCAGTGTAATATAGCCTGCAACTGCCTTATTTTCATGATCCAGATATCCCTCCGCGGCCCAACGAGTTCCGAAATTCCCCAGACGCTACACATTAACACGGTAAACTATGTATTATATGCGCCATTTTTTGTATTCATTTGTGAGACAAAATAAGTTCTAATTCAACATTTCATATAGATTTATTTGGTTCGTTAACAAAAAGGGAACTATTTGATGTAGTATGAGTGTACTGGTACTGTCAGCGAGACGCGCATATAATACTGAGGATTGCAGCGATCACAACAGTCATTTTACATTCGCATGTATGATGAATAATGGCTAGATTTGCCATACCTGTCCAACAAGAATTGTCCACATAGCTAATAAGAACAATGCAAAACAGATGTGGGACACAAAATCCATAATATCAGCATTTACTAATCTGTCACATTTGGCAATGGTCGTATGCATAGCCACTTACTCTCCACTGCTCGCTATCAGCGCGACCGCACTCATACTGCGTCATGTACTCACTTTGAAATGAAGTTATATTAGCACTCGCCGCTGAAATGATATTTGGATCTTCCGAAATTGTCGAGAGGTCAGTGGTCCTAGCTGAACAGAATCCAGGTCATCTCGAGCACAACCGAGGCCATATCTGATAGAAATGTTGACTGATAATCCGTTATAGCTCCTTCAAAGAAGCAACCGATCTTGAAAGAACTCTAAATGGGAAAACTAATCATCCGTATTATTTTGAAAATAACACTTGTTTCTACCGCCCGACTTGAAAGTAGTTCCGCCCATTTCAGCCCCGTATGGCACTCGTGGCGAGTGCGGTCGCGGCAGTTGCACAGAATAAGGAATATATGGGCTAGTACGGTCGCCGGGAGCACGCTAAAGGTTAAATATGTATAAAGTACAGATCAAATCAAAACGGAATTCTATCGCGGTAGGGTCGGGAGAAGGTAACGGTAACTTCAGAACAACATGAGGGTAGAAACGCGGTGGGTTGTCTGAGAAAGCGCGGCGCAGGGATACAATGCATTTATAAATATAGTACCCAGCCACGAAACCCTTCCAGGATACACATGGCAGGTGGTCCAGCGTGTGCTGAAGAATGTCGTGGTTGGCTGAGCGGCCGGTAAGCATCTCCCAGCAGGGGATGCTTTCACACGCAGTCACTGTAAATGGTGAAAACTTACCAACCTCACACTACCACGCAAGATTATTTCTTCCTATTCATATATTTATTTGCTTAAAATAGGTGCTTGTCGTTGTATTTTTATTGTTGTAGATAGCTTTAAAATCACAAGTTTTTAATCGGTAAACCATTCTCCTGTGATCTGGAAAAACCTGGTACATTTGTCACTGTTGAGAGAAACTGAGTTTGACCCTCATTTGCGGTAATTAAGAGTGGTGAAAATCTAAATACAAGAGCTATTAGTGTTATTTAAACTGTCAAAAACAAGTTTCTATCATTTTTTTTTGTTCGGAAAAGTCCAGAACCTAAAAGTTTTTTGTTCAATTGCAAGATCTTTGCCACTGATAAACTTACTAGGTTTTTCCAGATCACGGGAGCACTGCATGTAAAGGAACGATGTATGAGATATAACCAGAACTATACTGCACGACGTGGCTTGATGTGTGGGGTTTGTTTATGAGGAGAACAGCGGCGAAAAAGAGCAGTTCTTTTGGACAAAAATCAAAAAGCTTTCTATAAATTTTAATGCTATTTAGTGCAGACAGGAAAATTCCTTTATTTTTGTTGTTTACTCTTAACGTTCTGTGAAAATGAATGATACATGTTACTGTATAGGACACATCCGCTGTCATAGTTTAGAGAAATTTTCACTTTGTTTCTGTTATATTGTAGATTGCTGGACTTTGTCGCGCTCCAGACATCCAGAGAGAAGATTTTAGTTACATTATGAACTCACACACACACAGTTGACACGTGTCTTCAAAAGCAAATTTCTTCCGCACTTTCACGTGCACTATAATGCGGTTTCTCACAAGTTTTAAATTGAAAGTGCATGTTATGTTTTTGGAAGTGGCTGTTCGCCCCGCAGCGAATAGGAAACCACACGTGGTCAGGAACTGTATTTTCTTACCTGGCACCGCCTCACGATCACTGTCGGCAGTAAAAAGGCTTACAGCATTAATCTCACGAAACAACGAGTTAGTCTGGGGGTAGAGTAGCGATACAAAGATGGCAAGACAGTGGTAAGTTTGGGAGAGTTCTCGCGATTTTTCCTGTTCTGATGTGAGCTGTATGGTATTTGTCTGGTATAAATGCCATTACCATCACCCAGTGCCCACAGGGTAATCAGGGGGTCTGAGAGGCTCATTTTGGCCCAAAGTGGTTTTCAGGCCCTCACAAGTCCCCCACCAACAGTACCATTATCCTAAAACTTCTTTTTCCCAATTATGAGGGGGAGCCACATTTCCAACAGTAACATTCACTGAACTGAATCCTAGGGACCCCCAAAAACTGAAAAATCACTTGCCGCCTTAAAAGAATGAGGATTTTGGAGGCCCTCCTCTCGCCCCTCTGATGTCTCATGGCAATTCTGGCTGCAGAATCCTGATATATGGCCCAGAATGCACCAGCACATCAAATTTCAGCTTCCTGTCTCTATTACTTGAGAAGTTACAGTCCTTCCAAAATGCTACAAAAAACGAAATGACCAATTCATGTAAGTCAAAAAAGGGCGTGGCACCCGAATTTCAAGAGGGAGCAACACAAAAACCATCAGAGATACTGACACGAAACTTGGGATTCTTTTGTTTGGTATCATAAAGTATTTTTGGACACAGTTTGCGCAAAATCTGAGAGGCGTCATGTACACGGTGGCTGAGTTGACATGGAATGACCCACAGGGGTGAGATTAAACGGGACTGTTATTGGAGTGCAGGCACAGCCATTCTTACATCAATCATGGCATTCAACTCAGCCAGGGAAACTCGCCGTCCGAAGGTAATGATGTTCCTGGCGATGTCCTCACAAAGGGGAGTCGTTCCTGCAGGGCACAAACACGACAGAGCCAATACATCAGCAGGAGAGCACTGGAGGGTCGATACAGTAGAATACTGCACTACAGGGAACTGGAGAGAAAATGTATTACAGAACTGTGCAAACATACAGTGGAGAATAAATACATCACCAAATTGTGCAGATTATATTGCTCATACTAATAACACAACACAAAAATCAATCCTCCAATGACTTAAGACACGGTTTCAATGTCCAACATTGTACTTAATTGTAAAAAGAAAGTAAACATTGCGAATGGACCGAGATTATGGAGGGAACAATCTGTGTGGGTAATACGAGTATGTGCTTAACAGCTGACAGACAAAAGGAAGACTGATACGAGAGAGAGAGAGAGAGAGAGAGGACGAGAGAAATAAAGAGGGGAGAGTCCTGCTCACCGTCCAGCTGGCTCAGGAGGTCGGTCTTCAGCACGTTCTTCGCTCGGGAAACATCACTCTCCGTCACGGTCGTGCAGAGATTCATCCTGTTCCAGGCACAGCAACAAGCAACAGAGCACCAGCGCACAGCAGTCAGTACACCTACAGAGCACCAGCGCACTGCAGTCAGTACATCTACAGAGCACCAGCACACAGCAGTCAGTACATCTACAGAGCACCAGCGCACTGCAGTCAGTACATCTACAGAACACCAGCGCACAGCAGTCAGTACATCTACAGAGCACGCACCAGCGCACAGCAGTACATCTACAGAGCACCAGCGCACATCTACCAGCGCTGGCAGAGCACCAGCACACTGCAGTCAGTACATCTACAGAGCACCAGCGCACAGCAGTCAGTACATCTACAGAGCACCAGCGCACAGCAGTCAGTACATCTACAGAGCACCAGCGCACAGCAGTCAGTACATCTACAAAGCACCAGCGCACTGCAGTCAGTACATCTGCGGAACACCAGCGTACTGCAGTCAGTACATCTACAGAGCACCAGCGCACAGCAGTCAGTACATCTACAGAGCACCAGCACACTGCAGTCAGTACATCTACAGAGCACCAGCGCACAGCAGTCAGTACATCTACAGAGCACCAGCGCACTGCAGTCAGTACATCTACAGAGCACCAGCTCACTGCAGTCAGTACATCTACAGAGCACCAGCGCACTGCAGTCAGTACATCTACCAAGCACCAGCTCACTGCAGTCAGTATATCTACAGGGCACCAGCGCACTGCGGTCAGTACATCTACAGAGCACCAGCGCACTGCAGTCAGTACATCTGCGGAGCACCAGCATACTGCAGTCAGTACATCTACAGAGCACCAGCGCACTGCAGTCAGTACATCTACAGAGCACCAGCACACAGCAGTCAGTACATCTACCGAGCACCAGCTCACTGCAGTCACAGCAGTCAGTATCTACAGAGCACCAGCGCACTGCAGTCAGTACATCTACAGAGCACCAGCGCACTGCAGTCAGTACATCTACAGAGCACCAGCATACTGCAGTCAGTACATCTGCGGAGCACCAGCATACTGCAGTCAGTACATCTACAGAGCACCAGCGCACAGCAGTCAGTACATCTACAGAGCACCAGCACACAGCAGTCAGTACATCTACAGAGCACCAGTGCACAGCAGTCAGTACATCTACAGAGCACCAGCATACTGCAGTCAGTACATCTACAGAGCACCAGCAGCACAGCAGTCAGTACATCTACAGAGCACCAACGCAATGCAGTCAGTACATCTACAGAGCACCAGCTCACTGCAGTCAGTACATCTACAGAGCACCAGTACACAGCAGTCAGTACATCTACAGAGCACCAGTACACTGCAGCAGTCAGTACATCTAAAGAGCAGCATAATTACAATAATCATTTAAGTTACGTACATATATTCGTATATGAATAATGACGAAACAGTGGTGGGGTCTAATGGGAAGGAGAGGGTGATGGGCTAATTTTATAAAAGTGAATATTTTCTTTGTGTGCGGGAAATACAAATAATTACCTTCAGTCCCACCCTTGTTATAAAACCTCAGGTGTCATTTTGTAAATGGTTCAAAACACCCCAACATTTCATAAAAAATGCATTACTCTGTGAATCGACCTCCACTCCCTCAAATGCCCAGTTAATGCATTTCTACATTAAAGTGCATTTTTCTGGGGACCAAAGCTGACGGTCAGGCAAGTGAGATGCTTGTTCTTCACTGAACAAAACTGCCAGTTTGCCCACCACACCCACAGGTAATTAACTTGTATTAGTCCCCCCCTTTTGACAACAGTTCCACAGCTGTGATATTGCCTCCTGCAACTAAATACCAGAATGGACTTGGAAACACCCAGTTCTGATCTAAGACACTGGTGGCACTTGTGTTTGCCTACTACATTCAGGTAGTCAAAATAAATCTGTTTTATTTCAATTACTTTAACCTTCGTTTGGCACAGCAAAAATACAAAAAACTTTAAAATCCAGATGCTGCAAAAAGGAGGAAGATGGTCGAATCAGAATTCGCAAATTTGATTTTTGAAAGTGGTCCAAAAACTTTTGAGATTTGCAGTTTTTAAGGAGGGGTGGCCAGGATACCAGAAACACAAGATTGTTTTTGTTACATCAAACAAAGAATTTGTGTCCTCTGAGTGTCACTCAGTAACCGAGAGCACAGTTCCATTGGATGGGAGTAAATGACTGGCGACAGAACACTAACACTGACCACTGATTCTGGGTGCAGATCATCATGTCGTCGATCTTGTGCTTATCGCAGTTGAAGTGAATGCCCATGAGGCCCGTGTCGCTGTAGGAGAAGTGGAAGGGGTGAAAGCTGAGGCAGAGATCCTCCTCTACAGCAGTGCGGGCCAAAGGACTGCTCAGGTTCTGCAGGCGAGAGACATAACACAAGCATCAGCACGAGCAGAACGCTTAACCCTCATTACAGGAGGTTAGATACAGCTGTCCAGGGGACAGAGTACTGTACATTACAGGAGGTGAGATACAGCTGTCCTGGGGGCAGAGTACTGTACATTACAGGAGGTTAGATACAGCTGTCCAGGGGAAAGAGTACTGTACATTACAGGAGGTTAGATACAGCTGTCCTGGGGGCAGAGTACTGTACATTACAGGAGGTTAGATACAGCTGTCCAGGGGAAAGAGTACTGTACATTATAGGAGGTGAGATACAGCTGTCCTGAGGGCAGAGTGCTGTACATTACAGGAGGTTGGATAAAGCTGTCCTGAGGGCAGAGTTCTGTACATTACAGGAGGTGAGATACAGCTGTCCTAAGGGCAGAGTTCTGTACATTACAGGAGGTGAGATACAGCTGTCCTGGGGGCAGAGTTCTGTACATTACATTACAGGAGGTTGGATAAACAGCTGTCCTGAGGGCAGAGTGCTGTACATTACAGGAGGTTAGATACAGCTGTCCTGGGGGCAGAGTTCTGTACATTACAGGAGGTTAGATACAGCTGTCCTGGGGGCAGAGTTCTGTACATTACAGGAGGTGAGATACAGCTGTCCTGGGGGCAGAGTTCTGTACATTACAGGAGGTTGGATAAAGCTGTCCTGGGGGCAGAGTGCTGTACATTACAGGAGGTTAGATACAGCTGTCCTGGGGGCAGAGTGCTGTACATTACAGGAGGTTAGATACAGCTGTCCTGGGGGCAGAGTACTGTACATTGATGCAAACCACACTGATGGCATTGGTTACAGACGTATTTCTAAACTTCTGAATGTTACAGTGAGCACCATCGGGGCCATAATCCGGAAGTGGTGAGAACATCATTTCACCATAAACTGGCCATGACCAGGTGACTCCTAGCAAGATTTCTGACAGAGTGAAAAGAATAATCAGAAGAGTTGTCCAAGAGCCAAGGACCACTCGCAGAGAGCTTCAGAAAGACCTGGAATTAGCAGGTACAGTTGTTTCCAAGAAAACAATAAGTAATGCACTAAACCGCCATGGCCTCTATGCAGGCTCAGCGTGCTAGACTCCATTGCTGAAGAAAAAGCACGTTGAAGCTCGTTTTTAATTTTGCAGCACAACATTTGGACAAGCCTATGAAATACTGGGAGAATATAGTCTGGTCAGATGAAACCAAAATTGACCTCTTTGGATGTCATAGCACACCCCATGTTTGGAGGACAAACGGCACAGCACATCACCCCCAAAACACCACACCAACAGTGAAGTTTGGAGGTGGGAACATCATGGTGTGGGGCTGTTTTTCAGCATATGGTACTGGCAGACTTCATATAACTGAAGGACGAATGAATGGAGAAATTTACTGAGACATTCTTGATAAGAATCTGCTGCCATCTACCAGGATGCTGAAGATGAAATGAGGGAGGACATTTCAGCAAGACAATGATCCCAAACACACAGCCAAGGAAACTCTCATTTGGATTCAGAGAAAGAAAATAAAGCCGCTAGAATGGCCCAGTCAATCACCTGACTTGAATCCAATTGAAAATCTATGGAAAGAACTGGAGATCTGAGTTCATACAGAAGAGGCCCCTGGAATCTTCAATATTTGAAGACAGTTTGTGTGGAAAAATGGGCCAAAATCCCACCTGAGCAATGCATGCGACTAGTTTCTCCATGCAGGAGGCGTCTTGAAGCTGTCATTACTAACAAAGGCTTTTCTACTATGTATTAAATAAATTTCAGTAAGCATGCTCAATGCTTTTTCCCCCCATGTCATTCCACTTTATTACACATAACTTAATTTATGGACTTATTTGTTTTGATTTCTTTGTATGTGTGGATCACTTGGGTTGTTACCGATATCTGGTGAAAATTTCATGTCAATAGCCCCATTAAAAATATATTTACTGAGAAAAATGTCGACGCGTTCAACACTTATTTTCCTCACTGTATATTCCCCCATTCTTATGTTTGGTCGAGACTACCTCATGATTATGTCAGCATACTTTTTTGCATGGAGTTACAGCCACATGATTGGCCGATTAGATATTCGCATTGACAATCAGCTGCGCAGGTGTTCCCAATAAAGTGAGCACTGAGGGTACTCTGACATTCATTGAAGGCTCAGTTAGGAAATGAGAGTTGAAGAATCATCTTAGAGCCAAATGTGTCCCGTCAAACTTAAGCAAACATTCCCACTTTGGGCTCAGCCAACAGTCAGTGAGATCATTACCTTCCCCCCGCCGTAGGTGACATCGTAACTGCCGATCATCGCATTGGCCAACATGAGGGGCACGATGTCCGGACTTGCAGCACTGGCACCTTCAACCGCGATGGCAACATGGGCCACAGGGATGGCATCATCACGTACGCGGATCTGGAGAGAGGGAGAGAGAGGGACAGAGGGGGAGACAGATGGAGTGAGAGAGCGAGAGAGAGGGATTTAGTTCAGGTTTGCTCTCCAAGCTTGTCGTTTCCCTGTGAGAACAGCACCTTGAGCAGAGGACGAATTGACTTCCTCCCCGAACACAGAACTTCAGATCATACCAGCACCCGACACATCCTAATCAATCACCATTTACATCAAAAATCAAAAGAAAATATTTTACAAGCTTCACAGACTTTCAAAAAGAATGAGATTTCATTTGTTAATACTAAAAGATGTTCTGAGGCAATGGAGAGGGTAAAATCCATCTATCATGAAGCTTTATCACATAACAGCAATACTTTTCCCATACCTCAGCTTATGACATATTTTTGATATTACCCATGGGTAATACCACTTATACAAGAATTTCATTTGCTGAGAGCGTGGGGGAGAAAAAAACATTATGTAACATTACTTTGTTAGCTACCTACTCAGTTGAACCCTAACCCTAACCCTCACCTCGCTCCCAGTGAAGCGACAGGGCGGCGTGATGGGCACAGCATCCCCCTCGTACTGGAAGGACACACTGCTGAAGTGCTGCTGAGCCACTCTCACCAGCTCGCTGTGACTCACACCTGCAACCCAACAAAGCAACGTCATGATCATCACAGTTACCAGCATAAACACACCGACTCCACACTACTGTGGAGCGCACTCATGACAGAAGTCATAACAAATCTCTGCACTGAGTCAATTCAGCTGCAGAGAGATGAGTCATTACTAATCACTGCACTGAGTCAATTCAGCTGCAGAGGGATGAGTCATATCTAATCACTGCACTGAGTCAATTCAGCTGCAGAGGGATGAGTCATTACTAATCACTGCACTGAGTCAATTCAGCTGCAGAGGGATGAGTCATTACTAATCACTGCACTAAGTCAATTCAGCTGCAGAGGGATGAGTCATTACTAATCAATGCACTGAGTCAATTCAGCTGCAGAGGGATGAGTCATTACTAATCACTGCACTGAGTCAATTCAGCTGCAGAGGGATGAGTCATATCTAATCACTGCTCTGAGTCAATTCAGCTGCAGAGGGATGAGTCATTACTAATCACTGCACTAAGTCAATTCAGCTGCAGAGGGATGAGTCATTACTAATCACTGTACTGAGTCAATTCAGCTGCAGAGGAATGAGTCATATCTAATCACTGCACTGAGTCAATTCAGCTGCAGAGGGATGAGTCATATCTAATCACTGCTCTGAGTCAATTCAGCTGCAGAGGGATGAGTCATATCTAATCACTGCACTGAGTCAATTCAGCTGCAGAGGGATGAGTCATTAGTAATCACTGCACTGAGTCAATTCAGCTGCAGAGGGATGAGTCATTCTAATCAATGCACTGAGTCAATTCAGCTGCAGAGGGATGAGTCATTACTAATCACTGCACTGAGTCAATTCAGCTGCAGAGGATGAGTCATATCTAATCACTGCTCTGAGTCAATTCAGCTGCAGAGGGATGAGTCATGACTAATCACTGCACTAAGTCAATTCAGCTGCAGAGGATGAGTCATTACTAATCACTGCACTGAGTCAATTCAGCTGCAGAGGGATGAGTCATATCTAATCACTGCACTAAGTCAATTCAGCTGCAGAGGGATGAGTCATATCTAATCAATGCACTGAGTCAATTCAGCTGCAGAGGAATGAGTCATTACTAATCACTGCACTGAGTCAATTCAGCTGCAGAGGGATGAGTCATATCTAATCACTGCACTCTGAGTCAATTCAGCTGCAGAGGGATGAGTCATTCTAATCACTGCACTAAGTCAATTCAGCTGCAGAGGGATGAGTCATTACTAATCACTGTACTGAGTCAATTCAGCTGCAGAGGAATGAGTCATATCTAATCACTGCACTGAGTCAATTCAGCTGCAGAGGGATGAGTCATATCTAATCAATGCACTGAGTCAATTCAGCTGCAGAGGGATGAGTCATATCTAATCACTGCACTGAGTCAATTCAGCTGCAGAGGGATGAGTCATATCTAATCACTGCACTGAGTCAATTCAGCAGCAGAGGGATGAGTCATATCTAATCACTGCTCTGAGTCAATTCAGCTGCAGAGGGATGAGTTATTACTAATCACTGCACTGAGTCAATTCAGCTGCAGAAGGATGAGTCATTACTAATCACTGCACTGAGTCAATTCAGCTGCAGAGGGATGAGTCATATCTAATCACTGCACTGAGTCAATTCAGCTGCAGAGGAATGAGTCATATCTAATCACTGCACTGAGTCAATTCAGCTGCAGAGGAATGAGTCATATCTAATCACTGCACTGGATCAATTCAGCTGCAGAGGGATGAATCATATCTAATCACTGCACTGAGTCAATTCAGCTGCAGAGGAATGAGTCATATCTAATCACTGCACTGAGTCAATTCAGCTGCAGAAGGATGAGTCATATCTAATCACTGCACTGAGTCAATTCAGCTGCAGAGGGATGAATCATATCTAATCACTGCACTGAGTCAATTCAGCTGCAGAGGGATGAGTCATATCTAATCACTGCACTGAGTCAATTCAGCTGCAGAGGGATGAGACATATCTAATCACTGCACTGAGTCAATTCAGCTGCAGAGGGATGAGTCATATCTAATCACTGCACTGAGTCAATTCAGCTGCAGAGGGATGAGTCATATCTAATCACTGCACTGAGTCAATTCAGCTGCAGAGGGATGAGTCATATCTAATCACTGCACTGAGTCAATTCAGCTGCAGAAGGATGAGTCATCTAATCACTGCACTGGATCAATTCAGCTGCAGAGGGATGAATCATCTAATCACTGCACTGGATCAATTCAGCTGCAGAGGGATGAATCATATCTAATCACTGCACTGAGTCAATTCAGCTGCAGAAGGATGAGTCATCTAATCACTGCACTGGATCAATTCAATCACTGCACTGGATCAATTCAGCTGCAGGATGAATCATATCTAATCACTGCACTGAGTCAATTCAGCTGCAGAGGGATGATTCATATCTAATCACTGCACTGAGTCAATTCAATCTGCAGAGGGATGAGGGATATCTAATCACTGCACTGAGTCAATTCAGCTGCAGAAGGATGAGTCATATCTAATCACTGCACTGAGTCAATTCAGCTGCAGAGGGATGAATCATATCTAATCACTGCACTGAGTCAATTCAGCTGCAGAGGGATGAGTCATATCTAATCACTGCACTGAGTCAATTCAGCTGCAGAAGGATGAGTATCTAATCACTGCACTGAGTCAATTCAGCTGCAGAGGGATGAGTCATATCTAATCACTGCACTGAGTCAATTCAGCTGCAGAGGGATGAGTCATATCTAATCACTGCACTGAGTCAATTCAGCTGCAGAGGGATGAGTCATATCTAATCACTGCACTGAGTCAATTCAGCTGCAAAAGGATGAGTCATCTAATCACTGCACTGGATCAATTCAGCTGCAGAGGGATGAATCATATCTAATCACTGCACTGAGTCAATTCAGCTGCAGAGGAATGAGTCATATCTAATCACTGCACTGAGTCAATTCAGCTGCAGAAGGATGAGTCATCTAATCACTGCACTGGATCAATTCAGCTGCAGAGGGATGAATCATATCTAATCACTGCACTGAGTCAATTCAGCTGCAGAGGGATGAGTCATATCTAATCACTGCACTGAGTCAATTCAGCTGCAGAGGGATGAGTCATATCTAATCACTGCACTGAGTCAATTCAGCTGCAGAGGGATGAGTCATATCTTATCAATGCACTGAGTCAATTCAGCTGCAGAGGGATGAGACATATCTAATCACTGCACTGAGTCAATTGAGCAGCAGAAGGATGAGTCATCTAATCACTGCACTGAGTCAATTCAGCTGCAGAGAGATGAGTCAAATCTAATTACTGCACTGAGTCAATTCAGCTGCAGAGGGATGAGTCATATCTAATCACTGCACTGAGTCAATTCAGCTGCAGAGGAATGAGTCATATCTAATCACTGCACTGAGTCAATTCAGCTGCAGAAGAATGAGTCATCTAATCACTGCACTGGATCAATTCAGCTGCACAGGGATGAATCATATCTAATCACTGCACTGAGTCAATTCAGCTGCAGAGGAATGAGTCATATCTAATCACTGCACTGAGTCAATTCAGCTGCAGAAGGATGAGTCATCTAATCACTGCACTGGATCAATTCAGCTGCAGAGGGATGAATCATATCTAATCACTGCACTGAGTCAATTCAGCTGCAGAGGGATGAGTCATATCTAATCACTGCACTGAGTCAATTCAGCTGCAGAGGGATGAGTCATATCTAATCACTGCACTGAGTCAATTCAGCTGCAGAGGGATGAGTCACATCTAATCACTGCACTGAGTCAATTCAGCTGCAGAGGGATGAGTCACATCTAATCACTGCACTGAGTCAATTCAGCTGCAGAGGGATGAGTCATATCTAATCACTGCATGACGATACCTCCGGCAGCAGCCAGCACCATGCGTGGGGCTTTATAATGGCTGTTAATGTACTCCACCAGGTCCTGGCGAGTGAGGGATCTGCGGAAGAACACACGTCAGTCAGACACGAAATATAATCTTCATCTCAGGAACTGAATCACAGGTAATTCAATCCAAACATTTAACAAAAGTATTTCTATCAGCATCTCAAAGGAGGAGTGAGTGATCAGTTCATTTTTAAGGTAATCAGCTAGACAAGGACTCCAATAGAGTTTATAAACAAAACAAAATATAACACGCAAGAAGAAGGGAGTAATCAGTCTGGGCTCAGTCTGCAGTCACATCAGCGGTTAATACAGTTCCATCGATGACTGCACAGACCCACTGTTCACAGATCCTGCACAGACCCCCTGTTCACAGATCCTGCACATACCCCCTGTTCACAGATCCTGCACAGACCACCTGTTCAAAGATCCTGCAGAGGTCCCCTGTTCACAGATCCTGCACAGACCACCCGTTCACAGATCCTGCCCAGACGCCATGTTCACAGATCGTGCACATTCCCCCTGTTCACAGATCCTGCACAGACTCCATGTTCACAGATCGTGCACATTCCCCCTGCTCACAGATCCTGCACAGACCCACTGTTCACAGATCCTGCACATACCCACTGTTCACAGATCCGGGACAGACGCCCTGTTCACAGATCCTGCACATACCCACTGTTCACAGATCCTGCACAGACTCCCTGTTCACAAATCCTGCACAGACTCCCTGTTCAAAAATCCTACAAAAACCCCCTGTTCACAGATCCTGCACAGACCCCCTGATCACAGATCTTGCACAGACCCCCTGTTCACAAATCCTGCACAGACGCCATGTTCACAGATCGTGCACATTCCCCCTGCTCACAGATCCTGCACAGACCCACTGTTCACAGATCCTGCACATACCCACTGTTCAGAGATCCTGCACAGACTCCCTGTTCAAAAATCCTACAAAAACCCCCTGTTCACAGATCCTGCACAGACCCCCTGATCACAGATCTTGCACAGACCCCCTGTTCACAAATCCTGCAGAGACCCACTGTTCACAGATCCTGCACAGACCCACTTTACACAGATCCTGCACATACCCACTGCTCACAGATCCTGCACAGACCCCCCGTTCACAGATCCTGCATATACCCACTGTTCACAGATCCTGCACAGACCCCTGTTCACAGATCCTGCACAGACCCACTGCTCAGATCCTGCACAGACCCCCTGTTCACAGATCCTGCACATACCCCCTGTTCACAGATCCTGCACATACCCCCTGTTCACAGATCCTGCACATACCCACATGTTCACACAGATCCACTGCACAGATCCCACTGCCCCCTGTTCACAGATCCTGATCCTGCACAGATCCTGCACCCCCAGTTCCTGCACAGATCCTGCACATCCTGCCCCCACTGTTCCTGATCCTGCACATCCTGCACAAAACCCTGTTCACAGATCCTGCACAGACCCACTGTGTTCACAGATCCTGCACAGACCCACTGTCCTCACAGATCCTGCACAGACCCCCTGTTCACAGATCCTGCACATACCCACTGTTCACAGATCCTGCACATACCCACTGTTCACAGATCCTGCACAGACCCACTGTTCACAGATCCTGCACAGACCCCTGTTCACAGATCCTGCACAGACCCCCTGTTCACAGATCCTGCACAGACCCCCTGTTCACAGATCCTGCACAGACCCACTGTTCACAGATCCTGCACAGACCCACTGTTCACAGATCCTGTTCACAGACCCCCTGTTCACAGATCCTGCACAGACCCACTCCTTCACAGATCCTGATCCTGCACACCCCACTGTTCACAGATCCTGCACAGACCCACTGTTTCACAGATCCTGCACAAACCCCTGCACAGACTGTTCACAGATCCTGCACAGATCCCACTGTTCACAGATCCTGCACAACCCCCTGTTCACAGATCCTGCACAGACCCCAAAGACCCCTGATCCCCATCCTGCACAGACCCCCTGTTCACAGATCCTGCACATTCACAGATCCTGCACAGATCCCACAGACCCCCCTGTTCACAGATCCTGCACAGACCCCCTGTTCACAGATCCTGCACAGACCCACTGTTCACAGATCCTGCACAGACCCACTGTTCACAGATCCTGCACAGACCCACTGTTCACAGATCCTGCACAGACCCACTGTTCACAGATCCTGCACATACCCACTGTTCACAGATCCTGCACAGACCCCCTGTTCACAGATCCTGCACAGACCCCCTGATCACAGATCCTGCACAGATCCCCTGTTCACTGATCCTGCACAGACCCCCTGTTCACAGATCCTGCACAGACCCCCCTGCACAGATCCTCCTCACAGACCCACTGTTCACAGATCCTGCACAGACCCACTGTTCACAGATCCTGCACAGACCCACAGATCCTGCACACAGATCCTGCACAGACCCCTGTTCACTGATCCTGCACAGACCCCAGACCCCCTCATCCTGCACATCCTGCAGATCCTGCACAGACCCCCTGTTCACCTGATCCTGCACAGACCCACAGACTGTTCACAGATCCTGCACAGTTCCCACTGTTCACTGATCCTGCACAGACCCACTGTGATCCTCACAGATCCTGTTCACAGATCCCAGACCCACTGTTCACAGATCCTGCACAGACCCCTGTTCCCTGCACAGACCCCCTGTTCACAGATCCTGCACAGACCCCTGTTCACAGATCCTGCACAGACCCACTGTTCACAGATCCTGCACAGACCCACTGTTCACAGATCCTGCACAGACCCACTGTTCACAGATCCTGTTCACAGATCCCACAGACCCACTGTTCACTGAGATCCTGATCCCCTGTTCACAGATCCTGCACAGACCCCCTGTTCACAGATCCTGATCCCCCCTGTTCACAGATCCTGCACAGACCCCCTGTTCACAGATCCTGCACAGATCCCCCT
This sequence comes from Gymnothorax javanicus, assembly GCA_029692085.1. Classification (NCBI taxonomy): domain Eukaryota; kingdom Metazoa; phylum Chordata; class Actinopteri; order Anguilliformes; family Muraenidae; genus Gymnothorax; species Gymnothorax javanicus. The sequence goes on from CM056203.1 coordinate 1,192,034, forward strand.
GTTCACAGATCCTGCACAGACCCCCTGTTCACTGATCCTGCACAGACCCCCTGTTCACAGATCCTGCACAGACCCCCTGTTCACAGATCCTGCACAGACCCCCTGTTCACAGATCCTGCACAGACCCCCTGTTCACAGATCCTGCACAGACCCCCTGTTCACAGATCCTGCACAGACCCACTGTTCACAGATCCTGCACAGACCCACTGTTCACTGATCCTGCACAGACCCACTGTTCACAGATCCTGCACAGACCCACTGTTCACTGATCCTGCACAGACCCACTGTTCACTGATCCTGCACAGACCCCCTGTTCACAGATCCTGCACAGACCCTGTTCACAGATCCTGCCTGATCCCCCAGATCCCACAGAACCCCTGTTCACTGATCCTGCACAGACCCCCTGTTCACAGATCCTGCACAGACCCCTGTTCACAGATCCTGCACAGACCCCTGTTCCTGCACAGATCCTGCACAGACCCCTGTTCACAGATCCTGCACAGACCCCCTGTTCACAGATCCTGCACAGACCCCCTGTTCACAGATCCTGCACAGACCCCTGTTCACAGATCCTGCACAGACCCACTGTTCACTGATCCTGCACAGACCCCTGTTCACAGATCCTGCACAGACCCCTGTTCACAGATCCTGCACAGACCCCTGTTCACTGATCCTGCACAGACCCCCTGTTCACAGATCCTGCACAGACCCCCTGTTCACAGATCCTGCACAGACCCCCTGTTCACAGATCCTGCACAGACCCCCTGTTCACAGATCCTGCACAGAACCCCTGTTCACAGATCCTGCACAGAACCCCCTGATCCTGCACAGACCCCTGATCCTGATCCTGCACAGACCCCTGTTCACTGATCCTGCACAGACCCCCTGTTCCTGTTCACAGATCCTGCACAGATCCTGCACAGACCCCTGTTCACAGATCCTGCACAGACCCCCTGTTCACAGATCCTGCACAGACCCCCTGTTCACAGATCCTGCACAGACCCCCTGTTCACAGATCCTGCACAGACCCCCTGTTCACAGATCCTGCACAGACCCCTGTTCACAGATCCTGCACAGAACCCCTGATCCTGCACAGATCCTGCACAGACCCCCCTGTTCACAGATCCTGCACAGACACCCTGCACAGACCCCTTCACAGATCCTGCACAGATCCCTGTTCACAGATCCTGCACAGAGACCCCCTGTTCACAGATCCTGCACAGACCCCCTGTTCACAGATCCTGCACAGACCCCCTGTTCACTGTTCCTGCAGATCCTGTTCACTGATCAGACCCCCTGTTCACAGATCCTGCACAGACCCACAGACCCACTGTTCACAGATCCTGCACAGACCCACTGTTCACTGATCCTGCACAGACCCACTGTTCACAGATCCTGCACAGACCCACTGTTCACAGATCCTGCACAGACCCCTGTTCACAGATCCTGCACAGACCCCCTGTTCACAGATCCTGCAGACCCCCTGTTCACAGATCCTGCACAGACCCCCTGTTCACAGATCCTGCACAGACCCCTGTGTTCACAGATCCTGCATACCCCTGTTCACAGATCCTGCAGACCCCCTGTTCCCCTGTTCACAGACCCCCTGTGTTCACAGATCCTGCACAGACCCCACCTGCACAGTTCACAGATCCTGCACAGACCCCCTGTTCACAGATCCTGCACAGACCCCCCCACAGACCCCCCACAGATCCTGCACAGACCCCCTGTTCACCCTGCACAGACCCCTGTTCACCTGCACATGAGATCCTGCACAGACCCCCTGTTCACAGATCCTGCACAGACCCCTGTTCACAGATCCTGCACAGACCCCTGTTCACAGATCCTGCACAGACCCCTGTTCACTGATCCCTGTTCACAGACCCCCCTGTTCACTGATCCTGCACAGACCCCTGTTCACAGTCCTCACAGATCCTGCACAGACCCCCTGTTCACTGATCCTGCACAGACCCCCTGTTCACAGATCCTGCACAGACCCACTGTTCACTGATCCTGCACAGACCCACTGTTCACAGATCCTGCACAGACCCACTGTTCACTGATCCTGCACAGACCCACTGTTCACTGATCCTGCACAGACCCCTGTTCACTGATCCTGCACAGACCCCTGTTCACAGATCCTGCACAGACCCCCTGTTCACAGATTCTGCTCATACCCCCTGTTCACAGATCCTGCACATATCCCCTGTTCACAGATCCTCCACAGACCCACTGTTCACTGATCCTGTACAGACCCCCTGTTCAGATCCTGCACATACCCCCGGTTCACAGATCCTGCACAGACCCCCTGTTCACAGATCCTGCACAGACCCCCTGTTCACAGATCCTGCACAGACCCCTGTTCACAGATCCTGATCCTGCACAGAACCCCTGTTCACAGATCCTGCACAGACCCCTGTTCACAGATTCTGCACATACCCCACTGTTCACTGATCCTGCACAGACCCACTGTTCACAGATCCTGCACAGACCCCTGTTCACTGATCCTGCACAGACCCACTGTTCACAGATCCTGCACAGACCCCCTGTTCACAGATCCTGCACAGACCCCCTGTTCACAGATCCTGCACAGACCCCTGTTCACAGATCCTGCACAGAAGCCCTGTTCACAGATCCTGCACATACCCACTGTTCACAGATCCTGCACAGACCCACTGTTCACTGATCCTGCACAGACCCACTGTTCACAGATCCTGCACAGACCCCCTGTTCACAGATCCTGCACAGACCCCCTGTTCACAGATCCTGTACAGAAGCCCTGTTCACAGATACTGCACATACCCACTGTTCACAGATCCTGCACATACCCACTGTTCACTGATCCTGCACATACCCACTGTTCACAGATCCTGCACAGACCCCTGTTCACTGATCCTGCACAGACCCACTGTTCACAGATCCTGCACATACCCACTGTTCACAGATCCTGCACAGACCCACTGTTCACTGATCCTGCACAGACCCCCTGTTCACTGATCCTGCACAGACCCCCTGTTCACTGATCCTGCACAGACCCACTGTTCACAGATGAGGAGGTTCCTTCCCCTCTGGTTTTTCTGCTCTTCCCTTCATTACTGTAAAAGCTGATTTTCATCACATCTGTCCAAAGGATGTGGCTCAATACCTGTACAGACTTTTTTTTTTTTTTTGAGGTTTTTTGGCTGACTTCTATTTTTGGGTCCTAGCAAAGGCTGACATCTAATGGTAAACCCATTACATAAACTCAGATAAAGTTTGTGCCTCACTGTCCACTTTGCAAGGACACTCATACCTTCAGGAGAGCTTTCTGGATCTAACTATTTTTCAGTGTTTTCTTCAGAGCATGAATCATTCTATCATCTTGCACAGTTAATATCCATGGTCCTCCGGGCCCTTTTTGGTTCCTGAGCTCACCGTTGTATTCACTCTTCTTAATGTACGACAGAGGTGATTTGCCACACTTAATGTTTTTTCCCAAATCTGTGATAGATTTCCTTCTCGATTATTATTATTATTATTTTTTTTTTTTTTTTTTAATTTAAACAATATTTTAGTATTATTACATTTGTCCCAAGAGCATAGGCTCATTGTGGGGACTTATGCCACAAATATTCAATTTACACATTTTACTTTCTCTTTTTTTTCCACATTTTTTTTTTTAAACATGGGATACAATTCCAAATAGACCACAAAGACAAGACACAAAAAAAGAAAAAGAAAAAAATATATAAATAAATAAACAGTGCAAGTAAATTATTAGTGATTAATAACAAAACGCTTAGCCTGCTCTAAGAAAGATCTAACAGCAGAAAAAACAGCAGTGTTGCTCTCAAAATTAAGCAAAAGGCTACCAAAAAGTAAAAGCTTGAATTTTTCCGATAAACTGAATGAAGACCATATACTGCCTGTGATCGACTCGACAGAAGTAAGTAGATGAGAACGCTGAACAGCAAAACGAGGACACATCAAAAGAAAATGTAATGCATCTTCTCTAAGAGCACTGCAAGCACACAAAGCAGATGGACTACAATTGATTGAATACAAATAATAGTTTAAGCCGCAATGACCAAGCCTAAGCCTAGTATGCAAAATAGACAAGTACCGATCGCCTTCATAAAATAACTTATTACAAGATGGTGTATAGATAAGAGGAACATGCGGCAAGCCTCTTTTAAAAGAAGCAACAGAAGGGCTATAACGTACTACATGGGGTATCAAATTCCATAGCTTAACTGAAGAAAAAAGAAAAGAATTTTTGGATTTTTCAGTATGCACAAAAGGTAGTACCAAGTCAGTCTGATTATGTAACATATAAAAAGACAACTGACAAACATTACATGGAAGAAGAGATAAAAGGTAATTTGGTGCCAAACAATTTACCATTTTATACATTAATATCAGTTTGTGAAACTTTCTACGGTCACTTAACCTCAAAAAATTAGCTTCCACCAGCAAGTCCGAATGGTAAGTGCCTTTCATAGCTCCAGGTATTAGCCTTAAGGCATCGAACTGGAGACTTTCTTATAAATCAGATTCACCCAAAGTACATCCGTCCCAGACAACATCGGCATACTCAAGCGTAGAACGAACAAGCGACTTATACAAGATCTCAAGAGTATATCTGGATAAGATATATTTGAAACCTTTTAACAAATTTAATTTTTAGAAGCTTTTTCATATAATTTAGACACATGAGCTTTCCAAGACAAATTATCAGTAAGCAAAACTCCCAAATGCTCGCTTAAGGACCTCAATTACTTCACCATTGATCGATAACACAGGGTGACAAGGCTTGTCATTCTTCAATGAAAAAGTCATAGATTTAGTTTTAGAAGCATTCATAGTCATCAACCATTTGTCCGCCCAAGAAGAAATCAACGCAAGGTCTCCATTAAGCACTTGTGCAGATGCTTCAGGAGAGTCAGATACTTCCTCCAAGAGTAAACTATCGTCTGCAAACAAAAAACATTCGGAACTAAGATCCTCTTGGATATCATTTTTATAGATCAAAAAAAGTAAAGGGCCCAGTACAGAACCTTGAGGAACGCCTGCATGAACCTTATTCCAGGATGAATTACTTCCATCAATAACCACACACTGCTGCCTATTGCATAAATAACTCACAAGCCATTTATACAATACCCCATCTATGCCTAAGTTGGCCAATTTTACCGAAAGGCCCTTATGCCAGACCCCATCAAAGGCCTTTGAAATGTCCAAATACACCGTCCTTACTTCATTTCCCCTATCCAAGGCCTCATGAATTTTATTAACTATATACACTTAGTTGCATAACAGTAGACTCACCAGGACGGAAACCTGATTGCAAACGATAAAAAACCAATACCTTCCAAAAAGAATACAATCTCATAAATACTACCTTTTCACAAATTTTACTGAGACAGGATACGATTAAGGATTTTAACTGCTGATCGTAAATTATACGAGACATAATTATTAATATCTCCTGCCACCATGGAATCCAGTTTCCTGCCAAATCAAGGTCATCGCTTCGTAACATACATGCACAAACTTTCACTGTGTAATAGCAGCGGCTTAGCATAAAAACACTATTATTTATAATTCACACCAAAGCAAAAATTTGTTTTTAGACGTTTGGGAAGAGAGATGGAAGCTTATATTTAGCCTCACAGATGATCAACACCAGCCTCAGATTCAGTACCAGCCTCAGATTCAGTGCCAGCATCAGATTCAGCATAAGCCCCAGATTCAGCACCAGCCCCAGATTCAGCACCAGCCCCAGATTCAGCACCAGCCCCAGATTCAGCACCAGCCTCAGATTCAGCACCAGCCTCAGATTCAGCACCAGCCCCATATTCAGCATCAGCCCCAGATTCAGCATAAGCCCCAGATTCAGCACCAGCCCCAGATTCAGCATCAGCCCCAGATTCAGTACCAGCCCCAGATTCAGCAACAGCCCCAGATTCAGCACCAGCTTCAGATTCAGCACCAGCTTCAGATTCAGCACCAGCCCCAGATTCAGCACCAGCCCCAGATTCAGTACCAGCCCCAGATTCAGCATCAGCCTCAGATTCAGCACCAGCCTCAGATTCAGCACCAGCCTCAGATTCAGTACCAGCCCCAGATTCAGCATCAGCCTCAGATTCAGCACCAGCCCCAGATTCAGCACCAGCCTCAGATTCAGTACCAGCCTCAGATTCAACATCAGCCTCAGATTCAGCACCAGCTTCAGATTCAGTACCAGCCTCAGATTCAGCATCAGCCTCAGATTCAGCATCAGCCTCAGATTCAACACCAGCCTCAGATTCAGCACATTTCTGCTCAATGAGTTTATGATCCAGGAAATGCTTTGTTTAGCTATTTTCTGCTTCTCAGTATCTTACTGTGTGACAACTGCAATGTATAATTTTCATGAAGTACATTTCTGGCACTTATTCAGTCCCAAAATTATGAAAATGAACAGAAATAAGTTTTAATTCCAAATGATACAAGCGTTTTGCTTCATTGAAATCATTTCTCAAGTCTTGGTGCAACTCAAATCCTGAGTTATAAGGCCTTAAATAAAGGTTATGCACACTCAGGCAAAGTATCTGTATAACGGGGTTAACAAGGGGGGGACCACTAAAAAAAAATTTTAAAGCTGCAATTCCTACATCGTTTGCCCAGCTTGGGTCCAAATACAAATCAAACTAAAGCTGAGAGTCACTTGGAGCACATGTTCGTACTGTAATTTCACCTCCAGTATGATGGTAGACAGCGAAAATAACCGTAACATTGTTAATGTTAAAATATTTCAGTACTGTACCTTTACCTGTAACATACTGTGAGTGATTAGGTACAGCGAACAGCAGGACAGTGATAGTATGACGCAGCTCCCTCAGGGAAGAGCGCAGAGTGGCGTACCTGGCATTCTGCGAGGGCCCAAAAACACTTTGCCCCAGGGAGGTGCCCTGAAAGGCGGTGGCATGCAGCAGGTCCAGGCACACGTCCTGCAGGCTGCCCTCCACCTCGTCCAGCTCCGACAGCACCACCTTCCGCTGCCTCTCCAGCTCCGCATCATTCAGCGTCATGTTCTGCACCACCTCCGAGAGCAGCTCCACGGCTACATACACAAACACACATACACAGACACACACACACACACACAAGCACGCACACACACACACACACACACACACACACACACACACAAACACACACACACACAAACACTCAGAACTCTGCACCACCTCCAAGAGCAGCTCCACCGGTACATACACACATTCACTACTCTACACCACCTGGGTCACTCCATGCCAAATCAACCAGAGTGAGAAAATTTTCCCAGGTCACCATCTCAAAAAATTTTGAAAAAATCATAGATGTAATACTACCTGAGAGATGAATGTGCGCTGAATTTTAGGTCAATCTAAGCAATACTTCAGGGTTACAGCTACCCAAATATTTCAGTTATTTTTTTCGTTTTTCGAAAATTTGACTTTTTTCCATGTTCAATGAGCATATGCAGCATTCTGTTAAAGCTACAGAGCTGAGATTTTTTTTTTTACAAGGGCAACTTTTGCTGCTGAATTTTCCATCTCTGTCATGAAAATAGGCCTCTTTTATCCCTGATTGTCCAGAGAGCTCTAAAAGAGGAAAAAAAAACAAATATCCGAAATTGTGCCCAAACTTTGCAGCCCTGCTGCAGGAGAGTGCCTTACAATTCAGAGCTGGAATCATTTCTATAGTTTTGCCCAATATATTTTAACACTTCCATGGTGTTAATAGCATGTAAATAATAATACCTCACTCATAGTGTGCATTCAAAATAACATACTTAATAACAGACCTTTATTTAATCAACCAAAACCGCAGGATGACAGTTAATGACAGTCTTGAGGTAATACTACATCTATGATTTTTTTCAAAATTTTTTGAGATGATGACCAGGGGACCCCTGGTTGATTTGGCATGGGATGACCCACCTCTGAGTCCGAAAGGAATTG